>CM060906.1:163608056-164858056 GCA_030737815.1 Allium fistulosum | reverse complement strand
TTATTGAAATTGAGATGTAAGATATGATTTATAACTTGAGTTTGATTTATAAGTAATCTAATGAATATTCTTGTTTAAATAAAGTTTAAGGAAATATTTAGTAAAATGTAATTTAAGGCTATTTAAACGATATTGAATTTATTAAGTGAATATTCCCTGATTAAATAATAATAAAGTTAAATCAAGAGTTAAATCAAGTGCTATATGAAACTGTTAAATTTAACTTTGAAATGTTGAATATTAAAGCTTTGAAATATATTGAAAATTTAAATGGTATGAATTGATGAATTGAGCTTTGAATAAATTTGAATTTGGAATTTGAGTTAATTTGAATCGATTTGTGAGGCTTGAGGAAATTATAAATACTTTACTTTATAAATTATTTAATGAACATACACTATTTTGGAAAATAGATATATTGAATGAAAATGATATTTTGATTTTGAAGTAAATAAATTTAAAATGACCACGGTGTTATAGTGTATATTTCCACCTTGTAGATAGTTCCGCAGATCCTTAGAGGATGGTTATCCCAAACATCCTTTAAGTTACTTGTATTTCAGTTGATATTTCACTTGAGTTGGATTTATTAGTATAAGAATGTTAATCCTGACTCGAGTGTTTTGTGTTTTGCTTTACGCTCGGGTCAGACCGAGTGATACAGCATTTGAGACTCACCCTTGGAGTTTGGAGCTTCCTTTGGAGATCCAACTATCGCCTCAGCTTTCAGCTCTTCTAGTTGATTTGTCCAGAGAAGTCATCTGGTGTACTGGAGACTTCACTACATTTGAGATAGTCTGTTGTATTTTATTTTTAACTCTGATGTTTATATAGTAGCTTCATGAACTACTATTTTATCTATTCCACTGCGTATTATTGTATTACTCTGTGTCTGTGATTCTGTGATTGATTTATTTACTGTATATTCTGAGTTTTGCCAAATTTAAATTAAAAATCTGATATTTTGAATTATTCAAGTCAGACATGTGTGGATTTATTGTCGATTTGAATGGTCCAAAATAGCGGGTCGTTACAGTTGGTATCAGAGCTTTGGCTCTAGGCAAAACTTATCATATATGGTAAATTTATTTACAGAATCACTTTCGTTCGAGTTGAATCTCTTTCTTTTTAACTCGATTTCCTTTGAATTTTGGAATGTCCCTCGGTTTCGAAATTCATACTTGTCTCTCCCTATTTGTATTCTTTTGATTCTGGAGTATCCCATAACTCCACTTCGAATGATCTCTATAAGAATAGGATCCTATCAATCTTTGAATGATTTGTGAAGGGGTGAAACTCCTTCACAATTGGCATTGATTCACCGGAGATTTCTATATCTTTGGTGTAGATGTCGCTATCTCTAGCGATCGAATGTTGGTTTTTCTTGGAATTCTGCATCGATCTTGTTCCTGAAGTCACGGTTGACCCGGTTAGAGTCATCCGCGATTTATACAAGTATATTCATCTTCTATTTTGAAATTTAATTATCTCATCTTCGTTCGAGCTTATCTTCGAATCATAATTCTATTTGATTAAGAGTTCCTCTAATTTGAATCTCTATCATTGTTTGAAATCCATTCTTAAATCATCCTTTGAAAATCGGGTTTGTTTGTATTCTAGAAATTGTTTTCTAAACCGAAATTATTATTTTGATAAGTATGATTATATTCTATATATAAAAGTGAAATGTTTTCGATAAAGATTATGTACCCTTTTTAAAATGAGAATTTGAGGTTTCGAAAGGATTTGTAATTTTTAGAAAATTATATAAGAAATTTGATTTATCTAAAAATGATTTATAACTGAAGGATTTTAAATTTGAAATTCGAGAATTGAATCCCGATATTTTGAAATTGGTTTTAAGATTTTGAAATATATAATAATAATATGATTTAAAAGTATTTTCCGAATTTGAAATGTTTCAAATGATTTTATTGAGTTTTGAATGATTTCGAAGAAATTTCAAAAGAATTTTGAGAAAATAGAAGTCCAGAACTCACTTATGTCGCTGGAAAATAATTTCGGTGATGAGTGCATGCATCATCGACATTGATTTTCGAGTTTCAGAGTAAGGGATAGGCCACTTCAGTAGCTTTGCTATGCGAGTGATTTTGTGAAACCATTTTGATTTCAAATTCCGAAGTAAGATTTGATATTCGAAAGATATATGTATAAATATATATATATATATATATATATATATATATATATATATATATTTGAAATGATTTAAAGTAAGCCGGTGTTCAGTCCTCGAGTTTCGAATTTGATATAAACCTATCTTTTGAAACTGATTTACTGATTTGTTACTGATTTCCAACTCTTGAATTTGAAAATGATTTCTTCAACTATTTTGAAGGTTCGAGCACTTCCAAATCAAGGTTAACTTTTCAAAGCTAAGAAAATTTGAAAAGTAAAGTATATAAGTTTGGTATGTATGTTAAAGTATGTAGTAATATGATTTAAATAAGTTGAAACTGTTTTGTTAAGTAAATGAATAAGGCAATTTTAAATTTTACTAATATGAAATTTAGATTTGAAATGTTTTGAAAAGAATTTGGTCTTCAAAATATTTTGAATAAAGTTTAGTTACATGTTTTAACTTAGTAACATCTTTATGAAACTATATATTTAACAAGTTGGAATAAATATATAAGTTGTACGTATGCTGTTTTATTCGGATAATTAATTTGATCCAGGTTTGAGTACACAAGTTCGAGGTGAATTACACCATTTCGTGTTAGGATTTTTCATTCGATTCTTGATGGCGAATATTTGATATGGATTTTGGGCTTGATTCTAGAATTCTCTATCATAGTATATGGCTATGCAAGGAGACTGATGGCTTCTAGTCGAGAAACCACATCGAAGTCCGCATTAGGGAAGTCGAATGGACAATACTAGTTCGAAAGCGAACTTGTGTGATCGAGCCAGCGATCAAATGTGATTCTACGAAATGATGACGTATGTACATCTTATATTCTAATATCATTGATATATTTTGACGCTGAAATTGAAAGCTGTCGAGTTAGAATATCTTTGCTTACTAAAAGAAAATTTCCAATTTTAATTACAAAGATATATAACCCATAAAAGCAAAGATATTCAATCCCATATGGCTCTTCATACAGCAAAATTTATTTTGAAAAAAATTTGATCCTTATATAAGATAGACCTTACGTAAGTGTAAGATGATTTTGAAAACTTTTGATTTTGGAAATGAATTGGTTGACTTAAATTATTGGCTTGGAAATTTGGATTTATTTTTCTAAATCCATTATTTTGGAAACTTTGAAACTAAAGATAATTAATTTGAGAAGAAATAATTTGTTGAAATTGTATATGATTTTGAAATTGAACTGATATTGAAACAAATTAAAATTTGAGAACCTTATGTTACTAAACACTTGATTTGGGAGTTGTCAAACTTATATAAAATATTGTATGGGTATGAAATTGATTCGAAAACTATAGATTTGAAAAGGTACTCAATTTGAAAGTGAAATCTTATATAATTGAAGTCTATATAAGTATGATTTGATGTACTATTGATTTTGGAAAGTAATTGATTTGAAAATTTAATCTTATATATAATGGATTTTATATAAGTACGATATTTGAAAGTGATTTGAAAAGGTACTATATGATACATATTTTCGAAGTAAAGATATGGAAAGTGCCTTCTGCTTGATATCCGATTTGTGGCCACATCTTGGATTCATTCTATCGATATTATTCTCTCTGATTTTTGGTTTTCCGGATATGATACTCGAGTGTCCTTCGAATTCCATGGCGTTACCCATGGTCTTACGATCGTGACTGCATAGCGCAACTGCCTGGCTGAGTCTTGCCTAGGGGTACGGATTGTTTCCTGGGGGATCCAGGCGTAACCATTGTGTATCCTGCAATCTGTGTATGTCGCGAATAGTAGCGCAAATGCTTGGTTGAGTCTTGCCTGGGGGTACGGATTGTTTCCTGGGGGATCCAGGCGTAACCATTGTGTATCCTGCATTCTACTAGTCATCATGGCGTAACTCGCAGGGCTAAGAAAGCTTACGGATATGGATTGTTTCCTGGGGGAACCAGGCGTAACCATTGTGTATCTGCGAACCATGATCGGACAAAGGTTTGGTTTGGTTGATTTGTTTGGATTGTACTTTCCATATCTATTTTTAAAAGTTTTCCAGTATTTTCACTGGGTGTTGAAACAAGTCTACTAAGTACCTGGAGAATTCTAGCTTTGCGCCTGATCAACGCACTGCCAGAGTCTACATGAACGAGGATAAACTTGTTGAAACATCGAGTTATAAAAGTATTTTATTATAAAGGTATTTTCAATAAAGAAATTCTGTATTAATATTTGAAATTGAAATTCTTATGGTTCTAAATTAATTATTCGTGCCCGATACTATTCCTTGAATCTACCTTATCTGCTCAGCTTTATTTATTCACATATATTCTGTTTCCCAAATCCACCTTCTTTTCCTTGTTGACTATATCCTTTTAAAATATTGTTTATTTATATATTATATGGTTTAATAGAAATTTTTTTTGTGTTATAAATGTTTTAGAAGTTATTAATTAAATAAAACACATTAAAAGTAAATGATTATTGATTTATTAATAATATTTGAAAAGTATCTTGAGATAAAAATTAATAAATTTATGAATTATGGATTTAAATGTTTTCAATAGCTTCTTTGTAAATATAAGCAATAATGTAAATAATTGTTTTCAAATAGTTTTCATATATTTATAAAGTTGTTATTTAAGCATAAATGGTAATTGTAAAGGAAGCAAGAAATTTTGCAAATGGGTCTTGAAAAGTTTTAAAGTATATAAGACAATTGAATTGCAAATGAAGTTTTCAAATTTAAAGTAAAATTTATATAGTTCAAATTAATTGTTTAATCTTGACTTTCAATCTACTTTTATTTCTAGTTGTTCTATTCTCCTACCTCCTTCCTTTTCGGGGACGAAAAGTTTTGAGTGGGGGAGAGTGTAACGACCCAAAACTTTTAGTGATTTTATTTGTAAATTAATTGAAATTTTGTGAAATTTTAAATAATAAAATTTGAAAATAAAAATTTACTATTTGGGATACGTCTATTTTAATATAGCAACTGGTAAATTTTCATCTGATAATATTGAAGTTTATTTTCCTGTGAAATTTTATTTCAAGTTAAACCGGTTAATAACAGCTAAATTTAAAAGTTTTCCGAAATCAAAATATGTCAACAGGAGAAAATTTATTCAGAGCATTCTGAATCAGACTGTGAAATTCGTTTCGCAAAATTCGGACGTTTCTAGCTCCGTTTGGATTTTTCCGTACGGAATAGCAACGTATATCAGGGTCCGTATGGACTTTTGATAGAAAGGTCCTGACACAGATATTTTTGTTTCCTCTTGTCCGTCTCATCACCCTGATCACTATGACGTATTCATCGGTGTATTTCGGAGTCCGGTGCACGACGAAATCAACAGAATGCAAAATGTGACGATTCGCCAAATTGGATCCATTTGCAATTCTGTGTCCTCCATCTGGTTCAGCTTATTGTGTTAATCACATATATAACCTGTGTCCTTTTATATTTGACGGTTTTGACACTCAAAAGTCAAAAATCTGAAAAGACAAACGTCTTCTCGGTGCACGTATATTTTCATTTCTCTTTCATTTGTTTTCATTTCTTTTGCATTCGTTCTTTCCTCTACATTCTCTATCTTCTCTGTTCAAAGCTCTGGGAAAAAAGAGCATGCTTTCATTTCATTTTACTTTTATTTTCTTTGCTATTTGGAACCATATTCTCTCCTTTAATTTTGCCTACCTCCTTTCTTCCTGGACCCGAAACATCTTCTCCCTCCCATCTCTAATATGAGGCATCTTCGGCCTTCACCCAGCAACCGCCTACCAACGAAACGCCACAGCCTCCTTCCCAACCATCTAACCCACGCTTCCACCTTTCCACCGTCCCATCCACCCACATGACCTCCGAAACCCCACTTCCCTCTAGCCAAACCGTGCCACCACTTCCACCTCGTCACCCCTTCATTCCGACCTACACCACCGCGACTAGCACCATCTCATGTCGCAGCCACCTGCCGAAGCCACCACACAACCCACGTTCATCCCCACCGCCTTTGCTCCTCACCGTTCACGCACTGCACCCCTACAACACGCATCCCCTCCGCTCACATCAACTGTGTGCGAGCATCCTCCGGCGACGACCCATCTTCATCCCCGCATCAGCACCCACATCCCTCCGCCTCCTTCCTTCACAGCATAGCATGCATTTAAGGTACTAAATATATAAATCTTGTATATTATTATATAGTTATATAGATTTGTTTATATATATTATTAAGTTGTATTATGGTTATGATTTAATACGTTAGTTTATAACATTATATAAGTAAGTCATATACAAGTTTTATATTACTATATATGTATATACAAATTTCTTTTAGTACTGCAGAACATGTTGTGGTATTTATAAAGAGTATATTTTTGAGCAAACATGCATAAACTTGGATGATCTGCATATAGTAGGTATTATAGGGAGTCTATGGGTTCTCTGTTTGTATTACTTTTTCATATTTTATGTGTAGGCTACAGGTCAGTCCATATTCTAGGTGAATATATCTATGCCAGTCTATATATGAACCAGAAAATTTTATATATATGTAATTTTGCTAAAAATGTGGGAGTCTATGGATGTATATGTAAGTCTACTAACAATGTGTTGACTGTTTCTTTATATACATTAACAGTTTATAAGTATATTATCTTGCGAAGGTTTTATATTTTTAAGTTATACGCTTTTGTGTTCGTAGCTGTTATATGTGTGTAAGTATGCGTAGTTGTTTATCTATAGATTGAGTTTAGTTGTATATTATATAATAAGGTCTGTCTGCATATAAGATGTATTATAAAGTATTATATTGTACGAGTCTCATAATTATATTAGTTATATCTTCTGTTGGGTCTAAGTTATATTGGGATGTTGTGGGTAAATAGTTTATATGAGTCATAGTATTGTATTGTAGAGTATATAGTGTCTGTAAATTAACATATGTCAGTGTTATATTACATTACAGCATATGTATATATATATATATGTTGTTGTATAATTTTATTTGAGTTTGGTCTGCATGCATTTTTAATTTGTTTTATCATCGATCTAAAGTGTTTATATCCAGTACTTTTTAAAACGTGTAAATATACAAAATATGTTTGTTACATAGTATATTTGTATGTTGCAGTATATTAGATTTAAAAGAAGTGTTGTATGTGTCAAATAATAGATATGTATATATAAGATAATGGTATAGAGTTGTAGTTATGTAGTGTGTTTACATATATATTAATTGTCTGCATAGTATATAGTTGCAACCATATGGCGTGTCTACATATATATATATATATACATATTGTTAACCTGCATGCATTTCCTTCAGCTCAAAACATATGTCTGCCAATATATGTGGCTTATCATACATTATATCTATAGGCGCTTTGATTTCAAGATGCCTAACAGATTTTGATTTTATTTTATATATGTATTTTTATTTTAATAATATAGATTTTGATTTTTCAAATGTATGGGTTTTAAAGGTTATATTCATTTTCAAATGTACATATATTTTATCTTAAAATATGTGTCTTGATTTAAACATTGGTTTTTGAAAGAAAGTAATAAAATAATAATATAATATACTCTTCTTTCAAATTTATCATCATCAATCTAATTCTGCTTTGATTTCATCAATTCCTATTTATCAGCTTTGATCGTTAAATTCGTGCCGATTTTTGCTTTGCTTGGATTCGCAATTCAAATTTCAGTGTCTGTATCAGTGTGCGTATCCGTGGCACCTTCTGCATTCTCTAGCCTCGAAAGGTGAGCAATCACTCACGATTAACGTTCTTTTATTTATTAAATTTGATTTCAATTGAAACGACAATTGAAATATGTTGCTGTAGTTATTTAAGTTGTTATATATGTTGTTATCTGTAACTGTTCACCTGTGGGATATGACACCATATCCTGTTGTTCTTATTATATTGTTATTTGATGATATATGCCTGTTGTTGTATTTTATATTATCTGTTATCACTCTGCAAGTTCCCTGTTAGTATAGAATTCACTATGGGTTGAAATGATACATACTCGAATGGACTTTAGAATAGGAGAATTCGTTATGGGTTGAAATGATAAACCCAAGTGATTTTCATTTGAATTGAAATTGGGATTATGGGTCGAAATGATATCTACCCGTATATATTTAAATTTCGGATTGAAATGATAAATATCCGTATCACTTAACCATATGATAAATATATATACAGACACCGTTGGTCCATATATATAAATATATTAAAAATGAATTCTATGGTTTTGGAAAGAAATATATGGTTTTAATAAGTGTTGAGCCAATATGTTGAGTATTTAAAATATATTTCAAAATAGATTTTGGTAATAATTTGAATAAGTTAAGGTTAGAAAGATAATTTGAATTTAGTTGAAATTGTATTCAATAAAGAAATTTATTTAATTAAACCGATTTGAAACTTATTGAAATTGAGATGTAAGATATGATTTATAACTTGAGTTTGATTTATAAGTAATCTAATGAATATTCTTGTTTAAATAAAGTTTAAGGAAATATTTAGTAAAATGTAATTTAAGGCTAGTTAAATGATATTGAATTTATTAAGTGAATATTCCCTGATTAAATAATAATAAAGTTAAATCAAGAGTTAAATCAAGTGCTATATGAAACTGTTAAATTTAACTTTGAAATGTTGAATATTAAAGCTTTGAAATATATTGAAAATTTAAATGGTATATTTAGAACTGAATTGAATTGATGAATTGAGCTTTGAATAAATTTGAATTTGGAATTTGAGTTAATTTGAATCGATTTGTGAGGCTTGAGGAAATTATAAATACTTTACTTTATAAATTATTTAATGAACATACACTATTTTGGAAAATAGATATATTGAATGAAAATGATATTTTGATTTTGAAGTAAATAAATTTAAAATGACCACGGTGTTATAGTGTATATTTCCACCTTGTAGATAGTTCCGCAGATCCTTAGAGGATGGTTATCCCAAACATCCTTTAAGTTACTTGTATTTCAGTTGATATTTCACTTGAGTTGGATTTATTAGTATAAGAATGTTAATCCTGACTCGAGTGTTTTGTGTTTTGCTTTACGCTCGGGTCAGACCGAGTGATACAGCATTTGAGACTCACCCTTGGAGTTTGGAGCTTCCTTTGGAGATCCAACTATCGCCTCAGCTTTCAGCTCTTCTAGTTGATTTGTCCAGAGAAGTCATCTGGTGTACTGGAGACTTCACTACATTTGAGATAGTCTGTTGTATTTTATTTTTAACTCTGATGTTTATATAGTAGCTTCATGAACTACTATTTTATCTATTCCACTGCGTATTATTGTATTACTCTGTGTCTGTGATTCTGTGATTGATTTATTTACTGTATATTCTGAGTTTTGCCAAATTTAAATTAAAAATCTGATATTTTGAATTATTCAAGTCAGACATGTGTGGATTTATTGTCGATTTGAATGGTCCAAAATAGCAGGTCGTTACAAGGAACGTATGGAGTGTTTCTGCTGTGATATAATTCTGTTTATTTGGATATATTGATTTGTATATGTCCCGTGTTTGAGTTTGTGTGTAACTCTGGTGTATAAAAATGTAATCATCTGATAAAGTATTCATTTGTAAACTGTTATTATTTGATATTATATTTTGATCCGCTGCGATTTGTGAGAATCAGTGTTGTGTTTCTGTTTATTCTTCTTCTATCTCTTTCTTCTTTTCCTAACTATCTGGAATTTTCGGGATCGAAAATTTCGAGTCGTTTCATCTGGTATCAGAGCTGAAAGGTTAAGCGAGAACCTTGGCTCTGGTGGGGGATACTCATTAAGTATAGGGTCGATGGTCCCCTAGAATGAGTTGAGTGTGTATATATATATGAGAGCGTACTTGTTATTTTCTTATATAAAGATTTTAAATGATTTTATATAAGAATATATTTTGATATATATAAAGCAATATTCCATAACCAATAAATGTTAAGGTAATTGGTTGTGACGCCCCACCTCTGTACCCACGCTAGCTAAGAACACTACGGTGTAATGCTGTCGACTAGCACGGAGAATAAGGCTGTTGAGGAGCGACCACCCATGTAACTTCTTTGAGCGAGCACCGATATGTCAGATAGTATAGAATAAACTTTATTCAAGGAGGAAGTCTGACATACCGATACAAACCCAAAGCTATCACACAGTGGCTATAAATAATCTTCGAAAACAAACATAGAAATAAACATAGCATAAATCAGTCACAAACATCCATATCACAAAGGCGGAAGAAGATATGAATATATATATAACACATGAAAGTGTACATCAGAGTAGTGGTCAGAAAGATCCACGATAATACAGAAGAATAGCAACACGTGCTATACAAAAGAATAAGTACACAACATAAAGTCTATCTCAAATGTGTATATCCAAAAACTACTAATCTAAGTAGTTAGCCAAAAGTCAGAATAATCCAGGAGAGAAGTCAAGCAGAAGCACCTATAACATCTCGGTCTGACCCGAGTATTATTTATAAGAAAATAATAAACGGATCAGTCTAACTATAAATATCAGATGACATGATATAGGATAATGGGTATGGCATATACATATAATAACCCTAATGGCATACTACTATAAGTATGTAAATGATAATCAACAAGAGATTAATCAATATCACAAGAATCTTCTCAAAGATCCAAACCCATAAAATGGTAATGACACACGAATTCACCAATACACAAAAATTGATAAAACATATCAATGAAAACCATGAAAATTGGTGAAGCACTAAATCCAGAAATCAACACACGAAATCCAGAACAAATCCCAGAAATCAACACACGAAATCCAGAAATCTCATAAAGGGGGAAGTCCGAGCATACGGACGAGAAGCTATCTCATGGAAGCTATCCATTTAATTTTTCGAACACACGAATGGCCCGAAGGCTTTTGACACACGAACGGCCCGAAGACCATGGGGTGCTACCCCATATATGTGAGAAGAAACATCACCCAAGCGGGGTCTAGTCTCCCTCGCAGATAAGGAGACATCGCTCAATCGCAAGTCTAAATCACAGAAATGATCGTCATGATCATCAAGAAGTGTCAATCACACCAAGCTAGTAAATATATGAGTTTAGCTTCATGTCCCATAACCACTTGCTTAACTTAAATATTTACGAACAAGCTGTGAATCTTCACTAGAAATTGTCACAAAAGGGTTCAATCGAACAAGTCCAAGAATTAAGCGACGAAGTAAACACAAGCGTTTCATACCACCTGTTTTGCTAAGTTGTTTAATTAGATTTCTCATCCGAGTGAAGTAAAGGCTTGTATATACTAGTAGATTGGAAAACAGTTTGAAGAAAAGAGCTTTGTAGTTAAAACAGTGTTGAAATCGCTTTGATGAAAGAATTTGATATTCACTACTAGTATTGAAACCTTCACATTTTTAAAGTGACAAGTCACAAAATGATTGTAGGAACAAATCGAATCACATAAACTCACATTCGAAGACGTGAGTAAAGTCCAAAGAAATCAACTCCAAACCATCAAAGTAGAAGTGCGATGCAACATAACAGAGTTCAACACAAGGAATGGACGCGACCAAACAAGGTGCGACCTAAGGAGTTGAAGGCAAAGGAAGCAGCACATGGCCCACCCAGGTGCGACCTAGTATAAGTGCGACCTAACGTGGAGCGACCTAAGGGAAAAGGAGGTCAAGCGACCTAAAGGTAATAAGGTTGAACGACCTAAAGTAAATAAGGTCCAGCGACCTAATGTTGTTGGGGGTCATGCGACCTAACGGAGTTGTCCATGGTGAAGCAACCTAGAGGGGATCAAACGACCTAACGGAAGCAGGCCAAGCGACCTAAGGACCACGCGACCTAACTGGGAGGCGAGCGACCTTACACGAAACAGGCCGAGCGACCTAATGTCAAATGACCTAACCGAGCGACCTACGACCTAAGTCCTAGCGACCTAGGAGAAGTATGGTCATGCGACCTAAAGAGAATAAGGTCATGCGACCTAACATAGTATATGGTCGAGCGACTTAACAACATAAGGGGCGAGCGACCTATCGAAGTACAGTGGGGAGCGACCTAACGAGGTCAAGTGGCGAGCGACCTAACGAGGTCAAGTGGCGAGCGACCTAACGACTTATCGAAGCCGAGCGACCTAATGCTGCCGAGTGATATTAGGCCATAAACGACCTAAAGTGTTAACACGCGAGCGACCTAACGTTATAAAGGCCAAACGACCTAACGCTTAACTCGCGAGCGACCTAGCGACCTAACTCCAAGCGAGCGACCTAAGGCCAGAACGAAAATCTGCAGGCAGTGGCTTCTAGACAGCGCGACCTAGTGCCCAGAATTTGCCAAAGGCCTTGAAAATTTGAGTTTCTCACCAATCCAATCCAAATCCAATGCAAACATACATGCTTAAGTGGTGGGGAATCATTCCCAACAGTTCAATGATAGTTATAGGCAAGATGTGAGATTAAAAATCTCACCTTTTCACTAAAATGGATGAAGATGAAGCTTGAAAGCAAGGAGAAACAATCCAAAGCTTGAATCCAATATCTTCTACTTGAATTTGGAGTTGAATGTTGGATTTGCAATTGAATTTGAGTTTGGAGTTTTAATTTCCCATTCCCTCCACCATTTTTGAAGAAGCTTTAATGTATATGCAATTATGAAGAGAATGAAGGGATTGGGCTGAGTTAGTAAGTGCAGTCCATACCAAAGCCCTAAGTGGAAACCGTGGCGAAAATTCCACTTTCTCCAAACATATCGAAGTTTACACTCAAAAAGATCGCAAATGTCATTTTGAACTCAATGGGGGTGGTCTCGAGTCCTAATTTAACAGTATGAAAAAAGTAGCTTTTCGGACTAACATCGACTAATGATAAAATATTTGAATAAAATATTTAAATATAAAATCGATAAATATGCAGGTTGTTACAGACTCCCCTCCTTAAAGAAATTGCGTCCTCGCAATATATAAGATGGAAATAAAAAGTAACAACCATAAAAGCATATTAACACAAAAGAAATTTGAAATAAGAAGTTTACCTCAAAGAGCATGAGAGAGTAATTCCGGATGTGTACGCTTGATGAATTCTCTAGTTTCCCAAGAGCAATCCTTAGGATTTGAGGACCATTGAACTTTAACAAGCGAAACATCTTTATTTCGAAGTCGTTTAACCTCCGAAGCAATAATTCGAACAGGATGCTGCTCATAAGTTAAATTAGGTGAAACTTCAATCTCTTCCACAACACCGGGCTCAAGAATAGAATCGGAATCCCGAAGGCACTTCCGTAATTGAGAAACGTGAAACACGTCATGCATGGCAGAAAACTGAGCCGGTAATAAAAGGCGATAAGCCATGGAGCCAATACGTTCAGTGATAGGAAATGGCCCAATATATCGAGGCGCTAACTTTCCCGATCGACTGAAGCGTATAACACCCTTCATGGGTGAAACACGAATAAATACAAGATCTCCAACAGAAAATTTTAATCTTCTTCTTCGGTTATCAGAATAGGATTTTTGTCTACTCTGGGCTTCTTTCATCCTCTGTCGAATAAGTTCAATCTTTTCTGTGGAATCACGAATAAAATCTGGTCCCAAAACCAGCTTCTCACCGGCCTCAAGCCAACAAGAAGGAGATCAGGATGGCCTTCCATAGAGTGCCTCGAAAGGTGCCATACCAATACTAGATTGGAAGCTATTATTATAGGAAAATTCAACAAGTGAAATATGATCTTCCCAACTTCCACCAAAGTCCAGAACACAAGCACGAAGAAGATCTTCAAGCGTTTGATTCACACGCTCAGTTTGTCCATCAGACTGGGGGTGATAAGCGGTGCTAAAATTAAGCTTCGTTCCCAAAGCTTTTTGAAGACTCTTCCAGAATCCACTAGTAAACAATGGATCCCGATCACTAACAATGGAAGAAGGAACTCCATGCAGTTTAACAATTTCTTTGATAAAAAGTTTTGCCAGAAGAGGAACGGTTCGGTTTGACCGAACGGGAATAAAATGGGCAGATTTAGTAAGTCTATCAACAATCACCCATAAGCTATTATGACCCGAACGAGAACGGGGAAGGCCATCAATAAAATCCATGGAAATTTGATCCCACTTCCAAACTGGAATTTCCAATGGTTGCAATAATCCACCGTGCCTTTGATGTTCGGCCTTAACAAGTTGGCAAGTCATGCAACACTTAACAAAGTTAGCGATATCAGATTTCATTCCCTCGCAGTAATAAAGTCGCTTCATATCTGCGTACAATTTACTGCTACCGGGATGAATGGAATATTTGGAACAGTGAGAATCTTCTAGAATATCTTTACGAAGATCTCCAGTATTTGGTACGATAAGTCTACCAAATTTTCGAATGCCGCCACGAAAATCGATATCAAAGTCTTTCAAACCTTCAATATCGGTTTTATCCCTAATATTCTGGCTAAGAAGAGCCAATTCAGGATCTAGCTGTTGAGCTTCAAGAATGCGGTCGAAAAGAGAAGGACGAGCCTCAAGGCTACATAAGACAAAAGATGAACCTAAATCGGAGACACGATCTCGAATTTCACAAGTGGATAAAACCTCGAGATCCCTCCATTCGGATATCATCATGGAAACAACCGCTTGTTGCTTGCGACTAAGAGCATCGGCAACTCGATTTCCCTTTCCGAGAGTATAAAGGATATCAAGATCATATGAGGCAAGGAACTCGAGCCAACGTTGTTGATGCAAATTAAGTTCCTTTTGAGAGAATAAGTATTTCAAAGACTTATGATCAGTATAAAGTACAAATTTCTCTCCCAAAAGGTAGTGTCACCAAATTCGAAGGGAGAAAACGATAGCCGCGAGTTCTAAATCATGTGTGGCATATCTAGTCTCAACTGGCTTCAATTGCCTAGAAGCATAAGCAATAACACGTTCTTTTTGCATAAGAACGGCACCCAAACCAACGCGACTAGCATCGGTATAAACAACAAAATCTTGGTTCCCTTCGGGAATAACAAGAATGGGAGCGTTAGAAAGGAGTTCTTTTAATTTCTAAAAAGAAGTCTCACATTTGTCCGACCAAATGTATTTAACACCTATCTTTGTTAAGCCAGTAAGAGGCACGGCAACCTTAGAAAAGTCTTTTATAAAACGGCGGTAATAACCTGCCAATCCGAGAAAGCAACGGATTTCAGTCACGCTCTCCGGTCTCTTCCAATTTTGAATAGCTTCAATCTTTGAAGGATCCACTGATATTCCGGATTCGGAAATAATATGACTGTTAACTCCTCTTTAGCAACAGCCTACGAGTTAAGAAATGGATGACTCAGATTGCCGTGATTCAAGAAGCTAACGAGTTAAAAAGCCTACGACCTAAGTGGTCATGACGACTTACGACCTAGCGACTGAAGAGAGCTTACGACCTAAAAGCTTCACGAGTTAGCGGACTACAACCCACAGTGGTTTACGACTTAACAAGTTTACGACTCAGTTGATATACGACTTAAGAGCTTCACGACTCAACGAGTTAAGCTACCTGCGACTTAAGAAATCAAGAGGTTTCCGACTTAACTACTCAGCGAGTTAAAGGCTCTACGACTCATGAGGTCTTACGACTCATAAGGTTCTACGACTCATGAGGTCTTACGACTCATGAGGTCTTACGACTCATGAGGTTCTACGACTCATGTGGTCTTACGACTCATGAGGTCTTACGACTCATGAGGTCTTACGACTTAAGGGACTCAGTATTTAGCTTAAGTCGTCCATGACCTAACAATGTACGAGTTAAAATGCCTGCGAGTTAAGAAGTCTACGACCTAAAATGTCTACGACCTAGGACTCAGCGACTTAACTTGCCCAGCGACCTAACTACCTTAAAGAACCTTGCGACCTAACTGCTAAAGGGACATTGCGATCTAGCAATGTTGCGACCTAAAGACCTACGACTTAAGGGATACGCGACTTAGGAGTAAGTCGTATACGGGTTAAGGACTTGCCGACTCATGGTTTGCTATAAGTCGCCAGCAACTTAAGACTTGGAGAGGACCAGATCAGGAACAACTACAACTCTCTCAATTCCGACTTACGACTTACCACTTGGAGCAAACTACGTACTTCATCACTGCATTTCCTAAGTCGCTCGCGACTTACGACCTAGCTTAGGTCGTATGCGACCTAGGACTTAGCGTGTTTTCTGCCTATAACTCAGAGCTGCTCCTATAAATACCCCATCACTTCCAACATTGAGGGGACTTTTGCAATTCATTTCTTCAAGCATCCATACTCTGCTGCACTGATAATTCACTCAACAAGTAAAGATCTTCCAACACTCAGGGCACTACAACAAGCTTCATGAAGGACTTCATTCATCCAATACGGATTTAGCAAGATTCATCACCGAAGATTGAGCTAGTAGTCTAGATTGTTGTGTGATCAAGTTATATTGTATTTGACAAGTGATTTGTATCGATTTGTAGCCGAATTCAGCAATAAAAGATTATAAAGTGGACGTAGGCTCAATTACGGGCCGAACCACTATAAACCTGTTGTTCATTTACTGCTTTTCTGCTATTTTTAGCTTATATTCTGTTCCCGTACCAACGGGTGGTGCTTTCACGATTCTACTACACACACCGGGTGTTAGCGTTCACTTTTTATCGTTAACATTTTGGTGCTTTCACTGAGAATTGAACTCAGGCGATCGTCCACCATTGCTTCGCAAAGATTCATAAAAAGAACCTCTCTTAAAAACCAGATCCGAAATAATGGCTCCTGGAAGAAGAGGTAGACCTATCAGATCCGGAAATGCTCACGAAGGAACTTCCGCTTCCCCAATAACAGACCAAGAAACTCCAACCGTTGGAGTCACCAGGGCTGAATTGGATGACGCAGTTTCTGGATTATACCAGCAAATTGAAACTCAAAACGCTTTGATGATGGATAGGTTAACTGCTCTGCTCGGGGCAAATCATCAACCAGAAAACCATCAAACTACTCTTCCTGAAATGCCACCTTTCCAGGCTGATGGGTCTATGCCGCAACCAACTTGTCATGAACATATGCCCGGGCAAACTTCCGAGGGAAGAACTGATGCTTGTCCGGAGGTGTCTTTGAACCATAAGGAATACCTGTCTGAAATGGTTAGCCGCATCATGAAAGAGAGCATGCAAAGGGAAGAAGATGAGAACGACTGGGGATTTGCACCAAGCAGAACTCCATTTACTGAAAGGATCCTAAAAGCGGAGTTTCCAAGGAAATTTGCACCTCCTACTATCCAAGCCTATAGGGGAACCAGTGACCCTAATCATTTCCTATACAAATACGATTGGCATATGACCGGTGCAAGAGCATCAGACGAGATCAAGTGTTGGTACTTTCCAGTATACCTGGAAGGTGTAGCTTTACTTTGGTTCACAAAGCTTCCAGTTCGATCTGTGGATAAGTTCTTCGACTTAACGCAAAAGTTTAAAGAACAGTTCAGATTGTATGCTTCAAAAGCTAAGGATATAATGTCACTGTCTAACCTTGAACAAGCGCCCGGAGAATCAATCAAATCTTTCTTGAGCCGTTTCAATATAGCTTTAGCCGAAGTAGAAAATGCAGAACCACGCATGATCCTGACTTATTTGATGCGAGCCATTGATAAATCGAGTAAATTTGGGATATGGCTAAAGATGAAGGAACCGAACTCACTCGATAAATTTTATAAAAAGGCCGACGAGTTCATTCGCCTTGAAAGCCTTTCTACGACATCGAAAGTGGTTGCTGCCCAAACTAATAATAATAATGTCCCATCTAATAAAAGAGAATCTGAAAGTCAGAAAAGGGAGAATAAAGGAGGAAAGAGCCAGGGAAATGAAAAGAAACCTCGCCGCTTCAATCCTTCGAATTTTACTCCTTTAACTGATACACCAAGAAATATCTTTTCTGCAACAAAGGACGTTGTCAGGTATCCTAAGCCACCTGAGATGACGAGAGGTGCAAAGCGTAATGGAAAATTCTGCCAATTTCACAATCAACCTGGCCATGACACTGACGAATGTCGCCAATTAAAGAATGTGATTGAAGAATTGCTGGAGCAGGTTAAACTCCAACAATACGTTAAGAGAAGCGGAGTCGCTCCAACCTCATCCACTCGGGATCAACAACGTCCTACCCATCAATCCGATTCTCCTAACAACACTGCAGTGCAAGATTCAGAAAAGCTTGTCATTAATGTTGTCACAGGAGGTCCACACCCAGCAGGCAGAAGTTGGGACGACTGCTAATGGTCCACAAAACTGCAACTGGGGCATCTTTCACTTTCTCTGGCATAAAAATCCAAAAGCTGTGAATCAAGCACAAATGGAAATCTAGCTTGGATATTCAGAAACAACAATCACTAGCATCCATTTTTTGCTTAACAGCGTTGCTTAAATTTGTAAAAAAAATGATGATAGATGTGTAACTCCTGCATTGTAGAAACCAGCGTGACTGAATAATGAAAAGCTATGCATTCTGTGTTTTCTATTATAAAATGCCTATTATATTTCGATGTGTAAATACTCTAAATGTATTGCTAAAATGTCGATCTAATATTGCAGGTCATTAAAGCAGAGCTCACCCATCGCAAAGCTAAGCGAGCCTTACAAATCATTCATTAAAGCAAATACCAAGCAACAAAGAATTCCATATTCAAATCCTATACAAGAAGAACCTCACATAAAAAGTTGGCAACTTCACTGGGGCAAGCCTTCGTTAACCAGTTGTGATTGTCAATATGAACAGACATCCAGCTAGGTAACTCGCATTTGTCCCATGAAGTTATTCAACAGTGAAGTCCACTTCTTCGGATAAGGCAATTTACTTACAAAAGGAACAAAGATACGCTTGGAAATGACAATAAAAGGTCGCTAATGGACAGATGATGGGAGAACATGGCCAAACAAGCACGGAAGCAACCAAAAAGAATTTTGCTCCTCAATAAAAGGGCCGGTAGAACCACCAAAGGGCACTCGCTAACTGATCGTGATGCATCCGATCAGGCAGCTTGCGTCCGTCCCGTGGATCTACTCGCCCCTAAGAAGCAACCTTCCTGGCACACCAACCAACCGATGCCCCTTCCCAAAGTTCAACAAAGCCCTCTAACGAGGCACGCCAATAAATGGGAGAGCTTTCCTCAATCAAAAAGATCGGTGGGATTACCAAAGGGGCACTTTGTTAATTAATTGCGATCGTTTGTGAAAACAAACATCCAATCAAGCAACTTGCGTTCGCCCCGTGGACCCCTCCGACCATGAGAAAGTAACTTCCAGGCAATCACAAGCCCTTTTCGGAGGCACAAGCCCTCTTCGGAGGCACAAGCCATCTTCGGAGGCACGCTTCACCATTCTTGAAGCACAAAATCAAAAGCCCTTTTCGGAGGCAAAAGCCCTTTTCGGAGGCACATTTCACCCGTGTAGAAGTGCAAAATGCTTCTCTTCGGAGACCCACTTCACCAGTGATGAAATGCTAAAAAGCCCTTTTCGGAGGCACATTTCACCCGTGTAGAAGTGCAAAATGCTTCTCTTCGGAGACCCACTTCACCAATGATGAAATGCCAAAACTACTTCTCCTCGGAGACCAAAACTGCTTCTCCTCGGAGACCAAAACTGCTTCTCCTCGGAGACCAAAACTGCTTCTCCTCGAAGACCAAAACTGCTTCTCTTCGGAAACCCAAAATTGCTTCTCTTCGGAGACCAAAATGCTTCTCTTCGGAGACCAAAAGACCTCTTCAGAGGCGTACTTCACCTTGCTTGAAGTACCAAAAATAAACCCTTTACTGGGGCACAAAATCAAAACCTTCCTCAGAAGCTCATTTCACTGTGCAGGAAAATTCACTCTTTAACAAATAAAAGTGATCATTCCCAAAAGTTGAAGTGTTCTTCAGGAGGAAAAAGAAAATAAAAATTTCTCCAAAGACAAGATATACTCTATTAAAAGCAGAATAATTCTTCCCTTAAAAAGTGGAAAGTTGTTCTCTAAAATAAGAGTATCGGTCTTGTGAAAGCAAGAAATATTACAATATACTTGTGGTATGGGGGCAACATTATACAATTCAGTTACATTAATAAAAGTAATACACAAGCGACATACCACAAGTTCATTGCAATATCACGTAATAAAGATGTGGAATAAATGCGTTCTTGAAACACAGACAAAAAGTTTGTACAAGTAGAAAGAATCGTTTACTCTACACTTTAAGTGAAAAACAGATGTATTCCTACATACACAAGAATTTGTACAAGAAAAATATCTATTTATTTCAACACTATGAGAAATTTTTACATTGTACAGGTTACAAAAAGAAGCGGAGACCGGTATCCGCACAATCTCCGGTCAATGCATGCAAAAAGCGGAAAAGACAAAATCAAACTCATTTCTCCTTCTTCCCACCCTTGGAGCTTTTACCCGGCCTGGTAATTAGCTTCGTAGGCCGTATCGGAGAAGAAGGAGAAAGAGACTCAGCCGGATCGATCTTTGCTTCATCCCCAGCAGCAGAAGAACTCTTCTTTCCTTTCTTCGAAACCACACGTTTCACCTTCTTCTTGGAAGAAGACTCACTCCCTGGAGTAAGAAATGTAGAAAGTTTTGGGTCGTAGTCAAAAGACTGCTCCGGGGTCTTCTCGCTATCTTCCAGATCTTCTGCTTTCTGCTCCTCGGAAGCAGGTGGTTCGTCCAAGCCTTGAAGGGCTGCTATCTGTTTTTCCTGTGGACCTGGTTGGGAAGCTGGAAGAGGAGTAACTTGAGAAGGAGGAGGAACGGCAGCTGAAGAAGGAGAAAATGGTACAGTTTCCAGCACGTCCGCTGCATAGTAAAAGAAATCAAAATCAGTATTCTCCGAGGAAAAAGAAGACAGTGGATCGTCAAAGCTTAAGTAATAAGTAAGAAGTTCGTCGAACTCGGTTGAATCGAATAAGCAATTCACTGAATTCGTCTCGTCAAAGTTACCTGGAGAAGCCGGTTTAGCGAGATCAATCTCAAATTCCCGAGCCTGAAAGTCCTTCATTGCCTCTTCTTCTGTAGGAGTGGTCACAACTGGATGTGAAGGATGAGAGCCGGAATCCATAATGTTTGCATCAGCCAAAGTGGAAGTATGAACAGGGGCAGGTAAAGGAGCTTCCTCTTTTGAAAGCTCTTCTCCCAGTGATTCAGCCCGCGCTTTAGCAAGCTGCTCCTTCCCTCTAACAAGAGCGGCGCGAGCCTCATCATCAAGATAGCGAGCCTCAAATTTTGCTTCCTCAAATTTTGCTTCATCATAGCCGGCACCTTTAAACATATCAAGTGCGGCTTCCCACACTTCAGCCAGAGTGATTTCATAATCTGGACCCAGAAAAGCAAGGCTCCCACGACCCAGAACACAGTGTAAATAAAAGTCGAATAAGGTAGAACTGATGTTTGCTTTCGTTGCCTCATGTGATTGCTCAGCCGCTTCTTTTTCGGCAACGGCATCAACCCTACCAGTAATAGCCTCATCACGTGCTGTCTCAGCTTTAGCAAGTCGAGACTTTAGTAACTCAATCTCCACGTTCTGGGAGGTGACCTTTTCCCGTAGTTCGGCGTTTTCTGTGCGATACTTCTCATTAACGTGCTGTTCGGCGGCAAGCTTCATTTCTACATCTCTTTGTGCAGCATGTGCATCCCGCACTTGCTTCTGAAAGACTTCTTCTTTTTGAGTATATGATGCGGAAGAAGAAGCGAGATTTTCCTTAAGTTGCTTAACTTCAGACGCAAGCTTTGCATTGTCGTCTGCAATGCTCGTCATCTCCGCATCATGCTGCTTATGCCATTTGTCCCATTCTGATTTATCGTTCTCCATGGTCATCATCGCCTCAAGGTTAAAATGGTTGACCCTTTGAAGTTCATCAACCAACTTCTACCATCCAGACATTCTTTCAATATCAAGCTTGACAGCATCGACATTTCTCAGCATTGCCTGCTTATCAATGGGAACCAAATCTAAGTCAAAACGGACTCCTCTTAGACACCAATTCGGAAATCGGCTCTGAAGCGTTGGAGGGCCGTCTTTAACTTGATATTGTGGCCTGTTAATGATGGTTTGAATATCAAATTCCTTTAGTGGAGGAGAACCGGCCGGAATGTCAGAAGAAATGGGAGCGTTAGTCTTCTCAGAAATAGCAGACGCATCACTTGGCTTAGACCGTTTGCTCGATTCATCAGTAATATGAGTTTTCCCTTTGTCATCATAAGACTTTCGCTTATGAGAATCGTAAGTTCTGTAAGAAGAATCATATCGGTCAGCATCTCTTCTTCTCTGCCGCTGCTCATAATCCCATTTTTCTTGAGCCTTCCTTTGGGCCCGTTCCTCATCTGTCTCTCTCTGGTCACCAAGATATTTCCTGAAGTCATAGGATCCACGTCCTCCATGGCGCTGAAATGAGTCATAATATGAGCCGGAGCGTCCCATCGGAGAATCTGAAAAACGGAAAATAAGTAAATCTTAGAAATTTCCAGGAAGAAAGAGTAAATGCTTATAAGTGCAGAAAAATCCTAAGTGTGTGCGGCGTGCGAACTACATGCATCGAACTACAAACCACTTTTTTGTGTGGGAACGGAGACGACGGGTGTAGAAGGCGTCGAGGTCTGTTTCAAAGAGGAAGTCGCTTCAATGACAGGAGAGTTCGCCTTTGGAATATTATCCTTGAAAAGCTCTTGAGAAGTTATCATTATGTCACTCAAGTCATCAAAGGTGTCATCATTATGATGCTCAGCAGAATTCTCCTTCTCAACTTCCACATCAGTTGATTTTTCAAAAACTCGAGGATTTTCTTCCTCTTCGATAATTGGGGCAAGTGCCGACTTGCTGACTGACCCTACAACGTTAGTGGACGCAGAACACTTTATCAAAGCAGCCTCTACGAAGGGTGCTTCTGATTCAATTTCTTCTACATAAGCTGGGGCATTCGAGGCCTCTGCTCGAGAGCCTGAGGCAGCTAACGTTTCCGCATCAGAACTAGAAATTTCATGAATCTGAGTGGAGCGGGAAGGATGTAAGAGTCCAAATTCATGGAGGAACTCATCTTTCAATAGAAATTGAACACTCCTCTCCTCAACCGGCACGGCCATAAGCCTCTCAAAGGTAGTCTTGTGACGAGGTTCCCTAGAGGGGGGAGGGAGCGCTGAAACAGTAGAAAAAGAAGTTAACACTTGACAATTTGGACTTCGAAGAATTTAGAAAACACAGGGAAAAGATAGATAATCGTACTTCCCACTCTCCAAATGGCGTAAAATCCCGGGGGACAACGAACAAAGAAAAATTGGCTCAGAAACCCAGGACGCTCTCGGGAAGACCAATAATCAGTTTACGGTTCCTGGCGCTCCTTACAACTGTGATAGCGGGATGGTCTTTGTTCTTTGCAAATGAGCACAGGAAGCGAATTTCTCCAAAACTGGGAAAACGGTCCGGCGTTCTCCTAAAAAGCACACACAGTCCCAGCAGGATGGCGTAGCCATTAGGGTGTAGTTGAAAAGGAGAGATAGATAATCGAAGGAGAAGTTCTCGAAGACAGTCATTAAACGGAGGAATCGCTCCACTCAAGCACATTTGGCGGTTCACTGCGACAAAGCCGTGGGGCGGCCTATCGGCAGTGTCATTCACTCCAGGGAGCAAAGCGTCAGATTCAGCAATGCCAAACTGGGTGCATAGTTGACGGAAGACTTTATGATTCAGGATGGTAGGAGTCCTTTCCGGGGGATCATTCAAAGGGGTAGCAATTGGAAAAGCCTCTCCAGCTGGTTCCAAGTCTTCTTGATCAGATGCCATTCTACACAATCAGCTGAATGTTCAAAATTGAAGGTGCATGTTTCCTAAAAGTGTGAAGTGCTGTGCAAGACTAATGAAAACAAGAAAAAGCAAGTATAACTGGAATTAAACTAACTGACAATCAGTCGATTACGAGATTTCAGAACTTGTTAATACTCAAGTGCAGTGTTAATGCAGACAAAACAGTTTTAGTTTACCATTACGATTTTGCTTTAATACTTCACTTGAATTGGTTATTGTATAGCATCTCACTCATACAGTTCATTTAATTTAATTTAATCTTTATCAACTAATCTGTCAGTCGATGTGGGCAGTCGGTGGCAGTATATTCGTCCCAGTTTTTTGTAAATGTTATAACAGGCAGTTAGAATTATTGACAATCTACAAAAGAATGCAACAAAGTTCAAACAACTCAAGTCTCAACATTCGAGGCAGTGGAAGATTTGTTCAAGTTGTAACTCGATCACGACTTAGCATGGGTCAGAATTTCCTAAGTTATAACTCGATCACGACTTACCATGGGTCAGAATTTCCTAAGTTATAACTCGATCACGACTTAGCATGGGCTAGAATTTCCTAAGTTCTAGCTCGTTCACGGTTTAAAAGATAAGACAGTTTGAAACCAAGGCTTTGCAAATGTCCAAGACATGTTCTCTTAAGTCAGATCATTCAAGTCCAAGAATTCGAAGCAGTGGAGTCTTAAGTTCTTAAGTCGTTCAAATAAATTCGTGAGTTACGAGTTAAGGACTATCTCGTTCGCGACCTAGTCATTCACATGTGCTCGCAAGTTGAGGATTAAGTGCTAACTCGCCAACGGTCCATGAGAAATTGCAACAAGATAGGTCGTTAACTTTTTAGGTCGTAAGTCGCACAAAAGAAAAGTCAAAATAACATTTTTCTAGCTCGGCAACGACCTAAACCCAATGCTGCAGTGAGCAACCAGAAAAGTTAAGTCGTGCGCGATCTAAGCTGAGAAAGTGTTAGGTCGTTCTCAAGGGATCCTGAGCTATCTCCTACTCAAACCAGGGCATCAGTTCCTCTCTTCAAATCCCTTCCTCCACTAAGAATCGCATTCCTCATAAATCAGCCAACCTAATGCACTGAAACTCTTCCCCTTCTTTTCACAAATCACCGAAAGCCAAATCAAACCACTTCGATTTCCTCGGCGATCAATTGAAACGAAAATCGTGAAGCAAGGCATAAGGTAATCGAAATTGATAGTTCGGTGATAGCTGAGGATTGAATAGAGAATGGGATCACTTACGCAATATGAAATTGAGGATGATCGATGAACGAGTAGTTGGATTCACCTTTGAGAGCTTGAAATCTTGTTAATGGCAGAATGAAAGTTAAGTCAGATGAAATGAAGGAGGAACGACCTAAGATATTTGTACCCCAGGGCGATGAAATGCGAACCGGCGTCTCACGACCTAATTCCTTGCTAAGTCGTTCACGACATAACACCTACGAGCGCGAGAGAAAATCGAAGCACACGACCCACGACCTAGGCGTGTACTTCGAGGGGCAAATGTTAACTCCTCTTTAGCAACAGCCTACGAGTTAAGAAATGGATGACTCAGATTGCCGTGATTCAAGAAGCTAACGAGTTAAAAAGCATACGACCTAAGTGGTCATGACGACTTACGACCTAGCGACTGAAGAGAGCTTACGACCTAAAAGCTTCACGAGTTAGCGGACTACAACCCACAGTGGTTTACGACTTAACAAGTTTACGACTCAGTGGATATACGACTTAAGAGCTTCACGACTCAACGAGTTAAGCTACCTGCGACTTAAGAAATCAAGAGGTTTCCGACTTAACTACTCAGCGAGTTAAAGGCTCTACGACTCATGAGGTCTTACGACTCATAAGGTTCTACAACTCACGAGGTCTTACGACTCATGAGGTCTTACGACTCATGAGGTTCTACGACTCATGTGGTCTTACGACTCATGAGGTCTTACGACTCATGAGGTCTTACGACTTAAGGGACTCAGTATTTAGCTTAAGTCGTCCACGACCTAACAATGTACGAGTTAAAATGCCTGCGAGTTAAGAAGTCTGCGACCTAAAATGTCTACGACCTAGGACTCAGCGACTTAACTTGCCCAACGACCTAACTACCTTAAAGAACCTTGCGACCTAACTGCTAAAGGGACATTGCGATCTAGCAATGTTGCGACCTAAAGACCTACGACTTAAGGGATACGCGACTTAGGAGTAAGTCGTATACGGGTTAAGGACTTGCCGACTCATGGTTTGCTATAAGTCGCCAGCAACTTAAGACTTGGAGAGGACCAGATCAGGAACAACTACAACTCTCTCAATTCCGACTTACGACTTACCACTTGGAGCAAACTACGTACTTCATCACTACATTTCCTAAGTCGCTCGCGACTTACGACCTAGCTTAGGTCGTACGCGGCCTAGGACTTAGCGTGTTTTCTGCCTATAACTCAGAGCTGCTCCTATAAATACCCCATCACTTCCAACATTGAGGGGACTTTTGCAATTCATTTCTTCAAGCATCCATACTCTGCTGCATTGATAATTCACTCAACAAGTAAAGATCTTCCAACACTCAAGGCACTACAACAAGCTTCGTGAAGGACTTCATTCATCCAATACGGATTTAGCAAGATTCATCACCGAAGATTGAGCTAGTAGTCTAGATTGTTGTGTGATCAAGTTATATTGTATTTGACAAGTGATTTGTATCGATTTGTAGCTGAATTCAGCAATAAAAGATTATAAAGTGGACGTAGGCTCAATTACGGGCCGAACCACTATAAACCTGTTGTTCATTTACTGCTTTTCTGCTATTTTTAGCTTATATTCTATTCCCGTACCAACGGGTGGTGCTTTCACGATTCTACTACACACACCGGGTGTTAGCGTTCACTTTTTATCGTTAACAATGACGGAGAAACTTCACACTAGATTGCCAAAAATGGTATTTAAATTTTTTTTCCTTTAATTGATTGCTCCTAAGAGTTTCCAATACAATCCGAAGTTGCTTTTCATGTTCCTCCTCGGTTTTAGAATACACAAGAATATCATCAATGAAGATGAGAACAAACCTATCGAGGAAATCTTTGAAAACTCGATTCATAAAGTCAACGAAATAAGCCAGAGCATTCGTTAAACCAAATGGCATAACTAGCCACTCGTAAGATCCATAATGAGTACGGAAAGAAGTCAAAGGAATACTATCCTCTACAATACGAAGCTGATGAAATCCGGTAGCCAAGTCCAATTGTGAAAAGACTCTAGCACCATTAAGTTGATCAAGCAGATCATCAATCCGAGGTAAAGGTTATTTATTCTTAATAGTAAGATCATTAAGCTTGCGGTAGTCAACGCAAAGCCTAAGGGTACCATCGGACTTATTTATGAAAATAGCTGAAGCTCCCCAAGGCGAGGAACTAGAGCGAATAAGTTGCTTCGTCTCTAACTCGGATATTTGTTTGCGCATCTCTTCATTCTCCTTATTGGACATGCGATAAGGAGGACGGGTAATAGGTTGAGCTCCAGGTACAAGATTAATTTTGAACTCAATTGCTCGCTTAGGTGGTAATCCTAAAATGGGCTCAAAGATGTCGGAAAATTCACGGACGACGCGAATAAGAGAAATGACATCTTCCTCATCATCATTATCATCATCACGAGGATTTAAAGAATATAAAGATGTAACCAAAGCGGAATCCGAATCTTTAAGAACAATAGAAATCTGATTAACAGATTGCGGATGACGGAGATAAATAGTCCGCTCAGGACATAGGATATGAGCTTCATAACGATTAAGCCAATCGATACCCAAAATCATTCCAAAGCCTAAGTAACGCATGACATGCAAATCGGCTAGGAAAGAAAAATCACACAAAATAATCTCTACGTCTTTACAAAGCAAACTAAGAGTTGCGGATCCACCAACCGGATTCGCAATTCTTAGAGAAGTCATTAAAGCAACAACACTTAAAGAAAGAGTGTCTACAAGTTCCTTTGATATAAAAGAATGGGATGCTCCCGTATCAAAGAGAACTCTAATAGGTTGATCATGAAATATAATAATGCCATCAAGGACAGAATGAGACATACCTTGACCGCGAGATGTGTTACCAGGGGCTTGAGCAACGTTTAACTTTCCCTCCTTCTTGGTTGGAAGCTTAGGGCATAGATGCATATAGTGATCCGGACTTATACAATAGCGACAAGAATGGGGCTTTGAACACTTGTTCGCAAAATGACTCCTAGCACCACAGTTGTAGCATTTCCCATCACTAGAGGGAAAAGTCTTTGTAGCAGGAGTTGCTTGCTTACCCTTTTTGTTGGGATAAGGACCTTTGAATTTGTTTGGCCTCTTCTTGTTGTTGAAGTTTGATTTGGAAGCCACCACTTCAACATCACTGTCCTTATCAGCCTCTTCAAGACGAAGAGCGATATCAATAAGTTGGTCGAAAGAAACTTCTAACTTTAGAAGTAATGGCTTCTTGAGATTCTTATTTAGGCCATAGACGAACCTCTGGTTCTTCTTCAATGGGGTGTTGATGTATTCAACCCCATATTTGGACAATGACTCGAAGGATGCGACATAATCTGTCACAGAGGATTCACCTTGAACAAGGTCTATAAAACGTCGAGCCAATGTCACCTTCTCTGCTTCTGGTACGAATTTCAACTCGAAGCGCTCCCGGAATTGCTCCCAGGTGAGATCTGCTTCGTTAATTTTAGAAATAAGAAGTTCATACCAATCCAATGCTCTCTCTTGGAGCATACTGGATGCCACCTGAACACGGTGAAGATCGACAAGATTCATGCGAGAAAAGATTCGATCGCATGTCCTTAACCAAGCCTGGACCTCGATAATAGTTTCGGAACCTTTGAATGGTTTCCCACCCAAGTTGGTATAATCATTGCACAAACGTGCAAATCCAGACTCAAGATGAGTAGGCTCCTGATTAGGGCCGGCTGCCTGAGCATTCTTTACTAAATCAAGAAGCTGTTGAGCAGTCATAAAAACTCCATCCTGGGGAGTGACAGTGGATGGTCCGGCTCTAGGACAACCTGGTCTAGACATTTTCTCCTTTAAGTAAGAAAGAAGAAGAAAAGTTATTCTCCAAATTAATATCAAGCAAATCTTGATAGATAGAACAAGGATTCGTAGAAGGAAATAGGATAAATCGGTACGAAGACTCGAATTAAATCCTAAGTCACAACTCCTAAGTTAGACTTAGGACGATGATCCATGTTAAGTTATTCTACATTGTTCCGAAGTTTGGCTATGATACCAAGCTGTGACGCCCCACCTCTATACCCACGCTAGCTAAGAACACTACGGTGTAATGCTGTCGACTAGCACGGAGAATAAGGCTATTGAGGAGCGACCACCCATGTAACTTCTTTGAGCGAGCACCGATATGTCAGATAGTATAGAATGAACTTTATTCAAGGAGGAAGTCTGACATACCGATACAAACCCAAATCTATCACACAGTGGCTATAAATAATCTTCAGAAACAAACATAGAAATAAACATAGCATAAACCTGTCACAGACATCTATATCACAAAGGCGGAAGAAGATATGAATATATATATAACACATGAAAGTGTACATCAGAGTAGTGGTCAGAAAGATCCACGATAATACAGAAGAATAGCAACACGTGCTATACAAAAGAATAAGTACACAACATAAAGTCTATCTCAAATGTGTATATCCAAAAACTACTAATCTAAGTAGTTAGCCAAAAGTCAGAATAATCCAGGAGAGAAGTCAAGCAGAAGCACCTGTAACATCTCGTTCTGACCCGAGTATTATTTATAAGAAAATAATAAACGGATCAGTCTAACTATAAATATCAGATGACATGATATTGGATAATGGGTATGGCATATACATATAATAACCCTAATGGCATACTACTATAAGTATGTAAATGGTAATCAACAAGAGATTAATCAATATCTCAAGAATCTTCTCAAAGATCCAAACCCATAAAAAGGCAATGACACACGAATTCACCAATACACAAAAATTGATAAAACATATCAATTAAAACCACGAATATTGGTGAAGCACTAAATCCAGAAATCAACACACGAAATCCAGAACAAATCCCAGAAATCAAGACACGAAATCCAGAAATCTCATAAAGGGGGAAGTCCGAGCACACGGACGAGAAGCTATCTCATGGAAGCTATCCATTTAATTTTTCGAACACACGAATGGGCCGAAGGCTTTTGACACACGAACGGCCCGAAGACCATGGGGTGCTACCCCATATATGTAAGAAGAAACATCAACCAAGCGGGGTCTAGTCTCCCTCGTAGATAAGGAGACATCGCTCAATCGCTAGTCTAAATCACAAAAATGATCGTCATGATCATCAAGAAGTGTCAATCACACCAAGCTAGTAAATATATGAGTTTAGCTTCATGTCCCATAACCACTTGCTTAACTTAAATATTTACGAACAAGCTGTGAATCTTCACTAGAAATTATCACAAAAGGGTTCAATCGAACAAGTCTAAGAATTAAGCGACGAAGTAAACGCAAGCGTTTCATACCACCTGTTTTGCTAAGTCGTTTAATTAGATTTCTCATCCGAGTGAAGTAAAGGCTTGTATATACTAGTAGATTGGAAAACGGTTTGAAGAAAAGAGCTTTGTAGTTAAAACAGTGTTGAAATCGCTTTGATGAAAGAGTTTGATATTCACTACTAGTATTGAAGCCTTCACATTTTTAAAGTGACAAGTCACAAAACGATTGTAGAAACAAATCGAATCACATAAATTCACGTTCGAAGACGTGAGTAAAGTCCAAAGAAATCAACTCCAAACCATCAAAGTAGAAGTGCGATGCAACATAACAGAGTTCAACATAAGGAATGGACGCGACCAAACAAGGTGTGACCTAAGGAGTTGAAGGCAAAGGAAGTAGCACATGGCCCACCCAGGTGCGACTTAGTATAAGTGCGAGCTAACGTGGAGCGACCTAAGGGAAAAGGAGGTCAAGCGACCTAAAGGTAATAAGGTCGAACGACCTAAAGTAAATAAGATCCAGCGACCTAATGTTGTTGGGGGTCATGCGACCTAACGGAGTCGTCCATGGTGAAGCAACCTAGAGGGGGTCAAATGACCTAACGGAAGCAGGCCAAGCGACCTAAGGAGCACGCGACCTAACTGGGAGGCGAGCGACCTTACACAAAACAGGCCGAGCGACCTAAAGTCAAATGACCTAACCGAGCGACCTACGACCTAAGTCCTAGCAACCTAGGAGAAGTATGGTCATGCGACCTAAAGAGAATAAAGTCATGCGACCTAACATAGCATATGGTCGAGCGACTTAACAACATAAGGGGCGAGCGACCTATCGAAGTACAGTGGGGAGCGACCTAACGAAGTCAAGTGGCGAGCGACCTAACGAGGTCAAGTGGCGAGCGACCTAACGACTTATCGAAGCCGAGCGACCTAACGCTACCGAGTGATATTAGGCCAGAAACGACCTAAAGTGTTAACACGCGAGCGACCTAACGTTATAAAGGCCAAACGACCTAACGCTTAAGTCACGAGCGACCTAGCGACCTAACTCCAGGCAAGCGACCTAAGGCCAGAATGAAAATCTACAGGCAGTGGCTTCTAGACAGCGCGACCTAGTGCCCAGAATTTGCCAAAGACGCTGAAAATTTGAGTTTCTCACCAATCCAATCCAAATCCAATGCAAACATACATGCTAAAGTGGTGGGGAATCATTCCCAACAGTTCAATGATAGTTATAAGCAAGATGTGAGATTAAAAATCTCACCTTTTCACTAAAATGGATGAAGATGAAGCTTGAAAGCAAGGAGAAACAATCCAAATCTTGAATCCAATATCTTCTACTTGAATTTGGAGTTGAATGTTGGATTTTCAATTGAATTTGAGTTTGGAGTTTTAATTTCCCATTCCCTCCACCATTTTTGAAGAAGCTTTAATGTATATGCAATTATGAAGAGAATGAAGGGATTGGGCTGAGTTAGTAAGTGCAGTCCATACCAAAGCCCTAAGTGGAAAACGTGGTGAAAATTCCACTTTCTCCAAACATATCGAAGTATACACTCAAAAAGATCGCAAACGTCATTTTGAACTCAATGGGGGTGGTCTCGAGTCCTAATTTGACCGTATGCAAAAAGTAGCTTTTCGGACTAACATCCGACTAACGATAAAATATTTGAATAAAATATTTAAATATAAAATCGATAAATATGCGGGTTGTTACATTGGTTGTTAAATTATTAGAATTAAATTAAGAGGTAATATAAATACAACCAAATTGAAGTTAAATAAAGGTAAGTTTGAAATGGTTTCAAACTGAAATTTAATCTTGAATTTGGGGAAAAGTTTCAGAATAAGATAATAATGAATTGGTTTCCAGATATGATAATCTTGGTTATTATCATAAATGATTGTTGTGTTTAATAATAAGATGTGTATTAATGAGTAAGCAAAATGAAATGTTTTAGATAAGTATGACTTATAAATTTAAACTGAAGATGAACTAGATTGTGAAGTTTTAAATTTAAGCCAGAAAATTTGGAAATTGTTTCAAAGTGATAAAGAAATAATAAATAATGTTATTTGAATGTAGAGTCATGTTTCAAACAAGAGTTGTTTGAAAATTTAAAGAAATTTGTTTTGAATTAAAAACCGAAGGTGGTCTAAAATTTAAGGATAACTTGGTGTGTAAAGGAAATAATATGCATAAGGAATATACATAATATCAAAGATGGTTTGAAATAAACTCTAAATGTTGAGTTTTAAATTTGGAATGAGATGTGATACCCAAGGTGATAAGTTTTTGAACTTATAAAATTATTAATGTGATGTTTAAAATTTGAAATAGGAATCCAAATTGGGTAAGGTTGGCTGGATTAAGTATATGATTAATTTGAATTGGAAGTTTGTGTGATCTCAAAATGGGTTTGAGATCTGGAAATTGAAATGGATGTTTTAAAATGAATTGGATGATATCATCCTATTGTTATTAATAATCTTTAAAAGTGTGAATTGGATTTGTTTAAATGAAAGAGGAATGAAGTGTGGTAATATATCCATTATTGTGATTAATAGGGAAATTAAACTTTAATTTAAAATTAAGGATATGGAATTACTTTGAACCGAACTATTTGTGTAACAACCCTGTATTTTTCAAATATTTTTAAATTGATTTTTCCAAATTTAAGAGCTTTATTTATGAAAAGAATAAATGTTGTTATTGTAAATATAAAAAAAAATTTGATTTTGTCTGTGGATTTGAATTCCAAATATGACTAAATTTAATATTTCTAGAAAATGTGAATTTTGGTCAAATAGTCAAACTTCGACTTTTAACTTGAAAATTTAAAAGTTTGAAATTTATGAATTTTATCTTTTATTATAAAAATAGATTTAATAACTTGAATACTGCTTTTCGTTTCGTTGCAAACGGATTTAAATTGCAAAAGTTATACTATTTTCAATATTGTGTGTATATTGGGTTATTCAGCAATATTCTTTATTTTAAAATTATATAAATGACATTTTTATTTGATATATTTTATTCTAATTTGTACATTTATGTTATATAAAATATATTTTGTCTTTTAAATATTTTTAAAGTAAGGTAGGAATTTTTCCAGAGTTAGTAGTATTTTTCTTGCAAATTTCCATGCCCTGTTTGTAAATTTTAAACATTTTTCTTTAATCCTTTTCTATTTTCTCCAATTTAATTATCTATTTTATTTTGAAAATGATAAATAAATTATTTTAATTCAAATTTTCACTTCATAATATTTTTATAATGAAGTGTATAGTTTTTCAAGACTGACAGTGATTTATTTATAATTTTTGAACACTGTTTGGTATTTTTAAGTAATTTTCTTCATTCTTTTTATATTTTTCCAAAATTTTTTATTTGTTTTCTCATATTTATAATTGATTTCGGTTTGTAAATTATTTTTCTGAATATTTTTGTTTATATAAAGATTAAAAAGAAAAGAAATATGAAAGGTTGTAAAACACTTTGAAACTTAAGCCCTTTTTTGTCCAAACCCTTCATTTTCTTTAACTCCTCAAATTTTGCCCTAGCCATCTAAAACCCTAGTGTAGCCGCCACTTTTTGTTTCTCATCTTTTCACGTGAAAACAAATCAGCTCCTCATTTCTCATGGCTTCATCCAAAAATAGGTAATGGCCTCTCCTTCTTTTTCTTCTTTTCTCTTCATTTTCAATGATTTTTGCCATGTTTCTCTTGCTTTGCTTGGCCTAACACCTCCACCATCTCCTCCACCGACCACCACCACTTCCTTCCCCACACCATCCACGACCAAACCCCCTCCTCCTCTGACCATGACAGGCCATGCACTCCTTTTGACTAAAAACCACACAAAACCTTGCACAAATCCCTTAAAACAATGCATAGCCACCACTAGTTGCAACATACCTCCGCCCACCACCTTGGACAACACCTCTACCCGCCGCCACCACCTTGCTACCACCACTACACATCACCATCTCCTCTGTCCAGACCTGTAGCAAGTCATGGCCAAGCCTAGGACCTTGTAGACCGAGCCAAAGATGAACCAAAACTCCACCATATTGCATAAAACTCTTCACATGCCTATGTTGTAACTTCCCCATCATCTCTAGCTTGTAGCCGTGCATCCCTTGGTCCAAACCAGACCCACACCATGTCCAAACCTGAACCAAAACATTCCCTAGGCCATGCAAAAGGATAGAGAAAGCAAGGCAAAAGATTTGACATTCAAATCTCTTTTCGTTTAAAAGTTATTCCATTTCAAGTGCGTTGAAATTGTGTTTATTTTGATGTATGTTTTGGGTTGTAATACAAGAGTTGTAGCTTTGGATCTTGCTCTCCACTCAAGTCCGTAGCCTTGTCATCATGCTTTTGTTCCATTGTGTCATTGGTTTTGATATCGCCAGCACAAACAGGCGAGTTATTCTCACAAGACAATATGTACCTATATAACTGATAAACCGACACCATTTGAATCTGTAATGTATATCATCATGTTATATATGTTTATATTATTATCATATGATGTTCACACCTGTTATTACACTTATTATATCATATGTTACTATTATTTAATGTTATTATGTTATTTATATCTGTTATCACCATTGCAAGTTCCCTGTAGATTAGAATCACTATGGGTTGAAATGATACATACCCGAACGGACTTTAGAATAGGGAAAAATCGTTATGGGCTGAAATGGTAGGCCTGAATGATTTTTACTTAAATTATTTTAACTTGGGATTGCGGGTTTGAAATGATAGAACCCGGATTTTTCTTTTTTAACTGCGGATTGAAATGATACATATCCGTATCACTTGACCTAGGTTAGAAAATTATATACAGGCTCGTGGTTATTTTATAAAGTGTTTTGAATATTTTTAAGTATTTTAAAAATAGAAATTTATGAAATTTGATTTAAACAGATTTTGAAATATTTTGAATTAAAGAAATTATGATTTTTCTATGTGTTAAAAATGTAATTAAGGAATGGTTTAACTGGATTTTTGAAATATAACTTAAGTTGGAAATTTGGAATTTTGGTTAAAAATGATATTTAAGTTATATAAATAAAATGGATATTAAATTTTATTTGGAAATGGTAAATATGATAATTTGATTAAATTTGAATTTAAGTGATTATTAAGTATTATTGATTTTTCTATGAATTTAAGTGGTTAAATAAATGAATGTTTAAAAGTGATCTTTTAAAATATAACTTGACTAGGAAATGTGAAATTTGGTTTTAATTAAAGGTTTAAGTTAATTAAATAAAATGGGAAATTTTGTTAAATTGTGAAATGGTAATTTAAATTTGAAGTGTTAAGTCTATTTGTTGAAATGTGAAGAATTGGAACTTTTACACTTAAACTTATTAAGTAAATTGTTGAAAATTGGATTTAATTATAAGAAATTTATTGTGAAAGAAACGTGTAAAGTTCTAATTAATGAAAGAAATATGTAAAGTTTAATTTATGAAAGAAACGTGTAAAGTTCTAATTAATGAAAGAAATATGTAAAGTTTTACCTACTGAAAGAAACATGTAAAGTCTTAATTAATGAAAGAAACATGTAAGTCTTAATTTGTGTAATATTGATTTAAAATAATAAATGCCCCTTTTGTAATAAAACGTAAATTAAAACGTACATTCGATAATGTAAGTTTAATTAGTGTAATATTGATTAAATGATAAATGCTCTTTACTGTAATAGGAATGTAAGTTAAAAAGTACATTTAATATGTAAGTTTTAATTAATGTAAATGACATATTTTAGTGACTAAAATAATAAAGTTTCTTTATTGTAATGATAATGTAAGTTAATAAGGTACTCTTAACTTAACATAAGAATTTTAGCATTAAATTGGATATTACAGTAACAAAGTTTATTTAACTATAAGGCTATGATAAAATGACCATGTTAAAAATTTGTAAGTATATAAATACTTTGATTATATAAAATGTTAAATTGGGAAGTATTACATTCCAAAAATGCTATGATTCCTTAAGGTTACATTACCAAAATTCTATGATAATTTAAAGGAAGATTTCAAGTTTAATAAATTAAAGGAAATATTCAGTGATTTTGAAATTTGGGTTTTATTGAAATGATATATTATTGAATTGGTTTTGAAACGGAAATGATATATTTTTGAATTGGTTTTGAATAGATATGTTTTGGGTTTGAAAGTATGTATTAGTTTGAAATAAATGATATGATTTTGAAATGGTTTAAAGGATGTATTTTGATTTGAAACATAAACTATTTTTAAAAGTTATAACCACGGGTTATAATAACGATTGGTTGGCAAAGAGACCGGGATCGGATATGGACATACTCTCTGTCGATACCGAAAACCACTTTGACAACCGTGTACGCGGTGGAGATTCCAGAATGAAGTAGGATGGTGGCGACGTTCTTAAGGTATGTTACGTGGACCCAACTCCCGTGAGTTGGCATAAGGTGGCTAAAACAGGAGCGATCTCGGACCAGTGAGGTAGCACCTCTTCTCGGACACATTTCTTCGATATTATACTCTTACTTGTGATTGATTAGATGGCCATCCTCCGATTTGGGAGTGTTGTTCGAGGTGGAACGGTAGTGGCTGCTATGCGTATCCATCAGTCCGTGTGCGTAATTGGTATATCTACCCTGGCATTGCCTAGTTGTGCCGTGTCACCTACCATATCGAGCTTTACTACGATTATGATTTTAAGATCCGACCGCGTTAAGGTTCTCCATCCCCTTAACGCTATTTTCTATATGATTATACTTTACTTATTAGACATTATTATAATAGCGAATATTACTACATAGTAGATATTTTAACGGATCCTTAGAGGATGGGCGGTCCCAAGCATCTTCTAAGTTACTTGTACCTTTATTACAGTTCACTTGAGTTGGTTTACATTATATAAGTATATATTGTCCTGACTCGAGTGTTTTGTGTTTTGCTTTACGCTCGGGTCAGCCTGAGTATTCACAGATTTGGATTTCCACCTTCTGGAGATTTGAATCGCTGGAGATTATTTGCTAGTCTTGTTCTATCAACTTCGGTTCCGTTGTTCTATTCAGCATGTACTTGGTTATTGTATTGAGACTTCTGCTGTACTTTATTTCTTATGTTGTATCTTATGTAACTCTGATATATTTTCATAGTAGCTTCATGAACTACTATTTCTTTTACTTCCGCTGCATTATTTTACTCTGTGTCTGTGATCTGTGATTATATTTATTTACTATATATTCTGAGATTTGCCAAATTTTAATTACAACGCGGTATATTGAGCAATTCAACTCCGACATGTGTGTCTACCTATACACTTATAATGGATGCGAATGGTTGAAAATATCGGGTCGTTACAATTTGAATAATTGAATTTGTAAATTAAAATTTGTTTAAAAACTGGTTTCAAAACTGGAAGATAAAATTGTTTTGAACTCTTATTTGAACTTTGAAATAAGTTAAGTAAAGATAATTTAAAATGGAATTTTGAGAATTGGACTAAGAATTAAATTGTTTAAAGATTTGGATTATTGATTTAAAAATAAGGGTTAATTTGATTTAAGGGGTTAAATTAACATTTGGAAATTTAACTCAAATTTATATAATTCGAGATGGTTTAAAATTGAGATTTAAATTGAATTAGTTCAAACTGAATTTGATTTGAATTAATGGGAATTGTGATTTAAGATGGATAAGTTTAAATTTCAAATGGAAAATTTGAATTGGATTAATTTGAAATAAAATTGAAGATTGAATGAGTTCAAATTCAAATAGGATTAATTCATATAGAAATTGAATGATTTGAAATTGAAGTGGATTCAATTTCAAATTAGTCTAAATTAATTTGAATAATTTGAAATTGTAATTAAAGTGAATATGTTTAAAATCAAATGGAATTTGATTTGAATTTGGAAAGAAGTTGAGGTTATTTCAACTTGAATTGGGGATAAATCAAGTTCAAGGGAAATTGAAGTTATTCAAATTAGAAGTGAGTCAATTTAAATGGGTGTGGAAATTTAAATTTAATTGATGGGGAATTGAACGGTTTGACTCTGGACTATTTTCAAAATAAGTTGTTTTAATATAAATCTATTTTTCCTAACTATTTACTATACAACTTTTCTTTTAAAATTCAAAAACTATCTTATATTTATTTAACAACTACTTTTGGAACTATTTAACTATTTTACAACTATTTTACAAACTAATCACTATTTTTCCAACTACTTTATAACTAGTTACTATTTTACAACTATTTTGAAATTATTTTACTATTTTCCAATTATTTTACGATTACTTAACTATTTTACAACTATTTTACAAACTAATAATTATTTTTCAACTATTTATCTATTTTTAAAATTTTCAAGCTGCTTTCTAAATATAAGCTGGTCAGAGTACAAACTGTTTATGATTAAATACCCAATTGAGATAAGAATTGAGGTGATAATCCAAATGGGGATTAAGGCAAATGTGAATAAGTGAATAAAATCAAAGTAAGGATGAATAGAAAGGGAATTGATTTAACTGATAATCAATGAAGATAAATACGTAGGATGTACGTATATTATTCTATTCGCATAGTGATTTGATCCAGATTCGAGCACAGAATTTCGAGATAGTATTATCAATCCGAGTTGGGATTTTTCGCTCGATTTTCGACGGCGAACCTGGATATGGATTTTTAATTGGTTTTGGATATTCTCTATCATAGTTGTGACTATGCAAGGAGAATAACGGTTTCTGATCAAGAAACCAGATCTGAGTCCGCACTAGGAAGTCGGGTGGATGATACTAGTTCGGAAGAGAAATTGTGTGATCGAAGAGCGATCAGATTTATGTGGCGTACGAATGATATGTGTACATCGTACGGGTTTGAATAAAATTGATATTGAAAATTTGTGATAAGAACTGGAAATGATTTTTGAAATTGGAAGTATATTTTGTGAAATATATGCTGAAGTAATGTGGAAATTGGATATTTCTATGATTAAAATTTACTTTATGGAAGTAAGCAATATGGTAAATGACTTTACAAAAGAGTAATCAAAATTTGAATATTTGATTCGGAATAAACAAAGTTACGTATCTTTGTTATATATATGATAAAACTTCCCTTGTTGAATCTTTTGCCAGGAGAAAAGGGTTTTGGAAGTATTTGAAGTATAAAAATGAATTTATACAAGTATGAATTGAACCAAAGATTTTCCAAGATTATTATATATATGTATATATAAAAAGGATTTGTGAAAATGATTTTGAGGAAAGGTTTTGGGAACCTATGGCATTTGGAAAGGCTTTTGATTGTTTTTTTTTGGGTAAAACCAATATTGGAATTTGGAAAAGCCTAATATGAGAATTATCGATTTTGGGAATCGATTTTGTAAAGGAGCTTTATATGAAATTCATACTCGGTGTATGATTTGAAAAATACTATATGTGTATAGTATAAAGTGTTTTGAAGTGGCTCTGGTGAAAAAGGCGCTCCCTTGAAATGAACTTCTCAGGAGTACCATAGGTTGGTACTGCCTTGAGCCTCAAAGGGGGAGGTTCTAAAGTTGATCCCGTGAGGAGTCCGGACAAAACTAGTTCCTGAGGATTATTGGGTAGCGAAAGTCGAAGGCGCTGATGCCTACAGAGGCATTTGGGTTATGCTGTGATGACAGTGTAACTCGATGTCACTGCGATCTACTGCAGACCATAGCGAAAGTCGTGTGTGCCGCTGAGAGCCAACAGTCTACGTTTGATTTTATATCGGTAGACTGCGACACTATGGTAACATAGCGAAAGTCGTGTGTGCCGCTGAGAGCCAACAGTCTACATTTGATTTTATATCGGTAGACTGCGACCTATGTAAGAGTGGAGAAGTTTCATTTTTGACAGCGAAAATCGAGGACGCTGATGCCTACAGTTACATGGACTTCTACTGTGATGGCAACGTAACCCTGGAATGTAACTGCGATCTGTTGTGGGTTCCATGGCGTAATCGAGGGGCGCGTAGTTCCTACAGTTACATGGACTTTTTCTGCGATGGCAACGTAACCCAGGGTGTAACTACGACCATGGATGGGGGTGATGATTTCCAGAGCATTCTCACCAAAGATATTTCCTCTATTTTCAAAAAAAATTGTTTTCGATATTTTCAATAAAATAATTTTCCAAGTATTTTCACTGGGTGTTGAAAACGGGTTTACATAGTATTTATAGATTTTCAGTCCTACGCCTGATCAACGTATGACCGAATTTCTATGAGAACAAGGATGGACTTGTCGAAACATCGAGTTATAAAAGTATTCTTATAAAAACTACTTTGAAATAATATTATATAGATATTAAGAAGTGTTTTAAAAATGATCGAAGAAAATTTATCTGATTTTAAGCATTTTATTAATTCTGGCTTCTTTCCTTTTCGAGGACGAAAAGTTCTAAAGGGGGGAGGAATGTGACGACCCGGATTTTCTGATGTCTGTAGTTCGGAAGCTAACTGATTTAAACCCTTGGAATATTAATTTGGATAAGCCGAATAAAATTCTGATAATTAAAATATCTGAATATATATAAATTGAATTAAAAACTATATTAGAGATTTCTTTTTTTTAATCTCCGGGTATGATAAATCCTATAGAAAAGAAAATAAACTTTTTATATAGGTAAACTTTACCATTTAAATTCAAGATAAAAATATCCATAAATATGTAAATAGATATATATACAAGCCTTATAGTATATATAAGTACATAAATATGTATGTATATAACCATACATATAAGTAAAGAAAATATATATATATGGATTCCATAAATTAGATTAAAGAAAAATGTTCAAATATATTTATATATATATATATAGACAAACATATAGACAAGTCTTATCAAGTAAAATAAAAAAATACATAGTAAGTATGTATGTATATATGTTAAATGAAGTGGTAAAAGTGATAGATTGGAAATATACATATGGTGTATATATATACATATGAATGGATAGGTATGTAAACATTCAACGGAGACAAGCATTTAATGCACTGTACAACTCAAGCATACAATACATCATTTCAAGCTACAAAATATAAAATCAATGAAATCATGTCAGGTCGAAATTTTTTTCAAAGCAAACTGAAAGAAATCTCAGCCTTAGCTTGCCCTATAAGCCTTGTCTCCCTTACATATACCTCTATCCTGTCTTCATTTACCTCATTCGAACCAAGTTTAAAACAGAAGCAATTTGAATTCAAACATCAGGCATCAGATCAAAGGAAGAAGTCTGTTTTCCTGTTTCTCTGCTTATTAAATTTGTCAGTAAACTGCTACTCTTTTAATGTTTAAACCTGTTTGAAAATGCATACTTGTGAGTAAACTCTTGAATTTCTGGAAGTTTAATCTGTTGTTTGAATCATGCTTGAAAGAGAAATTGTAAAGTACTTTCATGCATGCAAAGATGTGTTTATGTATGTGCTACGATGTCTGTGCATGTATTTGCTAAGATGTGTTTATGCATCAGATCAAAGGAAGAAGTCTGTTATCCTGTTTCTCTGCTTATTAAATTTGTGAGTAAACTGCTACTCTTTTAATGTTTAAACCTGTTTGAAAATGCATACTTGTGAGTAAACTCTTGAATTTCTGGAAGTTTAATCTGTTGTTTGAATCATGCTTGAAAGAGAAATTGTAAAGTACTTTCATGCATGCAAAGATGTGTTTATGTATGTGCTACGATGTCTGTGCATGTTTGATATCAGGCATACTGCCTCTGTTTGGAAACAAGTTTTCAAAACCTATTTGAAAAAAATCAAAATCCTTCTTCTTTGATCCTTGTTTGATCTTAGTATTCAAACAAAAGTTGTTTATTTAAACATGTTTTAAGTTTTAAAAATGAATTCAAGCAAAATAAATTAAAGTTTCCTTCTAGAAAGTGAAATTACAGGCAAAATTCAAAATGTGTTAAAATTCAAACATCATGCATTATAATTTCAGGAATACTATCTGAAATGGTTTCAAAAATAAAGATTTTTAAAAGTAAAATCATATTTTTTAAGTACGAATTCACTGATTAATTTGAGGATGATCGAAATTGGGGTTATTGTCAAATTCTAGTCATCGGCGTGATGAGGATGGTCGAGGTTGTGGCTGGAGATGGCCGAGGTGTTATGTGTTTGGGGAAAAATGCTCGAAATTTTTTAACTTGATCGTGGTGGCCGAACGTCGTTCATCTAGGGTTTAAGCTAGTGTTTTTGTATTGGTCAGAAATCGAGCTACTACGGCGTCTCTGGTGGATCGAATGTCACCGGAGTTGGGGGAAATGTTGCGTAACTGAACGGAGAGGCTGTGGTGGCGGTGGCGTAGCTTCTGACAATCTAGATCGTTGGGAGCGAGTCAATTCCTTGGCGACCATTATTGTTCCAGTTTGGGTCGTGTAGTCGAATTGCAGATTTGTCGTCGATTCGTGTTGCTGGGTGTTTTGATGGGTCGAGTAGATGATCGTTGACTGGTCGATGGTCGTAGCATCGACCCGAGATAATCAAAACAGTTGTGCATGTGCACAATGTATCTGGGTGGTGTCAGTGTGAAGTGATTTGGGAAGAAAGGAGAGACTTGAAGTGATCCTCGGGGGAATTGGGTGCAGGCTCGAGTAATGGCTCGAGTGAATTCATGTGTGTGTTGGGTTAACACTTAAACAAAATTTAAGTTTGAAAAAAATGGCATACGGGTTGATCTTTGGTAAAACTCGAAGCAAACAGGAAATAGTCTCGGGTAACACTTGAAGATGTCTCGGGTTTAATAATTTCCAGTTTTAAAAACTTTAACAATCTAAGTTAATTTAATTTCTAAAAACTGTTCTTTTTAAATTGATGATTGTTGTTAATTTGAAAGATGTAATTAAAGGTTTTTAAATAAAAATATTCTAAATTAATTAAGTTTAAGTTGTTTTAAACTTATATTTAAAAAAAAAGAGTTTGTTTTAAATAAAAACTAAACAAAGTGATTAAGAAGTTAATCAAATGTTTTTAAAATTTTAACTTAAAGTTAAGTTAATTTATATTATTAATGATCATTAGATGATTAATGATTTATAATTACTTAATAATTAAAGAATAATTATTTAAAGTTAATTAATTATTAATTAAAAGGGTTAATCAATTTATAATTAAGGATTAGTTAATGAATAATTAAGAATTAATTAATTTAAATTTTAGAATAATTAATCATCAGTTAAGAATTAATTAATTGTAATTAAGTTTTATTAATTGACAATTAAGGTTTATTAATTAATAATTAAGAGATAATTAATTACTGAATGAGGTTAATTAAGGTTAATTGATAAACTGATTAATTTAAAAATTACTTCTTAAATGTAATTAATTAAAGGAATAACTAATTACTAGATGTGATTAAGGATCATTAATGAATTAATTAAAGATTAATTATTGTGAATGGTTAAGAATAATTAATCTATGTGATTTATTAAAGATTAATTATTTAATGTAATTAAAGAATAATTAATCAAGGAGGATTAATCGAGATGGATGATTAAAGAATGATTAATTAATTGGGTTGTAATTGATTAATGTTAAGTAAGCAGGATTTAGGTAATCCAAGTGAGTAAGTTGGGATTAATTTAATTGGAGATTAATTAAATAAATTAAGAATTATATATCATATAATCTTGCTTATGAATGGTTGAATGATATTGGGTGCCTTAGATTAGTTGATATCTCTGGTATGTGACGTGTGATGCTATGTGATTTAATATGTTGGGTTAAAGCAGTGACATCCGGTCTTTTAAGTTTGAAGGGTATTTTATTTGAATAATTTGGGTTAAGATGACATGCAATTCGAAGAGACCAGAGTCGGGCATTTGCAAATACCCGAAACCACTTCGATTTGTAAACCTTCTATAAATTCGTTATAGAGTTGATATGTTAAATAAATAAGCTGAATGGAATGATTTAAGTGATTGGACCATTTTAACTTTGTAGAGGTACATAGATAATGATATATGAAATAAGTGTTGACTATAATAAGTTGAGAACTCGTTGTGAAGTACGAGTTACCCGAGTTTTAAATAAGTTTTTTTGCATTAGTATTCTTTGTGAGATGAGTTTACTCACGCTGGTTTCCAGCCTGACCCGGGTGTTACTTTGATGTAATGCTCGGGTCATACCGAGTATTACAGATTTTCAAGTAAGGACGTTCTGGAGCTCAGGAGGCGAGCTGGATGCAGGAAGGTATTGAGTGTTTCCGCTGTGATATAATTCTGTTTATTTAGACATGTTGATTTGTATATGTCCAGTGTTTGAGTTTGTGTGTAACTCTGGTGTATAAAAATGTAATCATCTGATATAGTATTCATTTGTAAACTGTTATTATTTGATATTATATTTTGATCCGCTGCGATTTGTGAGAATCAGTGTTGTGTTTCTATTTCTTCTTCTTCTATCTCTTTCTTCTTTTCCTAACAATCTAGAATTTTCGGGATCGAAAATTTCGGGTCGTTTCACCATGATTACTCGAGTCAAACCATCTTCGATCTCATATACGAAGAACAGAAGACGAAAAAGAAAGCATGCGATTTAATTATGAAAATGAAAAGAGGAAGACAATTTAACTGTATTAGGTTTTGAATTCGCCCCCTTTTTTTTTATTGCGGCCACCGCTTTGGATTGAAAGGGAATGAGGGAAAGAAAAGAAACGAACGTGATTTATAACAGAGACCGGCAATATTTTTTTTGAATCGAGTATTCAGATGATTTTTTTGCAATTGTCGAACTGCTTGCCTTCTTTTAAAAAGAGAACGGGGAACACGACGAGACGGTTGCGTGTAGCAGATGAGCTATAGTGATCTGAAGGGGAAATGAAAAAGTTTTGACGTGAATAGTTTTGGAATGGTCAAACAATGTATATTATATATTTAAATTTGAATTTTAAATCGTCTCGAAATCGTAGCTCAAAATCTCGACCTTTTATCGACGTGTACCGCTAGGAGTTTATAATGTTATACCCCTATTTCGAACGCAATGGAAAATGTTTTCGAGTCCTAATTCGATCGTATGGAGAAGATAGCTTTTTGAACTCAATTATTATATTGAATTTCGATATAAATCTCAACGCGTTTATATACCGTACGATCTCATGATAACTCCAAACGCTACAAAAATTAAAATCCGATAATAATACATTATTACGGATTCAACGAAACTAGTTTCGTCGAATTACGAGACAATGCCTCGGAAGGTTATTTTTAAACGTCAATTTAAACGATATATTTTTAAAACCAAACAGATCACTTCCAAATCAAATTTTAAAAGTTGCATTGTCTTCAGCATTATTGATATCAATTTTCCAAGTCTTTAAAATATTTTTCACAAGCTTAAAACTCCCGATTCGTCATTTTACCCAATTTCAAATTATTAAGTTCAATAATTTAATTACCCAATAATTGTTATATTTGAAATTCAAGTTAAAAATCAACACTTGAATATTTAAAATAAATTAAATATTCCAATTTCAAATATCTAAAATTATGGGTCGTTACATTCGTCCCCCCTTAAAAGAATTTCGTCCCCGAAATTGCTAAGGCAGAAAGAATGCCCCAAACCATTAACTTACAAAAACTCACTTAGTGAAAACTCAATGCTCACCTTTTTCTAATCCTTTAACTACAACCAAAACAAATAGTTCTTCTCTTCTAATTCAAATCCTATGTTTTTATTACGATTTGAAAATCAACTTTTCATGAACAAAATTTTTTTTCAAAAATTTTCTAACTCCCAAAATTTCCGGAAAAATTTGACAAAGACTTCGTTGTACGGAGGAGCTTTTGCAATTTTACAAGAGAGATAAATATATATACATCGACCCACACGGTCGGAAAAACAAAAACAAAAACAATATTTATATTTCCTATCTTTTATTGCGTAGGCGTACCTCTATTTAGAAATTTTAACCAAGTGGCTTATTTATTTTAGCATTTGGCGCGACCAAAATCCGACCAAACGGCCTCCCAGTACCTGTACATACTCAATTCAAACATGTAAGTGATATATATATGAAGTTTATTAACATTTCACTCTTTTAAACAACTACAGCACATGAACTTCCTAAGCAATGCAAGCAATATAATTTTCATAAGCACATACTTGCTTACTTGTAGCGACCCGACCTTCTATTACTAGAAAGTCGCATCATCTTTAAGAAAGAAAGGGATAGAAAAGAGAAAAGATAGAGAAGAAAGAAGAAACAACATCAGAATCTCGACAGCGGAACGAATAAATTATATTAATCACATAAATATTACATAATATACAACATCAATTAGAGTTTCACAGATAATACATCACATACTAGACAGTTATAAACACCTGTCTAGTTATTACAACTCAATACAACTCCAATACAACACAGAGATACCAACACAATGGAACACTATACATATCTATAACGCTGAAGCCTCCTGCTCCATTGCTCCTCCACACTTCGTCAAAGCTAACCTGAATCCCTTGGCTACTCGTAAAAATTTGAGTACCCGAGAGTTTAAGAAAACAGAAGATAAACTCCGAGTCAGACATGGGTCTGGTGTGAGTAATAGGTTAAAGTTGCTTAACTTTGAAAATCTTTTGAAAACAAAAGGTATCACCTAAGACTTCCCACACATAAACATGGGTAAGTTTTTACCTTACGCTGACCAAACATTTGATAGGAAATTCTATGATATTATAATAGGTCTAGGTTTTTCAGGTAAATAAAATCATAGCCGAAATTGTTACATTGATTAAATTCCAGCATACTAGCCAACAAAGTGGGTAATACAATCAAATCCAAGATCACTTATTGGAGATTGGATTCCATACAATGGCATGGCTACTGGGGTACCGCCCATCACAGTACTTGGCCTAGATCAGTGTACCGAGGATCCACCCTAAATCCCCTGCAACACAACGCCGGAACCATCCCTTACTGGACAGTCTCGAACAAGACAACCCCGGCAGTTGGATCTCAAAACTGCCCACACAGCTAAAATAAAAAGGGACATCTAGACAGGGGTATATCTCGCTCTCAAGTGGGTGCTACCCACGAAGCCTTGTTGCACCTTCCATGTTTTAGCCATTCCCGGTTGATGATGCTTGAGGCTACGATTACCTTATCAGAACTCATCACTTAGAATGCTCATCGTCCACCTGACGATATTCTGAAAGCATTCAATCCATACAAGTTCGTTCCGGGTTCGAACGAAACTGAAGGCATTATCTCGTTACACTCATTTTGGAATCACCCTCAGAGTTAATGACAACAACCCTTGCACTCTGAATCTTCATCTTCACTTGAGATTCACGACCTATCGTAAATTTGGACCGATGTGGTTTTCGGATATCCAAATCTGGAAACCCGATCCCGGTCTCATAGAAATCCAAACCGTATCTTTTAAGGCCAAGTTGTTTTAAAGTTAAAAAAATTCATTTCATTATCCATATACACACAGATAGATAATTCATAATATCACAGATAGATAATTCACAATATCATCATAAATAGATAATTCATATCACACAGCATTACTTATCTCATATCTGAGATTTCAAATCATTCAAGGAAATCAATATCATCCATCATGATTCATACATAAGCAAGGATTAATAATCACACCATTTATAATTAATTTAAAATGAATTAAATTAATTATCTTATCTCTAATTAATTTAAAGTAAATTAAATTAATTACTTCATTCTATAAATCCTACTTACTTAACCATTAATCAATTTCAAATCAATTAATTAATCATTCTCTAATTTCTATCTTTATTAATCATCCTTGATTTAATTATCCTTTAATTACATTCAAGTAATTATCCTTTAATAAATTTCACAAATTAATTATCCTTACCCAAATACAGTAATTAATCTTTAATTACTTCCTTTATTAATTAACTATAATTAATTACATTAATCCTTAACTAATTACAATTAATTTATTTATCAAAATCACTTATTATTGATTAATTAGTTTTAATTAATCAATCCTTAATTACATCATTAATTATACAAATTAATGATCCCTAATTACATTTTAAATTAATTATTCTATTTAAATTAATTACATTAAGTAATTAATCTTTAATTAGACCACATTTATTAATCACACTTGATTTACCACATCCAGTAATTAACTACCCTTAATTACTTGATTAAATAAATAAATTACTCATTAATTAATTATCTTAATTAATCCCTTGATTAATTACACCAAGTAATTTAATCCAAATTACTTCCATATTTAAATCATCTTCAATTAATTACATCTAGTAATTACCATTAATTACTTCACTACGTAATTACAATTCATTGATTACATTAAATAATTTCTTATCAAATCATCCAATGATTATCTTAAATTAATTAAACTAAATTAATTAACTAAAACCAAGCACATTTAACTCAATTAATTACATTGAGTAATTAATTCCTTAATTACTTTCATTAAGTAATTATACTTAACCAATTTCATAATTGATTATCTTTAATTAATTAATCTAATTAATTATTAAAACTAATCACATTAATTAATTATTAAATAATCTTAAGTTAATGACCTTCATTAACTATTAAAAATTCTTAATTTCTTTTCTTAAGAAATTGAACTTAGATTTAATCAATATTAATTACAAATTAATTTATTCTTAATAACCAATTAATTAATCCTAATTATTAATTAATTTAAGGTTTAACTGTAATTTAATTAATCTTTAATTACTTGATTAATTAATCTTTAATCATTAATTTAAAATATAATCTTATCTAATTAATGATCCTTAATTACAAATTAATTACCCTAATTAATGAGTCTTAAACTTTAATTAATTAATTTAGAACTCTTAATTACTTAATTAATCATCCATATCATTAATTATATAAATTAATTAATTATCCATTTAATTACCTTAATAATTTAATGAATCCAAATCATTAAATTCTAATTAACTTCAAGATAAAACTTTACTCTTATTAATGATTAAATTATCATTAACCAAACATTTAAAACAATTTACTTTCAAATTTATTTCAAATTTCATTTTAAATTTAAGGTTTAAAATGGATACAAATTTAACTTTAACAAAGTTTTAAAAATAATTTAAAAACCCTTTAAACATATGTTAAAGAAATACTTTTCTTATAAAAGAAATTTATAAGAGTTTAAACCAAATTCATTTTAAAATTCAAATCATTTAAAAATATACTTTAACATTTAAAGTTGTTTAAATATTTGAGTTTTTATAAAACTTAATTTATTTCAAAACTGGATTCAAATTTAGATTTGAATCCATATCTAAAATTTGATATTAAACTTTGTTTAAAATCCTGTTATCAAATTTTAAATCAATTTTAAAATCTGAAAACCAGACAGGTTTTAAAACCTGTAACAGGCAAAAACCCGAGCCCACACTATTACTTCGAGCCAAAAACAAAAATTCTTCGAGTCGAACACTCGAGTTAATCGAGAATTACTCGAGTACAAAATCCCTAGCCAAACCAACATCACCAGGATGAGTGCCCCATGCACGTGCACGGCGCCGCCGTCACCTGCAGTCGACGCTGCATCGTCGAACAAGTCGACTATCACCCCCGCCTCAAATTCCGACCACCAGACTTTGTCATCCACTCGAAAATCAAATTCGAGTGAAAATCCCAAACCTGAAACAGCCTGGCACCTCCCATCCCAAACCTGAAACGCCTCGCTCCCACGTTCCCAACCACCAGAGGTTCTACAATTGTAACGACCCGATATTTTCAACCATTCGCATCCATTATAAGTGTATAGGTAGACACTCATGCCGGAGTTGAATTGCTCAAAATACCGCGTTGTAAATAAAATTTGGCAAATCTCAGAATATACAGTAAATAAATATAATCACAGATCACAGACACAGAGTAAAATAATGCAGCGGAAGTAAAAGAAATAGTAGTTCATGAAGCTACTATATAAATATAAACAGGTTACATAAGATACAACAGAAGAGATAGAGTACAACAGAAGTCTAAATACAATAACCAAGTACAAGCTGAGTAGAACAACAGAACTGAAATAGATAGGACAAGACAAGCAGATAATCTCCAGCGATTCAAATCTCCAGAAAGTGGAATCCGAATCTGTGAATAACTCAGGCTGACCCGAGCGTAAAGCAAAACACAAAACACTCGAGTCAGGACAATATATACTTATATAATGTAAACCAACTCAAGCGAACTGTAGTAAGGGTACAAGTAACTTAGAAGATGCTTGGGACCGCCCATCCTCTAAGGATCCGTTAAACTATCTACTATGTAGTAATATACGCTATATACAGTAGTGTCTAATCAGTAAAGTATAATCATATAGAAAATAGCGTTAAGGGGATGGAGAACCTTAACGCGGTCGGATCTTAAAATCATAATCGTAGTAAAGCTCGATATGGTAGGTGACACGGCACAACTAGGCAATGCCAGGGTAGATATACCAATTACGCATCCGGACTGGTGGTGACGCATAGCAGCCACTACCGCCCACCTCGAACAACACTCCCAAATCAAGGGTGCGCACCAAATCAATCACAAGTAGTAGAATGGTATCGAAGAAGTGTGTCCGATCAGAGGTGCTACCTCATTGGTCCGTCAATCGCTCCTGTTTTAGCCACCTTATGCCAACTCACGGGAGTTGGGTCCACGTATATACCTTAGGATCGTCGCCACCATCCTACTTCATTCTGGAAACTCCACCGCGTACACAGTTGTTAAAGTGGTTTTCGGTATCGACAGAGAGTATGTCCATATCCGATCCCGGTCTCTTTAACAACCAATCGTTATTATAACCCGTGGTTATAACTTTTAAAACAATACTTTACTTCAAAATAAAATATCATTTCAAAACCATATATTTATCAAAATAAAGATTAAATCAATTCCAAACCATTTCCTTATATTTAAAATACCATATCATTTCAAAACTTCATTTCAAATCATTTCAATATATCAAAATATCATATCTTTCCAAAACTTCATTTCAAATCATTTTAATATATCAAATATCAATCTTTCCAAATCTTCATTTCAAATCATTTTAATATAATAAAATATCATATCCTTACAAAACTTCACTTCAAATCATTTTAATATAATAAAATATCCTATCAGTTCAAATCCAAATATTCAACTTTAAATACCTTTTATATTCAAAGATATCGTTCATTTATTGTCATTTCAAATCATCTTTAAATAGTTTATATTTCAATCAAAATAATTCATTTAACCCTTTTAAAAGTGTAATTATTATACTTTCAAATCAAGTATTCAATTTTCAAAGTTTCAAACCATTCTGAGTTCGTTTACTAAGTCAAAAACCCTAATTATTAAAATTTCAGCATTTCACAGCATTTAAAAACAACTGCTATAAGTTATATTTGAAAACATTTTTAATTCAGCAAAGACAGCACTTAAAACTGCTGTTAAAACTCAGTTTTAGTTGAATTATAGTTCAAAACAGAAAAGACAGCATTTCAGAAGTGCTGCGGTAGTTCAGATTTCAAAACAAGAGTTAAATTTGGTTTCAGCAAAGACTGCAGACCATTATAGCATTTCCAGAGAATGCTATAATAGACCTGGGTTCAATATTAGCCTATAAGTTCAACTACAGCAACTGCAGCATTTCAGAAATGCCGTAGTAGCCCTTTTATTCAATTTTTAGTGTAATTCAGAACCATAGCATTTCTGAATGCTATTAAAAGTGATTTCCAGCTTTTTAGTGTATTTCCAGCAATTAAATAACTTAATTTTAAACTCTTAAAACATTTTAAAAATCATAATTTAACATTTAAAATGTTCATTTACATATCATTTAACATGTATCTTTTTCACAATAAATTTCCTATAATTAAATCCAATTTTCAACAATTTACTTAATAAATTTTAGTGTAAAAGTTTCCAATTCTTCACATTTCAACAAATAACTTAACACTTCAAATTTAAATTACCATTTAACAAATTTAACTAAATTCCCAATTTTATTTAATTAACTTAAACTTTAATTAAACCCAAATTTCACATTTCCAAGTCAAGTTATATTTTAAAAGATCACTTTTAAACATTCATTTATTTAACCACTTAAATTAATAGAAAAATCAATAATACTTTAATAAATCACTTAAATTAAAATTTAAATCAAATTATCATCTTTACCATTTTCCAAATATAATTAAATTTCCATTTTTTATTCATAAACTTAAATATCATTTTTAACCAAAATTCCAAATTTCCAACTTAAGTTATATTTCAAAAATCCAGTTAAACCATTCATTAATTACATTTTTAACATATGAAAAAAAAACCATAATTTCTTTATTTTAAAACATTTCAAAATCTAATTAAATCAAATTTCATAAATTTATAATTTTTAAAATACTTAAAAATATTCAAAACACTTTATAAAATAACCACGGGCCTGTATATAATTTTCTAACTTAGGTCAAGTGATACAGATATGTATCATTTCAATCCGCAGTTTAAAAAGAAAAATCCGGGTTCTATCATTTCAAACCCGCAATCCCAAGTTAAAATAAATTAAATAAAAACCATTCAGGCCTATCATTTCAGCCCATAACGATTTTTCCCTATTCTAAAGTCCGTTCGGGTATGTATCATTTCAACCCATAGTGATTCTAGTCTACAGGGAACTTGCAATGGTGATAACTGATATAAATAACAGAATAACATTAAATAATAGTAACATATGATATAACAGGTGTATAAACATCATATGATCATAACATAGTTAAGTATAACATGCTAATATATTTCTACAGATTCACAGGGTGTCAATTTACTAGTTATATATGTACATATTGTCTGGTGAGAATAACTCACCTGTTAAAGCTGGAGATTAGCGATCAAAACACACGGAATAAATTCCAGAAAGCACAACAAGCACGATATAGCATGACCTTTGATTTGAATGAAGAGAACCAAGATATGATCTTGCAATAACAATAAGCAAGACAATATAACATATGAATATTAACCAAAACAATATCGAACAAATTGAAATACAAAGCAATAAAGACAAGACTTTGCCTTTACCATTCAAATGCTTGACCATAGGGGATCAGGTGCTCAGCCATGATGTGTTTTTAGGTCAGGTATGGTGTCATATAGGTCAGGTTACAAGTTGATGAAGGTGGTGGAAGAGTTACAATATGAAGCATACATGGGTTCAAGGCAAAATAGAGTGGTTTACGCAACATTTGGCTCGGTTATGCCAAGTTTTGGGCTCGGCCCTACCTACTTCAGGTGTGGTCAGATCTGAAGTGATGTCTAGAGGTGGTGTAGGTGGGTGGTGGTGAAGCTAGGGGTGTGGCCAAGTCAAGATATGAAGGAGATAGTGGAGTTTATGGTTAGGCTAGGCAATTTTTTTGTGGAGTTTTGCATTGATTTTGTGGTGATGGCTTCAATTGGATGGCACGGCTTGAGGTGGTGGTCAGAGGTGGAGGTGGTGGTTGCTGTGGCTGGTGATGGTGGAGAGGATGGTGGAGATGAAGGTGGGTTATAGCTGAGCAAAGCATAAGAGGAGCAAAGACAAAATCAATAAAAGAAGAGGAAGAAAGTAGAAAAGAGAAGCCATTAGAATTGCAATTTTTTTTCTCAAATTTGATATAGCCGTGAGTTTTTGGAGTGGAGAGATAGATTTTCACGTGAATTGCTGGAGAGAATACACGGTTAGAGGTAAGAAGTGTACGGCCAAAAGAAAGGAGAGGAAAAGCCAAAAGAAAATGAAGAGACCAGGAGATGAAAAGCCTTAAGTTTTTTTCAATTTTTAAAACCTTTGGCATTTCCTTTTCTCCTTTTTTTTATTTTATTTTAAATAAACAAAATAAACTCAGAAATGTTATTTACAACTGAAAAAAGTAGTAGGAAATAAAAATAAATATTTAAATTCAAAAGAAATGGAAAAAGAATTACAGAAATTGCTCAAAAATTGCAAACAGTGTTTAGAAATTACAGAAAAATAACCAATGGCTTTGAAAAATTATTTGATTTACTTTAAAAATATTCTAAACCAAAATTTGAAATAAAAATGATTTTTAAAACATTTTCAAGTAAAATAAATAATTAAATTTTAAATTAAATAGAATTTAAGTAAAGAAAATGGCAATAAATACATAATTAGGCTTTATAAATTTGAATAAATTCAAGTGTACTTTAGAAAAATTATATGATCATTTTTAAAAATATTAAAAGATAAAAATATGCTCAAAATAAAGTATTAACCCAATTAAAATAAAACATAACAAAGAAAAATAAAATTTATATCTTTTAAAATAGACAAAATTGTTAAATAAACAAATTATACTCAAAGTTGAAATGTACATAACTTTTACAGTTTAACTCCGTTTTCAGCGAAACAAAAAGCAGTATTCAAGTTACTACATCTATTTTCATAATAAAAGATAAAATTTATAATTTCAAATATTTAAAATTTTAAATTTAAAAGTAAAAGTTTGATTGTTGACCAAAATTCACATTTTCTGGAAATATTAAATTTAGTCATATTTGGAATTCTAATCCACATCAAAATCAAAGTTTATACTTAAAATAACAAAATTTATTCTTTTTCATAAATAAAGCTTTTGAATCTGGAAAAATCAATTTAAAAATATTTGAAAAATACAGGGTTGTTACACTCTCCCCCACTCAAAACTTTTCGTCCCCGAAAAGGAACGAGGTACGGGAAAGCACAGAAAAAGATAGAATGAAATAGAATTAAGACAAGATGATAAGAAGATTGGAATTACACCTGATAACTATTGTTATAGGTAAGTTTAACAAGATGGAGTTGATCAAATCAAGAATATAAGCACGAAAAAGATCCTCTAGAGTCTGAATCTCCCTTTTCACTTGACCGACGGTCTATGAATGGAAAAACAGTGTTCAGATCCAGATGAGTAACAAAGATTATCAAAGATTACAGAAAGATTTCTAAATAGACTGGTATAAGCAATAGCCTTCCCATTCTGTAACAAGATAAGAGAAATAAGGACAACCAAAAGATAGTTTGGAAAAACAAAACAAGATAATAAATTTAAAACCATAATGCTTTGAAATCATAACAATTTAGGGATGTTTATCATTTGGAAATCACACTACTAAAATCATAACACTTTGGAAAAGTTATTCTTTAAAAAAAACATAATACTTAGAAAATCATAACACCAAAAAAAATCTTCATTTAAACCATTTTAATTCAAGGTCAAATAATATTCATTTTAAAGTTGTAACATTTCTAAGTTCATTTAATTATAAAAATTTCCAAAACATTGTCTTTTCAAAATAGCAGCACTTATAAAATGCTACAGTAGATATATTAGTATTTCAAATCAGTTCAATTTCAAAAATATTCATTTGGATATCATTTAACTTATGACTTATTAAAACAAACTTTTATAAATAGAATATCTAAATTAAACTATACTTCGTTTATTAAGTCAAAATTTCACTATTTTACTTAACTCTTAATTTAACACATAGCCTAACTCTTTATTTAAAATACCCATTTCATAAATAGATATTCCTTTAATAAGTTACACTTATTATTCCATTTGGAAACCAAATTCTCAATTATCAAATTTTAGTGATGTTAAAATACATTTTAACTCTTTAAATCATAATTACTCATTTTTCAAGACATATCTATTTCATAAATAAATATTTATATAGCAAATATAACAATCAAATTTCTTTACACATTTATTCATTTAGACATCAATTAAACTATGATTCAAGTTAAATAACTTTATTACAAAATGTCTAATTCAAATGTATTTTATTTTATCTATTCAAAGATACATTATTTATTATACAACATATTCATTTCAGGAAATAACCTTTATTAAAATTTCTAGGTTAGACTTAAGGTTCCATATTAAATCAATTTGATTATTAAGTTATTTAAATAAAATCTCTTTAGATTCCTTTTTCAATATTTACCTCTGTTAATCTTTTATAACTAAAATTTAAGTGTATAACATTTATTATAACCACTCAAATTTTATTTATAAAAATCCTTTCTATATTGTATATTATCCAATTTCATATTCAACTTCTGTGTAATTTAGGTAAGTTATATTGGAATTAAATTGTGTGTTATACAAGTAAAACTTTCCAATTCAATTATCTCAAGTTTGAATCATTTATTCAAATTTTTATTTTCTTCTTATAACTGAAATTATTCTTTAAGATAAAATGTAAGAATTAAATTTCCAATTCCCTTCAAACCACTAAGAGATAAATAAATATATGTATATAATATGTCAAATCAAATTTAAATCATATATCTATATATATTATAATCCAGTCATATTTAGAAATTCAAATCAATTAGATTTTCCAAAACAAAGCTGTAGCAAGACTACAGAACAGTCTCTTCACTTCGAAACTCGAAAATGAACGTCGATGATGCTGCAGTCATCACCGAAATTATTTTCCAGCGACAAAGAGAAGAGCACTTAATTTTTAAACTTTAAAATCCTTTAGAGACAAATTTTTATTCAAAATACTTTAAATAATATCCTTTTAAAAAATTTAAACACAAGGTTTGAAACCATTGGAAATTAAATTCTTTAAATTTCTTGTTTTTAAATTCATTTCAGTTCCCAAATAAATTTATAAACAACTATTTATAAATTCATTTTTAGAACAATAAATGATAAATCAAGTATTATCATTTCAAATTATCAATTTAAATCAATTTATTAAGTTCCATAAATTTATATATCCAAATTTATTTCATTAACCAAATTTTAAAATAATATTGTGTCAGTTTGTTCTGTCAAAGTGTTTTAGAAATCCTATCGATAGCGTTGATCAGTCGAATCGATCGGAAACCCAAATCAACATCAACAACCCAAACAACACAACATATAAAACAAAACATAGATTTTCAAGTACGATTCAAAATGTTTGGAGACAATTTAGAAACAAAAGGCAAGATGGTTAAACAGAGTAGAGAGATGGGTAAGCATAGATAAATCGCGGACAACCTTAACCGGGTCAACCGTGACTCAATGGATAAGATCAAATGTGGATTTTCTGGGGTAAATCTACCTTCAATCTCAAGAGATAGAGTTTGGAATAATAAAAGATATTAGCATCTAAACCAAGGATAAATATAAATCTCTGGTGAATCGATGCTGATTATAAAGAATTTTCACCCTTTTACAAGAAAATTAGAATATTGGCGAGACCGCCAATTCACTATAAAGATCATTGGAAGTGGAGTCATGGGATACTCCAGAATCAAAAGATGATGAATAGTGAGGGACACGAATGAATTTCGGAACCGCAGGGAACGTTCCAAAATTCAAAGGAAAACGAATCAAAGGAAGAGATTCAAACTCGAACGAAAGTGATTCTGTAAATAAATTTACCATACATTCTAAGTTTTGCCTCAAAGCCAAAGCTCCGATACCAACTGTAACGACCCGATATTTTCAACCATTCGCATCCATTATAAGTGTATAGGTAGACACTCATGCCGGAGTTGAATTGCTCAAAATACCGCGTTGTAAATAAAATTTGGCAAATCTCAGAATATACAGTAAATAAATATAATCACAGATCACAGACACAGAGTAAAATAATGCAGCGGAAGTAAAAGAAATAGTAGTTCATGAAGCTACTATATAAATATAAACAGGTTACATAAGATACAACAGAAGAGATAGAGTACAACAGAAGTCTAAATACAATAACCAAGTACAAGCTGAGTAGAACAACAGAACTGAAATAGATAGGACAAGACAAGCAGATAATCTCCAGCGATTCAAATCTCCAGAAAGTGGAATCCGAATCTGTGAATAACTCAGGCTGACCCGAGCGTAAAGCAAAACACAAAACACTCGAGTCAGGACAATATATACTTATATAATGTAAACCAACTCAAGCGAACTGTAGTAAGGGTACAAGTAACTTAGAAGATGCTTGGGACCGCCCATCCTCTAAGGATCCGTTAAACTATCTACTATGTAGTAATATACGCTATATACAGTAGTGTCTAATCAGTAAAGTATAATCATATAGAAAATAGCGTTAAGGGGATGGAGAACCTTAACGCGGTCGGATCTTAAAATCATAATCGTAGTAAAGCTCGATATGGTAGGTGACACGGCACAACTAGGCAATGCCAGGGTAGATATACCAATTACGCATCCGGACTGGTGGTGACGCATAGCAGCCACTACCGCCCACCTCGAACAACACTCCCAAATCAAGGGTGCGCACCAAATCAATCACAAGTAGTAGAATGGTATCGAAGAAGTGTGTCCGATCAGAGGTGCTACCTCATTGGTCCGTCAATCGCTCCTGTTTTAGCCACCTTATGCCAACTCACGGGAGTTGGGTCCACGTATATACCTTAGGATCGTCGCCACCATCCTACTTCATTCTGGAAACTCCACCGCGTACACAGTTGTTAAAGTGGTTTTCGGTATCGACAGAGAGTATGTCCATATCCGATCCCGGTCTCTTTAACAACCAATCGTTATTATAACCCGTGGTTATAACTTTTAAAACAATACTTTACTTCAAAATAAAATATCATTTCAAAACCATATATTTATCAAAATAAAGATTAAATCAATTCCAAACCATTTCCTTATATTTAAAATACCATATCATTTCAAAACTTCATTTCAAATCATTTCAATATATCAAAATATCATATCTTTCCAAAACTTCATTTCAAATCATTTTAATATATCAAATATCAATCTTTCCAAATCTTCATTTCAAATCATTTTAATATAATAAAATATCATATCCTTACAAAACTTCACTTCAAATCATTTTAATATAATAAAATATCCTATCAGTTCAAATCCAAATATTCAACTTTAAATACCTTTTATATTCAAAGATATCGTTCATTTATTGTCATTTCAAATCATCTTTAAATAGTTTATATTTCAATCAAAATAATTCATTTAACCCTTTTAAAAGTGTAATTATTATACTTTCAAATCAAGTATTCAATTTTCAAAGTTTCAAACCATTCTGAGTTCGTTTACTAAGTCAAAAACCCTAATTATTAAAATTTCAGCATTTCACAGCATTTAAAAACAACTGCTATAAGTTATATTTGAAAACATTTTTAATTCAGCAAAGACAGCACTTAAAACTGCTGTTAAAACTCAGTTTTAGTTGAATTATAGTTCAAAACAGAAAAGACAGCATTTCAGAAGTGCTGCGGTAGTTCAGATTTCAAAACAAGAGTTAAATTTGGTTTCAGCAAAGACTGCAGACCATTATAGCATTTCCAGAGAATGCTATAATAGACCTGGGTTCAATATTAGCCTATAAGTTCAACTACAGCAACTGCAGCATTTCAGAAATGCCGTAGTAGCCCTTTTATTCAATTTTTAGTGTAATTCAGAACCATAGCATTTCTGAATGCTATTAAAAGTGATTTCCAGCTTTTTAGTGTATTTCCAGCAATTAAATAACTTAATTTTAAACTCTTAAAACATTTTAAAAATCATAATTTAACATTTAAAATGTTCATTTACATATCATTTAACATGTATCTTTTTCACAATAAATTTCCTATAATTAAATCCAATTTTCAACAATTTACTTAATAAATTTTAGTGTAAAAGTTTCCAATTCTTCACATTTCAACAAATAACTTAACACTTCAAATTTAAATTACCATTTAACAAATTTAACTAAATTCCCAATTTTATTTAATTAACTTAAACTTTAATTAAACCCAAATTTCACATTTCCAAGTCAAGTTATATTTTAAAAGATCACTTTTAAACATTCATTTATTTAACCACTTAAATTAATAGAAAAATCAATAATACTTTAATAAATCACTTAAATTAAAATTTAAATCAAATTATCATCTTTACCATTTTCCAAATATAATTAAATTTCCATTTTTTATTCATAAACTTAAATATCATTTTTAACCAAAATTCCAAATTTCCAACTTAAGTTATATTTCAAAAATCCAGTTAAACCATTCATTAATTACATTTTTAACATATGAAAAAAAACCATAATTTCTTTATTTTAAAACATTTCAAAATCTAATTAAATCAAATTTCATAAATTTATAATTTTTAAAATACTTAAAAATATTCAAAACACTTTATAAAATAACCACGGGCCTGTATATAATTTTCTAACTTAGGTCAAGTGATACAGATATGTATCATTTCAATCCGCAGTTTAAAAAGAAAAATCCGGGTTCTATCATTTCAAACCCGCAATCCCAAGTTAAAATAAATTAAATAAAAACCATTCAGGCCTATCATTTCAGCCCATAACGATTTTTCCCTATTCTAAAGTCCGTTCGGGTATGTATCATTTCAACCCATAGTGATTCTAGTCTACAGGGAACTTGCAATGGTGATAACTGATATAAATAACAGAATAACATTAAATAATAGTAACATATGATATAACAGGTGTATAAACATCATATGATCATAACATAGTTAAGTATAACATGCTAATATATTTCTACAGATTCACAGGGTGTCAATTTACTAGTTATATATGTACATATTGTCTGGTGAGAATAACTCACCTGTTAAAGCTGGAGATTAGCGATCAAAACACACGGAATAAATTCCAGAAAGCACAACAAGCACGATATAGCATGACCTTTGATTTGAATGAAGAGAACCAAGATATGATCTTGCAATAACAATAAGCAAGACAATATAACATATGAATATTAACCAAAACAATATCGAACAAATTGAAATACAAAGCAATAAAGACAAGACTTTGCCTTTACCATTCAAATGCTTGACCATAGGGGATCAGGTGCTCAGCCATGATGTGTTTTTAGGTCAGGTATGGTGTCATATAGGTCAGGTTACAAGTTGATGAAGGTGGTGGAAGAGTTACAATATGAAGCATACATGGGTTCAAGGCAAAATAGAGTGGTTTACGCAACATTTGGCTCGGTTATGCCAAGTTTTGGGCTCGGCCCTACCTACTTCAGGTGTGGTCAGATCTGAAGTGATGTCTAGAGGTGGTGTAGGTGGGTGGTGGTGAAGCTAGGGGTGTGGCCAAGTCAAGATATGAAGGAGATAGTGGAGTTTATGGTTAGGCTAGGCAATTTTTTTGTGGAGTTTTGCATTGATTTTGTGGTGATGGCTTCAATTGGATGGCACAGCTTGAGGTGGTGGTCAGAGGTGGAGGTGGTGGTTGCTGTGGCTGGTGATGGTGGAGAGGATGGTGGAGATGAAGGTGGGTTATAGCTGAGCAAAGCATAAGAGGAGCAAAGACAAAATCAATAAAAGAAGAGGAAGAAAGTAGAAAAGAGAAGCCATTAGAATTGCAATTTTTTTTCTCAAATTTGATATAGCCGTGAGTTTTTGGAGTGGAGAGATAGATTTTCACGTGAATTGCTGGAGAGAATACACGGTTAGAGGTAAGAAGTGTACGGCCAAAAGAAAGGAGAGGAAAAGCCAAAAGAAAATGAAGAGACCAGGAGATGAAAAGCCTTAAGTTTTTTTCAATTTTTAAAACCTTTGGCATTTCCTTTTCTCCTTTTTTTTATTTTATTTTAAATAAACAAAATAAACTCAGAAATGTTATTTACAACTGAAAAAAGTAGTAGGAAATAAAAATAAATATTTAAATTCAAAAGAAATGGAAAAAGAATTACAGAAATTGCTCAAAAATTGCAAACAGTGTTTAGAAATTACAGAAAAATAACCAATGGCTTTGAAAAATTATTTGATTTACTTTAAAAATATTCTAAACCAAAATTTGAAATAAAAATGATTTTTAAAACATTTTCAAGTAAAATAAATAATTAAATTTTAAATTAAATAGAATTTAAGTAAAGAAAATGGCAATAAATACATAATTAGGCTTTATAAATTTGAATAAATTCAAGTGTACTTTAGAAAAATTATATGATCATTTTTAAAAATATTAAAAGATAAAAATATGCTCAAAATAAAGTATTAACCCAATTAAAATAAAACATAACAAAGAAAAATAAAATTTATATCTTTTAAAATAGACAAAATTGTTAAATAAACAAATTATACTCAAAGTTGAAATGTACATAACTTTTACAGTTTAACTCCGTTTTCAGCGAAACAAAAAGCAGTATTCAAGTTACTACATCTATTTTCATAATAAAAGATAAAATTTATAATTTCAAATATTTAAAATTTTAAATTTAAAAGTAAAAGTTTGATTGTTGACCAAAATTCACATTTTCTGGAAATATTAAATTTAGTCATATTTGGAATTCTAATCCACATCAAAATCAAAGTTTATACTTAAAATAACAAAATTTATTCTTTTTCATAAATAAAGCTTTTGAATCTGGAAAAATCAATTTAAAAATATTTGAAAAATACAGGGTTGTTACAACAATCCCGGCCACACCTTCGTCAACGTCCACGCTTCCATCACCCACAAACCCGTTGCACTCGATCAACTCGAGAGGGCGTGAAGATCAAAATACTTTTTTTAACTTGACTTGGAATTGTGAGATTTGGTTTTAAAAATGGAAGTTTAAGTAAAAGAAAATAAAATGGAAATTAAGTTTTATTTGTGAAATGATAAATTAAATTAAAGTGTTAAGTGAATGTAAAGAATAGGAAAATTGTACACTTGAATTTAATAAGTGAAGTAAGGAAATTTGATATTTATTTGTGGAAATTTTCCTTTATAAAATTTTAAATTAAAGGGTATTTAAATGACCATTTTTAAAGTGGAAAATATGATTTTTATATAATTTAAAATGGTTTAAATTGAAGTTTAATTGTTGCTGAAATTCTATTGTAAATCTGGAAATGTCTTTAGTAGCACTTCAGAATCGCTATCGTTTTTAAAAATGAACTAAACACTTAACTTATAGAATCTGTTAACGCTGAAAATCGAACGCTAACACCCAGTGTGTGTAATAACAATGTGAAAGCACCACCCGTTGGTACGGGAATAGAATATAAGCTGAAAATAGCATAAAATGGTAAAGGAACAACAGATTTATAGTGGTTCGGCCCGTAATTGAGCCTACGTCCACTTTATACTCTTTTATTGCTGATTCTGGTTACAAAATGATACAATGCTCTTCAAAATACAATATATTTCGATTCCTAAACACTTTAGACTATTAGCTCAAGCTTCGATGTTGAAGATCTCTTCGAACTCATGTTGAATGCGGTAGATTTCTCTCAAAGCTTGTTGTAATGTCTTGAGTGATTAGAGTTCTTCAAATGTTGGATGAGTTGAGAATTCGGCAGAGTAACAGTGCTTCAGAAAATGGTGGGCCAAAAGTCCTTTTGCCGTTGGAGTTGGGGGGGTATTTATAGGAGTGATTCTGGGCATGATTCTCCGGGTCTTAGATCGTGGACGACCTAAGATGAGTCGTAGGTCGTGTGCGACCTAATTCATAAGTTGTGGACGGGTTAAGGATAAGATAGGTTGTAAGTCGTTGGCGACTTAGTGGGCTGGTAGGTTGTGAGCGACCTAGTGAAATGCGGCATAGGGAACTATATTGGTTTGTTCGAAATGTTATAGGTCGTGAGCGACCTAAGGTGGGTCGTGAACGACCTAAGGTAGGTCGTAGGTCGCACTCCCTTTTGAATTAGTTAGGTCGCGAAGTCCTTTGTGATGTTAGGTCGCTAAGTCCTTTATGTCGTTAGGTCGTTGAGACTATCAGATCGCAGATACTTTTAGGTCGCGGATTTTGAGGTCGCGGACTTTTAGGTCGTGATACTTTCTTAAGTCACAACTTCCTTTAGGTCGTTGAATATGTTAGGTCGCGAAGTTTCTGAAGCCTTTAGGTCGCTGACCTTTATAAGCTGTTAGGTCGTGTTACTTCATAGGTCGTAAAGTTGGCTCTGTAGTTAGGTCGTGAAGTTCTTAGGTCGTAAAGTTGTCTCTGTAGTTAGGTCGTGAAGTTCTTAGGTCGTAAATATGTTAAGTCGCGAGGTTTAGGTCGCCAAGTTTTTAGGTCGTGAGTGTTTTAGGTTGCAGAGTTTTAGGTCGCTAGAAAACAAGGAGTTAACATTTTCCCCTCGAAGTACACGCCTAGGTCGTAGGTCGTGTGCTTCGATTTAACTTTGCTAAGTCGTGAGCGACCTAAAAATCGTGCTAACCCGTGTGCCTACTCGCCTTCCTCTCTCAGTTCCATATAAATTCATTAGGTCGCTGCTTCTTCCCCACTTAATTTCTTCAATTTCCCGCCCTACCATTATCAGACATTTGTGATTTAAAAAGGCGAATCCGAGTTAATCATTTAACGATTGATCCTTGCTACTAGACTGCGTAAGTTTCCTCGATCTTTGTTCATCCTCGATTATCATCGATCCGCAAGTTCTAATCTCCGAACCCTAAACCACTTTCGTACGTCGTGCTTCACCTTGAGCCGCGTTGTGATCGGTTTTCGATTGTCATTGGTTATTGTTGTTGTTGTGATTCATGTTCGCACAGTGGTGAGATAGATCGGAGATATGTTGAATCGATTTTTCGAATGACTTGGTGGTATGAAAAGACGATGAATTTTACGAGTAGAGTGATGGGTTTCGTTGTATTGGTGTTAACGGGTTACCGGATCTGGTGAGCATGCTTGGGGAAGAAGTTAGCGACTTAATGAACTCGAGCGACTTAAGATAACTCACGACCTAAGGAACTTTGTGACTTTAGGAAAGCTTCAACCTGTGCTAGGTCGCTGAACGACCTAAGATTTGCGCGACCTAAGACTTGCACGAATTAAGAACTGTGCGACCTAAGTATTGCGCGACCTAAGAATCGCACGACCTAAGGACTACACGACCTATCTTTCTTGCGACATAGGCTCTAGGTCGAGGCCGAGCTAGGACTTGAACAAATCTGCCTCGAACTTTTTACCTTGCACAGTTCGGCCTAAGGAAACTCCGACCTACGTTAGTTCGTTGAACGACCTAACACTTGTGAAATTTTGGGCAGAACTTGATTGACCTTTGAATTTTGATTGAACTTGAATTATGTTGTACTTCTTTGCAAATTGTTTCAACTTTAATGCTTATAACCTGTCTAAAAACAACATTTGCAAAAGAATGGGACAACTATACTGCCATTGACTGCCCACATCTCATGACAGATTAGTCGACAAAGAACAATTAACTTAAATGAATTCCATGAATGAAATGCCGTGGAACGACAAATTCAAATGAAGTATTAAAGCAAAGCTGAAATAATCAACCTAAGCTGATTTATTTGCATCAACACAACATTGTATTTGAACTCAAAATGACAAGCCTCGAAACTTTATAATCGACAAATATCAATTAACTTAGTTTCAATATTATTTGCTTGTTATTGTATTAGTTTTGCATAACACTTCACTCTTTTTAGGAAACGTGCACCTTCATATTTGAATATCCAGTTCCTTGTGTAGAATGGTGTCTCAACAAGAAGATATAGGACCAGCCGAAGAAGCTTTTCCGATTGCCAACCCATTGATCAACCCTTCAGAAAGAACTCCGACCACCCTGAGCCACAAAGTTTTCAGACAACTGTGCACCCAGTTCGGTATTGCCGAATCAGATGCTATATTTCCTAGAGCAAATGACACTACTGACAGGCCACCTCTTGGTTTTGTCGCAGTGAATCGTCAGATGTGCTTAAGTGGAGCCATTCCTCCTTTCAACGAATTTCTCCGAGAACTTTTTCTTCAATTAGCTATCTCGCCTTTCCAGCTACATCCCAACGGTTATGCCGTCTTGATGGGGTTGTGTGTTCTGTTTAGGAGGACGCTCAATCGTCTTCCAAGCTTCGATGATATTTGCTATTTGTGTACTTTTGCTTAGAATAAAGATCACCCTTCAATTGTGCTTATAAGAGGCGCCAGAAACCGAAAGTTGATTTTGGATTTACCCGATAGTGCTCACGGGTTCCTAAATCAATTCTTCTTTGTCCGATGTCCTCCGGGATTCTACTCTGTCTGGAGAGTCGGGAGTAAGATTGTCTTTCTCTGTTCATCTCATGACCTTTTCGAAACCCGAATTATCAAATGCTTATCTTCATTCTTTTCTTTTTTCAGCACTTCCTCCCCCGCTTAGAAATCCCAGTCTCAAGTCAATTTTTGAAACTTTAAATGTTGTGGCTGTGGAAGAGAGAAGCGCCAAATTCTTGTTGAAAGATGAAATTTTGCAAAAGTTCGAACTTCTACATTCTTCTCGTTCCATCCAGCTTCATGAACTTCCCAATTCTCCAGCAAAGACGTCAGATGCCCCAGCCCTTGCCGAAGAACTTTCACTGAAAGAACCCACCACTGAGACTTCACTGGTGAAATGTTCCACTTCTATTGATGTTGCGGGGTCGTCTAGCAAGTTAACACTTTCTCCAGTTATTGAAGAAGAGGAAAATCCTCGCATTTCTGAAAAGACGGCTGACGTGGAAGTTGAAAAAGAGAGTTCTACGGGGCATCGCGGCGATGATACTTTTGATAATTTGAGCGATATAATGATAACTTCTCAGGAGCTTTTTAAAGATGATATTTCAAAAGCGATCTCTCCTATTGTTGAAGCGACTTCTTCTTTACAACTAGTTTCGACACCTTCTACACAAGTCGTCTTTGTTCCCACATTAAAGCGTGTTTTGTAGTTTGACGCACGTAGTTTGCACGCCGCACACACTTAGGATTTTTTGGCACTTATACGCCTTTATCCTCTTTTTCTGGAGATTTCTAAACTTCATTTCTTTTCCATTTTCAGATTCTCCGATGGGACGCTTTGGCTCATATTATGACAAATTTCAGCGCTATGGAGGTCGCGGAACTTATGACTTTTGATGATACCTCAACACTCCAAGGGAAACAGACGAAGAGAGAGCTATTAGGAAAGCTCAAGAGAGGCGGGACTATGAGCGTCAGTATGGGAGGAGGGATGAGCGACACGACTCTTCACATAGAGGCGATGATTCCCATAAGCGGAAGTCTTATGACGATAAAGAGAAGAGTCACTTTACTGGAGATCCGAGCAAGCGGGTCAAGCCTAGTGATGCGTCTACAACTTCTGAGAAGACCCCTGCTTCAATTCCTCTTAATATCCCCTCTGATTCTCCTGCTCATGAGAAGTCTGATATCCAAGCAATAATCAATAGACCCCAATATCAAGTTGGACAAGGTCCGCCAACTCTTCAAAGTCGGTTCCCACAATGGTGCTTAAAGGGGGTACGCTTCGACCTTGACTTGGTCCCGATCGATAAACCGGCTATGCTGCATAACGTTGATGCCGTCAAACTTGATATCGAAAGGATGTCTGGATGGCAAAAGCTTGTTGATGAGTTGCAAAGAGTCAATCGCGCGAATCTCGAAGCCATGCTGACCATGGAGAACGATAAATCAAAGTGGGATAAAGTTTGCAAGCAGCACAATGCTGAGATGAAGAGCATCACCGACGATTATGGGAGACTTGAAGCTGAAGTTGAAAGACTGAAGAACGAGCTTGCTACCTCTTCCACTTCTTACTCTAAAAAAGAAGAAGTGTTTCAAAAACAAGTGCGGGATGCGCACGCTGCCCAGAGGGATGTTGAGATAAAACTTGCGGCTGAGCAGCTCGTTACTGAAGAATACTGCAAAAATAATGCTCAGTTGCGGGAAACAGTTAACTCCCAGAACATGGAGATTGAATTGTTAAAGGCTCGACTTTCTGAAGTTGAGAAAGAGCGTGATGAGGCTGTTGCTGGTCGAGTTGCAGCCGTTGCCGAAAAAGAAGCGGCTGAGCAATCGCATGAGGCAACGAAGGCTAACGTCAGCTCTACCTTATTCGACTTTTATTTACACAGCGTTCTGGGTCATGGGAGCCTCTCCTTTCTGGGCCCTGATTACGAGATTACTCTGGCCGAAGTGTGGGAAGCCGCAGTTGATATGCTCGACGGTGCCGGCTATGATGAGGCAGAGCTAGAGGCACGTTATCTTTACGATGAAACTCGTGTCGCTCTTGCTAGAGGAAAGGAGCAACTTGCTAAAACGCGAGCTGAATCGACGGGAGAAGAACACCCAAAGGAGGAAGCTCCTTTAACTGCCCCCATTCATACTTCAACTTCGGCCGATGTTAACATTATAGACTCAGTTCCCAGTCTTCGCCTCCTGCTAAAGTTGACAAAGAAACTGTGACCACTCCCACTGAGGACGAGGCCCTGCAAGATATTGAGGCTGAGAAATTCGAGATTGATCTTCCAAAGCCGACTTCTCCAGGTAACTTTGACGTCGACTCGATTCCAGTGAATCACTTGTTCGACTCGACCGAGCTTGATGAACTTCTTACTTATTACTTGAGCTTTGATGAACCAATATCTTCTCTTTTCTCGGAGAATACCGATTTTAACTTCTTTTCTTCTGCAGTGGAGGCACCGAGCGCTATACACTCTTCTCCTCTTCCAGCTGTTCCTCCTTCAACTCTTCAAGTAACTCTTGCTTCTCAACCCGGTTCGCAGGAAGAGCAGGTAGAAGCCCTTCGAGGCTTGGAGGATCCACCCGCTTCACAAGAACAGCGAGAAGACTCCGGAGCAGTCTCTTGACGACAACACTAAGCTTTCTGCGCTACTTACTACTCCGGGAAGTGTGTCTTCCTCGAAGAGGAAAGGGAAGCGCATCATGAAGAAGTCGAAGAAAAACATTTCCGCTGGAGAAGATGAGGCAGAAGAAGATCCAGCTGCACCTTCTCCTCCTTCTTCTCCGACCCATCCCTGCCGAATTCCGAAGCTAATCATCAAACCGGGCAAGGGTACTAAGGGTGGCAGGAAGAAGGAGTGATAGCCTGGATTCTATTTTTCTTATTTTGCTTTTTGCTTGTATCGATCGGAGATTGTGCGGGTACCGGTCCCTGCTTTTTTTGAGATCTGCACATGTAAATAATTTTCACAACATTGAATAAAATAATTCTTTTATTTGTACGAATTCTTGTATATGTAAGAATGCATCTATTTCTCATTTTAGTGTAGAATAAGCGATTCTTTTTACTTGCACAAAATTTTTTGTCTGTGTTTGAGAATGCATTTATTCCACATCTTTTCCGCGTGATATTGTAATGTGCTTGCGGTATGTTGCTTGAATACTACTTTTATTGTTATAGTTGTATTATATATTATTGCCCCTATACCACAAGTGCATTGCAATATCTTTTTGCTTTGGCGAGACTTGTACTCTTATTTTTGGAGAATAACTATTCCGTCTTTGAGGAAACAATTATTCTACTTAAATGGAGCGTGTCTCATTTTTGGAGAAGTTTTTGTGCTTCAACCTTCGGAGATGGTCACTTCATATTTTTGAGAAGTGAATTCTCCTACGCGGTAGAGCGGGCTTCTGAAGAGTGTTTTGATTTCCTTAAAGAGAGTTATATTTAATCATTGAATAGATCCATGGGACAGACGTCAGTTGTTTTACCAGACACTTATTTGTACAAATAATCATAAGTATTCAGCTGAAGATGCCCCTTTCATGGTTCCATCAATGACATTTTTGGATGTGCCTTGTTAAAGGGCTTTGTTTAACATTTCACTATTTAAGAGTAAAAGTGGGCCTCCGAAGAGAGATTTTTGCACTTCAACTCCGGTGAAATGTGCCCCCGAAGAGGTCTTTTTTGGTATTTCAAAGATATAGCATTGTGGAATCTGTGGAGTAGCATGGACTCCGAAGATTAGCATTTTGGAATCTGTGGAGTAGCATGGACTCATAAGATTAGCATTTTGGAATCTGTGGAGTAGCATAGACTCCGAAGATTAGCATTTTGGAATCTGTGGATTAGCATGGACTCCGAAGATTAGCATTTTGGAATCTGTGGATTAGCATGGACTCCGAAGATTAGCATTTTGGAATCTGTGGAATAGCATGGACTCCGAAGATTAGCATTTTGGAATCTGTGGAGTAGCATGGACTTCGAAGATTAGCATTTTGGAATCTGTGGAGTAGCATGGACTCCGAAGATTAGCATTTTGGAATATGTGGAGTAGCATGGACTCCGAAGATTAGCATTTTGGAATCTGTGGAGTAGCGTGGACTCCGAAGATTAGCATTATGCCTCTGGAGAGGTTTTGTGCTTCCGGAGAAGTCTTGTGCTTCCGGAGAAGTCTTTTGCTTTCGGAGAAGTCTTTTGCTTCCGGAGAAGTCTTGTGCTTACGGAGAAGTCTTGCGCTTCAGGAGAAGTCTTGCGCTTTCGGAGAAGTCTTGTGCTTCCGGAGAAGTCTTTATTTGATTGCCTGGAAGTTACTTTCTCATAGTTAAATGGATTCACAGGGCGGACGCAAGTTATTTAATTGGATGTTCGTTTGCACAAACGATCGCAATTAGTTAACAAAGGCCTTGCCTTAGTGGTTCCACCAACCTTTTTGTTGAGAAGAGCGTTTCCATTTATTGGCGTGCCTCCGAAGAGGGCTTGTGCCTCCGTAGAGGTCTTTATCCTCCGAAGAGTTGCGCCTCCGAAGAGGTCTTGTGCCTCCGAAGAGGGCTTGTGCCTCCGTAGAGGTCTTTATCCTCCGAAGAGTTACGCCTCCGAAGAGGTCTTGTGCCTCCGAAGAGGGCTTTTGTTGATCAGCTCGCCCATGTCTCTTTGTTGTTTGCTCATTAATGGTCCCCTGTTATTGTCTCCGCGCCTATGTTCCTTTCCTTTGCAAGCAGTTTGATGTATTCAATGGAGTGTACTTCACTGTTGATTGACTCCATGGGACAGGCGCATGTTATTCAATCAGATGTCTGTTTATACAAACGATCGTAATTAGTTAACAAGGGTCTAGCTCCTTTTCTTTGGAAAAGTGTCTCTTTGGTGGAATCACCAACTTTTGGTGTAAAGTTCATCTTATGTTGGATTTGAATTTGGAACTTTTCTGTGGCTTGAAGTTTGTTTATTGAGTGATTTACGGGGTTCACTTGGCATTGCGATAGGTAAGCTTTGTTTTAATGTCCTGCAATATTAAATCGATATTTTAGCAATACATTTAGAGTATTTACACATCGAAATAAAACAGGCATTTTATAATAGTAAAGAACACAAAATTTATATTCTTTATTATTGATTCCCACTGATTTCTCAGTGGTTTACAATACGAGAGTTATACATCTGACAGCATTTTTACAAATTTAAGCAATGCTATTAAGTAAAAATTGGATGCAAGCGATTGTTGTTTCTGAATCTCCAGATTGAATCTCCATTTCCACTGAACTCGTAGTTTTTTGGATTCATATGCCAGAAAGATTGGAAGATGTCCCAGTTGCAGTCTTGTGGGTAATTAGCAGTCGTCCCGATCCCCGCTTGTTGGGTAAGGACCCCTTGTGACAACGTTAATGACAAGCTTTTCGGAATCTTGCACTGTAGTGTTGTTGTTAGAGCCAGATCGATGGACAGGATGTTGTTGCTCCTGAGTGGATGAGGTTGTGTCGACTCTATTGCTCTTCACATATTGCTGCAGTTTACCCTGTTTCAGCAACTCTTCAATCACATTCTTTAACTGGCGACATTGGTCAGTATCATGGCCAGGTTGATTGTGGAATCGACAGAATTTCCCATTACGCACTGCACCTCTCCCCATCTCCGGTGGTTTAGGATACTTGACAACATCTTTTGTTGCAAAAAAGATATTCTCCGGTGTGTTAGTTAAGGGGGTGAAATCTGAAGAATTAAAGCGGCAAGGTTTCTTCTCATTTCCCTACTTCTTTTCTCCATCATTTTCCCTTTTCTGGTTTCCCGATTCTCTTTTGTTAGAGGCAACATCTTTATTCTTGACTTCGGCAACAACTGCTTTTGCGGGCATATGAAGGCTTTCTAGACGCATGAATTCATCGGCCTTTTTATAGAATTTCTCAAGTGACTTTGGCTCCTTCATTTTTAACCATCTTCCAAATTCACTTGATTGGTTGATGGCTCGCACCAGGTAAGTCAGGATCATAAGGGGTTCCGCATTATCCACTTTGGCTAGGGCTATATTGAAACGGTTCAAGAAAGATCTAATAGATTCTCCGGGAACTTGTTCAAGATTAGATAGTGACATCATATCCTTAGCTCTTGAAGCATACAACCTGAACTGATCCTGGAATTTTTGAGTTAAATCAGAGAATTGATCTATGGACCGAACTGGTAGCTTTGTGAACCAAAGTAGGGCCACTCCTTCCAAGTACACTGGAAAGTATCGGCATTTTATCTCATTTGATGCCCTTGCACCGGTCATATACTAATCATACTTGTATAGGAAATGATTAGGGTCACTTGTCCCTCGATAAGCCAGGATAGTAGGAGGTACAAATTTTCTTGGAAACTCTGCTTTCAGGATCCTCTCGGTAAACGGAGTTCTGCTTGGTGCAAATCCCCAATCACTCTCATTTTCTTCCCTCGGCATGCTCTGTTTCATGATTCGGTGAACCATCCCTGATAGGTATTCTTCATTGTTCAGAGTCATTGCTGGGCAGACATCAGCCATTCTTTTAGAAGTTTGCCTAGGCAAATGCTCGTGAAAAGTTGGCTGCGGCCTTGGACCTTCAGCTTGGAAAGGTGGCATTTTGGCGGTGCCAGCTGCGCTTTCAGGAATATTTTTCTCTTGGCAATTATGAGCATCTTCAGTGAAGACTGTTTCATTGTTTTCTGGCCGTTGATTTGCCCCAAGTAGAGCGTTTAATCTGTCCATCATTAAAGCGTTTTGAGCTTCGATTTGCTGATATAATCCCGACACTGCGTCGTCTAATTCAGCCCTTGTGACTCCAATGGTAGGAGTTGCCTGATTTGCTGTTGGGGAAGCGGAGGTTCCCTCATGAGGATTTTCGGATTTGGTAAATCTACCCTTTCTTCCATGAGCCATGATTTTAGATAAACTCCTGGTCTTTAGAGAGATTCTTTCAACAAACTCTTGCGGGGCAATGGTGAGAATCTTCCTGAGTTGGGTTCTCAGTGAAAGCACCAAAATGTTAACGCTGAAAATCGAACGCTAACACCCAGTGTGTGTAATAACAATGTGAAAGCACCACCCGTTGGTACGGGAATAGAATATAAGCTGAAAATAGCATAAAACGGTAAAGGAACAACAGATTTATAGTGGTTCGGCCCGTAATTGAGCCTACGTCCACTTTATACTCTTTTATTGCTGATTCTGGTTACAAAATGATACAATGCTCTTCAAAATACAATATATTTCGATTCCTAAACACTTTAGACTATTAGCTCAAGCTTCGATGTTGAAGATCTCTTCGAATTCATGTTGAATGCGGTAGATTTCTCTCAAAGCTTGTTGTAATGTCTTGAGTGATTAGAGTTCTTCAAATGTTGGATGAGTTGAGAATTCGGCAGAGTAACAGTGCTTCAGAAAATGGTGGGCCAAAAGTCCTTTTGCCGTTGTAGTTAGGGGGGTATTTATAGGAGTGATTCTGGGCGTGATTCTCCAAGTCTTAGATCATGGACGACCTAAGATGAGTCGTAGGTCGTGTGCGACCTAATTCATAAGTTGTGGACGGGTTAAGGATAAGATAGGTTGTAAGTCGTTGGCGACTTAGTGGGCTGGTGGGTTGTGAGCGACCTAGTGAAATGCGGCATAGGGAACTATATTGGTTTGTTCGAAATGTTATAGGTCGTGAGCGACCTAAGGTGGGTCGTGAACGACCTAAGGTAGGTCGTAGGTCGCACTCCCTTTTGAATTAGTTAGGTCGCGAAGTCCTTTGTGATGTTAGGTCGCTAAGTCCTTTATGTCGTTAGGTCGTTAAGACTATCAGGTCACAGATACTTTTAGGTCGCTGATTTTTAGGTCGTGGACTTTTAGGTCGTGATACTTTCTTAAGTCGCAACTTCCTTTAGGTCGTTGAATATGTTAGGTCGCGAAGTTTCTGAAGCCTTTAGGTCGCTGACCTTTATAAGCTGTTAGGTCGTGTTACTTCATAGGTCATAAAGTTGGCTCTGTAGTTAGGTCGTGAAGTTCTTAGGTCGTAAAGTTGGCTCTGTAGTTAGGTCGTGAAGTTCTTAGGTCGTAAAGTATGTTAAGTCGCGAGGTTTAGGTCGCCAAGTTTTTAGGTCGTGAGTGTTTTAGGTTGCAGAGTTTTAGGTCGCTAGAAAACAAGGAGTTAACAGAATCTGCAGCACTTTGTAAGTGTTGTAGTTGCAGAAGTGAACTAAAAGGCTAAAATCTAACTAAGGGCTATCACAGCACTTTGTAAGTGCTGTCTTTGTTGAATTGAACTAAAATCTTTAAATTGAACTCTGACCTATTACAGCTGTTTTGCAAGTGCTGTCATTTCAGAATTGAACTATTTTTCCACTAAAACTGAACTATTACAGCTGTTTTGCAAGTGTTGTCATTTCAGAATTGAACTATTTTTCCACTAAAACTGAACTATTACAGTAGTTTATAAATGCTGTCTTTGCTGAATTGAATTGTTTTCAAATATAACTTACCGCAACACTTTCTAAATGCTGTGAAAGCTGGAATTTTAATGTTTTAATGTATTTAAGTGAATGAGTTCAAAAAAATGTTAAAATTTTGGGAATTTAATATTTGATTTGAAGGTATAATGACTTCATCTTTTAATGGTTTGAATGAATGATTTTAATTCGGAATTATAAACCATTTTGAAATGTTAACCACTGGGACACTTCTCTGTATGCTATTTTATTTCCTTGTGATTTATTTGGATGCACACTTTGATTTGAGAGTATGGCTAAAGGTGAGCGATTACTGCAGCTCTGCGCTACCCTAGTCACATTAACACTATTTTTTGCATTGTTTACTCCAATATGGACATTTCTCTAATAGCGTTTATTTCTGCTTATTTGTTTAATGGATCCTTAAATGTTGGGCGATCCCAAGCATCCTTTAAGTTATTGTGCATTTATATTACAGTTCACTTGAGTTGGTTTACATTGTATAAGTATGTATGTCCTGATTCGAGTGTTTTGTGTTTTACTTTACGCTCGGGTCAGCCTGAGAATCACAACTTTGGATTCACCTTCTGGAGCTAGAGATCTATTGGAGCTTATTTTTCTATCGGTTCATCAACTTCTATTCCAGTTATTTCCTATTCAGTATTGTCTCTATATTATTGTCTTATGTATCCTCACTTCTATTATATTTATTTTGACTATAATATTTTGCATATGTTTTGAGAGTTTGTATATAGTAGCTTCATGAACTACTATGGTATTTTATTTTTGCTGCGAGTTATTCTGATATTTCTGTGTATGTGATTCTGTGATTGATTTTATTTGCTCTAAATTTTCTTGATAATCCACTGTTTTGATGTATTCAAGTCCGACATGTGTGGATTTATTGTCGATTTGAATGGTCCAAAATAGTGGGATGTTACATTTGGTATCAGAGCTTTAGTTTTAGGCAAACCTTAGCCTGTAGAGCAAAATCTCATTATAGATAGGGTAGAAATACCCTAGAATGAGTGAAATCAATCTCATAATCATTTCTTAGTGAGAGAACGCATTTTCGAAGTATAAATGATTTTCAAATGATTTTAAGGAATTTTCATAGATTATTTTGATATAAATTTTCTTGCTTTGAAAGTAAAAATTTTCTAAACTTCATTCCTTTCGTATCCACCCTATTAGTAAATTCTTTGATTAGGATTCTCTTAAATTTTGAACTTCTAGCTTGTTTGATATAGATCCATTGTTGATAGGAATCTATTTTGGGTATGGCAAAATCAGTAGTATGTTAGGTTGTTTTGAGTAAACTCTATTGTATCTTTTGCTGAGTTGAAGTTGTCCAACTAAAGATATTTATGCTTGTATTTTCGTATGTTATGAATTTGAGTCTTTTCCAAATTTTGAATGGGAATTCTTTTGTATTAATATAGGTTACATATCTCTAATCTTGGTTTGGATTTTTATCGATTTGGATTCCTTTGAATTTTGGAATGCTCCCACTTGTTCTGAAATCTATTCCTGTCTTCCCTATCTGTATTCTTTTGATTTTGGAGCATTGCGTAACTCCACTTTGAATGACCTCTAGAAAGATCGGCGATTTCGCTAATCTTTGAATGATTTGTAAAGGGGTGAAACTCCTTTACAATTGGCATTGATTCACCGGAGATTTCTGTATCCTGGTTTATGTTGCTATTTATCTTCTGCTATATTTAGATGCTATCTCTGGTGATCGAAGGTCGATTTGCCTTAGATTTTCACATCGATTATATTCCTTAAGTCACGGTTGACCCTATTAAGGTCGCTCGCGATTTATATAGGCTTATCCATCTTCTATTTGGTAATTGAATTGTCTCATCTTCGTTGAGCTTATCTTCGAATCAAAATTCTATTTGGTTTAGAGTTCCTCTAAATTTGAATCTCTATTTGTTTTGAAATCCATCCTTGAATCATCCCTTGGAAAATTTGTGGTTGATTGTATTTTCGTATTTGTGTATACATCGAAATTATTATTTTGATAAGGATGACCATATATAAAATGATTTATATAAGAAATGTTTTCGATAAGGATTATATACCCTTTTAAAATGAGAATTTGAAGTTTCGAAAGGATTTGGAATTTTGAAAATTATATAAGAAATGGTTTCATATAAAATGATTTATAACTGAAGGTTTTGAATTTGAATTTGAGTGATTGAACTCCGACATTTTGGAACGGGTTTTAAGATTTTGAAATAATAAATAATATGATTTGAAAGTCTTTTCCGAATATGAAATGTTTCAAATGATTTTAATGAGGTTCAAATGATTTCGAAAAAATTCCAAAAGAAGTTTTCGAGAAAATAGAAGTCTAGAACCCACTTATGTCGCTGGAAAATAATTTCGGTGATGAATGCATGCATCATCGACATTGATTTTCGAATTTTTGAGTGGGGGAGAGGCCACTTCGGTAGCTTTGCTATGCGAGTGATTTGTGAAGCCAATTTTTATTTCAAATTCCAAAGTACGATGTGATATTTGAAAGATATATGTATATATATATATATATATTTGAACAATTTGAAATGAGCCAGTGTTCAGTCCTTGGGTTTTGGATTTGATTTTATATAACCCTATCTTTTGAAATTGATGTACTAATTTGTTGGTGATTTCTAACACTTGGATTGAAAATATGATTTCTTCGACTATTTTGAAGGTTCGAGCTCTTCCAAATCAAGGCTAACTTTTTGAAGCTAAGTAATTTTGAAAAGTATAAAGTATATAAGTTTGGTATGTATGTTTAAAGTATGTAGTATTATGATTTAAATAAGTTGAAACTGTTTTGTTAAGAAAATGAATAAGACTATTTTGAATTTTGCTAATATGAAATTTAGTTTAAATGTTTTAACTTAGTAACATCTTTTATAAAACTATATATTTAACAAGTTGGAATAGATACATAAGTTGTACGTATGCTGTTTTATTCGCATAATTAATTTGATCCAGGTTTGAGTACACAAGTTCGGGGTGAATTACACCATTTCGTGTTAGGATTTTCATTTGATTCTTGATGGCGAATATTTGATATGGATTTTGGGCTTGATTCTCGAATTCTCTATCATAATATATGGCTATGCAGGGAGACTGATGGCTTCTAGTCGAGAAACCATATCGAAGTCTGCATTAGGGAAGTCGAATGGACAATACTAGTTCGAAAGCGAATTTGTGTGATCGAGCGAGCAATCGAATGTAATGTTGCGAAATGATGACATATGTACATCTGATATCCTAATATCATTGATATACTTAATGCTGAAATTGGAAGTTGCTGGGTTGGATATCTTTGTAATTTAATTCGAATTTTTCTTTTATGCAAAACTACTATCAATTTAAAACCATTTTTAAACTATTTTTCTTTTATTTTTCTTAAAACAAACTATTTTATTCTATTTTACATACAAAACTATTTTTCTTTTATTCTTCTTAAAACAAACTATTTTAAAATATTTTATTTACAAAACTATTCTTTTCAAACTATTTTATTTACAAAACTATTTTACAAACTATTTTGTATACAAAACTATTCTAAATTAAAAATCTTTTATAAAGCAAAGATGTTCAAATCCCATATGACTCTTCATGCAGCGAAATTGATTTTTGAAAATTTTTGATGGGCTTTATGTAAGTATAAGATGATTTTGAACACCATTGATGTTGGAAGTGAATTGGTTGACTTAAATTATATTGATTTAGAAACTTGGATTATTTTCTAAATTTATTATTTTGGGAAACTTAGAAACTAAAGATATTTGATTTGGAAGAATAATTTGGTGAAGCGTATATGATTTTGAAAATTGTATTGATATTTAAACAAATGGAAATTTGAGAACCTTGTGTTACTAAATACTTGATTTGAAAGTTATTGAACTTATATAAAGATTGGTTTGTATAAGTTTGATGTTGATTCGAAAACTATGGATTTGAAAAGGTACTCAATTTGAAAAGTGAAATCTTATATAATTGAAGTCTATATAAGTGTGATTTGATATACTTTTCATTTTGGAAAGTATTTGTTTTGAAAATGAAATCTTATATATAATGGACTTTATATAAGTACGGTATTTGAAAGTGATTTGAAAAGGTACTATATGATACATATTTTCGAAGTAAAGATATGGAAAGTGCCTTCTTCTTGATATCCGCTTTGTGGCCACACTGTGGATTCATTCTATCGATATTTCTTTGATTTTTGGTTTTCCGGATATGATACTCGAGTTTCCATCGAATTCCATGGCATTACCCATGGTCTTACGAGCGCGACTACATAGCGTAATTCACCTGGTTGGATGGCTTAGGGGTACGGATTGTTTCCTGGGGGATCTAGGCGTAACCATTGTGTATCTAGTGATCTATGTAGGTCGCATTAGTAGAGAAATCAGCTTGGCTGAGATGGGCTAGGGGTACGGATTGTTTCCTGGGGAATCCAGGCGTAACCATTGTGTATCCTGCGGTCTACTAGTCATCATGGCGTAATTCGCAGGGCTGAGAAAGCTTACGGATATGGATTGTTTCCTGGGGGATCCAGGCGTAACCATTGTGTATCTGCGATCCATGGTTAGACAAAGGTTTTGGTTGTTTTGTTTTGATTGTACTTTCCATATCTGTTTTTAAAAAAGTTTTTTCCAGTATTTTCACTAGGTGTTGAAACAAGTCTACTAAGTACCTAGAGAATTCTAGCTTTGTGCTTGATCAACGCACTGCCAGAGTCTACAGGAACGAGGATAAACTTGTTAAGACATCGAGTTATAAAAGTATTTTGATAAAGTATTATGTAAAGGATATTTTGATCAGTTATTTCCTTTCTAAAATATTTTAAATTGTTTTAAACATTGTTTACCTCTTTACTAACAATTTGAATTTAAAAGACTTTTATGGATATCAAATGGATTTAATCAGGATATTAAATATTAAAGAATTCTAATTGAATTTATATGGTTTTAAATTAATGGCTCATCCTTGTCTTTCGACCTATTTTCCCTCCTAGCTATCCCGATTCACTATTTTTCCTACTTGCTATTCCTATTTCTCTTATTTTTCCTACTAGCTATTCCTATTCTCCTGTCTTCTTCCTTTTCGAGGACGAAAAGATTTGAGTGGGGAAGAGTGTAACAACCCATAATTTTAATAAATATTTTTAAATTAATTTTTATTTTGAAACTTTGATTTTTAAATAATTTTAAATTGAAGTTTGGAATTTTCCAAGAGATTTTGGATTTTTATTTTTATTCTTCCAAATATAATTAAATATCGACGTTCCGAAAATGTTATATTTTGTCAAACTTTGACTTTTTATTTAAATTAATTGAAATTTTAATTTTAATCTTTTCTTTGGAACAGTAATTGGTTTTGATATCTGGTCTGCTTTTCGTTTCATCGAATTCCGTTTTAAACTTTGATAAATTCAGCATTTACACACAAATTTTATTTGTATTGTATTATTCATTTTGCTATTCTAATTTCCATCTTTTATTTTGTTTTGGACTTTGAATTTAATTATGTGAATTTGTTAATTTATAATTTTCTTATGTTAGTTATATTTTGTTTGTAATTTTTAAAGCTAGTCTCAATATATAAGCTATTTTCTTTATTTATTTTCCTATTTTCCTAAAACAAATTATTTATTTTCTTTTTCACTTTATTTTAGTTTTTTTTTATATTATTTACTGAGTTTATTTTCTTTATTTTTTATATAAAAGGAAGTGGAAATTCTAAGAGATTAAAGGCTTTAAAACTATGACTTTTCAATTGCTTAACTCTTCATTTTCTTTGGCCGTTCAAAACTTAAATGTTTGGCCGTGAGTTTTATCTCATTTTCACGTGAGAAGTTTCTCATTTCAGCAAATTTTCAGCCACATCATTTCTGAAAAAAATTGGTAATGGCTCTTCCATTTCTTCTTCACCTTTTCCCTTGTTTTCCATTGTTTTTCACTTGATTTTTGCCCTGATCTTCACCTATGTTGCTCGGCCCATAGCCTCACCATCTCCTTCACCGACCACCACTACCTCTTTCAAAAATAATCCACGGCCTAACCATCATTCTCCTCTGACCTGAAAATGCCATGACCTACCCTTGAACAAAATTTCACAAAACAATGCAAAAATTCCAAAACAACTACATAGCCGAGCCTTGTAGTTCACATACCCTTCATCTTTGACTTCGGCCACCCCCTTAGCCACCACCACCAGCTTGTTTACCACCTCTAAACATCCCCCTCTCCTCTGACCAGACTTGTAGCAGCCCTGGCCGAGCCCAAATGTGCCAAGGTCGAGCCCAAAACGATGAACAAACCGCCTCCTTTTGCTTGCCTTTTGACCTTCCTCATGTTGTAACCTCCAAACCCTTTGCCTTCTTGACCAAGCCTTGTTATTTTCAGATCCAAACCTGACCTTTACCCACCTGAAACATGTCATGGATGAACCAATTTAGCCTTAAGGCCGAGCACATGTTGAGTCAAGGGCAAGCAAAACTTGTTTGAACCTTGGTGATGTCTTTGTGTTAACGCTAAAAAGTGAACGCTACCACCCGGTGTGTGTAGTAGAATTGTGAAAGCACCACCCGTATGACGGGAACAAGAAGTAAGCAGTAAAATATCGAAAAATGCGGTAAAAGACAGCAGTTTATAGTGGTTCGTCTTGAGATTGAGCCTACGTCCACTTTGAATCTCTTTATTACTGAATCTGGTTATAAGACGATACAATACTCTTATGAAAACAATACAGTTTGATCACAAAGACAATCTCGACTACTAGCTCAAACTTCGATGATGAAACTTGATGAATCCGTGTTGGATGTAGGAAATTCCTCTCGAAGCTTGTTGTAGTGTCTCGAATGTTTGAAGATCTTCAATTGTTGAATGAGTTGAGAGTTCGGCAGAGTAGCGACGCTTTGAGAAATGATCGGCCAAAAGTCCCCTCATTGTTGGAGTTAGGGGGGTATTTATAGGAATTGAATTCTGGACAGCAGTTTTTGCCAAGTCTTAGGTCGCGTACGACCTAAGTTAGGTCGTAGGTCACGAGCGACCTAAGCTAAGTCGCAGTCCATTAACGACTTAAGAAGCAGGCCGAAGTGGTAAGTTGCAGGCGAGTTAAGGAAGGTACTAGGTCGTTGGCGACCTAGTGGGCTGGTAAGTCGAAAGCGACTTATAGGAAAGCGGCACAGGGAATTAGGTTGGTTTATATAAACTGGGCAACGAAGTTAGGTCGTGAGCGACCTAAGGTAGGTCGTGAGCGACCTAAAGTAGGTCGTAAGTTGTACTGCCTTCTGAACCAGTTAGGTTGCTAGGTCGTGAGGCCTCTTAGGTCGTAGAGAAGTTAGGTCGTGATACTTCATAAGCTGCTAGCACTCTTAGGTCGCTGGACAAGTTGGGTCATATATACCTTTAGATCGTGAAGTCCCTTAGGTCGCAGCTTCCCTTAGGTCGCAGCTTCCCTTAGGTCGCAGCTTCCCTTAGCTCGCAGCTTCCTTTAACAGTTAGGTCGCAAGCTCGTGAAGTCCTTAGGTCGTGGGGTCTTTAGGTCGTAGAGTTTTAGGTCGGTACTAAAATACGAGTTAACATTTGCCCCTCGAAGTGCAGGCTTATGTCATAGGTCGTGTGCTTCGACTTAACTTCGCTAGGTCGTGAACGACCTAAAACTCATGCTAATTCGTACGCCTATTCGCCTTCCTCTCTCAGCCTCATATAAATTAGTTAGGTCGTATGCTTCTTTCCTACCTTACTGCTTCGATCTTTGATGCCATTGACGAATCTCTGATCTTCTAAAGGCGAATTCAATCCATTTAATGGTCGATTCTTCTTCAATCACTATACTCGTAAGTGGATTCGATCTTCATTCCGCCATAATCATTGTTGAACTATGAATCCCTTTCTTCGAACCTCAGTTTAATTCCGTACGCCATGCTTCATTTCGAGTGGTTGCCGTGATCGACACTTGATCGCTGCTTAACTGACTTACGAAGGCACGGTAACTAGGGAAGTTTTGAATTGTTTCTGGGGTGATTTCATGGTATGAAGGGACGGAGAACTTCTTGAAGAAGACGATGGATTTCTATTAGTGGTTGATAACGGGTTATTGGGTTGAGACGGATTGTTGGAGAGGAAGTTAGTAATTCAACAGGTCTGAGCGAGCTAGAAATTAGATCGTGGGGAAGTTCTTGCGACCTATGCTAAGTCGAACAACTTCCTGTGATCCGGCCTTTAGGTCGTGCTTGGAATCAAACGACCTAAGACTGGCGACTTAACCCTCTTGCGGCATAGGCTTTTAGGTCATGCCCGACTTAGGACTTGGACGAATTTGAATTGCCTGTAACCCTTTTACTCTACATGATGCGACTTAGTGAATCTCCGACCTATGCTAGGTCGCTGATCGACCTAACCCTTGTAAAATCTGGGCAGGACTTGACTGAACTGGCTAAAAAATTTTTTATAGGACATCTTTAATGATAATAATAACCTGTTAAACACAGTATTTGCAGAAAACTTGGGACGAATATACTGCCATTGACTGCCCACATCGAATGACAGATTAGTCGATAAAGAATAGTCAGCTTAAATGAACTATGTGATTGAAATGCGGTGGAACAACATTTTCAAGTAAAGTATCAAAGCAAAACTACAATAATCAACCAAAGCTAATTTGTTTGCCATAACACTGTACTTGTATTTACAATAACAAACCCTGAAACTCAATAATTGACAAGTATTAACTAATTTGATTACATTTATAGTTTTTTGTTATTTTTTCTAGTTTCGCACAACACTTCACACTTTTTAGGAAACGTGCACCTTGATATTTGAACATCCAGTTGATTGTGTAGAATGGCATCTTAACAAGAAGATTCAGGACCAGTCGGAGAAGCTCTCCCGATAGCCAACCCACTGATCGATCCTCCGGAGAGAACTCCGTCTACTCTGAGCCATAAAGTTTTTAGACAACTATGTATCCAATTCGGTATTGCCGAATCAGATGCTATACTTCCTGGAGCAAGCGACACAGCTGACAGGCCACCGCTTGGTTTTGTTGCAGTGAATCGTCAGATGTGCCTGAGCGAAGCCATCCCGCCTTTCAACGAATTTCTCCGGGAACTCTTTCTTCGATTAGCCATCTCGCCCTTCCAGCTTCACCCCAACGGTTATGCCGTTTCGATGGGGTTGTGTGTTTTGTTCAGGAGGACGCTCGACCGTCTCCCGAGCTTCGATGAAATTTGCTATCTATGCACTTTTTCAAAGAACAAAGACCATCCTTCAATCGTGCTCGTAAGAGGTGCCAGAAACCGGAAATTGATTTTGGATTTGCCCGAAAGTGCTCACGGATTTCTGAGTCAATTTTTCTTTGTCCGATGTCCCCTAAGATTCTACGCTGTCTGGAGAATCGGAAGTAAGATTGTCTTTCGCCGTTCATCTCATGAGTTTTTCGCAATCCGAATTATCAAATGCTTAACTTCATTCCTTTTTCTTTTTCCAGCACTTCCTCCCCCGCTCAGAAATCCTAGCCTCAAGTCAATCCTTGAAACCTTAAATGTTGTGGCGGCAGAAGAAAGAAGCGCCAAATTTTTGTTGAAAGATGAATTTTTGCATCAGTATGAACTTTTACACTCTTCCCGATCTACCCAACCTTATGAAGTCCATTATTCTCCAGTAAGAACATCAAATGCCCCAGTCCATGCTGAAGAACTCTCACCGAAAGGACTTACCATTGAAACTTCATTGGTAAAGTGTTCTACTCCTATCGACATTGTGGGGTCATCCAGCAAATTAATACTTTCTCCCATTATTGAAGAAGATGAGACTTCTCAACATTTCGAGAAAGTTGATGATAAAGAGTCGAGAAAGAAAGCTCCACAAAACACGATGGTGAGAACACCTTTGAAGGGTTGAGTGATCTGATGATCACTTCATAGGAACTTTTCAAAGATGATATAACTAAAGCTACATCTCCTGCGACTGAAGCGACATCTAGTTTGCAGAAAACTTCATCGGCTCAAAAATCAACTCCCGCTTCTCAATCTGTTATCACTCCCCAACCAAAGAGTGGTTTGTAGTTTGCCACGCGTAGTTCGCACATCACACACACTTAGGATGCTGAGCACTTATACGCACTTTGCTTCATCAATTTGGAGATTTCTAAGACTCGTCTCTTTTCTTCAATTTCAGGTTCTACAATGGGGCGAAGTGGCTCATATTTCGACAAATTTCGGCACTACGGGGGGCACGATTCTTATGATTACGGACGCTATCTCCCCACTCGCAAAGAATCTGACGAAGAGCGAGCAATTATAAAAGCTCAAGAAAGGCGAGCTTATGAGGAGCAACAGAGAAGAAGGGACGATGACTTCCATAAAAGGAAATATCATGATGATAAAGGGAAAGGCCATGCTGCTGGAGACCCGAGTAAATGGGTTATACTTGATGAAACGGATGCATCTGCAATTTCTGGAAAAACTGACGCTCCTATATCTTCTAATATCTCGGTTGGCTCTCCTCCTTTAAAGAAATCCGACATCCAAGCGATCATCAACAAGCCCCAGTATCAAGTTAAAGATGGCCCTCCAACACTCCAAAGCCGATTTCCGAATTGGTGCTTAAAAGGAGTGCGCTTTGATTTAGATCTAGTTCCGATCGATAAACAAGCCATGCTTAGAAATCATGATGCAGTTAGGCTTGACATTGAGAGGATATCGCAATGGCAAAAGCTTGTTGATGAACTTCAAAGAGTCAACCATATGAATCTCGAAAACATGCTGACTCTGGAGAACGATAAGGCTGAATGGGATAAATGGTGCAAGCAGCACGACGCGGAGATGACGAGCATCGCGGCTGACAACGCAAGGCGTGAATCTGAAGTCAAGCGACTTAAAGAAGATCTCGCCTCTTCTTCTACATCGCATACTCAAAAAGAAGAAGTCTTTTAGAAGCAAGTGCGAGATGCACATGCTGCGCAAAGGGATGCCGAGATGAAGCTTGCAGCCGAGCAGCACATTAATGAGAAATACCGCAAAGAAAATGCTGAGCTGCGGGGTACAACCATTTCCCAAAACGCGGAGATTGAGATGTTAAAAGCTCGACTTCTTAAATTTGAGAAAGAGCGCGATGAAGCAGTTGCTGGACAAGTTGCAGCTGAAGAATCTCATAAAGCAACTAAAGCCATTATTGATTCTACTCTATTTGACTTTTACATCCACAGCGTTTTAGGGCGTGGTAGTCTCTCATTCTTGGGACCAAAATATGAGACTACCTTAACCGAAGTGTGGGAAGCAATAATGGACATGTTCGGAGGTGCTGGATATGCTGAGGCAGATCTTGTAGCGACTTATCTGGATGATGAGGCGCGCGCCGCCCTTGCTAGGGGAAAAGAGCAGCTTGCTAGGGAGCGACCCGATGCAGCGGGAGGAGAATGTTTAGAAAAAGTGACTGTAACCGACTCTGCCCATCTTTCGGCTTCGGTCAATCCCGAAAACATTGGCTCTAGTTCCCATTCTCCACCTCCTGAAAATGCCGAACTTAAAACCACAGCTACTGAGCCTTCCACTGCTCAGGACGAGGAAAAGACTCAAGACGACATTGAAGCTGAGCAATTTGAAATCAATGTGATCAAACCAGCTTCTCCAGGTAACTTCGATGTTGATCCAAGTCAAGCAGACTACTTATTTGCTTCAACTGAGTTTGATGAATTTCTCAATTGTTACTTAAGTGTCAATGAACCAACATCTTTACTTTTTCCGGAGAGTACTGATTTTAACTTCTTTTCTCTATAGCGGAAGCACCGAATACTGCACAAACTTCCACTCCTCTAGTTGTCGTTCCTCCATCTTCCCAAGTTACTCCTCCTTCTGCTTCCCAACCGGGATCACAGGCAGAGAAAATTGAAGCTCTTCAGGGCCTGGATGATCCGGCCGCTTCGCAAGAGCAGAAGGTGGAGGATCTTGACGACACTGAGAAGACCCCAGAGCAGTCTCTTGACGATGACACGAAGCTTTCTACACTGCTTGCTACTCCGGGGAGCGAATCTTCTTCGAAGAGGAAGGGGAAGCGTGCCATGAAGAAGAAGAAGAAAAGTATTTCCGCTGGAGAAGAAGCGGAAGTTGATTCAGCCGTGCCTCTTTCTCCTTCCCCCCGACCTGTACACAACGGCTTCAGAAACTAATCATTAGGCCGGGTAAAGGCTCCAAAGGTGGCGGGAAGAAGGAATAACAAGCTGGATTTTCTACTTCTTATTTTTGCTTTTTGCATGTATCGACCGGAGATTGTGCGGGTACCGGTCCCCATTTCTTTTTGTGATCTGCACAATGTAAAAAGTTTTCATAGTATTGAATAAAATAGCTATTTTACTTGTACAAATACTTGTGTATGTGAGAATGCATCTGTTTCTCACTTTTAGTGTAGAATAAACGATTCTTTTTACTTGTACAAACTTTTTTGTCTGTGTTTGAGAATGCATTTATTCCACATCTACTTTTCATGATATTGCAATGAACTTGCGGTATGTTGCTTGCATATTCCTTTTATTAATGTAACTGAATTGTATAATGTTGCCCCCATACCACAAGTGCATTGCAACATTTCTTGTTTTTACAAGACTGATACTCTTATTTCAGAGAATAACTATTCCACTTTTTAAAGGAAGTAATCATTCTGCTTTTAATAGAGTATATCTCGTCTTTAGAGAAGTTTTTACTTTCTCTTTCTTTCTTGAAGAACACTTCAACTTTCAGAGATGACCACTTTTATTTGTTAAAAAGTGGATTTTCCTACACAGTGAAATGAGCTTCTGAAGAAGGTTTTGATTTTGTGCCCCAGTAAAGGGCTTATTTTCAGTACTTCGAGCACGGTGAAGTGTGCCTCCGAAGAGGTCTTTTTGTAGCATTTCGACTTTTTAGGAAGAACTTTTCGAGATGAATAAGTTAACCTTCCTTTGAGAGTTGAAATGTGCTTTTGGAGAAGGCTTTTTTGTTTGAGCATTCTATTTTGGGACATGCCTCCGAAGAGGGCTCCTCTGAAGAGTTGTGCCTCCGAAGAGGGCTTGTGCCTCCGAAGAGGGCTTGCGGTGCCTCGCGAGAGGGCTTTTGCCTCCGAAGAGGGCATGTGCCTCCGAAGAGGGCTTGTGGTGCCTCGGGAGAGGGCTTTCGCCTCCGAAGAGGGCGTGTGCCTCCGAAGAGGGCTTGTGATACCTCGGGAGAGGGCTTTCGCCTCCGAAGAGGGCGTGTGCCTCCGAAGAGGGCTTGTGCCTCCGAAGAGGGCTTTTTGATTGCCTGGAAGTTACTTTCTCATGGTTGGGTGGATCCACGGGGCGGACGCAAGTTGTTTGATTGGATGTTCGTTTGCACAAACGATCGCAATTTATTAACAAGGGCCCTGTTCCTTTAGCTTGAGAAGGTGCCCCTCCGGTGGTTCCACCAATCTTTTTTGATTGAGAGAAGCACTTTCATTTTTTGGCGTGCCTCTTTAGAGGGCTTTGTTGACCTTTGGGAAGGAGCATTGGTTGGTTGGTGTTCCAGGAAGATTGCGTCTCAGGGGCGAGTAGATCCACGGGACGGCCGCAAGCTGCCTGATCGGATGCATCACGATCAGTTAGCAAGGGCCCTGTTCCTTCTGCTTGGGAAGGTGTCCCTTCGGTGGTTCTACCGGCCCTTTTATTAAGAGGCATAATTCCTTTTGGCTGCTTCTGTGTTTTCTTGGCCATGTTTTCTCATCATCTGCTCATTAGCGATCTTTTATTATCATTTCCAAGCGCATCTTCTTTCCTTTTGCAAGTAAATTGCCTTATCCGAAGAAGTGGACTTCACTGTTGAATAACTTAACGGGACAGACGCGAGTTACCTAGTTGGATGTCTGTTCATATCGACAGTCACAACTAGTTAACGAAGGCTTGCCACAGTGGAGTTGCCAACCTTTTATGTGAAGTTCCTCTTGTTTAGGATTTGAATCTGGAATTTTTTGTCGCTTGTTTAGGAATATTTATAGAAGTCGCTTGGCTTTGTGACGAGCAAGCCTTGTTTTAATGTCCTGCAATTTTGAATCGACATTTTAGCAATACATTTAAAGTATTTACATATCAAAATGAAACAGGCATTATGAAATAGTAAAGAACACAAGATTTATAGTGGTTCGGCCAAGAATCGGGCCTACATCCACTTTATAGCTTTTATTAACTTGCACTGATTTACAATGTCTTTCAATACAACTGATACATTCATCACTATTTTACAATTTTGAGCAAAGCTTTTTTCAAGTAAAATAAGGACTTAAGTGGTTGCTGTTCCAGGCTCTTGGAATTGGATCTCCTTCGACAGTTACGAGTTTGAAAGTGCCATCAAGAAGTTTATTGCCTATGACATATGGCCCTTCCCAGTTTGGCCCAAACACCCCAGTTGCTGTCATGATCCTTTTCAAGACTAAATCTCCGATCTCAAAGCTGCGTTGGCGAACTTTAGAGTTGAAGTGCCTGGCTATCCTTTGCTGATAAGCTGAAACTCTGAGCCTAGCCTCTTCTCTTTTTTCATCAAGAAAATCAAGTGCTTCAAGTTGCAGCTTTTCGTTTTCAGTTTCGTTGAAATGAATTCTCCTATGTGAAGGAACTTCTACTTCCACTGGAATCATTGCTTCTGATCCGTATGCTAGTGAAAATGGAGTGTGCCCAGTCGCAGTTTTGTGAGTAGTTCTGTATGCCCATAGTGATAATGGAAGCTTATCAACCCAACCACCTTTTGCTTTTTCGAGTTGCTTTTTGATGGTTGACTTGATGATTTTGTTTACTGCTTCCACTTGCCCGTTTGCCTGCGGATGAGCCACTGCTGAGAAGCTTTTTCGAATTCTGAACCGTTTGCAAATGTCTTGGAATTCTTCACTTTCAAACTGAGTGTCGTTGTCTGTGATTATTTTCTGCGGCACACCATATCTGCAAATGATATTTTTATTTACGAAATTTATCATCTTTTTAGAGGTAATAGTGGCTAAGGGTTCAGCTTCAGCCCATTTCATGAAATAATCAACAACAACAATAGCATATTTGATTCCAGATTTAGCGATCGGTAAAGGTCCAATCAAGTCTATTCCCCAAATGGCGAATGGCCATCGGCTGACCATTTGTGTGAGTGCGGTAAAAGGCGCTTTTGGGATTTTTGCGAATCTTTGGCACTTGTCGCACTTTCTGGAGTAAATAGCAGCATCTCGATTAATATCCGGCCAGAAATACCCATATCGGAGAACTTTCTTGGCTAGAGTTTGACCGGCTGAATGATCTCCACATTCTCCTCCGTGTATCTCAGCTAAATTGTCTTGGCTTCTTCCTTAGTTACACATCGGAGCAGTGGCATTGAAAATCCCCGTCTGTATAATCGGCCATCTTGAATTATATATCTTGATGCTTTCCTCAATAGTTTTCGACGTTCCTTAAAACTTTCTGGCAGGGAACCAATGAGTAGGTATTCTTTGATTGGAGTCATCCATGATTCATGCTCTTGAGACGCAGCCATAATCCAATCAACATCCATTTCATCAATGCTTGGAGTTGACAGAACTTCCACAGGAACTAATCCCAGTAATTGAGCTTCTCCAGAACTTGAGTACTTTGCCAGAGAATCCGCTTTCATGTTTTCTACCCGAGGAATATGACTTATCGTATAATGATCGAAATCTTCGAGAAGTTCACATGCCTTTGACAAGTACGCTGGAAGATTTCCACCTTTAGCCTGAAACTCTTTCTTTACCTGGCAAACAATAAGTTGAGAATCGCTGAAGATCTGTAACACTTTGATGTTTAGTTCCTTGGCAATTTTTAAACCAGCAATTAGAGCCTCATACTCTGCTTCATTGTTCGTTGAAGGAAATTCTAGTCTCAATGCATAACACAACGATCGTCCTTCGGAGGTTTCGAGCACAACCCCTGCCCCAGAATAGTAATCATTTCTCGATCCGTCAACATACAACTTCCACTGGATTGGAATGCCATTAGTTGTTTCATTCTCACTATCACCTTTGTCAGTAGATTCTGCGATGAAATCTGCTAAAGCTTGTCCGTCGATTGCTCTCCGGGGATGGTAAGTGATGTCATATTGGCTGAGTTCAATGTTCCATTTCAAAAGACGACCCGAAGTTTCAGGACGAAACAGGACTTGCTTTAGAGGTTGATCAGTAAGAACCTTGATAGGATGAGCTTGAAAGTATGGTCCCAATTTCCTGGAAGCAATTAGCAAACAATAGGCGAGCTTTTCTATCTTTGAATAATTCATTTCTGCCCCAGTGAACCGTTTGCTGATGTAATAGACTGGACGTTGTATTTTAATATCTTCTCGTACAAGTGCTGCACTGAGGGCGTGAGATGAAATTGCTAAATAGATGAAAAGGTCTTCACCATCAGTAGGCTTGGAAAGAATCGGAGGCGTTTCCATATGACGAATTAGTTCATCGAAAGCATTCTGGCATTCGGGAGTCCATTCAAAAATTTTCTTTCCTTTCTTTAGAGCGTCAAAGAAGGGAATGCATTTGTCTATGGCTTTGGAAATGAAACGACTCAGAGCAGCGACTTTTCCATTGAGGCTTTGCATTTCTTTCTTTGTTTTAGGGGCTTTGACTTCCCTTAGAGCTGTGATTTGAGTAGGATTGGCTTCGATGCCCCTAGCGCTCACAATGAAACCCAAGAATTTCCCGGACTCTACTCCGAACGAGCATTTCAATGGATTGAGCTTCATTCCGTACTTTCGAAGAATTGTAAACATTTCCTCCAAGTGACCCATGTGGTCCACAGCTTGCTTTGACTTTACCAACATATTGTCAACATAAACATCCATGGTTTTACCAATCTGAGGTTTGAACATCGCATTGACGAGCCTTTGGTAGGTTGCCCCAGCATTCTTCAATCCGAAAGGCATAACTTTGTAGCAGTAGAGACCTACATCTGTGATAATGCTTGTGTCTTCCTTATCCGGCTCATGCATCATAATCTGATTGTACCCGGAGTAGGCGTCCATAAAAGATAAAACTCATGCCCAGCTGTTCCATCTACCAACTGATCGATTCTGGGCAGCGGGAAGCAATCTTTTAGGCAAGCTTTGTTTAGGTCTGAAAAATCGATGCAGACTCTCCACTTCCCATTTGCCTTCTTAACCAGTACTGGATTTGAAATCCAATTTGGATAAGTGGAGTTTCTGATGAAGCCGTTTTCCATGAGCCGATCGACTTCTTCCTTTAGTGCTGTCGACCGTTCTGGGCCTTGGGTTCTTCTTTTCTGTTTCACCGGCGTGAATTTTGGATCAATGTTCAGAGTATGTACAGCAATTTCCGGGGAGATCCCACACATATCAGCATGACACCAAGCGAACACACCCAGATTGGCTTTTAAGAATGATATCAGCGTGTTCTGAACTGCTATGCTCAGCTGTGAACCCACATTGAGTACTTTGTTCGGGTCTTTCGAGTCAACAGATATTGGTACCGTTACTTCCACGGGTACCACTCTATTCTCCCTTGTACTGGCTTTCCTGGGGTCCATTTCTTTCCTTGCATTGCTGTGTTCGCCAGTACAGGGGCCACCCCGTAGCTGCTTTCTTTGATGCGGAGCGGAGCTGCCGCATCTTTTCCCATTTCTCTTTTCCTGGCCTCTCGGAGCTCTACAAGATAACATTCTCGCCCCGCGTTCTGATCTCCCTTAATGACAGCAACCCCATTATCAGTGGGAAATTTCATTGTTAAACACCATGGAGCGAGGACGGCTCTGAAAGCAGCAAGAGTAGGCCGACCCAAGAAAGCATTATAGGCGGAGAATCCATCAACAATTACAAAAGTTTGCTTCCAAACCAACTTCTTATGTCCTTCGCCCATTTCAACAAACAAGTCCACCGTTCCAATTGGCTATTTCAGCTCTCCTGTAAATCCGGCAATCTTGTGTGAAGAAGCTTGTACGTCTGTCATTGGAATTTTCATTTGGTCAAATGTCTTTTTAAAGAGTATGTTGCACGAGGCACCACTATCAACCAGCACTCTTCTGACAATAGCCGGCCCAATACCAACAAAGACAACTAAAGGGTCCTCAGTAGGAGCTTCCACATCAATAGAATCCCTGGTTCTGAACATAATATCATCATGAAAAGTCTTTTGCTGCTTCAGAGGTGCAGCATCTTCCAAGATTAAGATACTTTCTTCAGCTGGGGCATACTTCAAAGCTCTAGCATACCTTTCCATCTCGCCCCAACTCCTGCCAGCCGGATGAGGTCCTCCTGTGATCACATTGATAACAGGTCTTTCCTTTTCAGCAGGCCCCTCTCCTGAACCAGATGAATGAGATGGAGGTAGTTGCTCTTGGTTAGATGAAGACGGGTCTTTTCTATTCCTTTTAACGTACTGCTGCAACTTATTCTCTCTTAACAATTCTTCAATCAGACTTTTCAAGTGGCGGCACTCGTTGGTATCATGGCCTGGTTGGTTATGAAACTTGCAAAATCTTCCGCTTTGAATAGCATTTTTCCCAACCTTTACTGCCAGTGGTTTTGGAAATTCAACAGCATCCATAGTGGCAATGAAAATATTCTCCGGTGTATCAATCAGAGGGGTAAAATCTGAAGGTTTGAGGAAGCAGGGCTTTTTGAGATCTTTCTGCTTCTTTCCACCATTACTCTCCCTTTTCTGATTTGCAGATTCTTTCTTGTTCTGAACTGTAGCATTATTTTCCACCACTGTTGTCATAACCTTAGCTGACGCGGAGAGATTTTCTAGGCGCATGAACTCATCAGCCTTTTTGTAGAACTTTTCGAGCGAGTTTGGTTCCTTCATCTTTAACAATTTTCCAAACTCGCTTGACTTGTCAATAGCCCGCATTAAGTAGGTCAAGATCATTCGCGGTTCCGCATTATCAACTTCTGCTAGGGCTAAATTAAAGCGATTCAGGAAGGATTTGATGGGCTCTCTATGGTTCTGTTCAAGACTTGAGAGAGACATTATATCCTTTGCTCTTGAAATATACAATCTGAATTGTTCCTTGAATTTTCGAGTCAGATCGGAAAATTGATCAACAGATCGCACAGGAAGCTTGGTAAACCAAAGTAACGCCACTCCTTCCAAGTATACCGGGAAATACCGGCATTTAATCTCGTCAGTTGCTCTGGCACCAGTCATGTGCCAATCATATTTGTATAGGAATTGATTCGGATCACTTGTTCCTCGATAAGAAGGAATGGTAGGAGGAATGAATTTTCTGGGAAACTCAGCTTTTAGAATCCTTTCAGTAAATGGAGTTTTACTCGGTGCGAATCCCCAATCATTCTCATCTTCGTTTCTCTGCATGCTTTCTCTCATTATCTGCAGAATCATGCTGTAACGACCCGGAATTTTCGAACCTGAAAATTCCAGATAGTTAGGAGAAAAAGAAAAGAGATAGAAGAAAGAAACAGAAAGAAGAAAGAAAAACAGAAAACACAACATCTCACATTCGCAGCGGATAAAATATAATATCAAATAATAATATCAGTTATACAAAGAAAACTGTATTTGTTAATTTACATTCAATACATCAGAGTTACAACCATTTACAAATAGACTAGACAGTTATCCACCTGTCCCAGACTACTATCAATAAGCTCTCAAATACACAGCGGAATACACTCCATACGTTCCTGCCATCCAGCTCGCCTCCTGAGCTCCAGAACGTCCTTACCTGAAAATCTGTAATACTCGGTCTGACCCGAGCATTACATCAAAGTAACACCCGGGTCAGGCTGGAAACCAGCGTGAGTAAACTCATCTAACAAGAAATTCCAATCCATAGAATCTTATTTAAAACCCGGGGTAACTCGTACTTTACTATAAGTAAAACAACTTATATAGTCAACACATATGTTCACAAAACAATATCTAAGTATCCAACTTAGTTTAAATGGTCCATATTATCCCAAACCGGCCTATTGATTTCACATATCAATCTATAAAGAATTATAGAAGAGTTCAAATCGAAGTGGTTTTGGGTATTTACTGATACCCAACTCCTGTCTCTTCGAATCCAATGTCATCTTAACCCGAGTTATTCAAATGAAATACAATTCAACTTTAAATACAGGGTGTCACTGTTTCAACCCAAACATATTATATCACATATCATTCCACATCACATACCACAGATATTATCTAATCTAAGGCATACAATATCATTCAATCATTATAATTATACTCAATAATAAATCCTTAATTACTTCTCCTAAGTAATTATCCTTTAATAATTACATCCTGTAATTATACATTAATTACTTACAGTAATTACACTTATAAATTTCATTAAGTATTTATACTTAATCAGTATCAAGATTATCTTTAATTAATTTATAAATTAATTAACTTAAATTAATCATATCAATTTATTATTTACAATTGAGTAATTCATTTTTTAATTACTTTTAAACAAATTAATAAATCTTTATTTACAGATTAATTATTCTTTAATTATTAATTAATAAACCTTAATTATCAATTAATAAAACTTAATTACAAATTAATTAATCCTTAATTAATTACATTAATTACCATTAGATTAATTATTCTTAATTAATTAATCATTCCTTAATTACCTTCAATTAATTAATCAATTTAATTTAATTGTTCTTTGATTACTTAATAAATCAACCTTTTGGTTATTAATTATTCTTAATTACTTTCAATAAGTAATTATCTTTAAGTAATTAATTGCTTTTAGTTACTTGTCATTTATTAAACTTTACTTAATTAATCATCCGTTAATGTAATTACATAAAGTAATTATATTTAATAACCTTTTATTAATCAAATCAAGTAATTATACTTAACCATCATTAACATATTAAAAATCATTTTTATCTTTAAAAGCTTATCTAATTAATCTAGAAATTATATTATTATCATTATGTACAATAACTTAATATCTTCAAGCTAATTAAAAGTCTAAAACATCATTAAAAATAAACTATTATCCTTTAAATCAGTTTCTTCATTTAATCTATTAAATCTTAAATTATATTTTCAAAATAAACTTAGAAAAAAAAATAGAACTTGTTGAATTTCAAAAACTGATTTGTTCAAACATTTCAGACCCAAGACAACCCGGGTTAAACCTGATAACACACTCGCGTTTTCCCCCTACTTCGTTTCTTCGAGTCACTCACGTATTCATCCCGAGATCCAACCCGAGAAGCTTATCTTCTTTCCCAATATCGCAAACAACCCAGATCCACAGATGTGCACACGTGCACGTGCACGGTCGAACGACTCACCTCCGACCAACTCCCCGACTCTCGACATGTCACCGATGACTTCGCCAACGATCTCGATAACCCAGATCGTCGAAATTATCAAAAAATCGAAATCGAGCTGACATGACCATCACCTGGAACCCAATCCTGATGACAAAATCACTTCGCCTCGTCAATCTAGTTCATCAGAACCCCTGCAATCCCGTCCAGAGCAACGTCACAATCCAACGCATCGTCTTCCCTGGGTCCGATCGACCCTGATTCACCAATGATGACGAAATCGACCCATCTTCCTCGTCTAACAAAACTAGGTTGAAAACCCTAAATCGTCACCACGCCACCGCCACGGTGATCGTAAAATCCAATGAGCATTTTTCCCCAGCTCGCCCACTCCCTTGCTAACTCCAGTAGCGATCCCGAGATCCCAAGCCTCGCCGATCACCAGAAAAGCCTCAAAACACCAAACCCGTTCAACACTCGATTCCTCTTGATTTAGAAGCTTAAAAATCATGATTCTTTTTCTAAAAATCATAGATTTTGAAAACACAACTGATTATATTCATGAATCATCCAATTATTTATACTGAAATTTTGATATGATTTAAGTTTCACTGTTTTCTTCTTTTATTTTAAAACTGACTTTAAATCTGGACTTAAAAATATTTTTAAAATTGATATCTTGTTATAACAAACAATATTTGTTTATACATTGAAGTCTAAAGAATATCAGATGAAGAGCATTTAACTTTTGAATCCTACTTGCAATCTGGAAGTGAAGAACAGAGCTAACACTGACATGCATTCAAAAATATTCATAGTATATACACATGAAATCATATAAAACAATCAGACAACCACTTTTACAATTTATTTAAAGTTTTACTGCATGCAACAAGGTTTCAACAGATTTTAGAACTTTTAAATAAGAATTGTTTACTCACCTGCTTTGTAAAAGCAGAGAACAGGATCTCTTGATTTATTTATCTGATATTTAGTTTTGATGATGATCTGGAAATACTTTTGTTTCTGAAACTTGTATTTGATCCTAATCTTAGCTTGCTTGAATGCTGAGATGATCTTTGAGTTGTTTTTGAACTTTAATTTGCTGCCATACTTTACTGTATGCTTTTGTTTTAAACTTGCTTTGACCTGCTATTGATTTTGTTGAGATGATCTTTGCTTTATTTAGTTTTTGAAGATGAAATCTTGCTTTAAACTGAGATTGGTAAAAGTGGATTGTTGTTTGAAATTTTATTTTTGGTTTTAAACCGTGTACAGGCTTTTTGAAAATGAAGATAGAAAAAGGAATGAGAAGAGAATGGATATGTGTTTATATAAGTTGCATTAGGTTTTATTAAAAATAAAAGAAAATTAAAATAAAAGTGACACTTGTCTTCTTCCTACTTAATCATCTAACACTTGTTAATAAGGAGGTTTATAATTTAACACATGTATTTTTCATGCATAAATAAATTTTTAAATGTTTATAAGGTTTTTTTTTTATTTAAATTAATTTCCTAATTAATAAATACATATCTTAATTTATAAGAATAAATCCTTTTAAAGAAAACAAATTATATTCTAAATAAAATCATATATAATATATTTTTAAATCCAAAATATATTTAAGATATTTATCCTTTGAATTCTAATTCAAATTCAATTTAAAAATCCAATTTAAAATCAACTCATATAAATATATTTACTTAAACAACCACAAATTCACTTTGTTTGAAAATAATAATATTTTTATTTAAAATCTTCTTATATCTATATCTATATATATATACACAACACAATTACAAATATAAATATTTATTTGATCAGATTCATTTGTTCAATCTATACTTCAGTATTTCTATTAATTTATCCAATTATTATATCAATTACAGATGTCCAGAAATCCGGGTTATCACATTCCTCCCCCCTTTAAATCTTTTCGTCCTCGAAAAGGAACGAAGCAAAAATTTTATTACAATGTTGATTATCAGTTTAATTATTCCTTAGACATCTTAACTCTTAACTCTCTTTATTTAAATTTTTCAAAACATTTTTAAAAATTTACATAATATTATCAAAATACATTTTATAACTCGATGTCTCAACCAGTCCATCCTTGTTCTCACAGAATTCGGTAATACGTTGATCAGACGTAGGACTGAAAATCTATAAGTACTTAGCAGACCCGTTTCCAACACCCAGTGAAAATATTTTGGAAAATGATTTTATTGAAAATATAGAAAACATTTTTGAAATTGAGGAAATATCTTTGGTGAGAATGCTCTGAAAATCATCACCCCCATCCATGGTCACAGTTACATCACGGGTTACGTTGCCATCGCAGCAAAAGTCCATGTAACTGTTGGCTCTCAGCGGCACACACGATTTCGCTGTCAAAATGAATCTTCTCCCACATAGGTCGCAGTCTACCGATATAAAATCAAACGTAGACAGTTGGCTCTCAGCGGCACAAACGACTTTCGCTATGTTACCATAGTGTCACAGTCTACCGATATAAAATCAAACGTAGACAGTTGGCTCTCAGCGGCACACATGAATTCCGCTATGGTCTGTAGTAGATCGCAGTGACATTGAGTTAAATTGTTGTCACAGCATAACTCAAATGCCTCTGTGGGCACCAGCCCCTCGACTTTCGCTACACAAATAATCCTCAGGAACTAGTTTTGTCCGAACTCCTCACAGGATCAACTTTAGAAACCCCCCTTGGGGCTCAAGGAAGTACCACCCAGTGGTACTCCTGAGAAGTTCATTTCAAGGAAGCTCCTTTTTCCCCAGAGCTATTCTCAAAATACTTTATACTATATACTTATAGTATCTTCAAATCATACCCTTTATGATTTATCAAAATCTCCTTTACACAAAATCGATTACCAAAATCGATAATTCTCAAACTAGGCTTTCCAAAATCCAAAATTGATTTTCCCAAAATCAAAAGCCTTTTCCAAATTATATAGGTTCCCAAAACCTTTTCCCAAATCCTCATAAGATCCTTTATATATATATATATATAACTTTGAAAATCTTTGGATCATTTCAAACTTGTATAAAACCTCTTTTATACTTCAAATATTTTCAAAACCCTTTTTCTTCTGGCTATATATTCAACAAGGGAAGATTTATCTTATATATACACAACTTTGTTTATTCCAAATCAAATATCCGAATTTGATTACTCTTTTTATAAAGTTATTAATCATATTACTTTTCATTTCAAAAACCATTTTACAGTTCTTATCCACACAATTTCAATATCAATTTCATTCAAACTCGTACGATGTACACATATCATCCGTACGCTATATAAATCTGATCGCTCAATCGATCACATAATTTCACTTCCGAACTAGTATTGTCCACCCGGCTTCCTAGTGCGGACTCAGATTTGATTTCTTGATCGGAAACCGTCATTCTCCTTGCATAGTCACAACTATGATAGAGAATATCCAGAACCAATCAACAATCCATATCGAGGTTCGCTGTCGAAAATCGAGCGAAAAATCCTAACTCGGATCGATAATACTATCTCGAAATTCTGTGTTCGAATCTGGATCAAATCACTATGCGAATAGAATAATATATGTATATCCTACGTATTTATCTTTATTGGTTATTAGCCAAATCAATTCTCTTTTCTATTCACATTTCCTTTAATTCTATTCTCTTATTCTCAATTGCTTCCATTTCCAATTGAGTTATTACTTTAATTACAAACAGTTTGAACTCTGACCTATTTAAATTAAAAAAAATAGCTTGAAAAGGTTTAAAATAGATAAGTAGTTGAAAAATAGTTATTAGTTTGTAAAATAGCTGGAAAATAGTTAAGTAGTTGTAAATAGTTGAAAAATAGCAATTAGTTTATAAATTAGTCGTAAAATTGTTAAATAGTTCCAAAAGTAATTGTAAAACAAGCTTAAGATAGTTTGGGTTTTAAGAAGAAAGATTGTACAGTAAATAGTTTGGAAAAATATATTTATTTTAAAACAATTTATTTTGAAAACAATCCAGAGCCAAACTGTTTAATTTCCCAATCTCCATTTCCAATTAATTTCCCATCAATTCAATTTAAATTTCCACTCCCATTTAAATTGACTCAATTCTTCAGTTTCCATTGAAATTGATTTAATCTCAATTCAAGTTGAATTATCCTTAATTCCTTTCCAAATTCAAATCAAATTCCATTTGATTTTTAAACTTATTCAACTTTAATCACAATTCCAAATTATTTCAATTCTAATTTATCTTTCGAATTTTTAAACTTATACATCTTCAATCACAATTTTAATTAATTCAAATCAAATACAATTTGAACAAATTTTATTCAAATCTCAACTTAAAACCATCTCGAATTATATAAATTCGAGTTAAACATTTTAAATGTTGATTTAATCCCTTAAGTCAAATTAACCCTTATTTTTAAATCAAATCAACCTTTATTTTTAATTTAACAACTTAAATCTTTAAACCATTTAATTCTGAATCCAAATTCCAAAATTCTATTTTAAAATTATCTTTACTTAACTTATTACAAAGTTCAAATAAGAATTCAAAAACAATTTAATCTTCAGATTCTAATTTATCATCCATTTCAATTTCCAGATCTCAAACCCATTTTGAGATCACTCATAACTCCCATTTAAATTAACCATTTAACTACCCAAGTTAAATTTAAATTTCATCTTGAAATTTCCAATTCAAGTTGTTCATTCTAAACTCATTTAACTTCCTTAAGTTAAATTAAATTTACTTAATCCGGTCAACTTTACACAATTTGAATTCCCATTCAAATTTTAAACTTTAAATTAATAATCTTTCCCTTTTTAAGCTTAAAAACTTACTTCACTTTGGGTTTCACATCACATCCCAAGGAAAATTTAAAATTCAATACTTAGAGTTTATTTCAAACATCTTAAATATAATGTATATTCTTATCTATACATATTTATTTCCTTTACACTTCAAGTCATACTTAAAATTTTAAACCATTTTTGGTTTTTAATTTCAAAACAAACTTCTTTAAAACAATTTCAAGTTTTCTGGATTTAGATTTAAAATTTCACAATTTTAAATTATCTTTAATTCCAATTTATAAGTCATACTTGCCTAAAAGTTTATTTCCCTAAAACATTTCATTTTGCTTAATTACTAACAACATTCATTATTAAACACAACTACCATTTATGATAATAACCAAGATTATCATATCTGGAAACCAATTCATTATTATCTTTATTCTTGATAACATTTCTACAAATTCAAGATTTTAATTTTAGTTTGAATTCATTTCAAACTTATCTTCATTCAATTTTAATTTGGCTTTATTTCTATTACCACTTAATTTAATTCCAATATTTTAACAACCAATTACCTTAATTTTTATTAGAAAGAAATATCATTTTATATATCAAAATATATTCTTATATAAAATCATTTAAAATCCTTATATTAGAAAATAACAATTACGCTCTCATATATATATATATATACACTCAACTCGTTCTAGGGTACCATTGACCCTATCCTTAACGAGTAATCCTAACAGAGCCAAGGTTCTCGCTTAACCTTTTGCTCTGATACCAACTGTAACGACCCGGAATTTTCGAACCTGAAAATTCCAGATAGTTAGGAGAAAAAGAAAAGAGATAGAAGAAAGAAACAGAAAGAAGAAAGAAAAACAGAAAACACAACATCTCACATTCGCAGCGGATAAAATATAATATCAAATAATAATATCAGTTATACAAAGAAAACTGTATTTGTTAATTTACATTCAATACATCAGAGTTACAACCATTTACAAATAGACTAGACAGTTATCCACCTGTCCCAGACTACTATCAATAAGCTCTCAAATACACAGCGGAATACACTCCATACGGTCCTGCCATCCAGCTCGCCTCCTGAGCTCCAGAACGTCCTTACCTGAAAATCTGTAATACTCGGTCTAACCCGAGCATTACATCAAAGTAACACCCGGGTCAGGCTGGAAACCAGCGTGAGTAAACTCATCTAACAAGAAATTCCAATCCATAGAATCTTATTTAAAACCCGGGGTAACTCGTACTTTACTATAAGTAAAACAACTTATATAGTCAACACATATGTTCACAAAACAATATCTAAGTATCCAACTTAGTTTAAATGGTCCATATTATCCCAAACCGGCCTATTGATTTCACATATCAATCTATAAAGAATTATAGAAGAGTTCAAATCGAAGTGGTTTTGGGTATTTACTGATACCCAACTCCTGTCTCTTCGAATCCAATGTCATCTTAACCCGAGTTATTCAAATGAAATACAATTCAACTTTAAATACAGGGTGTCACTGTTTCAACCCAAACATATTATATCACATATCATTCCACATCACATACCACAGATATTATCTAATCTAAGGCATACAATATCATTCAATCATTATAATTATACTCAATAATAAATCCTTAATTACTTCTCCTAAGTAATTATCCTTTAATAATTACATCCTGTAATTATACATTAATTACTTACAGTAATTACACTTATAAATTTCATTAAGTATTTATACTTAATCAGTATCAAGATTATCTTTAATTAATTTATAAATTAATTAACTTAAATTAATCATATCAATTTATTATTTACAATTGAGTAATTCATTTTTTAATTACTTTTAAACAAATTAATAAATCTTTATTTACAGATTAATTATTCTTTAATTATTAATTAATAAACCTTAATTATCAATTAATAAAACTTAATTACAAATTAATTAATCCTTAATTAATTACATTAATTACCATTAGATTAATTATTCTTAATTAATTAATCATTCCTTAATTACCTTCAATTAATTAACCAATTTAATTTAATTGTTCTTTGATTACTTAATAAATCAACCTTTTGGTTATTAATTATTCTTAATTACTTTCAATAAGTAATTATCTTTATGTAATTAATTGCTTTTAGTTACTTGTCATTTATTAAACTTTACTTAATTAATCATCCGTTAATGTAATTACATAAAGTAATTATCTTTAATAACCTTTTATTAATCAAATCAAGTAATTATACTTAACCATCATTAACATATTAAAAATCATTTTTATCTTTAAAAGCTTATCTAATTAATCTAGAAATTATATTATTATCATTATGTACAATAACTTAATATCTTCAAGCTAATTAAAAGTCTAAAACATCATTAAAAATAAACTATTATCCTTTAAATCAGTTTCTTCATTTAATCTATTAAATCTTAAATTATATTGTCAAAATAAACTTAGAAAAAAAAAACAGAACTTGTTGAATTTCAAAAACTGATTTGTTCAAACATTTCAGACCCAAGACAACCCGGGTTAAACCTGATAACACACTCGCGTTTTCCCCCTACTTCGTTTCTTCGAGTCACTCACGTATTCATCCCGAGATCCAACCCGAGAAGCTTATCTTCTTTCCCAATATCGCAAACAACCCAGATCCACAGATGTGCACACGTGCACGTGCACGGTCGAACGACTCACCTCCGACCAACTCCCCGACTCTCGACATGTCACCGATGACTTCGCCAACGATCTCGATAACCAAGATCGTCGAAATTATCAAAAAATCGAAATCGAGCTGACATGACCATCACCTGGAACCCAATCCTGATGACAAAGTCACTTCGCCTCGTCAATCTAGTTCATCAGAACCCCTGCAATCCCGTCCAGAGCAACGTCACAATCCAACGCATCGTCTTCCCTGGGTCCGATCGACCCTGATTCACCAATGATGACGAAATCGACCCATCTTCCTCGTCTAACAAAACTAGGTTGAAAACCCTAAATCGTCACCACGCCACCGCCACGGTGATCGTAAAATCCAATGAGCATTTTTCCCCAGCTCGCCCACTCCCTTGCTAACTCCAGTAGCGATCCCGAGATCCCAAGCCTCGCCGATCACCAGAAAAGCCTCAAAACACCAAACCCGTTCAACACTCGATTCCTCTTGATTTAGAAGCTTAAAAATCATGATTCTTTTTCTAAAAATCATAGATTTTGAAAACACAACTGATTATATTCATGAATCATCCAATTATTTATACTAAAATTTTGATATGATTTAAGTTTCACTGTTTTCTTCTTTTATTTTAAAACTGACTTTAAATCTGGACTTAAAAATATTTTTAAAATTGATATCTTGTTATAACAAACAATATTTGTTTATACATTGAAGTCTAAAGAATATCAGATGAAGAGCATTTAACTTTTGAATCCTACTTGCAATCTGGAAGTGAAGAACAGAGCTAACACTGACATGCATTCAAAAATATTCATAGTATATACACATGAAATCATATAAAACAATCAGACAACCACTTTTACAATTTATTTAAAGTTTTACTGCATGCAACAAGGTTTCAACAGATTTTAAAACTTTTAAATAAGAATTGTTTACTCACCTGCTTTGTAAAAGCAGAGAACAGGATCTCTTGATTTATTTATCTGATATTTAGTTTTGATGATGATCTGGAAATACTTTTGTTTCTGAAACTTGTATTTGATCCTAATCTTAGCTTGCTTGAATGCTGAGATGATCTTTGAGTTGTTTTTGAACTTTAATTTGCTGCCATACTTTACTGTATGCTTTTGTTTTAAACTTGCTTTGACCTGCTATTGATTTTGTTGAGATGATCTTTGCTTTATTTAGTTTTTGAAGATGAAATCTTGCTTTAAACTGAGATTGGTAAAAGTGGATTGTTGTTTGAAATTTTATTTCTGGTTTTAAACCGTGTACAGGCTTTTTGAAAATGAAGATAGAAAAAGGAATGAGAAGAGAATGGATATGTGTTTATATAAGTTGCATTAGGTTTTATTAAAAATAAAAGAAAATTAAAATAAAAGTGACACTTGTCTTCTTCCTACTTAATCATCTAACACTTGTTAATAAGGAGGTTTATAATTTAACACATGTATTTTTCATGCATAAATAAATTTTTAAATGTTTATAAGGTTTTTTTTTATTTAAATTAATTTCCTAATTAATAAATACATATCTTAATTTATAAGAATAAATCCTTTTAAAGAAAACAAATTATATTCTAAATAAAATCATATATAATATATTTTTAAATCCAAAATATATTTAAGATATTTATCCTTTGAATTCTAATTCAAATTCAATTTAAAAATCCAATTTAAAATCAACTCATATAAATATATTTACTTAAACAACCACAAATTCACTTTGTTTGAAAATAATAATATTTTTATTTAAAATCTTCTTATATCTATATCTCTATATATATATACACAACACAATTACAAATATAAATATTTATTTGATCAGATTCATTTGTTCAATCTATACTTCAGTATTTCTATTAATTTATCCAATTATTATATCAATTACAGATGTCCAGAAATCCGGGTTATCACACATGCCGGAGAGATACTCCTCATTGTTCAGTGACTTTGCAGAATAGGCTTCGGCCATTTTCTTAGAAGTTTGTCCGGGCAGACGTTCGGGGAGAACTGGTGACGGCCTGGATCCTTCGGCTTGGGGAGGTACCCCTTCAGCGGCACCAGATCTGTCCTAAGGAATATTTCTCCCTTCGGAGTTGGGAACAGCATCAACAAAGTTTTCTTCGTTATTTACTGGTTTTTGATTAGCCCTGAGCAGAGCATTCAACTTTTCCATCATCATATTATTCTGAGTTTCAATTTGCTGGTACAGTCCGAACACAGCAGCATTCAACTCTTCTCACGTCACCCCGACGCTTGGAGCAGCCTGATTTGGAGAAAGAGAAGTGGCAGTATTGTCGCGGTCATCATCAGTTCTGACAGACTTACGTTTTCTTCCAGGAGCCATTATATCTGATAGACTTATGGTTTTGAAGGAAATTCTTTCAACAAACTTCCGTGAAGCTATGGTGAATGATCGCCTGAGTTGGGTTCTCAGTGAAAGCACCAAAATGTTAATGCTAAAAAGTGAACGCTAACACGCGGTGTGTAGTAGAATTGTGAAAGCACCACCCGTGTGATGGGAACAAGAAGTAAGCAGTAAAATATTGAAAAATGCGGTAAAAGACAGCAGTTTATAGTGGTTCGGCTTGAGATTGAGTCTACGTCCACTTTGAATCTCTTTATTACTGAATCTGGTTACAAGACGATACAATACTCTTATGAAAACAATACAGTTTGATCACAAAGACAATCTCGACTACTAGCTCAAACTTCGATGATGAAACTTGATGAATCCGTGTTGGATGTAGGAAATTCCTCTCGAAGCTTGTTGTAGTGTCTCGAATGTTTGAAGATCTTCAATTGTTGAATGAGTTGAGAGTTCGGCAGAGTAGCGACGCTTTGAGAAATGATCGGCCAAAAGTCCCCTTATTGTTGGAGTTAGGGGGGTATTTATAGGAAATGAATTCTGGACAGCAGTTTTTGCCAAGTCTTAGGTCGCGTACGACCTAAGTTAGGTCGCAGGCCGCGAGCGACCTAAGCTAAGTCGCAGTCCATTAACGACTTAAGAAGCAGGCCGAAGTGGTAAGTTGCAGGCGAGTTAAGGAAGGTACTAGGTCGTTGGCGACCTAGTGGGCTGGTAGGTCGCAAGCGACTTATAGGAAAGCGGCACAGGGAATTAGGTTGGTTTATATAAACTGGGCAACGGAGTTAGGTCGTGAGCGACCTAAGGTAGGTCATGAGCGACCTAAAGTAGGTCGTAAGTTGTACTGCCTTCTGAACCAGTTAGGTTGCTAGGTCGTGAGGCCTCTTAGGTCGTAGAGAAGTTAGGTCGAGATACTTCATAAGCTGCTAGCACTCTTAGGTCGCTGGAAAAGTTGGGTCGTATATACCTTTAGATCGTGAAGTCCCTTAGGTCGCAGCATCCCTTAGGTCGCAGCTTCCCTTAGGTCGCAGCTTCCCTTAGGTCGCACCATCCTTTAACAGTTAGGTCGCAATCTCGTGAAGTCCTTAGGTCGTGGGGTCTTTAGGTCGTAGAGTTTTAGGTCGGTACTAAAATACGAGTTAACACTTTGTTTATCTCTATTTTAATTTGTTTCAAAATAAATTTTGGTATTGTATATATATTTATATATGGCGTTGTTTATTATTATATACAAGATATACATCTTGGCTCTCTTCCCACTCAAATCATGTCGTTCCATCGTGCTTTCCAGACTTTCTTTTGTGTGTGTTGTTTGCAAACTCCAGCTTTAAAGAGGTGAGTATTCACACATGACATTTATACTTATATAATTATGAAGTGACAACAAGTGAATGTGTAAACTATTATATCATGTTATACCTGCCTGTGATGTAAATTATATGATGTTAAACCCTGTTATTAACTTGTCACATCATCTGTTATATTTTATTTTATTTTACTGTTTATGTATATCTGTTAGTCACACTGCAATTTCCCTGTAGAATAGAATCACTATAGGTTGAAATGATACATACCCGAACGGACTTTAGAATAGGAAAAATCATTATGGGCTGAAATGATAGGCTCAAGTGATTTTTATTTATTTTTATTAACTTGGGATTGCGGGTTTGAAATGATAGGACCCGGATTTTTCTTTGAAAATTACGGATTGAAATGATATATTTTCCGTATCACTTGACAGGTTAGAAAATAGTATACAGACCCGTGGTTATTTTATATATTTCTCTGGATATTTTTAAGTATTTTAAAAATGTAAATCATGACATTTTGATTTATTCGGAATTTAAAACGATTTATTAAAGTGTTATTGATTTTTCTATGAATATAAAATGTTAAACAAATGGATGCTTAAAATGGTAATTTGGAATTTTAACTTGACTTGGAATTGTGAGATTTGGTTTTAAAATGGAAGTTTAAGTAAATGAAAATAAGATGGAAATTAAGTTTTATTTGTGAAATAATAAATTAAATTAAAGTGTGAAGTGAATGTAAAGAATAGAAAAATTGTACACTTGAATTTAATAAGTGAAGTAAGGAAAATTGATATTTATTTGTGGAAATTTTCCTTTATAAAATTTTAAATTAAAGGGTATTTAAATGACCATTTTTAAAGTGGAAAATATGATTTTTATATAATTAAAATGGTTTAAATTGAAGTTTAATTATTGCTGAAATTCTATTGTAAATCTGAAATGTCTTTAGTAGCACTTCAGAAATGCTATCATTTCTGAAAATGAACTAAAAACTGAACTTAAAGAATCTGCAGCACTTTGTAAGTGTTGTAGTTGCAGAAGTGAACTAAAAGGCTAAAATCTAACTAAGGGCTATCACAGCACTTTGTAAGTGCTGTCTTTGCTGAATTGAACTAAAATCTTTAAATTGAACTCTGAACTATTACAATAATTTTGCAAGTGCTGTCTTTTCAGAATTGATCTATTTTTCCACTACAACTGAACTATTACAGCAATTTATAAATGCTGTCTTTGCTGAATTGAATTGTTTTCAAATATAACTTACCGCAGCACTTTCTAAATGCTGTGAAAGCTGGAATTTTAATGTTTTAATGTATTTAAGTGAATAAATGAGTTCAAAAAAAGGTTAAAATTTTGGGAATTTAATATTTGATTTGAAGGTATAATGACTTCATCTTTTAATGGTTTAAATGAATGATTTTAATTCGGAATTATAAACCATTTTGAAATGTTAACCACCGGGACACTTCTCTGTATGCTATTTTATTTCCTTGTGATTTATTTGGACGCACACTTTGATTTAAGAGTGTGGCTAGAGGTGAGCGATTATTGTAGCTCTGCGCTACCCTAGTCACATTAACACTATTATTTGCATTGTTTACTTTAATATGGACATTTCTCTGATAGCGTTTATTTCTGCTTAATTGTTTAATGGATCCTTAAAGGATGAGCGATCCCAAGCATCCTTTAAGTTACTGTGCATTTATATTATAGTTCACTTGAGGTTGTTTACATTGTATAAGTATGTATGTCCTGACTCGAGTGTTTTGTGTTTTACTTTGCGCTCAGGTCAGCCTGAGAATCACAGCTTTGGATTCACCTTTTGGAGCTAGAGATCTGTTGGAGCTTATTTGTCTATCGATTCATTGACTTCTATTCCAGTTATTTCCTATTCAGTATTGTCTCTGTATTATTGTCTTATGTATCCTGACTTCTATTATATTTATTTTGACTATGAGATTTTGTATATGTTTTGAGAGTTTGTATATAGTAGCTTCATGAACTATTATGGTATTTTATTTTCGCTATGAGTTATTCTGATATTTCTGTGTATGTGATTCCGTGAATGATTTTATTTGCTCCAAATTTTCTTGAAAATCCACTATTTTGAAGTATTCAAGTCCGACATGTGTGGATTTATTGTCGATTTGAATGGTCCAAAATAGTGGGAAGTTACAATTCCAGAATTCAACTCCCAGTATTTATTTCAAACCATTTTGAAATCACAAACATTCCCAATCACACATTTTAAATTTAAACTCGCCCTGGTTTTTATTCCAAAACAAATTCCCTTGGAATTCCTAAACAATGTTTGTTTCTCCAATAAAATCTTTAAATCAATTTCTTTGGTAGCAACCCGTAATGGGCACGATAAGGCATGTGACAAGGCACGCGAGGCAATGCCCAAGGTAGGATACTACCGTTTTATGGATCCGGACTGGTGGTAAATCATAGAAGCTACTACCGCCCACTTTTGAACACACTCCTAAAATCAAATCGAGGGTTGGCCACCAAATCATCACAAAGTAATAATATGGTATCGAAGAAATGTGTCAGATCAGAGGTGCAACCTCACTTGGCCTGGTATGGCTCCTATTTAAGCCACATCAAGTTGACTCGAGGGAGTCAGGGCTATGTTAATACCTCATACAGAATTGTTCGCCAAACCATCCTACTTCATTCTGGAATCTCCACCACGTACACAGTTGTTAAAGTGGTTTTCACTATTGGCAGAGAGTATGACAATATCTGATCCTTATTTCTTTAACAACCAAACGATTATTTCACACCGAATGGTTCTTTTACATTTCCCAAAACCATTTCATATTTGATATCGAAATATCATATTCTCAAAACCATATCACTTTTGAGATCATATTTACTTTCGAAATCAGATCGACAAAATATGTTAAATCCACATTTCAAAATCATCATATTAATTCAAATATGTTATTTCCCTAGAAAATATCATTTCAAATCCCAACTTAGGTTATAACATCATTTTACCGTGTTCGCTTTTTAATCAAGGATTTAAATATAAACACTTCCACTTTACACAGTCTGAAATTTAGAAATAGTTTAGATAGTTATAAATAGTTAAAACAGTTTAGCATAGTTTAAAATAAATTTTTAAACAGTTTAAAATACTTTAAAATAGTTTTAAAATAGGTTAAGAATAGTTTTAAATAGATTTAAGATGGTTTAAATAGATTTAAAATAGTTTAAATAGAAAAATAGATTAAATAGATTTAAAATTAAAATAGATTTAAAATAAAATAAAATAGTTTAATTTGATTAAAATAGTTTAAAATAGTTTGAAAATCTTAATAATCAGGATTTTTAAAATAATATATTTTTAAACAGTTTATATTAAAATAATAAATTTGAAATTAATATCAAATTAAACTATTTCTTTCATTCAACACATCTGGACCATGTCCAGCTTTCAAATCAACAAACTAAACCTTGTCTTTCAATTTAGATTCTCATTTAAAACCATTTAATCAATATCGATTTCAAATCCATGTTCGAACTATAAATTTAAACTATTTCAAATTTAGCAAATTTCGATGTTTAGATATTCAAATATAACTTTAAAATTTTAATTTAAATCCTTTATACAATTCGTTTAAACCAATTCCAATTTCAACATTTAAAGCTTGTATTTTCGAAGATAATTCAGTTTATATAAATCCAATTTCTATTTCAAAATATCATTTAACCAAATTCAAAAATTAAGAATTTAAAAATTATATAATTTAACCAATCTGATATCCGTGTATAATTTTCTACCATATGGTCAAGTGATACGGATATATATCATTTCAACCTGCAATCCCGAATAAAGTTCAAAATCAATAAAAACGCTCGGGTTTATCATTTCACCCATAACGATTTTTCCCTAATCTATAGATCGTTTGAGTATGTATCATTTCAACCCATAGTGATTTTCCAAAGAATAACTAAGTGAACTTGTAGTGCTATCACAATATAAATATAACATCCAGTCATCCAATATCAACAAACAAACATCCATCACAATCAACATTCAATCAACCAATAAATAACATCAATTAACTGATTATCATCAACAGGTATTCAATTGACAATTAAATTCAATATTAAATTAAATGGCGATTAAATGTAATAAAAGTCATATTTAACTGGAACGACTATTTAAATATACCAAACGTCAACCAATCAATTTCTAATAACATCATAAATTTAATTTTACTAACATAAGATAATTTAGTAGTTGTGAGTGGGTTGTAACGACCCGCCTTTTTGGATGGTTTAAATCAACAATAACCCACACATGTCAAACTCAAACCATTCAAATGGAAGGATTTTTATGGGATAAATAAGAAAAAGCAGAGAAAGAAAGAAAAACAAAACACAGAATCTCACAGTGGAATGACAAAATATAATAATCACATAAACAGTTCATGAAGCTATTTTACAAATAACATTTGATTACACATTTACAATACAGAGTCAGAGTTACATACTACATGAATAAATAAATGAATGCAGCGGAACAACTTGATGCAGTAGTATAAATATAATAAATAGCATATAAATCTTCGTCTTCGTCCTTCAGAGAAAAATGGTCTTCAGTAAACTGAAAAGCTCAGACTGACCCAAGCAAATTGAAAAGAGAAAACACTCGAGTAAGAACTAAAAGATCTTATGTAAGTTAAATCAATTGTAAATAAATTTGAGTGCAACGACATTAGAGATGTTTACGCGGATTGACGTCTCCTATCCAGTGTCAACGTGAGTGCAATAACTTAAGAGATGTTCCGGATTCCATCTCCTAAGGATCCATTAATCTATCTACATACATAGTACTACGCTATTATAATATGTCTATAGTAAAGTAAACTATTAAAATAGAGTTAAGCCGTTACCCATATCCCCCTTAACACATTTTATATATTCTCGTAGTCTATACAGGTACTGTAAGCTCCTTCGTAACCTGGAGGTTTACTCAGTGAGCACTCCATAGGTACGGTACAAACCAAACTCATAATGGGCGTAATAAGGCATGTGACAAGGCACGCGAGGCAATGCCTAGGGTAGGATACTACCGTATTGCGGATTCGGACTGGTGGTAACGCATAGCAGCTACTACCGCTCACCTCGGAACACACTCCCATAATCAAAATCGAGGGGTGGCCACAAAATCAATCACAAATTCATAATACGGTATCGAAGAAGCATGTCCGATCGGATGTGCGACCTCACTTGGACCGGCTTGGCTCCAATTTTAGTCACATCAAGCCAACTCGAGGGAGTCAGGGCTACGTTAATACCTCATACAGAATCGTTCGCCAAACCACCCTACTTCATTTTGGAATCTACAGCACCTACATAGTTGTTAAAGTGGTTTTCGGTATTGGCAAAGAATTTGACAATATCCGACCTCGGTCTTTTTAACAACCAAACGCATATTTCACACCGGATGGTTAACTTTTACATTTTCAAAATCAATTAATAATCGATATCAAAATATCATATTCAATTCAAACCATATCACTTTCGAAATCATATTCTCTTTGAAATCATATCGACAAAATAGGTTAAATCCTCATTTTGAAATCATCATATTTACTCAAATATGTCATTTCACTAGAAAATATCATTTCAAATCCTAACTTAGGTTATAACATCATTTAACCATATTCGCTTTTAAATCAAGGATTTAAATATAAACACTTCAACTTTACACAGTTTGAAATTTAGAAAATAATATAGATAGTCGTAAATAGTTTAAATAGTTTAAAAATAGTTTAAATAGTTAGGATACTTTAAAATAGTTTAAATGGGTTAAAATAGTTTAAAATAGAGTAAAATAGTTTTAAATAGTTAAAATAGTTTAAAATAGATTAAATAGTTTAAAATAGTTTGAAATAGATTAAATTAGTTTAAATATAGATTAAAATAGTTAAATAGTTTAAAATAGGTTAAAATAGTCTAAAATTAGATTTAGTAGTTTAATATAAAATAGTTTGATTATTAGAAATGGTTTATATAGTAGATAGTTTTAAAATCTAAATAAATCTAAATTTAAAATAATATATCTTTAAACAGTTTACATTAAAATAATTAATTTGAAATTAGTATCAAATTGAACTATTTCTTCCATTAAACAAATATGCACCGTATCCATATTTCAACAAAACTAAATTTTCTTTCAATAAAATTCTCATAAATCATTTCAATTTATATCGATTTCAAATTCATCTTTGAACTAAAATTTTAAAGCACTTCAAATTCATAGATTTCAAAGTTTAAATATTCAAACATTTCAATAACTCAATTTCGATAAATTTCATTTATATTTCACAATTCAACTTTGAAATTTCAATTAAATTTCTTTAAACAATTCCTTTAAACCAATTCCAATTTCAACATCTAAAGCTTGAATTTTCGAAAATAATTCAGTTTATAAAAATCCAATTTTATTTCAAAATATCATTTAACTGAATTCAAAAATTAAGAATTTAAAATTCATTTAATTTAACCAATCCGGTGTCCGTATATAATTTTATACCTTATGGTCAAGTGATACGAATATTTATCATTTCAAACCGCAATAATTTATATCTATGGATATATATCATTTCAACCCGGAATCTCGAATAAAATTCAAAATCCATAAAATCGCTCGGGTTTATCATTTCAACGGATAACGATTTTTCCCTAATCTATAGATCATTCGGGTATGTATCATTTCAACTCATAGTGATTTTCCTAGCAATAACTAAGGGAACTTCCAATGTTATAAAAATAGAAATCTAACATCCAGTCATCCAATATCAACAATCAAACATCCATCACAATCATCATTCAAATCAACCAATAAATAACAACAATTTAATTGATTATCATCAACGGGTATTAACTGGCACTTTAAAATTCAATATTAAATTAAATGGCGATTAAATTCAATAAAAGTAAGATTTAACTGGAATGACAATTTAAATATATCAAACAACAATCAATCAACTTCTAATCACATCATAAATTCAATTTAACTAACATAAGACAATTTAGTAGTTGTGAGTGGGTTAACGCACTCACCTTTAATTTCCAATCGATTTAGAATCCAAAAATAGCCCAAAATCTAATCGTCACATAATTCGTCCAAACCAATTCCATAATGTTTGGAATTTCGATACGATCGTAGTGGAACAAACCGCGCGTAAATCCGACCTCGTACGTAAAAGTTATACACATTAGAACATTATACGAGTTAAATTATAAAACAATAGGATAATAATAAAAATATTTTCCACGTCACACACGACCTTCTCTCTCTGTGAAACCCTAACCACATCTAAGAGCCCTCGCGTTCGGACTGGAACCAATCGCCGTCGCCTTCATTCAAATATCGCCGACCAGGGCCTTCGTGCCGATCAAGTCACGCCACCGGACTCTCCTCCTCGAGCCGCCCAAGACCGAGCCCACATGAGCCACTCCGGCCATCCAAACCACCAGCACCGTCGTGAACTTTCCTAGTCAATCATGGTGAAGTCGTGCACCTCGAGACCTAAGTAGCCGTACCGATTGACTCCTCTCGACGTCCTATTCGATGCAGTGCCCTCCGATCGTTCCCAAGATGAAGATCCACCGTCCAATCTCAAGCCCTAACATGAACGGTGGGTAATAAAGCACCAATTTCTGGCCAAACGGTGAATAAAATAAAAAAAATTCACTGTAGTAGATTGCGCTCGTCGAGAGCTTTCCAACGATATATAATATGACATAGTTTTGAGGAGTTTGATTTTCGAAAGTGGATTTGAAATTAGATTTAGGGTTTGCAATTTGATTTTGGTTACTACCATTGAAGAAGAAACAGACAGAAGTTGATGTACGTACAGAATAAGAAATAGAAAGGCTGCTAGTGTTAGAAAAATATATTTATATAGACAAGGCCCAATAAGAAAGAATGAACATATCGAATTGGTACGAAATAGCAATAACGACCCGAAAAGCCCGTTCCGTCTCCGGAACGAAAGTAGGTCATCCCATATATCAAAATAGAAGTTGTCGATATTTTTAAATTCAATGGGACATGTTTCAAGTCCTAATTCCATCGTATGAAGAAGTTAGTGTAACGACCCAGAAAATTTGGTTATTTGAAATTGGAATATTTAATTGATTTTAAATATTTAAAAGTTAATTTTTTTAACTTGAATTTCAATATAACGATTTATTGGATAATTTAATTTTTGAATTTAACAATTGAAAATTGGTTAAAACATTGAATCTTGAGTTTTGAGCTAGATAAAAATAATTTAAAGGCTTATTAAATTTATATTAATAAGAATGAAGGTAATAGAGGTTTTATATGGAATTTAAAAGTGATTTATTCAATTTTAAAAATATCTCGTTTGAATTAACAAGTAAAAATAGTCTTCCGAGGCATAGTCTCGGAATTCGACGAAACTAGTTCCATTGGATCCATAATAGTGTATTATTATCGGATTTCAAATTGCGTAGCTTTTGGAGTTATCGTTTGGTCATACGAGATAGAAACGCGCTAAATTTAATATCGAAAATTCAGTATAATAATTGGGTTCAAAAAGCTATCTTCTCCATACGACCGAATTTGGACTCGAAACCTTTTCCATTGCATTTGGAATATGGGTATAACATTATAAACGCCTAGCGGAACGCCTCGATAGGGGTTCGAGATTTTGAGCTACATAATCGAGACGATTTAAATTTTAAATAAATATATATATATATATATATATATATCTTTATTAATTGAATATATTCACATCAACCCGCTTTCTTTCTTTTCTCAACCACCTAGGATTTGACTTTGTCCATTCAAACACGTTTCCTCCTTTACCTTATTTTATACCAGCCGAACCATCGGTAAACAAAGAAGAAGGAAAATAAAAATCATGGTAGCTTCAAAATTCATTTGCTAACAAAATACTTAAGAAAAAAATACGAAACCATTCTCTAAAATCCTATTTTCAATTCTCTTCGATCTGGTATGGGTATTGGAGGATGCGGCTTCGAGTGGGTGGTCGACAGTGAAGGTCGGAGGTAATCTCAAGGATAGGGTTCCAGTTTACTTGATATTGGCTCATCGATTCGCGGATGTAAACACGTTTTTGGAATCATGGTGGAAAATGGCTGCCTGGGTGAACTTTTGGCCAAGCTTGGCCGCTTGGGGGTGACCGCGACCTGCTGTACGGCCTGGAGGGGTTGGGTTTGGTCGCGTTTCAGTAGGGTGACACTGAAGTGTCGTGGCGAGGTGGAAGCGAACGTACTCGACATAAGGAGTTCGTGCATGGGTTCCATTCGACGAATGGTGGTTGTTGTGGATGTGTAATTGCACGCATGCGAGGGTTTCTCCATGCATGGGGGGAGCAGGAAACTGAGGAAGATGAAGAAAAGGTTGGTCGGACTGGGTTTGCTTGAGGTATGGGCTTGTTATTTAATAAAAAAAAAGAGAGTTGTATGTTTTATATTTAAATATTCCTGTAAACTTATAAAATGCAAAACTCTCACATGCGAGATTGGAATTGGACGAACCTTTTTGTATTGTGATTGTAACGACAAGAGCTTCGCAATGGAACTGGTTTGGACGAATTCGGAGCTTCTAAGACTTTTAGCTAAATTTGAACGCCGCTCGAATTTAGTCGTAATTAGGAATGAAGGCGATGACTGGAATCTATGTGAGTAAATCTCACTCATTTGGATGATTGGCATTAATTTTAAATAGTTAAAATTAATTATTGCTTTATTGGTGGAATTGATAAATTATTATCAGTTGACTGTGATATTATATATAGTAGTATATATATTAGTAGTTGGATTGATTGTTCCCGCATATTTTAGCGGATGAGACCCTATGTGCCCCGCATAATAGCGGATGACCCTATATTACCACAATATCCCGCCTCGAAGCAGGATTGGTATTTTATGTTTTATTAACATCTATAGATGCAGGGAAACGGGTTGGAGGGATCCAACTGGATTCCTCAAAAATGTTGAATTTAATTTCATATATAGTGATATGTGATACGTTTTAATAATCTTTGATAGATTATTGTGTGATTTGAATTTATTGGATGTTATGGTGGCAGTGGCCTAGATGTTGGTATTTTTAAAATACAGTAACTTTTATTTTGAATTTGGAAAGAAATTAAAAAGGGAATTTTGGAAGTGAAACATTTGTGTTGAGTTTTTGGGATTATTTAAAAAGATATAGTTTGGATAAAAATCAGTGGTTTGAATTTTAAATCTATAATTAATCATCTAAGGGAATAATTTCAAATAGAGATTTTAAAATAGTGTATATGTAGGATTTTAAACAATAAACTCAAGTGATATGTGTTTTAAAAGTAAAATGGTTCAGATATCGATATTTATATAATTTGGAGAAATAAAAGGAAATTTGGAAATAAATATAAATTTGGTTATACTGGATTTTTAAATAATGTTTCTAAATGTAGATTTGGGTTGGTTTTTGAATATAGTTTGGGTTATTTGAGAGATTTATTTATAAATGGAATTTAAAATAAAATCAATGTAAGAAGGTTTTAGTGATGTGAAACCGTTGTAAATGGGAGATGAGACTATGGGGTTTATAGATAATGTTTATAATAAAGTGAAGTGATTATCAGTCGATAACTTGAGGATATAAATTCATGATAAAAATTGAGTAAAACGGTAAAAAAAGAAAACAATAGATTTTTCTTTGAAAACGTGGAAAGGGGATTTACGAAATTGGGACGTAAATCAATTGGTGATAAATCGAGAGAGATTTATAAGTATTAGATTGGTTATATTGGAATAAAAAAAGTATATTTTTAATGAGGGGATGAGTTATTGTAAAAAAAAGAGGATTTCTAATTATTAACTAGGTAATTTAAAAGGTGTGTAAAAATATATCAGAAAATTAGTTATTTAATTATTTTAAATTGTTTAAAGTATATTTAATTATTAATTAAGTTACCTATAATGATTTGTTTTAAGTTAATTATTAATTAATCAGTATTTTTATTTAAAAAGATAAATTATTCAATATTAATCTTGTTTAATATAATACCTTTATTTAAGAGTATGCCTAAATAAAACTTGGGAATTTATCTAGAAATTTTATAAGCATTATTTTAAGATAATTATTAAATACAGTTTTCATAAAGTTATGGTATACTTTCATGGCGAAATCGAAGGTGGAGATTGTCTACAGTTAAGTTTGGATTTCTCTAAGATGGAGACGTAATCATTGAGTTGTGAATCCATGGTTGATACCGCATGGTGCTTTCCATATTTATTTTAAAAAGTTTTCAAATATTTTTGAAAGAATGGTTAGTGAACGTACTTACTCCGAAAAGGTAATAAGGTAAGTAACTACCTTTTGATGAAGAGATTTAATTTATTAAAATTAAAATTAAACGAGACATAGTGTTTTCAGTGGAAAATGAACTCTTTGGTTGAATGATAGTTTATTTGATAGTTAAATAACCGACTATCATATCTGAACCAAAAATATAACTTTGGAAATATCTAGGAGAAACACGGAAATTATATGGTACAGTTACCGTTGAAGGTGCTATATTGTGCGTATAAACTCGTTTCGTTCTTATAGGACGATGATAAGGAAACCCGTCCACTAACAGTTAGGAGACGATCACCGATCTTATTTTCGCCTATTTATTTCCTAGAGAACCGGGGGTGAGTTTACTGAAAATATCGGAAGTTGTTTCGAAGAGACCGGGATCGGAAGATTATCTGAAAACCACTTCATCCAACGAGTACGTTTTCGAAGTGAAGACAAGAGCATGGAATCGAAGATAGAGCATTTAAGTGCCAGGGCTAATCGCTACTAATCCTTGGGATGATCCCAAAATGAATGTAGTAGGAATAGTGCCTTCGGTTTCGTTCAGACACAGAACAGACTTGTATGGATGAATGCTATCAGCACATTGTCATTGGAGGACAATGAGAATTACAAATGTAAATTCCTCAAAAAGGTAATCGTAGCCTTAAGCCTCATCAATCGGGAATGACTGAAAATCTAGGGAGATGCAGCAAGGCTAAGTGGGTCGCACCCAATTAGGGTATATTTATCACCTTTCTAGATACCCTTGGATATTATTACAGTGGTGCATGGGAAGAACTCGGTAAGGGTGAGAACACTCGGGGTGATAGCATATTCGGTACTATCCAGGTTAGGGGTAGTTTGGTCTTGTGTTGTAGGGGATCCCAGCGAGGTCCTTTGTACATTTTTCTAGATGTGTAGTGTGATAGGTGGTACCCCAGTGCCTAGTCATTTGTATGGAATCCATTCCCCAATACGTGCCTTTAAAGTTTTGGTTGTAGAGCCTAGTATGCTGCAATTTAATTAATGTAACAATTTCGGCTATTTAAATAAGTATTTGTACATAGACACTATTATAATATCAGATGATTTTGATATAAAATGTTTTGGTTATCGTAAGGTAAAAACCCATCGTATCTATGTGTGGCATGGCCTTATGAGATACCTTAGTTTTCAAAGGATTTTGATAATTTTAATAATTCAAATTGAGTGTGTTTTTCTCACGCTGGTTTTCCTGACTAACTTATGTGTTATTTTTTATAATGCTCGGGTCAGACCGAGTATTACAGATACAGGTTAGGATGCTATGGAGCTCAGGAGACGAGCTGGATGACAAAGACCTATTACACGTACTTGATTATATTCCGCTATGTGCTGTAGGCTGTATATTCAGCACTTGTGAGGACAAGTTACTATAATTGTCCAGTATTGAGTTATTGATTTGTTGTACTCTGATGATGTTATGTATAAATAACAGTTATAGTTCTTTTGTATAAAGACATGTTATTATCTATTATATACTGTTCCGCTGCGATTGTGAGATTCTACATTGTTCTTTTTCTGTTTCTTCTTCTACCTCTTTCTTCTTTACCTCTAACGATCTGATATTTCCGGCACTCGATTGCTCGGCGTCTAATACAATGGACGTATTAGTGTCGATTTTCGAGCGTCGAAAATCCACGTTTGTTAAACATGGTATCAGTGTTGAAGGTTAAGCGAGAACCTGGACTTTGATGGGGTAACTCATTGGAGATAGGGTCAGTAGTACACTAGAATGAGTTTGAGTGTATTAATAGATATGAGCGCATATTTGTTAATAAATATAAAATTGTTTTATATTGTGTTGATTTATCTACTGAGTGGCTTATGGATTCTTGTCAATACGACTAATTAACGTTATTGATAGGAATCTCTAAACACTTGAACAGAGCAATTCGACATGGTATTATTTTGAAATGGGGTAAATGAAATAATTTTACCCAAATTATTTTTATATATAAAAGAATAGTTTTCCAGAAAGATTATTGTTAATGTTAAAAAGTGAACGCTAACACCCGGTGTGTGTAATAGAATCGTGAAAGCACCACCCGTGTGACGGGAACAGAATTTAAGCAGTAAACTAGCAGAAAAGCAGTAAAAGACAGCACTTTATAGTGGTTCGGCTTGAGATTAAGCCTACGTCCACTTTGAATCTCTTTATTACTGAATTTGGTTACAAATCGGTACAAATCTCTTATGAAAACAGTACAATTTGATCACAAGAAACAATCTTGACTACTAGCTCAATCTTCGATGATGAAACTCGATGAATCCGTGTTGGATGTAAGGAATTCCTCTCGAAGATTGTTGTAGCGTCTCGAATGTTTGAAGATCTTTGATTGCTGAATGAGTGGAGAGTTCGACAGAGTAACGGCGCTTTGGAAATGATTTGTCCAAAAGTCTCTCTCGATGTTGGAAGTGGTGGTCTATTTATAGGAGTCGAATTCTGAACTCTAGTTTTTTGCTAAGTCATGAGTCGTGACCGACTTAAGATAAGTCGTAACTCGTAGTTGACTTAAGATGAGTCGTAACTCATGGTTGGCTTAAGATGAGTCGTAACTCGTGGTTGGCTTAAGATAACTCATGGGCGCCTTACTGGGTTCATCTTGTGGCTCAGTCGAAGACAAGTGCTAAGTCGTGGCCGACTTACCAGATAAAGGTAGCATAGGCCTGGACTATGGATTCTAATCCTGATAGCTTTTAGGTCGTAGACGACTTAAGCTAAGTCCTGAGTTTCTTAAGTCGTAAATCCTTTAAGTCGTAGCACCTTCTTGAGTCGTATAGACCCTAACTCGCTGAGTTGTTAAGTCGGAGACCTTTTAACTCTTTAATTCGTAGATAGCTTAACTCGTTGAGTCGTCTGAGCCATGAGTCGTAGATAGCTTAACTCGTTGAGTCGTGAAGCTCTTAAGTCGTACACCTACTGAGTCGTAAACTGTTAAGTCGTGTAACTATCTTGAGTCGCGCAGCTCTTAAGTCGTAGCCTTCTTGAGTCGTCAAAAATTAAGGGTTAACATTTGCCCCTCGAAGTACACGCCTAAGTCGTAGGTCGTGTGCTTCGACTTATCTTAACTCGTATGTGCCTCTTCGTGTTCCACTGCCCCGAGGTATAAAAGCTTGAGTCATTCCTCTCACTCATTACCTATATCCTGAGTCGTTTCTACCATTAACATCTCTCAGTGCTTTCTCAAGGCGATTTCTTCCTCTCTTATCAATCAACCGATCACCGATACTTGATTCTCTACTGCGTAAGTGCTCATGCCTCCTCCTTGATTCTCGATCATCATTAACTCGCGAATCCCCCTCTTTGCCCTTAACCCGCCCTCTTGTGTATTACTCTGCTGCGAATTCCGCTGCATTGGTAATTCGTGTGCCTGATGTTCGCTCGATTCCATCTTTAGGCGAATGAGGCGATGGAGATGAGGGATTTTCAGGTTTAATTGATTAGGTGGGCGAGGCTTTGGCGAATTTGCTCTTGGGTGATTCAATGGTGTGGTGGAACGAGGATAAGGATCATGGTTGATTGAGAGGCTATCGGGTTTGGAGGATAGCGGGTTAGGAGAAAAGTCAATAGGTCTAATGGAGTGGGATATTAGCATGGTCACGGTTTAGTAACGTCTTGCGATTTACGACATAAGTCTCATCTGATATAAAACTTTGTACGACTTAAGCCTTCCACGACATAAATCTTGTATGACTTAAGCCTGTCACGACATAAGCTTTAAGTCGTGGACGACTTAGGACTTGGGGAAATTGCTTCGCTTTAACCTGAAGCCTCTTTCTTCCTTTGCACGACTTAATGACTTGGAGTATTGTCGATTGAAGGCAACAACGACCTAAAATCGAAATGACCTGTCCTGTCTTGCCTTAAAGTCCTTAAGCCGTGGACGAGTTAACATATAAGTCGTTGGTGATTCATGACTTTGGTTTTGCATGAACTTTGAACTGCTGCATTTTTCCTCAGATCGTTCTAACTTGCGAATTAATCAACCTGTTTAATACCACATTTACAGAAAATTTGGACGAATATACTGTCACTGACCGCCCACATCAAATGACAGATTAGCTAATAACAGATAATCAACATAAATAGATCGTGTGAATGAAGTGCTTTAAATCAACAGATTCAAGCAAAGTATTAAAGCAGCATTAAAACAGTCAATTGAAAATGACCGGTTTACACTTAATACTGTACCTGAACTCTAAATTAACAAGTCCTGAAATTCGATAATCGATCAATTACTGACTATCTTAATTCTAGTTGTATTTACTTGTTATCTTTACTAGTTTTGCACAACACTTCACACTATTTAGGAAACGTGCACCTTCACATTTGAATATCCAGTTGCTTGTGTAGAATGACTTCTCAACAAGGAGATGTAACAGTTCAGACCGGATAGTCCATTCTCATTCCAGCTCCTTTAGTCAATCCCCCGGAGAGAGCTTCTACCACTCTATTGTACAAAACTTTTCGGCAATTGTGCACTCAATTTGGCATTGCTGAAGCTGACGCTATCCTTCCTGAGAAGAATAACACTGCTGATGTAGCACCTCCTGGCTTTGTAGCGGTCAACCGACAAATGTGCTTGAGCGGGGCCATTCCTCCTTTCAACAACATTCTTCAACATCTTCTTCGCCAACTGGCAATCGCTCCATTTCAATTACACCCCAACAGCTATGCTGTTCTAATGGGGCTGTGTGTATTATTCGGTAGAACACTTGACCGTCTCCCCAGTGTTGACGAAATCTATTATTTATGCTCTTTTATCAGAACCAAAGATCATCCTTCGATCGTCGTTGTAAGAAGTGCCAGGAATCGTAAATTGGTTGTCGGCCTTCCTGATACTGCTCATGGGTTTTTGACTCAGTATTTTTACGTTCGCTGTCCCACTGGGTTTTATGCTGTGTGGAGAGAAGGAAGTAAGAATGCCTATCTTTTCTTCTTCTTATTCTCTGAGTATTTTTGCAGTCAAAATCATCAAGTGTTAACTTTGCTTTCTCATTTCAGCGCTCCCCTCTCCCTCTAGGGATCTTAGTCACAAGCAAACTCTGGAGAGGCTCATGGCTGTTCCAGTTGAAGAGCGGGATGTGAAATTTTTGTTGAAAGATGAGTTTCTTCACCAGTTTGGACTTCTTCATCCCTCTCGCTCTACTCAGCCTCGCGAAGTTCCAAATTCTGCTACGGAGGTACCGGATGTCCCACCTTCTATTGAAGAACCCATGCTAAAGGAATCTGCCACTGAAAATCCACTAGTAAAATGCCCCACGCTTATTAATGCTCCGGGATCGTCCATCAAACCGGCACTTGCTCCAATTGTTGAAGAGGAAGAAAATCCTCAAATTTATGAAAAATCTGCCGATGTGGACATTGAAAAGGAGAAGTCTGCTGAGTACCATGGTGACGACACCTTTGATGGCTTGAGTGACATAATGATAACTTCTCAAGAGCTTTTCAAGGATAACATCCCAATAGCGAAATCTCCTATCGTTGAAGCGACTTCCTTTTTGAAACAAACTTAGACGCCTTCTACACCTGTCGTCTCCGTTCCCGCACTAAAGCGTGGTTTGTAGTTTGACGCACGTAGTTCGCACGCCGCACACACTTAGGATTTTTCAGCACTTATAAGCATTTATCCTCTTTTTCTGGAAATTTCTAAACTTTACTTCTTTTCGGTTTTCAGATTCTCCGATGGGGCGTACCGGCTCATATTATGACTCATTTCAGTGCCATGGAGGCCGTGGATCTTATGACTTTAGGAGATATCTTGGTGACCAGAGAGAGACAGATGAGGAAAGGGCTCAAAGGAAGGCTCAAGAAAAATGGGATTATGAGCAGCGGCAGAGAAGAAGAGACGCTGATCGATATGATTCTTCTTACAGAAGTTACGATTCTCATAAGCGAAAGTCTTATGATGACAAAGGGAAGACTCATATTACTGACGAATCAAGCAAGCGGTCCAAGCCAAGTGACGCATCTGTAATTTCTAAGAAAACTGATGCTCCTATCCCTTCTGATATTCCGGCCGGTTCTCCTCCTTTAAAGAAAACTGATATCCAAACGATCATCAGCAGGCCCCAATATCAGGTTAAAGACGGCCCTCCAACACTTCAAAGCCGGTTTTCGAACTGGTGCTTAAAAGGAGTGCGTTTTGACCTGGATTTGGTCCCAATCGATAAGCAAGACATGCTTAAAAGTCTCGATGCAGTTCAGCTTAACATTGAGAGAATGTCGCAATGGTAGAAACTTGTTGATGAACTCCAGAGAGTCAACCATATGAATCTTGAAAACATGCTGACTCTGGAGAATGACAAAGCTGAATGGGATAAATGGTGCAAGCAGCATGACGCGGAGATGACGAACATCGCGGACGACAATGCAAGGCTTGTATCTGAAGTTAAGCAGCTTAAGGAATGTCTCGCCTCTTCTTCTGCATCACATACTCAAAAAGAAGAAGTCTTTCAGAAGCAAGTGTGGGATGCACATGCTGCACAAAGAGATGTCGAAATGAAGCTTGCCGCTGAGCAGCACATTACTGAGAAGTATCGCACAGAAAACGCCGAACTGCAGGAAAAAGTCACCTCCCAGAACGTGGAGATTGAGTTACTAAAGTCTCGACTCGCTAAAGCTGAGACAGAGCGTGATGAGGCTATCACTGGTCGGGTTGCTGCCGTTGCCAAAAAAGAAGCGGTTGAGCAATCACATGAGGCAACGAAAGCAAACATCAGCTCTACCTTATTCGACTTTTATTTACACAGCGTTCTGGGTCGTGGGAGCCTTGCTTTTCTGGGTCCTGATTATGAAATCACTCTGGCTGAAGTGTGGGAAGCCGCAATTGATATGTTTAAAGGTGCCGGCTATGATGAAGCAGAACTCGAAGCTCGCTATCTTGATGATGAGGCTTGCGCCGCTCTTGTTAAAGGAAAGGAGCAGCTTGCTAAAGCACTGGCTGAATCACTGGGAGAAGAACTTTCAAAAGAGGAAGCTCCTTTAACTGCCCCTGTTCATACTTCCACTTCGGCCGATGTAAACATTATGGATTCCGGCTCCCATTCTTCACTCCCAGCTAAAATTGCCCAAGAAACTGCGACCACTCCCACTGAGGATGAGGCACCGGACGATACTGAAGCCGAGAAATTCGAGATTGACCTTGCGAAGACAACTCCTCCAGGTAATTTTGGCGTCGTCCCGGGCCCAATGAACCAGTTATTTGATTTAACCGAGTTTGATGATCTTCTTACTTGTTACTTAAACTTTGATGAATCGATACCTTCTCTTTTCTCCGAGAATACCGATTTTAACTTCTTTCTTTCTACAGCGGAGGCACCAAACACTGCACAAGTTTCCACTCCTTCAGTTGCCGTTCCTCCATCTTCACAGATTACTCCTCCTTCTGCTTCCCAACCGGGATCAAAGGCAGAGAAAATCGAAGCTCTTCAAGGCTTGGATGATCCGGCTGTTTCGCAGGAGCAGAAGGCGGAGGATCTTGAAAACATCGAGAAGACCCCGGAGCGGTCTCTAGATGATGACACGAAGCTTTCAACATTGCTTGCTACTCCGGGGAGCGAATCTTCTTCGAAGAGGAAGGGGAAGCGTGCCATAAGGAAGAAGAAGAGAGGTGCTTCGACTGGGGAAGACAAAACAGAAGAAGACCCAACCACTCCTCCTTCTCCGTCCCGCCCACATCGGATTCCGAAATTAACTATTAGGCCAAGCAAAGGCTCCAAGGGTGGCGGAAAGAAGGAGTGACAAGCTGAACTTTCTACTTCTTATTTTGCTTTTTACATGTATAGACCGGAGATTGTGCGGGTACCGGTCCCTGCTTTTGCTTTTTTGAGATATCTGCACATGTAAAGAATTTTCATAGTACTAAATAAAACAGTAATTTTACTTGTACAAATTCTTGTGTATGTGAGAACGCATCTGTTTCTCTTTTTTGGTGTAGAATAAACGATTCCTTTTACTTGTACAAACTTTTTTTTTGTCTGTGTTTGGGAATACATTTATTCCACATCTATTTTTTGTGATATTGTAATGGACTTGTGGCATGTTGCTTTTATTAATATAATTGAATTGTATAGTGTTGCCCCCATACCACAAGTGCATTGCAATATTTCTAGCTTTTACAAGACTGATATTCTCACTTCAGAGAATAACAATTCCACTTTTAGGGGAGGAATCATCTTGCTTTTAATAGAGTATATCTCGTTTTTTAGAGAAATTTTTATTTTTTCTTTCTTTTTGAAGAACACTTCAACTATCGGGGATGATCACTTTCATTTGTCAAAAAAGAAAGTAGATTTCCCTATGTAGTGAAATGAACTTTTCTGAAAGAATTTTTGTAGCATTTCAACTTTTTTAGGAGGAACTTTTTGAGATGAACAAGTTAACCTTCCTTTGAGAGTTGAACTGTGCTTCCGGAGAAGGCTTTTCGTTCGAGTATTCTATTTTGGGACATGCCTCCGGAGACGGCTCCTCTTAAAGAGTTGTGCCTCCGAAGAGGTCTTGTGCCTCCGAAAAGGGCTTGTGCCTCCGAAGAGGGCTTGCGGTGCCTTGGGAAAGGGCTTTTGCCTCCGAAGAGGTCATGTGCCTCCGAAGAGGGCTTGTGGTGCCTTGGGAAAGGGCTTTTGCCTCCGAAAAGGTCATGTGCCTCCGAAGAGGGCTTGTGCCTCCGAAAAGGGCTTGTGCCTTCGAAGAGGGCTTTTTAGTTGCCTAGAAGTTACTTTCTCATGGTTGAGTGGATCCACGGGGCGGATGCAAGTTGCTTGATTGGATGTTCGTTTGCACAAACGATCACAATTAACTAACAACGGCCCTATTCCTTCAGCTTGGGAAGGTGCCCCTTCGGTGGTTCCACCAATCTTTTTTGATTGAGGAAAGCACTTTCATTTTTTGGCGTGCCTCGTTAGAGGGCTTTGTTGACCTTTGAGAAGGAGCGTTGGTTGGTGTGCTAGGAAGGTTACGTCTCAGGGGCAAGTAGATCCACGGGACGGACGCAAGCTGCCTGATCGGATGCATCACGATCAGTTAGCTAGGGCCATGTTCCTTCTGCTTGGGAAGGTGTCCCTTCGGTTGTTCTTACTGGCCCTTTTATTGAGAAGCATACCTCCTTTTGGCTGCTTCTTTGTTTGCTTGGCAATGTTCTCTCATCATCTGCTCGTTAGCAATCTTTTATTATCGTCTCCAAGCGCATCTTCTTTCCTTACATTGCTGTGTTTGAAGAAGTGGACTTCACTGTCGAACGACTTCACGGGACAAACGCAAGTTATTTAGTTGGATGTTTGTTCATATCGACAATCTCAACCAATTAACGAAGGTTTGTTACAGTGGAGTCGCCAACTTTTTATGTGAAGTTCTCCTTGTATAGGATTTGTATTTGGAATTTTTTGTCGCTTGGTATTTGCATAACAGGTGATTTATAGAGGTCGCTTGGCTTTGTGACGAGCAAGCCTTGTTTTAATGTCCTGCAATTTTGAATCGACATTTTAGCAATACATTTAAAGTATTTACATATCGAAATAAAATAGGCATTATGAAATAGTAAGGAACACAAGATTTATAGTGGTTCGGCCAAGAATCGGGCCTACGTCCACTTTATAGCTTTCATTCATTCACACTGATTTACAATGTTTTACAATACAACTGATACATTCATCACTATTTTACAATTTTAAACAAAGCTTTTTCTTTCAAGTAAAATAAGGACGTAAGTGGTTGCTGTTCCAGGCTCTTGGAATTGGATCTCCTTCAACAGTTATGAGTTTGAAAGTGCCATCAAGAAGTTTACTGCCAATGGCATATGGTCCTTCCCAGTTTTGTCCAAACACACCAGTTGCCGTCATGATCCTTTTCAAAACTAAGTCCCCGACCTCAAAGCTGCGTTGGTGAACTTTAGAGTTGAAGTGCCTGGCTATCCTTTGCTGATAAGCTGAAACTCTGAGCCTAGCTTCTTCTCTTTTCTCATCAAGAAGATCAAGTGCTTCAAGTTGTAGCTTTTCATTTTCAGCTTCGTTGAAATGAACTCTTCTATGTGAAGGAACTTCTACTTCCACTGGAATCATTGCTTTTGATCCGTATGCCAGTGAAAATGGAGTGTGCCCAGTTGCAGTTTTGTGAGTAGTCCTGTATGCCCATAGTGCTAATGGAAGCTTATCAGCCCAACCACCTTTTGCTCTTTCGAGCTGCTTTTTGATAGTTGACTTGATTATTTTATTTACTGCTTCCACTTGCCCGTTTGCCTGAGGATGAGCCACTGCTGAAAAGCTTTTCCGAATTCTGAATCGTTTGCAAAAATTCTGGAACTCTTCACTTTCAAACTGAGTACCGTTGTCTGTAATTATTTTCTGTGGCACACCATATCTGCAAATGATATTTTTCGTTACAAAATTTATCATCTTTTTAGAGGTAATGGTGGCCAAAGGTTCAGCTTCAGCCCACTTGGTGAAATAATCAACAGCTACGATAGCATATTTGATTCCTGATTTGGCAACTGATAATGGTCCGATTAGATCTATCCCCCAAATGGCGAATGGCCATGGGCTGACCATCTGTGTGAGTTCGGTGGAAGGTGCTTTTGGGATTTTTGCAAATCTTTGACATTTGTCGCACTTTCTAGAGTAAATAGCAGCATCCCGGTTAATGTCAGGCCAGAAATATCCATATCGGAGAACTTTCTTGGCTAAAGTTTGACCAGCTGAATGATCTCCGCATTCTCCTCCGTGTATCTCGGCTAGAATTATCTTGGCTTCTTCCTTAGTTACACATCGGAGCAGAGGCATTGAAAATACTCGTCTGTATAATCGGCCATCTTGAATTATATACCTTGACGCTTTCCTCAATAGTTTTCGACGTTCCTTAGAACTTTCCGGCAGGGAACCACTAAGTAGGTATTCTTTGATTGGAGTCATCCATGATTCATGCTCTTGAGACGTAGCCATAATCCAATCAACATCCATTTCATCAATGCTTGGAGCTGACAGAACTTCTACAGGAACTAATCCCAGTAATTGAGCTTCTCCAGAACTTGAGTACTTTGCTAGAGAATCTGCTTTCATGTTCTCTACCCGAGCAATATGAATTATCGTGTAGTGATTGAAATCTTCGAGAAGTTCACATGCCTTTGACAAATATGCGGGCAGATTTCCACCTTTAGCCTGAAATTCTTTCTTTACCTGGCAAACAATGAGTTGAGAATCGCTGAAGATTTGCAACACTTTGATGTTTAGTTCCTTGGCAATTTTTAAGCCAGCAATAAGAGCCTCATACTCCGCTTCATTGTTTGTTGAAGGAAATTCCAGTCTCAATGCATAACACAATGATCGTCCTTCGGGGGTTTCAAGCACAACCCCTGCCCTAGAACAGTAATCATTCCTCGATCCATCAACATACAACTTCCACTGGATTGGAATACCGTCAGTTGTTCCATTTTCACTATCGCCTCTGTCAGTAGATTCTGCGATGAAATCTGCTAAAGCTTGTCCGTTGATTGCTCTCCGGGGATGGTATGTGATGTCATACTGGCTGAGTTCAATGTTCCATTTCAAAAGACGACCCGAAGTTTCAGGACGAAACAGGACTTGTTTTAGTGGTTGATCAGTAAGAACCTTGATAGGATGAGCTTGAAAGTATGGTCTCAACTTCCTAGAAGCAATTAGCAAACAATAGGCGAGCTTTTCTATCTTCGAATAATTCATCTCCGCCCCAGTGAACCGTTTACTGATGTAATAGACTGGACGCTGTACTTTCATATCCTCCCGTACAAGTGCCGCACTGAGGGCGTGAGATGAAATTGTTAAATAGATGAAAAGGTCTTCACCGTCAGTAGGCTTGGAGAGAACCGGAGGTGTTTCCATATGATGAATTAGTTCATCGAAAGCATTCTGGCATTCGGGAGTCCATTCAAAAATTTTCCTTCCTTTCTTTAGAGCGTCAAAGAAGGGAATGCATTTGTCTGTGGCTTTGGAAATGAAGCGACTCAGAGAAGCGACTTTTCCATTGAGACTTTGCATTTCTTTCTTTGTTTTAGGGGCTTTGACCTCCCTTAGAGCTGCGATTTGAGTAGGATTGGCTTCAATGCCCCTGGCGCTCACAATGAAACCCAAAAATTTCCCGGATTCTACTCCGAATGAACATTTCAATGGATTGAGCTTCATTCCGTACTTTCGAAGAATTGTGAACATTTCCTCCAAGTGTCCCATGTGATCTACATCTTTCTTTGATTTTACCAACATATCGTCGACATAAACTTCCATGGTCCTACCAATCTGAGGCTTGAACATTGCATTGACGAGCCTTTGGTAGGTTGCCCCAGCATTTTTCAATCCGAATGGCATAACTTTGTAACAGTAGAGACCCACATCTGTAATAAAGCTTGTGTCTTCCTGATCCGGCTCATGCATCATAATCTGATTGTATCCGGAGTAAGCATCCATAAACGATAACAACTCATGCCCAGGTGTTCCATCCACCAATTGATCAATTCTGGGCAGCGGGAAGCAATCTTTGGGGCATGCTTTGTTTAAATCTGAGAAATCTATGCATACTCTCCACTTTCCATTTGCCTTCTTGACCAACACTGGATTTGAAACCCAATTTGGATAAGTGGAGTTTCTGATAAAGCCGTTCTCCATGAGCCGATCGACTTCTTCCTTTAGTGCAGTCGATCTTTCTGGGCCTTGAGTTCTTCTTTTCTGTTTCACTGGCATGAATTCTGGATCAATGTTCAGAGTATGTACAACAATTTCCGGGGAGATCCCACACATATCAGCGTGACACCAAGCGAACACATCTAGATTGGCTTTTAAGAATGATATCAGCGTGTTTTGAACTGTTATGCTTAGCTGTGAACCCACATTGAGTACTTTGTTCGGGTCTTTCGAGTCAACAGATATTAGTACCGTTACCTCCACGGGTACCACTCTATTCTCCCCAGTACTGGCTTTCCTGGGATCCATTTCTTTTCTTGCATTGTTGTGTTCGCCAGTACAGGGGCCACTCCATAGTTGCTACAGGGTTGGTTCCTTGATGCGGAGCGGAGCTGCCGCATCTTTCCCAATTCTCTTTTCCTGGCCTCTCGGAGTTCTACAAGATAACATTCTCGTCCTGCGTTCTGATCTCCCTTAATAACAGCAACCCCATTATCAGTAGGAAATTTCATCGTTAAGCACCATGGAGCGAGGACGGCCCTGAAAGCAGCAAGAGTAGGCCGATCCAAGAAAGTGTTATAGGCGGAGAATCCATCAACAATTACAAAAGTTTGCTTTCGAACCAACTTCTTCTGCCCTTCGCCCATTTCAACAAACAAGTCCACCGTTCCAATTGGCTGTTTCAGCTCTCCTGTAAATCCGGCAACTTTGTGTGAAGAGGCTTGTACATCTGTCATTGGAATTTTCATTTGGTCAAATGTCCTTTTAAAGAGTATGTTGCATGAAGCACCACTATCAACTAGAACTCTTCTGACAATAGCCGGCCCAATACCGACAGAAACAACTAAAGGGTCCTCAGTAGGAGCTTCCACATCAATAGAATCCCTGGTTCTGAACATAATATCATCGTGAAAAGTCTTCTGCTGCTTTAGAGGTGCAGCATCTTCCAGGATCAAGACACTTTCTTCAGTCGGAGCATATTTCAAAGCTCTAGCATACCTTTCCATCTCACCCCAACTCCTGCCAGCTGGATGAGGTCCTCCTATGATCACATTGATAACAGGTCTTTCTTTTTCAGCAGGCCTCTCTCCTGAACCAGATGAATGAGCTGGGGGTAGTTGCCCCTGGTTAGATGAAGACGGGTCTTTTCTATTTCTTTTCACATACTGCTGCAACTTATTCTCTCTCAACAATTCTTCAGTTAGGCTTTTCAAGTGGCGGCATTCGTTGGTATCGTGGCCTGGTTGATTGTGAAACTTGCAAAATCTTCCTCTTTGAACAGCATTCTTCCCAACTTTCACGGCCGGTGGTTTTGGAAATTCAACAGCATCCTTAGTGGCGATGAAAATATTCTCCGGGGTATCGGTCAGAGGAGTAAAGTCTGAAGGTTTGAGGAAGCGTGGCTTTTTGAGATCTTTTTGCCTCTTCCCACCATTACTTTCCCTTTTCTGATTTGCAGGTTCTTTCTTGCTTTGAACGGTAGCATTATTTTCCACCACTGTTGTCACAACTTTAGCTGGTGCGGAAAGATTCTCTAGGCGTATAAATTCGTCAGCCTTTTTGTAGAATTTCTCAAGCGAATTTGGCTCCTTCATCTTCAGCCATTTTCCAAATTCGCTCGATTTGTCGATAGCACACATCAAATAGGTCAAGATCATTCGTCGCTCTGCGTTATCGACTTCTGCCAGAGCTAAATTGAAGCGGTTCAGGAATGACTTAATAGGCTCTCTCGGATTCTGTTCAAGACTGGACAATGACATTATGTCTTTTTCCTTTGAAGCGTATAGCCTGAATTGCTCTTTGAATTTTCGGGTCAGATCAGAAAACTGATCTACAGATCGGACAGGAAGCTTGGTAAACCAGAGAATGCTACACCTTCCAAATATACTGTGAAATATCGGCACTTTATTTCATCAGTTGCTCTTGCGCCGGTCATGTGCCAGTCGTATTTATACAAGAATGGATTTGGATCACTTGTTCCCCGATAAGCAGAAATGGTGGGGGGAACAAATTTTCTAGGAAATTCAGCCTTTAGAATCTTCTCGATAAACGGAGTTCTACTCGGTGCGAATCCCCATTCGCTCTCATCTTCATCTCTTTGCATGCTCTCTTTCATTATTTGCTTGATCATGCCAGAAAGATATTCCTCATTGTTTAGAGATTTTGCAGAATAGACCTCGGCCATCTTTTCGGAGGTTTGTCCAGGTAAATGCTCACGAAGAACTGGTGACGGCCTGGATCCTTCAGCCTGGAGGTGTGCCCCTTCAGCAGCACCTGATCCCCCGTGAGGAATATTTCTCCCCTCGGAATTGGGAGCAGCATTAGCAAAGTTTTCCTCATTACTTACTGGCCTTTGATTCGCCCCAAATAGAGCATTTAGCTTTTCCATCATCAGATTATTCTGAGTTTCAATCTGCTGGTACAGTCCGGATACTGCAGCATCTAACTCTTGTCGCGTCACACCGACGCTTGGAGCTGCCTGATTTGGAGAGAGAGAAGTGGCAGTATTGTCACGGTCATCATCAGTTCTGACAGACTTTCGTTTCCTTCCAGGAGCCATTATGTCTGATAGACTTCTGGTTTTGTAGGAAATTCTTTCAGCAAACTTCTGTGAAGCAATGGTGAGTAGTAGCCTGAGTTGGTTTCTCAGTGAAAGCACCAAAATGTTAACGTTAAAAAGTGAACGCTAACACCCGGTGTGTGTAATAGAATCGTGAAAGCACCACCCGTGTGACGGGAACAGAATTTAAGCAGTAAACTAGCAGAAAAGCAGTAAAAGACAGCACTTTATAGTGGTTCGGCTTGAGATTAAGCCTACGTCCACTTTGAATCTCTTTATTACTGAATTTGGTTACAAATCGGTACAAATCTCTTATGAAAACAGTACAATTTGATCACAAGAAACAATCTTGACTACTAGCTCAATCTTCGATGATGAAACTCGATGAATCCGTGTTGGATGTAAGGAATTCCTCTCGAAGCTTGTTGTAGCGTCTCGAATGTTTGAAGATCTTTGATTGCTGAATGAGTGGAGAGTTCGACAGAGTAACGGCGCTTTGGAAATGATTTGTCCAAAAGTCTCTCTCGATGTTGGAAGTGGTGGTCTATTTATAGGAGTCGAATTCTGAACTCTAGTTTTTTGCTAAGTCATGAGTCGTGACCGACTTAAGATAAGTCGTAACTTGTAGTTGACTTAAGATGAGTCGTAACTCGTGGTTGGCTTAAGATGAGTCGTAACTCATGGTTGGCTTAAGATAACTCATGGGCGCCTTACTGGGTTCATCTTGTGGCTCAGTCGAAGACAAGTGCTAAGTCGTGGCCGACTTACCAGATAAAGGTAGCATAGGCTTGGACTCTGGATTCTAATCCTGATAGCTTTTAGGTCGTAGACGACTTAAGCTAAGTCCTGAGTTTCATAAGTCGTAAATCCTTTAAGTCGTAGCACCTTCTTGAGTCGTATAGACCATAACTCGCTGAGTTGTTAAGTCGGAGACCTTTTAACTCTTTAAGTCGTAGATAGCTTAACTCGTTGAGTCGTCTGAGCCATGAGTCGTAGATAGCTTAACTCGTTGAGTCGTGAAGCTCTTAAGTCGTACACCTACTGAGTCGTAAACTGTTAAGTCGTGTAACTATCTTGAGTCGCGCAGCTCTTAAGTCGTAGCCTTCTTGAGTCGTCAAAAATTAAGGGTTAACAATTATTATAGTTATATATGGTGTGCTTGGTTGTTAGGGAATGATAATATTAAACTATTATCATTTGTTGTTGTGGTGATTGAATAAAAGTTGACATTATAGTCAACAGTTAAGAAAATAATTCATATAAAAAAATGGGATTTTATAGATATGGTTTTGTAAATGTGATTTAAAAATTGATATGGTTTATAAAAAAGATTTTATAAAAGATTTAAAAAATGGAAATTTAGGAGTTTAAATCCTGTTGGTTTTGAAAATGTTTTTCAAAGTTTTGAAAATAATAGTGATATTATTTGGAGAGTATTTTTGGAATAAAAATATTTAAAATGGCTTTCAAAAGAGGAAATAGCATTGAACTCACTCCGGTCGCTGAAAAATAATTTCGGTGATGACTGCAGCATCACCGACATTCATTTTCGAGTTTCCAATAGAAGAATTGCTACAATTGGGGTTTGTTTGGTGAAACTGGTTTTGGTTTGAAATGCAAACGGAATGATTTGAGATACCAAGGGATTTTGGGTATATATGGTTTCAAAAATGATTTTGAAATATTTAAGAAATTGTTTAAAACTCTGGAATTTTTATTTAAATGTTTTATGGAATATGAGTAAGTTGATAACTTATAAAATTTGTAAATTGCAAGAAAGCAATATTTTAAAGTGTTGAATTTGGATGAAAGGAAAGTAAAATTTGAAATGTGAACTGGAAAATAAAAATTTAACTTAAGTTAAGTTAATTAAAGTGAAATTTGAAAAAAATGTTGCTTGGGTTGGCTAAATGAAGTAATTTGTGGAGAATTGAAATAAATAAATGAATAAATGGACTAATTAAATTACTTAGTTGAATATGATTTGAAGGGTGAATGGATAAAAATCAAATGTGAAATTGGAAAATTAGAATTGAATTTGAATATAAATGGATATAAACTTAATTGGTGAAGTGGAAATAAATCTAAGAACATTTGTATAAAATGTTATAATGGACTTAAGAAAATTGATGGTGAACGTTCTTAAGTGAAATTGGTATTAAAGAAATGTATTAAAAAAATAGTGAATGTTGAAAATTGGTTAAAAATGAAATGAATGTGGAATAATTCTTAAATGATATTAGTTTGGGAAGGATATACTAAGTGAATAACGAATGTGAATAAAGCAATGAGAATAATAATTATTGATGATTAAATATAAGTAAAATGCATGTGAATAAAAAGAATTTGATATAGCTAATTATTCATTTCGCATGACGGTTTGATCTAGATTTGAGCACAAAATTTCGAGATAATTTATATCGATCTGAGTTAGTATTTTTCACTCGATTTCCGACAGTGAACACGGGATATGGATTTTTGATTGATTCTAGAATTCTCTATCATAGTATATGGCTATGCAAGGAGAACGACGGATTCTAACCAAGGAACCAGATCTGAGTCCGCACTAGAGAGTCATGTGAACGATACTAGTTCGGAAGTGAAATTGTGTGATTGAGCGAGCGATCAGATTTGATATTGTGTACGGATGATAACATCGTACGGACTAAAGTAAGATTCTGAATTATATGGTTGGATATCATTGGTAAATAAGAGGCAGGCATTTAAAATCAAGAGAAAATTGGATTGCCAACAAAAAGGTATGTGTTTAAATTGTGTTTGAAATTGATGGTGTTATGATTGAGCCACTTGGCTTTTGTTTCCTTTTGATGACTTGGGCCCCGTAGTGGTGATTTGTAGTTGTTTGGATCTAGCCGCGCAAAGGAGACGCTGGCGAAATTTTTCGAAAATTTAAGGAGTTAGAAACTTTCAATAATTATAATTTGGTTTTGAATATTAATTTGAATGATTGAGTGGATAATATTAGCTGTGATCTTTGGATGAATTCGGAAATTATAATAGTGATATGTGGTTTCAATAAATTGATTTTTGGAATTGATATAACTAGTCGGTTTTGGGAAAGTGATGGGTTTTGGACCATTATTCTTACCTAGCAATTTCGGGGACGAAATTCTTTTAAGGGGTAAGGAATGTAACGACCCAGAAAATTTGGTTATTTGAAATTGGAATATTGAATTGATTGTAAATATTTAAAATTTAATTTTTTAACTTGAATTTCAAATATAACGATTTATTGGATAATCTAATTTTTGAATTTAATAATTTAAAATTGGTTAAAACATTGAATCTTGAGTTTTGAGCTATATAAAAATAATTTAAAGGCTTATTAAATTTATATTAATAAGAATGAACGTATTAGAGCTATTATATTGAATTTAAAAGTGATTTGTTCAATTTTGAAAATATCTTGTTTGAATTGACAAGTAAAAATAGCCTTCCGAGATATAGTCTTGAAATTTTACGAAACCAATTCCATTGGATCCGTAATAGTGTATTATTATTGGATTTCAAATTGCATAACTTTTGGAGTTATCGTTTGGTCGTACGAGATAGAAACGCGCTAAATTTAATATCGAAAATTCAATATAATAATTGGTTTCAAGAAGCTGTCTTCTCCGTACGATTGAATTTGGGCTCGAAACCTTTTCCATTGCGTTCTAAATAGTGGAATAACATTATAAATGCCTAGCGGCACGCCTCAATAGGGGTTCGAGATTTTGGGCTACGTAATCGAGACGATTTAAATTTTAAATATGTGTGTGTGTCTTTATTGATTGACTATATTCACATCAACCCACTTTCTTTCTTATCTCAGCCATCTAGAATTTGACTTTGTCCTTTCAAACACGTTTCCTCCTTCACCTTATTTTATACCAGCTGAACCATTGGTAAACAAAGAAGAAGGAAAATAAAAATCATGGTGGCTTCAAAATTCATTTGCTCACAAAACACTCAAGAAAAAAATACGAAACCACTCTTTAAAATCCTACTTTTCAATTCTTTTCGATCTGGTATAGGTATTGGAGGATGCGGCTTCAAATCGGTGGTCGATAGTGAAGGTCGGAGGTAATTTCGAGGCTAGGGTTCCAGTTTACTTGAGATTGTTTCATCGATTCATTGATGTAAACATGTTTTTTGATTCGTGGAGGGAAATGGCTGCCTGGGTGAAGTTTTGTCCAAGCTCGGTCGCTTAGGGGTGATTGCGACCTGTTGTACGGCCTGGAGGGGTTGGGTTTGGTGGCGTTTCAGTAGGGTGACGCTGGCATGTCATGGCGTGGTGGAAGCGAACGTACTCGACATAAAGAGTTCGTGCGTGGGTTCTGTTCGATGAATGGTGGTTATTGTGGATTTGTAAGTGCACGCGTGCATGGGTATCTCCGTGCACAGGGGGAGCATGAAATTAAGGAAGATGAAGAAACGGTGGGGCGGGCTGGGTTTGCTTGGGGTATGGGCTTGTTATTTAATAATAATAAAAGAGTTGTATGTTTTATATTTAAATATTCTTTTAAACTTATAAAATGCATAACTCTCACATGCGAGGTCGGAATTGTATGAAACTTTTTGCGTTGCGATTGTGGCAACGAGAGCTTCGCAATGGAACTGGTTTGACGAATTCAGAGCTTTTAAGATTTTTAGCTAAATTCGAACGCCACTCGAATTTAGTCGAAATCAGGAATGAAGGCGATAACTCGAATCTATATGAGTAAATCTCACTCATTTGAATGATTGGCATTAATTTTAAATAGTTAAAATTAATTATTAGTTTATTGGTTGAATTGATAAATTATTATCAGTTGAATGTGATATTATATATATTAGTATATATATATATTAGTAGATGGATTGATTGTTCCCGCATATTTTAGCGGATGAGACCCTATGCGCCCCGCGTAATAGTGGATGACCCTATATTACCACGATATCCCGCCTCGAAGCAGGATTGGCATTTTATGTTGTATTAACATCTATGGATGCAGAGAAACAGGTTGGAGGGATCCAACTGGATTTCTCAAAAAGGTTGAATTTAATTTCATATATAATGATATGTTTGAATAATCTGTGGTAAATTATTACGTGATTTGAACTTATTGGATGCTATGGTGGCAGTGGCCTAGATTTTGGTATTTTTAAAATACCATAAGTATTATTTTGAATTTGGAAAGAAATTAAAAAGGGAATTTTGGAAGTGAAACATTTGTGTTCAGTTTTTGGGATTATTTAAAAAGATATTGTTTTTGATAAAAATTAGTGGTTTGAATTTCAATCTATTATTAATCGTCTCGTGGAATAATTTTAAATAGAGATTTTAAAATGGTGTATATGAAGGATTTCAAACAATAAAATCAAGAGATATGTGTTTTAAAAATAAAATGGTTTAGAAATCGGTAGTTAAATAATTTGGAGAAATAAAAGAAAATTTGGAAATAAATATAAAATTGGTTATACTTGATTTTTTAATAAGGTTTCTAAATTTCAAAATGGAAGTAGAATTGAGATTTGGGTTGGTTTTTGAATATAGTTTGGGTTATTTGAGAGATTGATTTATAAATGGAATTTAAAATAAAAATCAATGTAAAAAGGTTTTAGTGATGTGAAACCGTTGTAAACGGGAGATGAGACCATTTGGTATATAGATAATGTTTATAATAAAATGAAGTGATTATCAGTCGATAACTTGAGGATATAAATTCACGATAAGAATTGAGTAAAACGGTAAAAAAAGAAAACAATAGATTTTTCGTTGAAAACGTGGAAAGGGGATTTACGAAATTGGGACGTAAATCAATTAGTGATAAATCGAGAGAGATTTATAAGTGTTATATTGGTTATATTGGAATCGAAAAAGTATATTTTTATCAAGGGGATGAGTTATTTTAAAAAAAGAGGATTTTTAAATATTAACTAGGTAATTTAATAGGTGTTTAAAAATATTTAAGAAAATTAGTTATTTAATTATTTTAAATTGTTTAAAGTATATTTAATTATTAAATAAGTTACATATAATGATTTGTTTTAAGTTAATCATTAATTAATCAGTATTTTAACTTAAAAAGATAAATTATTCAATATTAATCGTGTCTAATATAATACCTTTATTTAAGAGTATTTTCCTATATAAAACTTGGGAATTTATCTAGAAATTTTATAAGCATTATTTTAAGATAATTATTAAATAAAGTTTTCATAAAGTAATGGAATACTTTCATGGAGAAATCGGAGGCATAGATTGCCTATAGTTAAGTTTGGATTTCGTTGGGATGAAGACGTAATCATTGAGCTGTGAATCCATGGTTGATACTGCATGGTGCTTTCCATATTTATTTCAAAAAGGTAATCGTAGCCTCAAGCCTCATCAATCGGGAATGACTGAAAATCAGGGGAGATGCAGCAAGGCTAAGTTGGTCGTACCCAATTAGGGTATGTTTATAACCTTTCTAGATACCCTCGGCTATTACTACTACGGTGCATGGGAAGAACTCGTTAAGGGTGGGAACACCCGGGGTGATAGAAAATTCGGTACTATCCAGGTCAGGGGTAGTCCGGTCTTGTGTTGCAGGGGATCCCGGCGAGGTCCTCGGTACATTTTTCTAGATGTGTACCATAATAGGTGGTACCCTAGTGCCTAATCATTTGTATGGAATCCATTCTCCAATACGTGCCTTTACGGTTTTGGTTGTAGAGCCTAGTATGCTGGAATTTAATTAATGTAACAATTGCGGCTATTTGAATAAGTATTTGTACCTAGACACTATTATAATATCAGATGATTTTGATATAAAATGTTTTGGTTATCATAAGGTAAAAACCGATCGTATTTATGTGTGTCGTGGTCTTACGAGATACCTTTGTTTTTAAAGGATTTTGATAACTTTAATAATTCAAATTGAGCGTGTTTTTCTTACGCTGGTTTTCCAGACTGACTCGGGTGTTATTTTATTATAATGCTTCGGTCAAACCGAGTATTACAGATACAGGTTAGGATGCTGTGGAGCTCAGGAGACGAGCTGGATGATGAAGACGTATTACACGTACTTGATTATATTCCGTTGTGTATTGTACGTTGTATATTTAGCACTTGTGAGGACAAATTACTATAACTATCCAGTATTGAGTTATTGATTTGTTGTACTCTAATGATGTTATGTGTAACGACCCGTATTTTTACGGATCGACAAGTTCGTCAAAATCTGGAATTTTTGCATTTTTAAGTCATTTCAGATTTTTGTGGAAATTTGTCTAAGTCCTAGGTCGTGGACGACCTAAGAGCTAAGTCGTGACCGAGTTAAGGACTTGCGAGTTAGTGTTAGGTCGTGGGTTAGTTGGAGCGACCTATAAAATTGTGCAACCTAGGATTTAGTTAAGTAATTAGGTCGGCAGGGCGAGTTAACGACCTAAAGACTGACCGACTTAAGAAGTTTAGGCGACCTAAGAGAATGTTGTGAGCGACCTAAGTTTTGTTAAGTGTTAGGTCGGCTGGGAAAGTTAGCGACCTAGTAGTTGCCGAGTTAGCGACCTAGTAGTTGCCGAGTTAGCGACCTAGTAGTTGGCGACCTAAGGACCTAAGGAGTTAACAAGTTGGCGACCTTAGGAGTTAGGCTAAGTGTTAGGTCGCGTGGAGGCTTAAGGAATTAGGTCGTAACCTGTTAAGTCGTAGGTCGCTGGGTTTCGTCTAAGTGTTAGCGTAGTTAGGTCGTTAGATCTGTGTTGAGTTAGGTCGTAGACGACCTAAGATGGTTAGGTCGCGTGTGTGTTAGGTCGCGAGTTTGCTGAGTCGTAGGTCGCGTGAGTTGTTAGGTCGCGTGGATCTAACTGTTAGGTCGTATGTTGTTTTAGGTCGACATGTGTTAGGTCGCGTAGGAGCCTAAGTTGTTAGGTCGCAACCCAACTGAGTCGTAGGTTGTTAAGTCGCTTAGATAGTTTAAGTGTTAGGTCGTAGCCTATGCTTTAAGACGAAAGCGACCTAGGAGTTAAGTGTTAGGTCGTAACATCGTTAGGTCGTAAGATGGGGAGGCCTGTTAGGTCGCTAAGCGCGTAAGAGGTTAGGTCGCGCGTGCGATGAGTCGCTGGGTCTGGCTAAGTCGTTAGGTCGGAGAGGCTTAGGTCGGAAACGACCTAGGGAGATAGCCGAGTTACGACTTAGAGCAGTTTTCAGCTATAAATAGGAGGGGTTGTTCTCACTTTTTGGGATCCGGATTTTGAAGCGACGAAGTGCTGCCATTTTGAGAGCTCGACTTCTACACTTCTTCACTTCTTTTCTCCACTCTAATCTAGTGCTTCCATCCATCCAAATCGAAGATCGAGATTGAAGATTCAAAAGCTTGGATTGAAGATCTTCATCTTTTCAAGAGAGATTTCTTCATTTGAAGCGGATTTGTGATAGATCTAGCTTCATCCTTCGCTGTCCAGATCTGAAGTGTGTTGATTTGAGGTTGTTTAGGTGGTTTGGTGAGTGGTGATTATCTCTCACACGGATCCAAAGGAGTAGATCGGATTGTTGGCTCGATTTGGTGTTAAATTAGTGATTTCCATGCATTTTCTTCATCCTATGTGTAGATCCATGTAGATCCATTGTTCATGATGATGTTGCATCCATTTTATCATATGTTAACCTATGCAAGTTCATTCATCAAGTTTGTAGAGATATAACCCATGTTTTCATGCTTATTGGACTTTCAACTCTTTAATTACGAAAATGCCATTATTGTTATAATTGTCTACTTAGATCATTTTTGAATGCTTGATTGCTTGGATTGATGTTTGATTTGATTGATTATTATGAACTAGATGATTGATGATTAGATTTAGACCAAAGGTGATTCAAAAGCTAAGGGAAAGGCTCTTGGATTGGGAAAGCTGCTCGTGGCATATGTAGCGGGATGATGAAGCTCTTATGCATAGATTTGACGATGTGATGTTGAGATGAGGCTTCGCGAGGATGTTATGAAGCGAGGCAATCATATGATGAAGACTTGGTCTAATCCAGGCGGGATCATTCCAAGCATGTTGATAACTCGGTGATATGATTCGAGTTGAGGATAATGGATGCTCGAGAGGCGCTTGAGCTAGTATGGCAATAGTCGTCGAGGAGGATGACTAGGAGGTTGAGATCTCATCGTTGTTGAAGGTTCTAGCATGCTCTAAGCAAGAGTACATGGGGACGCCCAAAAGACTAAGTTGATGGTCAAGTACTCTGGGTAGATTCGATAATCCTAGGCACGGGTCACGATGACGTGCGGGAGTTATGTCTAGAACCGGGGTTACCATTAGCCCTTGACGGACGGCTGAAAGAATGTGCCGGTCATTCAATTAACGGTGATATCGCAACAATGATAACAGTGATAGCCGAGTCATGGATGTTTGGTTGTATCGTCATTCGGTCTCAAGAGCGGTATTTCCTGGGTGCTTATCTGACCTTGGTTTTAGACCTTGGGATTTGTACTTGGAAAACATCGCTCTTGACTCGAGTGACAATTGCTTTACTTTAAATTGTATGCTCTGCTATGTTTGCTTCTGCTTAGTGTGTGTCTGGGGGCTATCACTGTAGAATGAGGTTGGGGTGGGAGGGTTGTATTCCTATTCCTTTGCCTTTATGCTCTTTTGGTATGTTGTTAGTTAATTTACTGCTCACTAAGACTGTTGTCTGACTCAAGGCTTTATGTTTTAATTCTTATTGCCTTGGGCTGTTCGTCCATTTTGGGACGGGCAGACTAGGTAGCAGGTGACAGGTGCTGTTCTCTTCTTACGATGTTGATATCGAAGACGAGCTGGAGGATTGCATATTATCTTCTTATTATATGTACTGGATATTCCGCTGTTTTGTATTCTCTGAGAGATATGTAGTGAGGCTGGATGTATTGACTATATGGATGCTTGTATTCAACTATTATGGAGTTTTATATGATGTCATTTTGTTCTGTAAAGCTTCACTATACATATGTTCTATTGTATTTTGTCCATGCGCTGTGAGTAATACGATAGATTCTTTTGTTTTAAATCTTACCTTGACAATCGTCCATGGTCGCCTGGCACACTTTACAGCGCACTATCTCTAGATTCGGTGCAGGGGTCATGGGCGGTCGTCACATTTGGTATCAGAGCATTGGTTAATCGATTTTACCCAACGCTCGCCGTCGTAACTACGTATGAGAGACGTAATTGTATTTTTGATGGATGAATACTATATATAATATAGTAGCTTAGTAGAGTTTGAGTCCTTTATGCAGTTGTTTCTCTAGATGTTCTAATCATTTCTTTTTATAGATATTGAGAATGAGTCAAAAAGGGAAACCAGCTGCTAGGGAAGGCCGTGCTACTGAAGGGGCTGCTGATTATGTTGCTATGTTCGAAACCATGATGACTTCGATCAGGAGAAGGATGTCAGCCCCGGGGCCATCAGTAGATGTTGGGGATCAAGTACAGGCTCCAAGATTGATGGATCACTTGGACGATTCATTTAGGAAGCTTGTGGAGGAAGCTCTTAGACACGAGAATCTGTTTCCTAAGGAAGGATCTGTTGTTGCTGTAACCAGGGAAGAGTCTAAACCCCAGCAGGGTAGAAACAAGAAGAGGAAGCAGCAGCAGCAGAAGGGTAAAGATGGTCAGAAGAGGCCGAAAGGCGAAGTGACTTGCTACAACTGTCAGCAGAAAGGCCATCTCTCCAAGGATTGCAAGAATCCGAAGGCGCCGGCAAAGTGCCACAACTGTGACAAGCCAGGGCATTTCAGGAAGAATTGTCCAGAACCGAGTAGGGACAAGCAGATTGTGCAGGCTTATACTTTGGGAGCTGTTCCGTCGTCTTCGAAAGCTCCTACCGCAGAAGAGAAGGGAAAGAGTGTGGTGGTTCAAGGTACTCTTTTCCTATGAGGTGTTCCAGTTAGAGTCTTGTTTGATACCGGAGCGTCGCACTCGTTTGTATGTAGTGAACTTGTAGGCCGGTTAGGCTTGGAACCGGGTATTGTTGATAGGCCATCGGTTGTGACTAATCCAGTTGGGGGTTCGTCTTGTTTGTGTATGTTATGCCGTGGTCTAGTTGTGTCGAGTCATGGTTGCTCTTTTGTTTGTGATTGTTTTGTTCTGAACTCTGCGGGGTTCGGAATTATTTTGGGTATGGACTGGCTTAGGAAGTATGCGGCTGAGGTTGATTGTGAGAGGCTGGAGGTGACAGTCGAGAATGTGGAAGGGCGAAAGAAAGTGATACGATGTAAGCATGAGGAAGGCGTCTTCATGAGCTTCATGTATTCGCTAGTTGTTCCACGGGATGGACTGTCTTTAGTGCCAATCGCAAATGGATTCGAGGATGTCTTTGACGAAGTCAAAGGGTTGCCGCCGCATAGAGAGATCGAGTTTCGTATAGATCTAGTTGAAGGAGCCAGACCTGTTGTGATGCCTCTTAGGCGGATGGCGCCTAGGGAACAGCAAGAGTTGAGGGTGCAAGTTGATGATCTTTTGCAGAAAGGATTCATTCGGCGTAGTGTGTCCGAGTGGGGTGCACCAGTTGTGTTTGCAACCAAGGCAGGTGGATCGTTGAGATTGTGTGTGGATTATCGTGAGCTGAATAAGGTGACTAAGAAGAACAAGTATCCATTGCCGAGAATAGATGACTTGTTTGATCAGCTTCACGAGGCTAAGGTGTTTTCTCAATTGGATTTGGCAACGGGATTTCACCAGTTGAGAGTGGCTAAGGATAGTGTGCCGAAGACTGCTTTTAGGACACCATCCGGTTTCTTTGAGTGGCTGGTAATGCCGTTTGGATTGACTAACGCGCCAGCATATTTTGTGGATCTTATGAATAGAGTGTTCAGAGATCAGTTGAACAAGTTCGTACTTGTGTTCGTGGATGATATTCTGATTTATTCCAGAACGGAAGAAGAGCACAAGACGCACTTGCGTATTGTTTTGGAAATCTTGCGGAAACATCAGCTGAAGGCTAAGTTTTCGAAGTGTCACTTCTGGAAGAGTGAAGTGAGGTTCTTAGGCCATGTGATTTCTGGAAATGGAATAGCGGTTGATCCCGCTAAGGTGGCAGCAATCCAGGATTGGGTTAGACCTAAGAATGCATCTGATGTGAGAAGTTTTCTTGGATTAGCAGGATATTATCGACGGTTTATCAAAGACTTCTCCAAGATAGCTGCACCGTTAACAGGATTGACGAAGAAGAACCAAGTGTTCAGTTGGGATGCTAAGTGTGAGCAAGCTTTCGGAATCCTGAAAGAGAGATTGACGAGTGCTCCTGTTTTGACTATTCCAAGTGGGAATGATGAGATGGTGGTTTACACCGACGCATGTGGTACGGGACTTGGAGCAGTGCTGATGCAGAGAGATAAAGTGGTTGCGTATGCCAGTCGACAACTGAAGCCGCATGAAAGGAATTACCCAACTCATGATTTGGAGTTAGCGGCGATTGTATTTGCTCTGAAGATGTGGAGGCATTATCTGTTGGGAGTTCGATTCGAGTTGTTTACAGATCATAAGTCGTTGAAGTATCTTTTCTCCCAGAAGGATTTGAATCTTCGGCAGCAACGTTGGCTAGAGTTTTTGGCATCATATGATTTTGGTATAGCTTATACTCCGGGAAAAGGTAACGCAGTGGCTGATGCGTTAAGTCGAAGACATGCAGGATTGGGAGCCATGTTTTCTGAATGGAAGAGTCTCGAGTATTTAGCTGGATTTGACTTCAGGCCTAGATGCGAATTGGAACCTGAGATGCTGGCAAACTTATCAATAAGACCCACTCTTGTGGAAAGGATTGGTGAGAGCCAAAAGCGAGATGATAAGCTTGTCAAGATTATCCGTGAGTTGGAATCTGGATTGGATCCAGAAAAGGATAAAGGATTCGAGGTCGATCGAGAGGGTTGGCTTCGGAAGCAAGGACGACTAGTTGTTCCCGATATAGATGAGTTGAGGAGTGAAGTTCTGAAGGAAAGTCATCACTCGAGGTTGACAATTCATCCAGGTGGAAATAAGATGTATCGGGATATGAAGAGAACCTACTATTGGGAAGGTATGAAGAAGGATGTTGGAAATTTTATTTCCAAGTGTATGAACTGCCAGTTGATTAAAGCTGAACAGAAGAAGCCAAGTGGATTGCTTCAACCATTAGAAGTTCCTACATGGAAGTGGGAACAAGTGTCGATGGATTTCATCGATGGATTGCCTAGAACCAGAACGGGAAATGAAGGGATTTGGGTCATTGTGGATCGTCTGACTAAGAGTGCACGATTCATTCCTGTTCGATCGACTAGGACTGCATCAAAGTTGGCTGAGTTGTATGTGAAGTGGATAGTTCGATTCCATGGTATTCCGAAGAATATAGTGAGCGATCGAGATCCATTGTTCACTAGTGGATTTTGGAAGAGCTTCCAGGAAGTTTTGGGAACCGAGTTGTGTTTGAGTACAGCTTATCATCCCCAAACAGATGGTCAGACCGAGAGAGTCAACCGAGTTTTGGAAGATCTCCTCAGAGCATGTGTTTTGGATTTCGGAGGATCATGGGAAGATCACCTTCATTTGGTGGAGTTTGCGTACAACAACAGTTACCAGTCAAGCATTGGTATGGCACCGTATGAGGCGTTGTATGGAAGACCGTGTAACTCTCCGACATGTTGGTTGGAAACTGGAGAAAAGCTGATACTTGGGCCAGAGATGATTCGACAGACTTCGGATTGCATAGAGATCATTCGGCAACGAATGAAGGCAGCCCAAGACCGTCAGAAGAGTTATGCTGATAAGCGTCGAAAGGATTTGGAATTCGACGTAGGAGATATGGTTTTTGTGAAGATTTCTCCACTGAAGAATATTATCCGATTCGGGAAGAAAGGAAAATTGACTCCGAGATTTGTTGGACCATTCCCGATTATCGAGCGAATTGGAAAGCTCGCTTACAGATTGGAGTTACCAGAGAAGATGTCGAGTGTGCACAATGTTTTTCATGTATCATATCTACGGAAGTATGTGCACGACTCGAGAACAGTGGTTTCTGCTGATAGCTGTGAAGACTTAGAAGTTGATCCAGTTGATAGAAGACCTCGTAAGCCACTTCGTGTTGTGGAAACCGACACGAAACAGCTTAGGAGGAAGGTAGTTAAGTTGCTCAAGATACAATGGAGTGATGATGATAACGACTGTACGTGGGAGGTGGAAGAGAGGATGAAAGCAGCTCATCCTGAACTCTTCAAGGTATGGCCCTAAGGTGTCGTCTCATCTCGCGATATTGTAACTTGTTCTAAGTTTTAGAATTCTGTACGCTAAGTTAGAATTGGATGCATGGTTTGTTGATTGCTATGGATGGTAGGCGTACAGAATAGTTTTGATTGCTTGGAATTTCGGGGGCGAAATTCCTAAGGGGGAGAGAATGTAACGACCCGTATTTTTACGGATCGACAAGTTCGTCAAAATCTGGAATTTTTGCATTTTTAAGTCATTTCAGATTTTTGTGGAAATTTGTCTAAGTCCTAGGTCGTGGACGACCTAAGAGCTAAGTCGTGACCGAGTTAAGGACTTGCGAGTTAGTGTTAGGTCGTGGGTTAGTTGGAGCGACCTATAAAATTGTGCAACCTAGGATTTAGTTAAGTAATTAGGTCGGCAGGGCGAGTTAACGACCTAAAGACTGACCGACTTAAGAAGTTTAGGCGACCTAAGAGAATGTTGTGAGCGACCTAAGTTTTGTTAAGTGTTAGGTCGGCTGGGAAAGTTAGCGACCTAGTAGTTGCCGAGTTAGCGACCTAGTAGTTGCCGAGTTAGCGACCTAGTAGTTGGCGACCTAAGGACCTAAGGAGTTAACAAGTTGGCGACCTTAGGAGTTAGGCTAAGTGTTAGGTCGCGTGGAGGCTTAAGGAATTAGGTCGTAACCTGTTAAGTCGTAGGTCGCTGGGTTTCGTCTAAGTGTTAGCGTAGTTAGGTCGTTAGATCTGTGTTGAGTTAGGTCGTAGACGACCTAAGATGGTTAGGTCGCGTGTGTGTTAGGTCGCGAGTTTGCTGAGTCGTAGGTCGCGTGAGTTGTTAGGTCGCGTGGATCTAACTGTTAGGTCGTATGTTGTTTTAGGTCGACATGTGTTAGGTCGCGTAGGAGCCTAAGTTGTTAGGTCGCAACCCAACTGAGTCGTAGGTTGTTAAGTCGCTTAGATAGTTTAAGTGTTAGGTCGTAGCCTATGCTTTAAGACGAAAGCGACCTAGGAGTTAAGTGTTAGGTCGTAACATCGTTAGGTCGTAAGATGGGGAGGCCTGTTAGGTCGCTAAGCGCGTAAGAGGTTAGGTCGCGCGTGCGATGAGTCGCTGGGTCTGGCTAAGTCGTTAGGTCGGAGAGGCTTAGGTCGGAAACGACCTAGGGAGATAGCCGAGTTACGACTTAGAGCAGTTTTCAGCTATAAATAGGAGGGGTTGTTCTCACTTTTTGGGATCCGGATTTTGAAGCGACGAAGTGCTGCCATTTTGAGAGCTCGACTTCTACACTTCTTCACTTCTTTTCTCCACTCTAATCTAGTGCTTCCATCCATCCAAATCGAAGATCGAGATTGAAGATTCAAAAGCTTGGATTGAAGATCTTCATCTTTTCAAGAGAGATTTCTTCATTTGAAGCGGATTTGTGATAGATCTAGCTTCATCCTTCGCTGTCCAGATCTGAAGTGTGTTGATTTGAGGTTGTTTAGGTGGTTTGGTGAGTGGTGATTATCTCTCACACGGATCCAAAGGAGTAGATCGGATTGTTGGCTCGATTTGGTGTTAAATTAGTGATTTCCATGCATTTTCTTCATCCTATGTGTAGATCCATGTAGATCCATTGTTCATGATGATGTTGCATCCATTTTATCATATGTTAACCTATGCAAGTTCATTCATCAAGTTTGTAGAGATATAACCCATGTTTTCATGCTTATTGGACTTTCAACTCTTTAATTACGAAAATGCCATTATTGTTATAATTGTCTACTTAGATCATTTTTGAATGCTTGATTGCTTGGATTGATGTTTGATTTGATTGATTATTATGAACTAGATGATTGATGATTAGATTTAGACCAAAGGTGATTCAAAAGCTAAGGGAAAGGCTCTTGGATTGGGAAAGCTGCTCGTGGCATATGTAGCGGGATGATGAAGCTCTTATGCATAGATTTGACGATGTGATGTTGAGATGAGGCTTCGCGAGGATGTTATGAAGCGAGGCAATCATATGATGAAGACTTGGTCTAATCCAGGCGGGATCATTCCAAGCATGTTGATAACTCGGTGATATGATTCGAGTTGAGGATAATGGATGCTCGAGAGGCGCTTGAGCTAGTATGGCAATAGTCGTCGAGGAGGATGACTAGGAGGTTGAGATCTCATCGTTGTTGAAGGTTCTAGCATGCTCTAAGCAAGAGTACATGGGGACGCCCAAAAGACTAAGTTGATGGTCAAGTACTCTGGGTAGATTCGATAATCCTAGGCACGGGTCACGATGACGTGCGGGAGTTATGTCTAGAACCGGGGTTACCATTAGCCCTTGACGGACGGCTGAAAGAATGTGCCGGTCATTCAATTAACGGTGATATCGCAACAATGATAACAGTGATAGCCGAGTCATGGATGTTTGGTTGTATCGTCATTCGGTCTCAAGAGCGGTATTTCCTGGGTGCTTATCTGACCTTGGTTTTAGACCTTGGGATTTGTACTTGGAAAACATCGCTCTTGACTCGAGTGACAATTGCTTTACTTTAAATTGTATGCTCTGCTATGTTTGCTTCTGCTTAGTGTGTGTCTGGGGGCTATCACTGTAGAATGAGGTTGGGGTGGGAGGGTTGTATTCCTATTCCTTTGCCTTTATGCTCTTTTGGTATGTTGTTAGTTAATTTACTGCTCACTAAGACTGTTGTCTGACTCAAGGCTTTATGTTTTAATTCTTATTGCCTTGGGCTGTTCGTCCATTTTGGGACGGGCAGACTAGGTAGCAGGTGACAGGTGCTGTTCTCTTCTTACGATGTTGATATCGAAGACGAGCTGGAGGATTGCATATTATCTTCTTATTATATGTACTGGATATTCCGCTGTTTTGTATTCTCTGAGAGATATGTAGTGAGGCTGGATGTATTGACTATATGGATGCTTGTATTCAACTATTATGGAGTTTTATATGATGTCATTTTGTTCTGTAAAGCTTCACTATACATATGTTCTATTGTATTTTGTCCATGCGCTGTGAGTAATACGATAGATTCTTTTGTTTTAAATCTTACCTTGACAATCGTCCATGGTCGCCTGGCACACTTTACAGCGCACTATCTCTAGATTCGGTGCAGGGGTCATGGGCGGTCGTCACATTATGTATAAATAATAGTTATAGTTCTTTTGTATAAAGACATGTTATTATCCATTATATATTGTTCCGCTGCGATTGTAAGATTCTGTGTTGTTTTTTTGTTTATTCTTCTACCTCTTTCTTCTTTTCCTTTAACGATCTGGTATTTCCGGCACTCAATTGCTCAGCATCTAATACAGTGGACATACTAGTGTCGATTTTCGAGTGTCGAAAATCTACTTTCATTACAGTTAGATTTTAAAATCAGCTTATTCAAATTAATTTCATTAAATTGATTTCTACGCGTTTCAAGCCCGTAATCAAACGACAAGTCTGATCGCTACGAAACTTGAAATCCTACAATAATTCACTGATACGGATCAGATGAAACTAGTGTCGTCGAAATCCAAGACAATGGCCCAAATGGTTATTTTCACGTTAATTAAATAAATTATTATTATATTAACTAAATCACTTTTAACTTCGAATTTAATAACTAACAAATTTTTCCATTTCTAATTACACAGAAATTAAGTAACCCTTTAAAACAAATTTCCCATGTCAAATTCAATATTTAAACGTTGCACAAATTACTATGTTCAATTATAACTGAAATAAATTCATTAAATTAAAATTCCATTAAATCCATTTATTTTGATTTCACTCTTATTATTTAATCAATTATTACTTATGAATGTAACTAACATAAGTTTACATCTATTTACATCAATTGTCTACAGTTACCATCTTTTTCCATATTAATTACAATATTTCAATTATACTAAATTTTTATCAATTTTCCAAATTAATTTCAAAAGACTAAATAGATGGTGATAATAACAATTATTACCTTTCACTTAATTTAATCACATTTGTAAGTTTATTATATAAAAACAAATGTTATAACTACTTACATAACACCGATTTTATCAGATTACAATTAATTACATATTATTTCACCAATTAATATAACATTTAATTTATTTCCTTATTTACAATTTATAACCAATTATAACTTTTCAATCATTTCAATTAATTGGAATTACATTAAAATAATTAGCAATTCCCTCAAATTAACTATAACGGCCCGGGATTTTCGACCCTCGAAAATCGACATAAATACGTTCACTTAATAACATGCCGAATAATCGAATTCCAAAAAACCCGATAGTTAGGGGAAAAGAAAACGAAGTGGAAGAAGAAAATTGAACAACAACATAGAATCTCACAAACGCAAGGGAACAATATATAATAGATAATAACATGTCTTTATACAAAAAGAGTAATAACTGTTATTTATACATAACATCATCAGAGTACAACAAATCAACAAATGAATAACGGACAGTTATAATAACTTGTCTTCAATAGTGCTGAATATAAAGCCTACAATACACAGCGGAATATAATCAAGTACGTTTAATACGTCTTCATCATCCAGCTCGTCTCCTTAGCTCCATTGCATCCTAACATGAATATGCAATACTCGGTCTGACCCGAGTATTATTAAATAACACCCGAGTTAGTCAGGAAAACCAGCGTGAGAAAAACACACTCAATTTGAATTATTAAAGTTATCAAAAATCCTTTGAAAACTAAGGTATCTCATAAGGCCACGCCACACATAGATACGACGGGTTTTTACCTTACGATAACCAAAACATTTTATATCAAAATCATCTGATATTATAATAGTGTCTACGTACAAATACTTATTCAAATAGCTGAAATTGTTACATTATTAAATTCCAGCATACTAGGCTCTACAACCAAAACCGTAAAGGCACGTATTGGAGAATGGATTCCATACAGGCACTGGGGTACCACCTACATGGTACACATTTAGAAAAATGTACCAAGGACCTCACCGGGATCCCCTATAACACAAGACCGGCCCTATCCCTAATCTGGATAGAACCGAATATGTTATCACCCCGGGTGTTCCCACCCTTATCGAGAGCTCTTTTTCCATGCCCCACCATATCCATAATTTATAATATATTTGAGGGTATCTAGAAAGGTGATAACATACCCTAATTGGGTGCGACCCGCTTAGCCTTGCTGCATCTCCTCTGATTTTCAGTCATTCTGGTTGATGAGGCTTGAGGCTACGATTACCTTTGTAAGGAATTTATACTTGGAATGTTCATTGTCCTTTAATGTCAATGTGTTGAAAACATCCATACAAGTTCGTTCTGGGTCTGAACAAAACCGAAGGCACTACTCCCACTACATTCATTTTGGAATCGTCCTCAGGATTAGTAGCGAGTAGCCCTTGCACTTCAAAGCTCCATCTTCATTTTCACCCTCTTGCCTTCACCTCTAAGCGTATTCGTTGGATCGAAGGGTTTTCGGATAACTTATCTGATCTTGGTCTCTTCGAAACAATGCTCGATATTTCCGGTAAACTCAACTCCATTTCTTTGGGAAATAAATAGACAAAAATAAGATCGGAGATCATATCCTAACCTTTAGTGGACGGATTTCCTTACCATCGTCCTAGAAGAACGAAACGAGTTTACACGTAGAGTATAGCACCTTTGACGGTTAATTGTACCATATAATTCTCGTGTTTCTACTAGATATTCCCAAAGTTATGTTTTTAGTCTAGATTTGATAGTCGGTTCTTCAACTATCAAAGAAATAATCATTCAACCAAAGAGTTCATTTTCCACTGAAAACACTAAGTCTCGTTTAATTTAAATTTTAATAAATTAAATCTCTTTATCAAAAGGTATGTACTTATCTTATCAGAGTAAGTACGTTCACTGACCATTCTTTTCAAAAACATTTGAAAACTTTTTAAAATAAATATGGAAAGCACCATGCGGTATCAACCATGGATTCGCAGCTCAATGATTACGTCTCTATCCCAGAGAAATCCAAACTTAGTTGTAGGCAATCTCTGCCTTCGATTTCACCATGAAAGTATACCATTACTTTCCGAAGACTTGTTTAATAACTAAATATACTTTTAAAACAATTTAAATAATTACATAACTTTGAAACAATAATTAATTCTGATTTATTAACAAAATTATAATCGATTTACAAGACTTGTTGATAAAACTTATAATTCCTTTTGGAAATTTAAAATATTCAATAACTAACTTTCTGAAATATTTTTATTATAAAACGCTTTAAATTACCTAGTTTAATAATTAAAAATCCTCTTTTTTAGAACAAACACAACTTCTTGTTAAAATATATTTTTCAATTCCAATATAAACAATCTAATATTTATAGATCTCCTCTCGATTTATCACCAATTGATTTACATCCCCAATTTCATAAATCCCTTTTTCACAATTCCAAAAGTAAAATCTATCATTTCTATTTAAACCGATTTACCCATCTCACTATAAATTCTTACCTTGAATTTATATCTTCAATTTATCAAATGATAATCATTTCACTTTATAAATAAACATTGTTTATAAATCCCATAGTCTCATTCCAGTTTACAACGGTTTTCACATCACTTAAATTCATTATAAATCGATTTCTAAATTAAATTCCATTTATAAATCAATTTCTTAAATAACCCAACTATATTCCAAAACCAACCAAATCTCGATTCTACTTCCATTTTGCAATTTAAAAGTCTTATTTAAGATCCAGTATGACCAATTTTATACTTATTTCCAAATTCCATTTTTATTCTCCAAAACTTGTTAAAAATCTCGATTTTAAAACCCTTTTTATTTAAACAAGTTGTTAACTCCCATTTTTATGTCGACCTAAAACTCTGCGACCTAAAGTTCTTCATGACTTAACAGACTCTGCGACCTAAAGTTCCTAATGACCTAAGGAAGTTAGCGACCTAACGACCTAAAGTTCTTCACGACTTAACAGACTCTACGACCTAAAGTTCCTAACGACCTAAGGAAGTTAGCGACCTAACGACCTAAAGCTCTTCACGACTTAACAGACTCTACGACCTAAGGAAGTTAGCGACCTAACGACCTAAAGTTCTTCACGACCTAACAGTCTTCATGACCTAACTCCTGAAGCGGCCTAGCGACATAGAAATTTAACGAGCTAAGGAGATAGTGACCTAGTGGCTCCCGTCTTCAGCGACCTAAAAGCTTCGCGATCTAACTTCACAAAGCAGCACAACGACCTACCGCTCCATCAGGCTAACTTCTTAAGTCGCGAGTGGGCCACGACCTAAATTAGGTCGCTCGTGACCTACGACCTAACTTAGGTTGTACACGACCTAAGACTTGGGGGTTAAATTTCACCCAGAACCACTCCTATAAATACAGCCCCAACTCCAACTAGCAAAGGACTTTTGGCCAATCATTTTCTGAAGCGTCATTACTCTACCGAACTCTCAACTCATCCAAGACTCGAAGAACTCCAAATATCGAAGATACTACAACAAGCTTTGAACGAGATTCTACACATCCGACATGAATTCGACAAATCTCATCGTCAGAGTTTGAGTTACTAATCCGAAGTGTTTGAGTGATCGAAGTGAATTGTATTCAAAGTGCATTGTATCAAATTGTAACCATATCAGCAATAAAAGACTATAAAGTGGACGTAGGCTCAATTACGGGCCGAACCACTATAAATCTGTTGTTCCTTTACCGTTTTCTGCTATTTTCAGCTTGTATTCTGTTCCTGTACCAACGGGTGGTGCTTTCACATTGTTATTACACAAACTGGGTGTTAGCGTTCACTTTTTAGCGTTAACATTTTGGTGCTTTCACTGAGAACCCAACTCAGGAATATTGTCATCATTGCTTCAAAGAAGTTCGTTGAAAAAGTCTCTTTCAAGACCAGAAGTCTGTTGGATATAATGGCTCCTGGAAGGAAACGTAAGTCTGTCAGATCTGAAGATGCTCACGATAATACTGCCACTTCTCCTTCTCCAAGTCAGGCAGCTCCAAGTGTTGGAGTGACACGAGAAGAATTAGATGCTGCAGTGTCCGGACTGTATTAGCAGATTGAAACTCAGAATACTCTAATGATGGAGAAGTTAAATGCTTTGCTCGGGGCTAGTCAAAGACCGGTGAATAATGAAGAAAACACCACTGATGCTCTTTACAACTCCGAAGGAAGAAATATTCCTCAAGGGGGATCAGGTGCTGCTGAAGGGGCACCCCTCCAAGCTGAAGGATCCAGGCCATCGCTAGTTTTCAGCGAACATTTGCCCGGACAAACTTCCGAGAAAATGGCCGAAGTCTACTCCGCAAAGTCATTAAACAATGAGGAATATCTCTCTGGCATGATTCGGCAAATAATGAAAGAAAGCATGCAGAGAGATGAAGATGAGAGCGAATGGGGATTCGCACCGAGTAAAACTCCGTTTACTGAGAGGATTCTAAAAGATAAGTTTCCCAGAAAATTTGTTCCCCCTACCATTCCTGCTTATCCGGGGACAAGTGACCCAAATCAATTCTTGTATAAATATGACTGGCACATGACCGGCGCAAGAGCGACTGATGAGATTAAGTGCCGGTATTTCCTGGTATATTTGGAAGGAGTGGCACTTCTTTGGTTTACCAAGCTTCCCGTTCGATCTTTAGACCAGTTTTCTGATCTAACCCGAAAGTTTAAGGAGCAATTCAGGCTGTACGCTTCAAAGGCGAAAGACATAATGTCATTGTCTAGTCTTGAATAGAATCCGGGAGAGCCTATTAAGTCATTCCTGAATCGCTTCTATATAGCTCAGCTGAAGTTGACAACGCAGAGCCACGATTGGTCTTGACTTATTTGATGCGTGCTATCGACAAGTCGAGCGAATTTGGAAAATGGCTAAAAATGAAGGAGCCAAATTCACTCGAGAAATTCTATAAGAAAGCTGATGAATTCATACGCTTGGAAAATCTTCCGGCACCAATGAAAGTGGTGGCAACAAGGGTGGAGAATAATATTGCTGCTTCGGTTAAGAAATATTCCGGAGGTCAGAAGAGGGAAAGTCATGATGGGAAGAAACAAAAGGATATAAAGAAACCTCGCTTCTTCAAACCCTCAGATTTCACTCCATTGACCGACACTCCGGAAAATATCTTCTTTGCCACCAAAGATGCCGTGGATTATCCCAAACTAGCCGAGATAAAACTGGGAAAGGGTGCTATGCGAAATGGAAAATTCTGCCGCTTTCACAACCAACCTGGTCATGATACCAATGAATGTCGTCACTTGAAGAGCTTAATTGAAGAGTTGTTGAGGGAAAACAAGCTGCAACAGTATGTCAAGAAAAACAGAAATGACCCAACTTCGTCCACTCAGGGGCAGCAACCCCCTACTCAACCATCTGGCTCGGGTAAAGGCACTACTGCACATGAATTCGAAAGGCCAATTATCAATGTGATTACAGGAGGCCCACACCCAACGGGCAGAAGCTGGGGTGAAATGGAACGATATGCTCGTGCTTTGAAATACATCCCAGCAGAAGAAGATGTTTTTGCTATAGAAGACGCTGCACCCCTGAAATAGCAGAAAACTTCTAATGATGATATTATGTTTAAGGCTAGGGATTCTATGGGTATTGAAGCTCCAACCATAGATCCTTTGGTCATTTCTGCAGGAATTGGGCCAGCTATTGTAAGACGAGTGCTCATTGATTGCGGTGCTTCATGCAATATACTCTTCAAGAAAACTTTTGACCAAATGAAGATTCCAATGACCGACGTTCAGGCTTCATCACAAAAGATTGTTGGGTTCACTGGGGAACCGCAGCAACCAATCGGAACTGTCGACTTGTTCATGGAACTTGGAGAGGGGCAGAAAAGGGTAGTTCGGAAACAAACTTTTGTAATTGTTGATGGATTTTCTGCCTACAATGCCTTCCTAGGCCGTCCAACTTTAGCTGCATTCAAAGCCATCCTGGCCCCATGGTGCCTAACTATGAAATTTCCTACAGATAATGGTGTTGGCGTCATTAAAGGAGATCAAAATGCTGGGCGGGAATGTTACCTTATAGAGCTTCGAGAGGCCAGGAAGAGAGAGATGGGAAAAGATGCGGCAGCCCCCCTCTGCATCAAAAGCCCAACCTTGTAGCAAATACAGGGTGGTCCCTGCACTGGCGAGCATAGTGGTGTAAGGAGAGAAATGGACCCCAGAAAAGCCAGTGCAGAGGAAAATAGAGTGGTTCCGATGGAAGTAACGGTGCCAGTACCTGTTGATCTTAAGGACCCGAACAAAGTGCTGAATGTGGGTTCGCAACTCAGTATGGCAGTCCAAAATATGCTAATATCATTTTTGAAAGCAAATCTGGACGTATTCGCTTGGAGTCACGCTGATATGTGTGGAATATCTCCAGAGATTGTTGTACATACTCTGAATATTGATCCGAAATTCATGCCTGTGAAACAGAAGAGAAGGACCCAAGGTCCAGAAAGGTCAGCAGCGTTAAAGGAAGAGGTAGACCGACTCATGGAAAATCATTTCATCAGAGAGTCCACATATCCAAATTGGGTTTCAAATCCTGTGCTGGTTAAAAAGGCCAATGGAAAATGGAGAGTGTGCATTGATTTCTCAGATTTAAACAAAGCCTGTCCCAAAGACTGCTTCCCGTTACCAAGGATTGATCAGCTGGTAGATGGAACAACCGGACACGAATTGTTATCTTTCATGGATGCTTACTCCGGGTATAACCAGATTATGATGCATGAGTCGGACCAGGAGGATACGAGCTTCGTCACAGATGTTGGTCTTTACTGCTACAAAGTTATTCCCTTCGGATTGAAAAATGCAGGGGCAACATATCAAAGGCTAGTTAATGCAATTTTCAAATCACAGCTTGGGAGAACTATGGAACTCTATGTCGATGATATGTTAGTGAAATCAAAGAAAGCAATTGACCATATGGACCACTTAGCAGAAATGTTCAAAATCCTCCGAAAATATGGAATGAAGCTCAACCTTTGAAATGTTCATTCGGAGTAGAGTCTGAGAAATTCTTGGGATTTATCGTAAGTGCTAGGGGCATTGAAGCCAATCCTGCTCAAATTACTGCTCTAAGAGAAGTCAAAGCCCCTAGAACAAAGAAGGAACTACAGAGCCTAAATGGGAAAGTTGCTGCCTTAAGTCGATTTATTTCCAAAGCTACTGATAAATGCATCCCCTTCTTTGACGCTTTAAAGAAAGGAAAGAAGAACTTCGAATGGACACCTGAGTGCCAGAAAGCTTTCGATGAATTAATTTGTCACATGGAAGTGCCTCCAATACTTTCTAAGCCCAACAACGGCGAAGACCTTTTCATATACTTGGCAGTTTCATCTCATGCCCTGAGTGCATCACTGTAAGAGAGGATGCAAAAGTTCAGCGTCCGGTCTACTATATCAGCAGAAGACTCATTGGGGCAGAAATGAATTATTCAAAGCTAGAAAAGCTCGCCTACTGTTTACTGATTTCTTCCAGAAAGTTGAGGCCGTATTTTCAAGCTCACCCTATTAAAGTTCTCACCGACCAGCCTCTAAAGCAAGTCCTATTTCGCCCTGAAACTTCGGGCCGTCTTCTGAAGTGGAATATTGAGCTTAGCCAGTATGATATCACTTATCATCCCCGAAGAGCGATCAATGGACAAGCTTTAGCGGATTTCATCGCAGAGTATACAGATAAGGGTGATAAAGAGGAAGAGATTACAGTTGACATCTCGACTAAATGGAAGTTATATGTTGATGGCTCAAGAAATGATTACTGTTCCGGAGCTGTGGTTGTGCTTGAAACCCCCGAGGGGCGATCATTATCTTACACATTAAGATTGGAATTCCCTTCTACAAACAATGAAGCAGAATATGAAGCTCTAATTGCTGAATTAAAGATTGCAAAGGAATTGAATATCAAAGCATTGCAAATCTTCAGTGATTCTCAGCTTATTGTGTGTCAGGTCAAGAAGGAATTTCAAGCTAAAGGAGGAAATATGCCCGCTTATTTGTCAAAGGCTTCTGAACTTCTCAATGATTTCGATCATTATTCGATAAGCCACATACCTCGAGAGGAAAATATGAAAGCGGATTCTCTAGCAAAGTATTCAAGCTCCGGAGAAGCTCAGTTATTGGGATTGGTTCCTGTGGAAGTTTTGTCAGCTCCAAGCACCGATGAAATAGATATCGACTAGATCATGGCCGTATCTCAAGAACAAGAATCATGGATGGCCCCAATCAAAGAATATCTGCTCAACGACTCTCTACCAGAAAATTCTAAAGAATGCCGAAAGCTGTTAAGAAAAGCATCAAGATATGTAATTCAAGACGGCCGGTTATACAGGCGGGGATTCCCAATGCCATTACTCCGATGTGTCACCAAGGAAGAAGCTAAGACAATCTTAGCAGAGGTACACGGAAGAGAATGTGGGGATCATTCAGGCGGTCAAACACTTGCCAAGAAAGTTCTTCGGTATGGGTATTTCTGGCCCGATATTAATCGAGATGCTGCTATCTACTCCAAAAAATGTGACAAATGCCAAAGATTTGCAAAAATCCCAAGAGCACCTTCAACTGAACTAACACAGATGGTCAGCCCATGGCCGTTCGCCATTTGGGGGATAGATCTAATCGGACCTTTACCAATTGCCAAGTCGGGAATCAAATATGCTATTGTTGCTGTTGATTATTTCACTAAATGGGCTGAAGCTGAACCTTTGGCCACTATTAGTTCTAAAAAGATGATAAATTTTGTAACGAAAAATATTATTTGCAGATATGGTGTGCCACAGAAGATAATCACGGACAACGATACTCAATTTGAAAAAGAAGAGTTCCAGGACTTCTACAAGCAATTCAAAGTCCGAAAAGTTTCTCAGCAGTGGCTCATCCGCAGGCAAACGGGCAAGTGGAAGCAGTAAACAAAATTATCAAGTCAACCATCAAAAAGCAGCTTGATAAAGCAAAAGGTGGATGGGTTGATAAGTTACCACTAGCACTATGGGCATACAGAACAACCCATAAAACTACAACTGGGCACACTCCATTCTCATTGGCATACAGATCGGAAGCAATGATTCTGGTAGAGCTAGAAGTCCCTTCACACAGAAGAGTTCATTTCAACCAGGCCGAAAATGAAAAATTGCAACTCGAAGCACTTGACTTTCTTGATGAAAGAAGGGAAGAAGCTAGACTCAGAGTTGCGGCCCATCAGCAAAGAATTGCAAGGCACTTCAACTCTAAAGTCCGTCAACGAAGCTTTGAAGTCGGAGACTTAGTCTTGAAAAGGATCATGACAGCAGTTGGAGTGTTTGGACCAAACTGGTAAGGGCCATATGTCATAGGCAATAAACTTCTTGATGGCACATTCAAACTCACGACTGTCGAAGGAGATCCAATCCCAAGAGCCTGGAACAGCAATCATTTGCGCCCATATTTTACTTAAAAAAGCTTTGCTTGAAATTGTAAAATGATTATGGATGTATCGATTGTATTGTAAACCATTGTAAAATCAGTGATGATGAATAAAAAGAGCTACAAAGTGGACGTAGGCCCAGTTCTTGGCCGAACCACTATAAATTTTGTGTTCTTTATTATTATAAAATGCTTGTTTCGTTTCGATGTGTAAATACTCTAAACGTATTGCTAAAATATCGATTTAACATTGCAGGTCATTAAAACAAAGCTTACCCATCGCAATGCCAAGTGAACCCCGTAAATCACTCAATAAACAAATTTCAAGCCACAGAAAGTTCCAAATCCAAATCCAACATGAGATGAACTTTACACCAAAAGTTGATGATTCCACCAAAAAGACACTTTTCCAAAGAAAAGGAACTAGACGCTTGTTAACTAATTACGATCGTTTGTATAAACAGACATCTGATTGAATAACTTGCGCCTGTCCCATGGAATCAATCAATAGTGAAGTACACTCCATTGTATAAAGCAAACTGCTTGCAAAGGAAAGGAACATAGGCGCGGAGACAATAACAAGGGACCATTGATGAGCAAACAACAAAGAGACATGGGCGAGCTGATCAACAAAAGCCCTCTTCGGAGGCACAAGACCTCTTCGGAGGCGCAACTCTTCGGAGGATAAAGACCTCTACGGAGGCACAAGCCCTCTTCGGAGGCACGCCAATAAATGGAAACGCTCTTCTCAACAAAAAGGTTGGTGGAACCACTGAGGCAAGGCGTTCGTTAACTAATTGCGATCGTTTGTGCAAACGAACATCCGATTAAATAACTTGCGTCCGCCCTGTGGATCCATTTAACTGTGAGAAAGTAACTTCCAGGCAATCAAATAAAGACCTCCCCGGAGGCACAATACCTCTTCGGAGGCACAAGACCTCTTCGGAGGCACAAGACCTCTTCGGAGGCATAATACATCTCCCGAGGCACCGCAAGCCCTCTTATGAGGCACAAGCCTTCCCCAAAGGCACATACTGCCCTCTTCGGAGGCAGAAGACCTTCCCCAAGGCACACAAGACCTCTTCGGAGGCACAAGACCTCTTCGGAGGCACAAGACTTCTCCGGAAGCACAAACAAAAGAATTCTCCGGAAGCACAAGACCTCTCCGGGGCACAACGCTACTTCACAAAGCATAATGCTACTCTTCGGAGTCCAAATGCTACCCCTCAGAAATACCGAAAAGCCCTCCTCAGAGGCACACTTCAACTCTCGAGGAAGATCTACTTGTTCATCTTGAAAAATTCTTCCCCAGAAATTGAAGTGCTAAGTAAAATCCTCTTTAGAGGCCCGCTCTACCGCGTAGGAGAATTCACTTCTCGAAAATATGAAGTGACCATCTCCGAAGGTTGAAGCGTAAAAACTTCTCCAAAAATGAGACACGCTCCATTTAAGTAGAATAATTGTTTCCTCAAAGGTGGAATAATTATTCTCCAAAAATAAGAGTACAAGTCTCGCCAAAGCAAAAAGATATTGCAATGCACTTGTGGTATAGGGGCAATATCATACAATACAACTACAACAATAAAAGTAGTATTCAAGCGACATACCACAAGCACATTACAATATCACACGGAAAAGGTGTGGAATAAATGCATTCTCAAACACAGACAAAAAGTTTGTACAAGTAAAAAGAATCGCTTATTCTACACTAAAATGAGAAATAGATGCATTCTTACATATATAAGAATTCGTACAAGTAAAAGAATTATTTTATTCAATACTGTGAAAATTCTTTACATGTGCAGATCTCAGAAAAAAGCAGGGACCGGTACCCGCACAATCTCCGGTCGATACAAGCAAAAAGAAAAATAAGAAAAGTAGAATCCCAGTTATAACTCCTTCTTCCTGCCACCCTTAGTACCCTTGCCCGGTTTGATGATTAGCTTCGGAACCCGACGGGGACGGGTCGGAGAAGAAGGAGAAGAGGGTGCAGCTGGATCTTCTTCTGCCTCATCCTCTCCAGCGGAAATGTTTTTCTTTGACTTCTTCATGACGCGCTTCCCTTTCCTCTTCGAGGAAGACTCACTTCCCAGAGTAGCAAGTAGCGCAGAAAGCTTAGTGTTATCATCAAGAGACTGCTTCGGAGTCTTCTCGCTATCCTCAAGATCCTCCGCCTTCTGTTCTTGTGAAGCGGGTGGATCCTCCAAGCCTCGAAGGGCTTCTATTTGCTCTTCCTGTGAACCCAGTTGGAAAGCAGGAGTTACTTGAAGGGTTGGAGGAGGAATAGCTGGAAGAGAAGAAGAGTGTATAGCGCTCGGTGCCTCCGCTGTAGAAGAAAAGAAGTTAAAATCGGTATTCTTCGAGAAAAGAGAAGATATTGGTTCATCAAAGCTCAAGTAATAAGTAAGAAGTTCATCAAACTTGGTTAAATCGAATAAGTGATTTACTGGATCCGGGTCGACGTCAAAGTTACCTGGAGAGGTCGGTTTTGTAAGATCAATCTCGAATTTCTCAGCCTCAATATCTTCCAGGGCCTCGTCCTCAGTGGGAGTGGTCACAGTTTCTTTGTCAACTTTAGCAGGAGGCGAAGAATGGGAACTGGAGTCTATAATTTTAACATCGGCCGAAGTTGAAGTATGAACGGGGGCAGTTAAAGGGGCTTCCTCCTTTGGGTGTTCTTCTCCCGTCGATTCAGCTCGCGTTTTAGCAAGTTGCTCCTTTCCTCTAGCAAGAGCGACACGAGTTTCATCGTCAAGATAACGTGCCTCTAGCACCGCCTCATCATAGCCGGCACCGCCGAGCATATCAACTGCAACTTCCCACACTTCGGCCAGAGTAATCTCGTAATTAGGGCCCAGAAAGGAGAGGCTCCCACGACCCAGAACGCTGTGCATATAAAAGTCGAATAAGGTAGAGCTGACGTTATCTTTCGTTGCCTTATGCGATTGCTCAGCCGCTTCTTTTTCGGCAACGGCTGCAACTCGACCGGCAACAGCCTCATCACGCTCTTTCTCAACTTTAGAAAGTCGAGCCTTTAACAATTCGATCTCCATGTTCTGGGAGTTAACTGTTTCCCGCAACTGAGCATTATTTTTGCGGTATTCTTCAGTAACGAGCTGCTCAGCCGCAAGTTTCATCTCAGCATCCCTCTGAGCAGCATGCGCATCCCGCACTTGTTTTTGAAACACTTCTTCTTTTTGAGATTGCGAAGCGGAAGAAGCGGTGAGATCTTCCTTGAGTTTTTTAACTTCAGACTCAAGTCTTGCATTGTCATCAACGATGCTTGTCATCTCCGCATCGTGCTGCTTGCAAATTTTATCCCACTCTGATTTATCGTTCTCCATGGTCAGCATGGCTTCGAGATTCGCACGATTGACCCTTTGCAGCTCGTCAACAAGCTTTTGCCATCCAGACATCCTTTCGATATCAAGTTTGACGGCATCAACGTTACGCAGCATAGCCGGTTTATTGATCGGGACCAAGTCAAGGTCGAAGCGTACCTCCTTTAAGCACCATTGCGGGAACCGACTTTGAAGGGGTGGCGGACCCTGTCCAACTTGATATTGGGGTCTGTTGATGATTGTTTGAATATCAGACTTCTCAAGAGCAGGAGAGTCAGAGGGGATATCAAGAGGAATTTCTGCAGAGGAAGGAGCATTAGACTTTTCAGAAATTGCAGACGTGTCACTAGGCTTGACCCGCTTGCTTGAATCTCCAGTAAGGTGACTCTTCCCTTTATCGTCATAAGACTTCCGCTTATGGGAATCATCGCCTCTATGTGAAGAGTCGTGTTGCTCATCCCTCCTCCCATACTGACGTTCATAATCTCGCCTTTCTTGAGCCTTTCTAATAGCTCTTTCTGCATCTGTTTCCCTCGGGGCATTGAGGTATCGCCTAAAGTCATAAGTTCCGCGGCCTCCATAGCGTTGAAATTTGTCATAATATGAGCCAGAGCGTCCCATCGGAGAATCTGAAAATGGAAAAGAAATGAAGTTTAGAAATCTCCAGAAAAAGAGGATAAGTGCGTATAAGTGCTGAAAAATCATAAGTGTGTGCGGCGTGCAAACTACGCGCGTCAAACTACAAACCACGCTTTAATGCGGAAACGGAGACGACTGGTGTAGAAGGCGTCGAAACTTGTTGTAAAGAAGAAGTCGCTTCAACAACAGGAGAGATCGCTTTTGAAATATCATCTTTAAAAAGCTCTTGAGAAGTTATCATTATATCGCTCAAATTATCAAAAGTATCATGGCCGCGATGCCCAGCAGAACTCTCTTTTTCAACTTCAACGTCAGCCGTCTTTTCAGAAATTCGAGGATTTTCCTCCTCTTCAATAACTGGAGAAAGTGTTAACTTGCTGGACGACCCCGCAACATCAATAGAAATGGAACACTTCACCAGTGAAGTCTCAGTGGTGGGTTCTTTCAGTGAAAGTTCTTCGGCAAGGGCTGGGGCATCTGACGTCTTTGCCTGAGAATCAAGAACTTCATGAGGCTGGATGGAACGAGAAGAATGTAGAAGTTCGAAATGGTGCAAAAGTTCATCTTTCAACAAGAATTTGGCGCTTCTCTCTTCCATAGCCATAGCATTTAAAGTTTCAAAAATTGACTTGAGACTGGGATTTCTAAGCGGGGGAGGAAGTGCTGAAAAAAGAAAAGAATAAAGATAAGCATTTGATAATTCGGGTTTCGAAAAGCTCATGAGATGAACATAGAAAGGCAATCTTACTCCCGACTCTCCAGACAGAGTAGAATCCCGGAGGACATCGGACAAAGAAGAATTGATTTAGGAACCCGTGAGCACTATCGGGTAAATCCAAAATCAACTTCCGGTTTCTGGCACCTCTTACAAGCACGATTGAATGGTGATCTTTATTCTTAGAAAAGGTACACAAATAGCAAATTTCATCGAAGCTTGGAAGACGGTTGAGCGCCCTCCTAAACAGAACACACAACCCCATCAAGACGGCATAACCGTTGGGATGTAGCTGGAAAGGCGAGATAGCTAATCGAAGAAAAAGTTCTCGGAGAAATTCGTTGAAAGGGGGAATAGCTCCACTTAAGCACATCTGACGATTCACTGCGACAAAACCAAGAGGTGGCCTGTCAGCAGTGTCGTTTGATCTAGGAAATATAGCATCTGATTCGGCAATACCGAACTGGGTGCACAGTTGTCTGAAAACTTTGTGGCTCAGGGTGGTCGGAGTTCTTTCTTGAGGGTCGATCAATGGGTTGGCAATCGAAAAGGCTTCCCCAACTGGTCCTGTGTCTTCTTGTTGAGATGTCATTCTACACAATCAACTGGATATTCAAATATGAAGGTGCACGTTTCCTAAAAGTGTGAAGTGTTGTGCAAAACTAAAACGATAACAAGAAAGTATAACTGAAATCAAGATAGTTGACATTTGTCGATTATAAAGTTTCGAGGCTTGTCATTTTAAGTCCAAATACAATGTTGTGTTGATGCAAACAAATCAGCTTAGATTGATTATTTCAGCTTTGCTTTAATACTACATTTGAATTTGTCGTTTCATAGCATTCCATTCACAAAATTCGTTTAAGTTGATTATTTTTTTATCGACTAATCTGTCATACGATGTGGGCAGTCAATGGCAGTATATTTGTCCCGTTTTTCTGCAAATGTTGTGTTTAACAGGTTATTAACATTAGAGTTAAAGCAATCTGTAAAAAAGTGCAACATAGTTCAAGTTCAATCAAAATTCAAAGGCCAATTGAGTTCTGTCCAAATTTCACAAGTGTTAGGTCGTCCAGCGACCTAGCATAGGTCGGAACCTCCATAGGTCGCGTTGTGCAAATTAAAACGTTCAAGGCAGTGCAGAATTTGTTCATTTCCTAGGTCGTTTAGCGACCTATCATAGGTCGAGGCTTCTTTAGGTCGCACTGGGCAAATCGAAGAATTCAAGGCGATGCAAATTGAAAGTCTATATGAATGGATCGTCTAGATTATCTGCAAGTATAGACAGTTAGCTATATAATATAATACTATAAAGTATAGTAACAAAGTAAATAAAACTAATCACACCGGTATTTTATACTGGTTCGGACCTCCCGTCCTACGTCCAGTCCCGAAGCTCCTCTTCGGAATTTCCTTTCAACTAACCCTCACTTGACCCGGAGGAACATGTTTACAATAGCAGAGTTTCTTTGTCAAGAATGTGTTCTATAACACGGATGTTGACTATTGAGTACAAATGCTTCCAATATATATCTAGAGAGTGTTGTCTATGAGGAACTGTATATATTTGGAAGAGTAGAATACAAGTATAGATTTGCTTGAGATCAAGACTATATCAAAGTATAAGAGTAGAAAGTGCAAGTAAGCCAGGCAGGTAAGTTCTTCTCTTGAATTCCTGATTTTTTTATAGTGATGAAGAGTCTCTATGTATAGTTGCCTTCATTAACAATCGTTGTATAGTTGCTCCTTTTGGTGATGAAGAGTTGCAGCGAAGAGGAGCGGATGTGTCTCTTCGGATGTGACAGTTGGTGTTTGAATTTACACTGTCGAGCCCATTTTCAGACGTCTGGAAAGTAGCCTCAGACGTCTGGCCTTTACCTTTGTTTTGTGTCTGGATGTATGTCAGACGTCTGAGTTTTAGATCAGACGTCTGGTTTCTTCTGAGATTGTGATCCAGAGGAATCATTCAGACGTCTGGCTTGTGCTCTCAGACGTCTGAAAGTGTCTGAAAGTGTGCATGTTGCTTTATCTTGTGCATGTCATATTTCTCTTCAATCTCTTCTTATTTAACGTCTTTTGATTCTTGTCTTAAGTGTTGCTTTAGTCTCTTTGGTGACGTTACTCTACCAACTATCTGTAAATATAGATATATATGTACATTCGATTTCCATTGTATAGTTGTTATCATCGAAACCATAGAATTGATTTCCTAACAATCTCCCCCTTTTTGATGATGACAACTATTCAATGTACTTATATATATATTTCAAATCACCCCCTGAATATGTGCTTAGTTTTGTTGATAAGATTATATATATATATTTCTCCCCCTTTGACATTATCAAAAAGAATACGTAAACGATCAAGTCAAAAAGAAATTTTCATTAAAGCTGGAGAGGAAGTACATACAACGAGTTTTACACAAAATACAAACAACTAAAAGACCTAAGTTCTAGTGATATTTCGGATTTGGATCGTCTTGTTTTGGTGAAGCTTGTTTTGGATCTCCTTCCTTTGGTGAAGCTTGATTTGTATTATCTTCCTTTTGCTCATCTTTTGTAGAAGTACTGGCTTTTAAGGGAGATGTCAAAGCTTCCTTTGAAGGATCATCGTCAAAGAGTTTGGAATGTTTCGAAGGAGGAGAGGGTACAGGAGTAGGCCAATCATCGGACGGTGGTGAAGGACCACGAACTCGCTGTAGAACCTCTTTCAGAAATGATAGGACAGTGGAGAGAGACTCTTCGACTTTGGCTAGTCGTGTGGCAAATGAAGTTTCAAATTTGTCGATTCGCCTAGCCAAGTACTTTTGATTTTGAGAAAGTATATGTTGATTTCTGAGTGTAAGATCTCGAATACTTTCATTAGGGTTTGTTTCTAGTCGAGTCTCTATAACGTCTTCTTGTCCTGGATAATCAAATGGAGCAGGAGGAGGAGGAGTGATTTCTCTATGTTGTTATGTCTATTGAGATGAAATAGCAGATGGTTGAGGAGGATTTTCAGTTCTTCTAGATTGTCGATGATGCGTCCAATCTTCAAAAGACATGAAGTCCGAAGGAATTTCAGGTAAATGCATCAAGGAAAAGAATTTTGTGGAAGCATATTTTTGGGAAATTTCTTCGAACGTTGAGAGATATGACGAAATATTATGTGCACGAAGAAGCCTCATAATATAAGTAGGATAGATAATCGATGGTATTGATCGATTCCAAAATTGTTTGAGCTCGTGAAATATGAATTTCGCCCAGTTTACCCTTGTTCCACTAAAAAGAGCATAAAGTGCTTTGTGCTCCATTTCCGTGATTTGCTCGTGACTACCCATCCGTGGAATAATTGAATTGATTATCATCCTTGTGAGCAATCGAGCTTTAGGACGCAAGTATTTTGAAGCAAATTTGGGCATTTCATCCTCCCATATTTGATGGGTGATGTTATTCCTTGGTTTAAAACGCATATCTGGGATATTGTGAAGATCTTCACCAGTGTCGGAACATCCCAAGGTTCTTCCGATTAATCCTGGAGTTAAACGTATGGTATTTCTATAAACACTTGACCACAACCAATTGTCCTCGTCTTCGGTATTCCAGACAGCAGTGCTATCTAGATTGGCGTAGAATAAGAAAATAGCAAGTTGATCTATCTGAACATCATTCGGTGTGAAAGAAAGTAAAGTATCCAATCCAGCATTTTCGCAGAGTTCATCAAGGTCATACATGGGAAACTTAAGTAAATTATAGTAGGGTCCTATATGTAGCTTTTTCTTTTGAATTTCTTGATACCTTTTTATCGAATGGGGGGCTTTGAGCATCCATCGTTCAATCTTCTCATCGGAGCATACTTGAGGATTCGAAGATGTTGATTATTGGTCTAGTTTACGTTTCGAAGTTTTGATATTTTTTGTACGAGGAGGCATCTTGATTCCGTTTGAAAATATCTAGCGTTTGGTATAATGTGAAATCGGTAGAGAGAAAATACGATAAGAGATATGAGAAGTGAACCGTAACTGTCGTTATTTTTGGGGTTATAAGAACAGTCGATTGAGTTCCAGACGTCTGATTTTGAAAGTAGACGTCTGGTTTGCCCTAAAGATTATACAGATAAAGCGAACAGACGTCTGTTTGGGTGTTAGACGTCTGATTTGATGAAATTTGAAAAAGTTAGAGGCAGAGAGACTAATTAGATGTCTAGAGATTAACATAGACGTCTGTTTTATGTTTATTTCTGAAACAGATAGGTTAGCCAGACGTCTGAAAATTAGTTCAGACGTCTAAATTATTCTAAATATGTTTTGAAGAAGGCAGAGCTTCATTCCAGACGTCTGGGGACTATTTCAGACGTCTGACATATGCACAGTGCTTAAAAATGTGACATATATCAGTGAATCAGACGTCTAAAGACAATAGATAGACGTCTGAAAAGATCAATTTTGTTAAAAAACAGTATAAAATTGATGATTTTATTTATTTATCAATTGCTGACAATAAAAAATTATTATTAAAAAATATATAACAACTTTACAAAATGTATACAATACTTAATTTTGATATTATTTATTTAGAAGGCGACGGTGTTTTCTGATATCCTGAGTCATTATCCTTCCATGGTCTAAGTGGAGACCATATATTCCTTCGTTCGTGGGTCCGTGGGGAGCCCGAATATCGTCTTGGAGAGGAATCAGAAGGAGTACAATACGAAGAAGATGGATCTAATGAACTACAAGGTTTTGGTAGTGGTTCAAGTACATCTTTCTTTCGGGACGAGCAAAACTTCATCGCCACTTGTTCCAGAAAACTAAGCCTTCGTGCTGTAACTTTCTGTTCAAAATAGAGTTCTCGTTGAAGATCCATTTGTTGTTTTTGATAATGATGAATTTCATCAATTTTCTCCTTTGTATTAGGAGAAGTAAACAAGGATCTTTTCGTCTTTTTAGCCTCTGGAGTAAACCCCGTATGATATGAGAACCACCTATTTGTTGGTTCTTGTGGTGTAGGTGTCGGAAGACGTTGTGGTGTATCTACTGCGCTATCCGTTGATGGTGTGGAGACAGAAATAGATATATAGGAATTTTCAGAAGACATTATTTTTCTAAATTATAAGAATTTGATACTTTGTATATATTTGTGATATAACCATGGGTATTTATATATGCTGAAAAGGTTATTTATAGGAAAACTAATCTTCTAACATTTTAATGGTTAAAAAATATTCAATAATTTGTGGTAATAAAAAGGTGAACTAAATTTAGTTTTTAATTCAATTTGAAAAACCTTTATCATACAATTGACCAATGCTTAACAAGTTGTGTTTTAGATTTTCTACTAGTAAAAACATTTGTGATAATAGGAAATTTAGATATACCAGAGTTGATGACTTCTCCAATGCTTATGACAAATCCCTTTGAATTGTCCCCAAATGTTACCGTTCCACCATCGATGTATGTTATATTCGATAACATTTTGAATTTCCAGTCATATGTTTGGAGCATCCGCTATCTAGTATCCATTTCTCCTTTTTTTTTATTTTGGGTACCTGCAAGACAAAAATTTAATTGGTACCCACATATTTGATTAGGGTCCTAATTGTTAGAGAGAGGTAGCCATACCCAAGATGGTTTGGTACCTTTATAAATATAATTTTTACTATAAACTACATTTTCTAAGTAATTATTGATATGCTTTTGTCTAATCAATTTGTTATTTGTTTTAGGAACCCAAATTTTCATATTTTTGGTATCCAATTTTTGTTTAGATAATCTTCTAGTTTTTATATAACTAATATTTTTAGCCTTATTTTCTCTTTGTTTAGAGCCTTTTTTAAATCCTATTCCATTTCTATTACCTGATGGTTTTGATGTTTTGATAAGATTTTCCAAGTCTTGTTTCCCTTTGTTAAATTTTGACACATTATTGGTAATTTTATCTAATTTTTCTTTTAACTCTCTATTTTCTGTTGTCAATAATTCAATATCCTCTTTAAAATCAATATTTTCTTTTAGCAAATTCTCTTTTTCTAGAGTAATGTTCTCACTTTCTATCACAATATTTCTTAATTTTTCTTGAGATATTCCAAGTTCTTCTTCTAAAATAGTTTTTTCATCTTTCAACATTCCTACTTCAAGTTCTAATCTATTTACTTTTACTATATATTCTTTGTTTAATTTTTTTATTTTTCTAAATTTATCATCTAATTCTATGCTAAGTTCAAGTAATTCTTCATAGTTAAGTTCTGGACATACCTCATCTTTTTGTGCCATAAAACACACATTAGCTTGTTCTCCATCGCTATCACTATCACTTTCGGAAGATGAAGACTCGGAGTCATCCCACGTTACTTTGAAAGCTTTCTTCTTTTTGAGTTTTTCAAATTTGCTCTTCTTTTTATCATTGTTAAGTTTTGGGCAATCCTTCTTCATGTGTCCGTATTGATCACATTTATAGCACTTGATTTGAGATAGATTTGTTGAATTGGTTTTTCCTTCTTTTTGAAACTTGGTCATCTTTCTAAATTTCTTGAATCTATTATAGTTTTTGGCAATGAATACTATCTCATTTTCATCTAAATCTGAGTCATCATTCTTTATTGATGGAAATGCTATGTTCTTCGTCTCTGAATTTAATTCTTTACGTGCCTGTAAATTAGCTTCATAGGACATCAAATTTCCTACCAACTCTTCAACTTTGAGAGTAGAGAGATCATTAGCTTCTTCAATAGCTAATACTTTTCTTTCCCAATCAGGTGTTAAAGAGTTAAGTATTCGTGAAACTAAATCAAAATCAGTAAACTTAACTCCTAATGCCATAAGATCATGTTGAATAGTTTGAAATCTTGAATACATGTCTACTATAGTTTCATTTTGTTTCATGTTAAATGATGAAAATTGATTCTGCAAAATTGAAATTTTAGTTTGTTTGACCTTTGTTGTACCTTCATGTGTGATTTGTAAGGTACGCCAAATATCAAATGCAGTAGTGCATAACATGACATGTGAAAATTCATTTTTGTCAAGTGAGAAAAACAGGACATTCATAGCTTTAGCATTATTTGATGCTAAGGTTTTTTGTGCATCGGTCCATGTGTTCATAGCAGTAGTTGGAGCTTCATATTTATCTTGAGTGGCTGACCAAATTTCTAAACCATTAGCTTCTATAAAAATTCTCATACGTGTAGACCAATATGAATAATTAGATCCATTAAAAAGTGGGGGTCGTGCTGTGGAATTTCCTTCTTGAAAAATACTTGCCATATTATAATGATTTAAAAAATGTGTTACTGTTTTTCTAAACGAACCTTGCTCTGATACCAATTGAAAGTCTATATGAGTGGATCGTCTAGATTATATGCAAGTATAGACAGTTAGCTATATAATATAATACTATAAAGTATAGTAACAAAGTAAATAAAACTAATCACACCGGTATTTTATACTGGTTCAGACCTCCCGTCCTACGTCCAGTCCCGAAGCTCCTCTTCGGAATTCCCTTTCAACTAACCCTCACTTGACCCGGAGGAACAGGTTGACAATAGCAGAGTTTCTTTGTCAAGAATGTGTTCTATAACACGGATGTTGACTATTGAGTACAAATGCTTCCAATATATATCTAGAGAGTGTTGTCTATGAGGAACTGTATATATTTGGAAGAGTAGAATACAAGTATAGATTTGCTTGAGATCAAGACTATATCAAAGTATAAGAGTAGAAAGTGCAAGTAAGTCAGGTAGGTAAGTTCTTCTCTTGAATTCCTGATTTTTTTATAGTGATGAGGAGTCTCTATGTGTTAACCCTCTTTCGACTCACGACCTAACAGGAGCCGACTTAAGAAGAGCTCCGACTTAAGAAGGGCTCCGAGTTAAGAAAAGCGCCGACCTAAGGTAGCTCCGACCTAGCAGGAGCCGACTTAAAGAAGTATACGACTTAAGGAATTCTCCGAGTTAAGGTAGGCACCGACTTAAGAGATGCTCCGACTTAAGAGATGCTCCGACTTAAGAGTCTACGAGATAAGGAAGTCTCCGACTTAATGAAATGGTTTACAACATAAGACCTGCTGCTTTCTATAAGTCGCGTACGACTTATACTAACCCGTTCAGAAGAAACCATGTAACCCAAGATGCATCTCTTAAATCGTTGCCGACCTATGACGCATGCTAAGTCGTTGCCGACTTATAACTCGCTTGTTCTAGACACTCAGGGGCAACTAACATACACCCCTATCTCGTCGCCGACTTACGACCTACGACTTTCTATAAGTCGGCCACGACCTAAAACTACTTAGTCGAAATCCAAAGCCACAACGTTTATGCTGCAAGACAATTACTCGGGGATGACTTAGGACTTGAAGCATAAAACCAGAGGAGGAGGTGAACTACTAAGGAAGTGTTGAAACTGATGAGCCGGCTGCGACCTATCATAAGTCGGCCGCGACTTATACTAAGTCGGCTACGACTTAGGACTTGGGAAAATTCTCTGCCCAGACTCAACTCTATAAATACACCACCATCTCCAACAAGGAGGGGACTTTTGGCCATTCATTTCTTCAAGCGCCGTTACTCTGTCGAGTTCTCCACTCATTCAGCAATCAAAGATCTTCAAGCATTCAAGCCACTACAGCAAACTTCGAGAGGAATTCCTTACATCCAACACGGATTCGTCGGGTTTCATCATCAAAGATTAAGCTAGTAGTCAAGAGTGCTTTCGTGATCAAATTGTAGTGTATTTTGGAGGATATTGTATCAAATTGTAACCGAATCAGCAATAAAAGACTATAAAGTGGACGTAGGCTCAATTACGGGCCGAACCACTATAAATCTGTTGTTCATTTACTGCTTTTCTGCTATTTTCAGCTTATATTCTGTTCCCGTACCAACGGGTGGTGCTTTCACAATTCTAATACACACACCGGGTGTTAGCGTTCACTTTTTAACGTTAACATTTTGGTGCTTTCATTGAGAGCTGAACTCAGGCGATCGTCCACCGTTGCTTTGCAAAGATTCATAAAGAGAACCTCTCTTAAAAACCAGAAGTTGATCCGAAATAATGGCTCCTAGAAGAAGAGGTAGACCTGTCAGATCCAGAAATGCTCATGAAGGGACTTCCGCTTCCCCAACAACAGACCAAGAAACTCCTACCGTTGGAGTCACCAGGGCTGAATTGGATGACACAGTTTCTGGATTATACCAACAGATTGAAACCTAAAACGCTTTGATGATGGATAGATTAACTGCTCTGCTCGGGGCAAATCGTCAACCAGAAAACCATCAAACAGCTTTTCCTCAAATGCCACCTTTCCAACCCAAGGGTTATATGCCGCAGCCAACTGATCGTGAACATGTGCCCAGGCAAGCTTCCGACGGAAGGACTGATGCCTGCCCGGAGATGTCTTTGAACAATAAAGAGTACCTGTCCGAAATGGTTGACCGCATCATGAAAGAGAGCATGCAAAGGGAAGAGAATGAGAACGACTGGGGATTTGCACCGAGCAGAACTCCGTTTACTAAAAGGATCCTGAAAGCGGAATTTCCAAGGAAATTTGCACCTCCTACTATCCAAGCCTATAGGGGAACGAGTGACCCTAATCATTTCCTATACAAATACGATTGGCATATGACCGGTGCAAGAGCATCAGACGAGATCAAGTGTCGATACTTTCCAGTATACCTGGAAGGTGTGGCTTTACTTTGGTTCACAAAGCTTCCAGTTCGGTCTGTGGATAAGTTCTTCGACTTAACGCAAAAGTTGAAAGAACAGTTCAGATTGTATGCTTCAAAAGCTAAGGATATAATGTCATTGTCTAACCTTGAACAAGCGCCCGGAGAATCAATCAAATCCTTCTTGAGCCGTTTCAATATAGCTTTAGCCGAAGTAGAGAATGCGGAACCACGCATGATCCTGACTTATTTGATGCGAGCCATTGATAAATCGAGCAAATTTGGGATATGGCTAAAGATGAAGGAACCGAACTCGCTTGAAATTTTTTATAAAAAGGCCGACGAGTTCATTCCCCTTGAAAGCCTTGCTACGACATCGAAAGTGGTTGTTGCCCAAGCTAATAATAACAATGTCCCATCTAATAAAAGAGAATCTGAAGGTCAGAAAAGGGAGAATGAAGGAGGAAAGAGCCAGTGAAATGAAAAGAAACCTCGCCACTTTAATCCTTCGGATTTTACTCCTTTAATTGATACACCAAGAAATATCTTTTTTGCAACAAAGGACGTTGTTAGGTATCCTAAGCCACCTGAGATGACGAGAGGTGCAAAGCGTAATGGAAAATTCTGCCAATTTCACAATCAACCTGGCCATGACACTGACCAATGTCGCCAATTAAAGAATGTGATTGAAGAATTGCTGGAGCAGGGTAAACTCCAACAATACGTTAAGAGAAGCGGAGTCGATCCAACTTCATCCACTCGGGATCAACAACGTCCTACCCATCAATCCGATTCTCTCAACAACACTGCAGTGCAAGATTCAGAAAAGCTTGTCATTAATGCTGTCACAGGAGGTCCACACCCAGCAGGCAGAAGTTGGGACGACTGCTAATTGTCCACAAAACTACAACTGGGGCATCTTTCACTTTCTCTGGCATATAAATCCGAAGCTGCGAATCTAGTGCAAATGGAAAATCAGTCCGGAAATTCTGAAACAACAATAACTAGCATCCATTTTTTACTTAACAGCATTGCTTGAATTTGTAAAAATGATAATGGATGTGTGACTTCTGCATTGTAAACCGCTGAGAAATCAGTGTGACTGAATAATGAAAAACTATGAATTTTTTGTTTTCTATTACGAAATGCCTGTTATATTTCGATGTGTAAATATTCTAAATGTATTGCTAAAATGTCGATCTAATATTGCAGGTCATTAAAGCAAAGCTCACTCATCGCAAAGCTAAGCGAGCCCTTCAAATCACTTATTAAGCAAATACCAAGCAACCAAAAATTCCATATTCAAATCCCATATAAGAAGAACTTCACATAAAAAGTTGGCAACTCCACTGATGCAAACCTTCGTTAAGTGGTTGTGACTTTCAATGCGAACAGACATCCAACTAGGTAACTTGCATTTGTCCTGTGAAGTTGTTCAACAGTGAAGTCTACTTCTTCGGATAAGACAATTTACTTGCAAAGGAAGACGCGCTTGGAAACAATAATGAAGGGTAGCTGATTAGCAAATGATGAGGGAACATGGGCCACCAAACGTAGAAGCAGCCAAAAGGAAGTATGCCACTCAATAAAAAGGGCCAGTAGAACCACCGAAGGGACACCTTCCCAAGCAGAAGGAAAATGGCCCTTGCTAACTGATCGTGATGCATCCGATCAGGCAGCTTGCGTCCGTCCCGTGGATCTACTCGCCCCTGAGAAGCAACCTTCCTGGCATACCAACCAACCGATGCTCCTTCCCAAAGGTCAACAAAGCCCTCTAACGAGGCAAGCCAATAAACGAAAGTGCTTCTCTCAATAAAAAGATTGGTGGAACCACCGTAGGGACACCTTCCCACGCTGAAGGAACATGGCCCTTGTTAGTTAAATTGCGATCGTTTGTGCAAACGAACATCCAATCAAGCAACTTGCATCCGCCCCGTGGATCCATTCAACCATGAGAAAGTAACTTCCAGACAATCACAAGACCTCTTCAGAGGCAAAAGCCCTTTTCGGAGGCACATTTCACCCGTGTAGAAGTGCAAAATGCTCCTCTTCTGATTTAACGTCTTTTGATTCTTGTCTTGAGTGTTGCTTTAGTCTCTTTGGTGACGTTACTCTATCAACTATCTGTAAATATAGATATATATGTACATTCGATTTCCATTGTATAGTTGTTATCATCGAAACCATAGAATTGATTTCCTAACACAAATTTCCTTAAGTCCAAATGGTTCATGTCCTAGGTCGCTCACGACCTAGCGTAGGTCGGAAACCACTTAGGTCGCAAAAGGTTGTTCGGCTTTACTTAGGTTGGTCAGGTTTCTTAGTTCGTAAGACTTAGGTCGCGCAATTCCCAACACGACCTAACTTTTAGGTCGTCCAGATCTCATAGGTCGCTGACTTCCTCCCCACGAAATCACTTATTAAACCCGATAACCCGACAACGCCATTTCAGAGAAAATCTATCATTCTCTTCGAGAATTTCATTCATCTCCACATACCACCAAATCGCCCAAAAAATCGATTCCAAACCCCTCCGATCCATTATAAAAATTACCGTGCATTCATGAATTACCACAACGAATCAAACGACGATCAAAAGTCGATCGAAATAACCATTCAAAATGTAGCATGATACATGAAATTGGACTCGGGTCGAAAAGCATGGATTCATGATCGAGCAGCGATTATGGTGGGGTAGAGATTGGATCCACTTACGTAGTATGTTGGAAGAAATGGATCGATGATTAACTGGATTAAATTCGCCTTCGAAAGTTTGAAGATTCGTCAATGGCAGTGGGAGTTCGGAGCAGTAAGGTAGGGAGGAAGTAGCGACCTATCCAATTTATATGGGGCCGAGAGAGGAGGGCGAATGGGCACGCGAGTTAGCATGAGTTTTAGGTCGTTCACGACCTAGCAAAAGTTAAGTCGAAGCACACGACCTATGGCATAGGCGTGTACTTCGAGGGGCAAATGTTAACTCCCATTTTTATGCCGACCTAAAACTCTACGACCTAAAGTTCTTCACGACTTAACCGACTCTGCGACCTAAAGTTCCTAACGACCTAAGGAAGTTAGCGACCTAACGACCTAAAGTTCTTCACGACTTAACAGACTTCACGACCTAACTCTTGAAGCGGCCTAGCGACTTAGCAATTTAACGAGCTAAGGAGATAGCGACCTAGTGGCTCCAGTCTTCAGTGACCTAAAAGCTTCGCGATCTAACTTCACAAATCAGCACAACGACCTACCGCTCCATCAGGCTAACTTCTTAAGTCGCGAGTGGGCCACGACCTAACTTAGGTCGCTCGCGACCTACGACCTAACTTAGGTTGTACACGACCTAAGACTTGGGGGTTAAATTTCGCCCAGAACCACTCCTATAAATACAGCCCCAACTCCAACTAGCAAAGGACTTTTGGCCAATCATTTTCTGAAGCGTCATTACTCTGCCGAACTCTCAACTCATCCAAGACTCGAAGAACTCCAAACATCGAAGATACTTCAACAAGCTTTGAACGAGATTCTACACATCCGACATGAATTCGACAAATCTCATCGTCAGAGTTTGAGTTACTAATCCGAAGTGTTTGAGTGATCGAAGTGAATTGTATTCAAAGTGCATTGTATCAAATTGTAACCATATCAGCAATAAAAGGCTATAAAGTGGACGTAGGCTCAATTACGGGCCGAACCACTATAAATCTGTTGTACCTTTACCGTTTTCTGCTATTTTCAGCTTGTATTTTGTTCCCGTACCAACGGGTGGTGCTTTCACATTATTATTACACACACTGGGTGTTAGCGTTCACTTTTTAGCGTTAACACAAGTATCACCCAAGAATTATTATTTAAAACCCTTTATATTGATTATTCCAAAATCTCTATTCACAATATCACGAAATAGTTAATAATAAATTTTAAGGTTAAACCATTTATTTTATCCAAATCAATTTCTTTTAACCAATCCAGTGTTCTATATAAATACTTAATTCCAAAAACCCCTCTTTAATTTCTTTTCAAATTCAAATATATATTTAAGGTAAATAGGCACAAGGGAGAAGTTTCAAAAAAAATTAGTCTCAAAGACAACAAGTTTGTTTTTTAGTCTGAAGGACACTTTTTAGTGTAAACTGAAAATGATAGTTACAACTATCATTCTGTGATTTACAATACAAAGTGTCCTTCAGTCTAAAAAAACTTCTTGTCCTTGAGACTAAATTTTTCTCTAACTTTTTCCTTGAGCCTAAAAACCCCTATATATTTATGGTATTTTTTTCTAAAATACCAATATCTAGGCCAGTGCTACCATAGCATAAATAAATTCAAATTACACTATAATCTATCACAGATTATTCAAACATATCATATATCACTATTATATGAAAATAAATTCAACGTTTTTGAGGAATCCAGTTGGATCCCACCAACCTGTTTTCCCTGCAACCACAGATGTTAATACAACATAAAAATACCAATCCCACTTCGAGGTGGGATATCGCGATAATATAGGGTCATCCCCTATTATGCGGGGCACATAGGGTCTCATCTGCTCCAATAGGCGGGAATAATCAATCCAACTACTAATATATATACTACTATATATAATATCACATTCAACTTATAATAATTTATCAATTCAACCAATCATCCAAAAATTAATTTTAACTATTTAAAAATTCAACCAATTATCCAAGATGAGTGAGGTTTACTCACCTTGATTTTTATTTTCATCCAAACGTTTCGTTTTTGAATTAAACTTGAACTAGCATTCAATTTTAACCCAAAATTATAACAAGCTCCAAATCTGTCCAAACTAGTTTCATTGTGAAGATCTCGTCATCACAATAGCAATGCAAAAAGTCTCATCCCAATCCGACCTCGATTGTGAGAGTTATACATTATATAAGTTACATTATTTTATTAAAATAATAAATTCATTAATTACATTCATTAGAGTTAATTACCCAACTTCAATAAGCCTGGCCCACCTTGTAGAGTACTTCTTCCCCAAATTCAAATTGTCGCCTTCACCATTGTCGAAAACTTCCTCTCCCCCTCGCATGCTCGATCCTCCATGAAACACTTCAAACTAGCTCTGAGAACTCCTCTTCCGACGAGATTCCCATTCCCCCTCGTCTTGTTGAACTCGGTCAAGTCATTTAAAACCCGACCTGGAGCTTCGAGTCGCAACAAAACATTTGTCGCTTCATCCCCTAGACGATCGCATGTAAAAACCGGCAAATTTTAAAAATATTTTAAATAAAAATTTGTTTGAAACTTTGAATTTAACTATTGTAAATTTGAGAAACTTGGAAAATTTAAAGGATAATTTTGAGTTTTGATGTGAAACGTTTTTCCAAATTTAATAAAATAAAGATTTCTCTTAAAATGCAAATTTTGGTCAACTTTGGTCGGTTTGACTTCCTGTGAAAATTTTTAAAATTTGAATTTTTAACTTTTATTTTTTTTATGAAGATGAATTTTATTTTAACATTTTCCCAGTTTTTCATTTTGTTAAATTTTGATGTTTACTTCTCAAATTTTGCAACTTTTGGCGTATTACACGTAGTTATTTTCCCTACAACTTTTCTTTTATTTTTATTGTGATTTGTTTGGGCTTGGACCATTTGGGCTAGAAAACCTTTAGTTAGATGAGTAGCCTATATATAATCTCCTAGGGTTTTGGCTAGCCTCCACATCCATTAATTTGTGCCTCCACAGAAAAATGTAAGTCTTCTTCTCCTTCTTCTTCATCCTCTTTCCAAAACCCTAGATCTTCTTATCCACCACTCCTCTCTTCTTTCATAATTTGCCATCACCTTCACCACCTCCTCTCACCTTCTTCTCTTCTCTTATATTCTCCACCTCTTCCCAAAACCCTAGACCTTCCTCTTCCTATCCCTAGCCATGACCTCTCCCCTACCCAAAACTGACCACCATCACCAAATAGCATCCCCATAGCCAAGCACAACCCTTTGCCTCTCCTTCCTTTTGCCTTCCTAGCCGTGAGCCTTGCCCTAGAGATGATGGCCGAACCCAAAAACCTAGTCTAGCCGAACCCAAAGCCCTAGGCCGAGACTTTGCCACCACTTTCCAAACCCTAGGCCGAGCAAAATATTAGTCCAAAGCCATAGAGGCTGAACCCAAACCCAAACAAAACTAGCCTATGACCGAGCCTATGCAACCCTTAGACAAGCCCTCTTATGTGTTTACAAATATATATTTTACTATTTTATTTTTCTATGTGGATTATTTGTTTACGTATGGAATTTATGTTTTTATTTTTTTCAAGCGTCGGATTTGGATTCTCCTCTCACTCAAACTGGCCCATTGTTTGTTGATTTTTGTGTTGCGCTTTGAATCACTTTTCCAACCAAAGAAAAGTGATAAATCACACTTGACATACGTACTTATTTATTTGATGAATTGATGACAATTGAATTGTGAGGATATGTATATGCAAGTTTGACATTTCACCTATGATTTTATCATGTTATTTCATGTGTTATATCATGTTATTTCATATGTTTATATCATATTATTTCATATGTTTATATCATATTACTTCATATGTTTATATCATGTTATTTCATATGTTTATATTATGTCATTCATATGATTTTATTTTGTTATTTCATATCATATTATGCCTGCTGATCATATGTCATGATATGTTGAATATTTTATGTTTATTTATTATTCTGGAATCACACTGCATGTTCCTTCACTATGGGTTGAAATGATACATACCTGAACGATCTTTAGAGTAAGGAAAAATTGTTATGGGCTGAAATGATAAGCTTGAGCAATTTTATTTGACTTCGGATTGTGGGTTTGAAATGATATAAAACCCGGAAAATTTATAAATTGCGAATTGAATGATATATGTCCGTATTTACTTGACCCTAGGGTAGAGAATTTTATACAGACTCCGTGGTTGATTTAAAATGATTTTTCTAAAAATTATTAAGTACTTTAGATTTTTATATATGAATCTCAACTAAAATTTATCGTAATAATTTCTGTGAATTTGTTTACATGTGCTAAAATTTTATAAGAAATAAATAGTTGGAAATGTAAATTTTGGAATCTAATTTACAGTATGAAGGTTGATTGAAATTTTATATAATAGTATTTTATTCTAACCTATAAATTGTAAGTTTTAATTCATGTAATAGTGATTAAAATAATTTTTTTGTGAAAAGAAATGTAAGTTAAAACGTACATTTGACGTGTAAGTTTTAACAAATGAAAATGGTATGATTTGGGAAATAAAAGTGATAAATGTCATATACGGAAAAGAAAGAAAAAGGTAAGTAAACATACTTTTAACTTGGTATAAAGATTTATGCTTTAAAATTTGATGTTTTAGTGACCAAGTTATTAAATCAAAGGTGTGGTTTCTTTAAATGACTAAACAGCTTAAATTTGAGTAATATAATAGGAAGAATAGAGTGACTTTGATAAAAACTGTAAAAATATATATACTATTCGATTTTATAGACTATTGTAGTAGGAAGTATTACAGTAACAATTCAAAACTGCTGCAATTTCTTACAGTAGTAATTCAAAACTGCTGCAGTTTCTTACTGTAAAAATTCTGCACTGCTGCGGATTCTTACAGCACTTCTGCACTACTGCGAATTCTTACCGTAACAGTTCTGCACTACTGTAAATTCTTACAGTAGCACTTCTGTACTGTTGCGTTTTCTTAAAAGTGACATTTTCTAAATGCTACAATTTTCTTAAAGGTTATATGTATAGTTATAAAAGTTACATTTTTAAAGTGCTATGATCTCTAAACTTTTATGTTTCAAAGGGGTTATAATTAAATGAATTTGAAGTGTTACGGCTTTGGAAAAATGAATATTATTTGAAATGAAAAATGATATGGAATTTATATGGTTTTGAAAGGAATATGTTTGATATGAAATATAAAACCATTTGAAGTTTATATAACCACGAGTTATAATAACGATTGGTTGTTAAAGAGACCGGGATCAGATATGGGCATACTCTCTGTCGATACCGAAAACCAATTTAATAACTGTGTACGCGGTGGAGATTCCAGAATGAAATAGGATGGTGGCGATGATCCTAAAGGTATATTTACATGGACCTAACTCCCATGAGTTAGCATAAGGTGCCTAAAACAGGAGCAATTGACGGGCCAAGGAGTTAGCTCCTCTAATCGGACACACTTCATCGTTAGCCATTCTATTACTTGGTGATTGATTTGGTGCGCACCTTTGATTCGGGAGTGTGGACCGAGTTGGGCGGTAGTTGCGGCTATGCGTTACCAAAATTCTGGAAGTTTAATTAATATATCTACCCCGGCATTGCCTAGTTGTGCCATGTCACCGACCATAGTGCGCCTTCTAGGAGTTTGTTTTATGTCGTACCTATGTGGTATCCTATGGCGGCTCCAGTTTACGGGGAGTTACGGTACTGTATAAACTATTGGCATACCTAAAAATGTGTTATGGGGGTTATTGGTAACGCCTTAATGCTATTTTAATAGTTTACTTTACTTTAGACATTATTATAATAGCGTATATTACTACATAGTAGATAGTTTAACGGATCCTTAGAGGATGGGTGATCCCAAGCATCCTTTAAGTTACTGATGCATTCCTTTACAGTTCACTTGAGTTGATTTACATTTTATAAGTATGTAAGTCCTGACTCGACTGTTTTGTGTTTTTGCTTTACGCTCGGGTCAGCCTGAGTTCCACAACTTTGGTTTCATACTCTTTCGAAGCTAGAGATCCGCTGAAGATTCCCTCGTCTACTTGATATTTTATTCCAGTTATTTCCACGCCACTTTTGCTTTTGAAGTAACAACTTATGTATCTAACTTTACAAGTATATTTGTTTCCAGACTTGGTATTATGTATTAGTTTTGAGACTTTGTATCTAGGAGCTTCATGAACTCCTATGTTTATTTATTCCGCTGCGAGTTATTCTGATATTCTATGTCTGTGATGTTGTGATTGATTTTATTTGCCCTAAAATTTATTAACAATATGTTGTTTTGAATTATTCAAGTCTGACATATGTGGTTTTATTGTCGATTTGAATGATCCAAAATGGCGGGATGTTAAAGTTGGTATCAGAACATTGGTTTAGGCAAACCTTAGCCTACGGGGCAAAAACTCATTAGAGATAGGGTAGCAATACCCTAGAATGAGTAAATTCAATCTTAGAATCATTCTTTGTGAGAGAACGTATTTTCAAGAATAAAATGATTTTTAAATGATTTTAAATTATTTTTAAAAGATTATTTTGGATATAAAATTTTTCTTGTTTTAAAATTCCTTTTCTTAGAATTCTTCCTTCCTTTCGAATCCACCTTGTTTTATAGAATTCTTTGATTAGGATTTCCAGTCTAGTTGGATCTTTTCTTCTATCTTTTCCTTTATCTTTGTCCTAAAAATTCATTCTTGAATTTCGAGGATGAATCGTAGGAATGCCAGAGGTCGTGGTGTTGCCCCAGTTCCAACACCAGTTGCACCAGTTAGGTTTACTACTCTCTGTAAGGAGCTCACCTAGTTAGGTGGCACTAAGTTTTCAGGATCAGAGACCATCATTGAGGCTCAGCAGTGGCTGAGAGGTTTGGAAAGGATTTTTGCTTGTTTGAAGATCACCGACGCTCAGAAGCGTCAGTTAGCAGCTTGGCAGTTACAGGAGGCAGCCCTGGATTAGTGGGAGTCAGTTATAGCCAACACTGTTGAGGCAGATATTTCTTGGGAACAGTTTAGGTATTCTCCTAAGTTAGTCCTTTTGAATTTGGTCTAGGTTATCCCTGTGGAATCTTTCTTAAGTTTGGATATCTTGTTTAGGGAGGCTTTTGTGATGAAGTGGATGCCAGAGGCTGGGAAGTCTCAGCTATACAGGGAGTTTATGGACCTTAAGCAGGGAGATATGTCATTTGCTGAGTACGAGAGGACGTTTGATGAGCTTTCCAAGTTTGGTCCTAGTTTGATTGATTCCCCTCTTAAGAAGAATGAGAAGTTTATAGCTGGAGCTCTCCCGGAGTTTTATGATCGTCTAATTTCGCATGTGCACAGCCCTTTTATTGCATTGATGGATATGGCTATTGGGTATGAGAATCCCACTTCTAAGGAATCATCTGTTGCCCGTGCACCTTCATCTCAGTCGTCTTCTAGCAACTCTAAGAAGAGAAAGTCAAATTTCCAGCGTCAGAAGCAGAATTGGCTCAAGAATCCAGGTTTAGGATCTTCTTCTTCCCGGAAGTAGCCTATTGATCTTTCTTCCATCACTTGCTTTAGGTGTGATCAGAAAGGGCAATATGCCAATAGTTGTCCCACTTTAGCCGGAGCTGCTGTTCCTCCAGTTCAGGTGACTATGCGAGACCTTTGCCATGTCTGTTTGCAGCCTGGCCACTTCAAGCAAGATTGTCAATTGTATCAGAAGGGCAAGACATCTGGATTCTTTGCCATGACTTCTTCCACTCATGCTCCGCCTACTCTACCTGCCCCTAGTGATACCCAAGGTACTCTCCAGAGCACCTTTACCTTGTTTAATCTTTATGTTCGTGTTTTATTTGACACTGGAGCTTCGCATAGTTTCATTTCTGTGGACCTTTGTGATAAGTTTGAGCATATCCTTTCAATTAAGTTTGCAACCGAACCTTTGTGTGTTACTAATCCTATTGGTGGTCCCGCTAACCTTAGTAGGATTTGTAACAATGTGAAACTCTTCCATTCCGGCCATCGTTTTTCTGTTGATTTCTATGTTCTTGGTTTCGATGCTTTCGACATGTTGCTTGGAGGAGACTGGCTAAAGACGCATGAAGTTGTTATCTCTTGTAAAACCCAGACTGTTTCTCTTATTGATGATTTTGGTAAGCCTTTGATGATTCAGTGTCGTACGCCTCAGGAGTATGCAGGCAGTTTTACCTATTCTCTCGATTCTTCACCTAGTGATCTTGATTCTACACTTATGGTCAAACTCTATCCCAATGTGTTTGGTGAAGTCACTTCTTTACCTCCTAAACGGGAAATCGAATTCCGTATTGATCTCATTCTTGGAGCTCGACATGTAGTTCTTCCTTCCAGAAGAATGGCACTCCGCGAGAAGGTTGAGTTGAGGAAGCAAATTGATGACTTGTTCTCCAAAGGTTTGATCAGACCCAGTCATTCCGAATGGGGAGCAGCTGTGGTTTTTGTCACTAAGTCTGATGGTTCTTTGAGGATGTGTGTTAATTATAGGGAGATGAACAAGCTCACTATGAAAAACAGATATCCAATGCCTCGTATTAATGATATGTTCGATCAGCTTTATGGAGCTACTGTATTCTCTCAGCTTGATCTTGCCACCATTTCCACCAGCTTAGGATTGCCGAGGAAAGTATTCCCAAAACTGCTTTCCATTCTGAGGATGGTTTCTTTGAGTGGTTAGTTATGCCTTTTGGTTTGACTAATGCCCCAGCTTTCTTTGTCGGCCTTATGAATCGGGTTTTCCGTGATGTTCTTAATAAGTTTATTCTAGTCTTCATCGATGATATTCTTGTTTTCTCTAAGTCTAAGGCGGAACATGAAGTCCATTTAAATTATGTTCTCGAGACTCTCAGAAGTCATCAGTTGAAAGCCAAATTCTCGAAATGCCATTTCTGTAAAGATGAAGTCCGATTTCTTGGACATATAGTTTCTGTTGATCCAGTTAAGATCGCTGCGATCAATGTAGGTCTATCTTCTCTTCATTCTTTTGTGAATTTAATTATTATATCTCTTTCTCTGTAGTTCTTATTCTTCCCTATTCCATTTCAGGATTGGGAAACTCCTAGGACTCCATCTGATGTCCGTAGTTTTCTGGGCCTTGCCAGTTATTATCGGGGATTCATTGAGAATTTTGCTCAGATTGATGCACCTCTCACCGCTTTAACTCGTAAGAATGCTAAATTTAGATGGAATGATAAGTGCAAAGCTGCATTCAATGAGTTGAAGCGCAAGCTTACTTCCGTACCAGTTCTTATTATTCCAAATGGAAATAAGGGATTAACGGTATACACTGATGCTAGTCGTGAAGGTTTGGGAGCCGTTCTGATGTAGGATGGGAAGGCTATCGCTTATGCTAGTCGCTAGTTGAAGACTCATGAAGCCAATTATGCAGCCCATGATTTGGAATTGCTTGCCGTAGTTTTTGCTTTGAAGCTTTGGAGACATCATCTATTGGGAACTAAGTTTGAGCTCTTTACGGATCATAAGTCTTTGAAATATATTTTCACCCAGAAGGACTTGAATCTAAGGCAAGTTAGGTGGCTTGAGTTCCTTGCTTCTTATGACCTCGACATCAACTATACCCCAGGGAAAGCTAATGTTGTAGCTGATGCTTTGAGTTGGAAGAAGGCGATGTTATGCCAACTTGTTTTTTCTTCTCCTCTTATGAATCTTATTATTGCTAAGCAAGATGAGGATGAGATGCTTAGGCTTATTAAGGAGAATGTTCGTAGCAGGGTTGGTGGTAGTAGCTAAGACGGAAGTGGAGCTCAGATAGATGATAAAGGAATTTTAAGGATTAATAATTGGATTTGTGTCCCGAATGTCGTTGGATTGAGGTAAGAATTACTTCGGGAAAATCATCGGTCCAGACTTTTTATTCATCCAGGTGTGACGAAGATGTACCATGATATGAATAAGCTGTATTAGTGTAAGGGTATGAGGCATGATATCTCTCTTTTTGTTAGTAGGTCTGCGACTTGTCAATAGGTTAAGACTGATCATTAGAAAACCGCTGGATTATTGCAAACCCTTGAGATTCCCAATTGGAAATGGGAACAGGTTTTTATGGATTTTATTGATGGATTACCAAGAACTAGGAGGGGTAATGAGAGTATTTGGGTAGTTGTGGATAGATTGACCAAGTCAGCTCATTTCATTCCGGTCAGATCTAACCGTTCTGCTTCGAGTTTGGCTGAGATTTATATGAGAGAGATTGTTCGTCTTCATGGTGTTTCTGTCAATATTATTTGTGATAGAGATCCCATCTTTACCAGTCAGTTTTGGAGAGCTTTTTCAGGAAGCTTTAGGTACTCAATTGAATCTGAGCACTTCTTACCATCCGTAGACCGATGGTCAAACGGAAAGAGTGAATCAAATTCTGGAACATCTTCTTCGTGCCTGTGTCCTTGATTATAGAGGATCTTGGGAAGATCATCTCCATCTCGTTGAGTTCACCTATAACAATAGTTATCAGGTATAATCTCGAATATCTGTTTAAGGTTGTCTTAAACATTTATCTATCTTATTCCATCTTTTGAATTCAGGCCAGTATCGAAATGGCTCCATTTACAGCTCTTTGTGGACGACCTTGCAAATCTCCATCTTGCTGGATTGAATTCGGTAATCGTTTGGTTCTTGGTTCGGATATGATTCTAGAAGCATCTGAGAAGGTTGAGGAGATTAGGAGAAAGATGAGGATTGCGCAGGATAGACAGAAGAAGTATGCTGACAAGCGTAGGAGGAGTTTGGAGTTTTCGGTTAGTGATCAGGTTTTCCTTAAGGTCTCTCTGTTAAAGAATGTGATTCGTTTTAGTCGGAGAGGGGAGCTTGCTCCTAGGTTTATTGGTCCTTTTCGCATCTTAGAAAGAGTTGGTTCCTTAGGTTATCGCTTGGAATTGCCTGAGAAACTTTATGGAGTGCATAATGTATTCCATGTCTCGCATCTTAGTCGGTATCTCCATGACTCATCCTTGATTATTCATCCTTCTGCTCTCGAGTGTTTGGATATTGAGACAAACCTTACTGTCAAGAGGAAGCAACTTCGTATTATCGATAGAGGTACGAGGCCGCTTCGAAGAAAACCTGTCAACCTAGTCAAAGTGCAATGGAGCACTGATGATCGAGATTGTACTTGGGAAACGGAAGAGAGCATTCGTGCTTCGAATCCGGAATTGTTCGTTCCAGGTTTTACTCGTTATCCTACCTTATCCTCCTTTTTTTCTGGGTCTCGTTTCTTTTTGGGGACGAAAAGTTTTGAGTTGGGGAGAGTGTAACAACCCGCAAATTTTGAAAATATTTTAAATGAAAATTTATTTGAAACTTTGAATTTAACTATTGTAAATTTGAGAAACTTGGAAAATTTAAAGGATAATTTTGAGTTTTGATGTGAAACGTTTTTCAAAATTTAATAAAATAAAGATTTTTCTTAAAATGCAAATTTTGGTCAACTTTGGTCAAAGTTTGACTTTCTGTGAAAAAAATTAAAATTTGAATTTTTAACTTTTATTTTTTTATGAAGATGATTTAATTTTAACATTTTCCTAGTTTTTCATTTTGTTAAATTTTGATGTTTACTTCTCAAATTTTGCAACTTTTGGCGTATTACACATAGTTATTTTCCCTACAACTTCTCTTTTATTTTTATTATGATTTGTTTGGGCTTAGACCATTTGGGCTAGAAAACCTTTAGTTAGATAAGTAGCCTATATATAATCTCCTAGGGTTTTGGCTACCTCCATAGAAAAATGTAAGTCTTCTTCTCCTTCTTCTTCCTCCTCTTTCCAAAACCCTAGATCTTCTTATCGACCACTACTCTCTTCTTCCATAATTTGCCATCACCTTCACCACCTCCTCTCACCTTCTTCTCTTCTCTCCTATTCTCCACCTCTTCCCAAAACCCTAGACCTTCCTCTTCCAAACCCTAGCCTTGACCTCTCCCCTACCCAAAATCGACCACCATCACCAAATAGCATCACCATAGTCGAGCACAACACTTTTCCTCCATTCCTTTTGTCTTCCTAGCCGTGAGCCTTGGCCTAGCGATGATGGCCGAACCCAAAAACCTAGCCTAGCCGAACCCAAAGCCCTAGGCCGAGACTTTGCCACCACTTTCCAAACCCTAGGCCGAGCAAAACCCTAACCCAAAGCCATAGAGGCCGAACCCAAACCCAAACAAAACTAGCCTATGACCGAGCCTATTCAACCTTTAGACAAGCCCTCTTATGTGTTTACAAATATATATTTTTCTATTTTATTTTTCTATGTGGATTATTTGTTTATGTATGGAATTTATTTTTTTATTTTTTTTCAAGCGTCGGATTTTGATTCTCCTATCACTCAAACTGGTCCGTAGTTTGTTGATTTTTGTGTTGCACTTTGAATCACTTTTCCAACCAAAGAAAGGTGAGAAATTACACTTGACATACGTACTTATTTATTTGATGAATTGATCACTATTGAATTGTGAGGATATGTATATGCAAGTTTGACATTTCACCGATGATTTTATCATGTTATTTCATGTGTTATATTATGTTATTTCATATGTTTATATCATATTATTTCATATGTTTATATCATATTACTTCATATGTTTATATCATGTTATTTCATATGTTTATATTATGTCATTCTATGTCATTCATATGATTTTATTTTGTTATTTCATATCATATTATGCCTATTTGATCATATGTCATGATATGTTGAATATTTTTATGTTTATTTATTATTCTGGAATCAAACTCCAAGTTCCTTCACTATGGGTTGAAATGATACATACCCGAACGATCTTTAGAGTAAGGAAAAATTGTTATGGGCTGAAATGATAAGCTTGAGCAATTTTATTTGACTTGGGATTTTGGGTTTGAAATGGTATAAAACCCGGAAAATTTATAAATTGCGAATTGAATGATATATGTTCGTATTTACTTAACCCTAGGGTAGAGAATTTTATACAGACTCCGTGGTTGATTTAAAATGATTTTTCTAAAAATTATTAAGTACTTTGGATTTTTATATATGAATCTCAACTAAAATTTATCGTAATAATTTTTGTGAATTTGTTTACATGTGTTAAAATTTTATAAGAAATAAATAGTTGGAAATGTAAATTTTGGAATCTAATTTACACTATGAAGGTTAATTGAAATTTTATAAGCCGATTTGACTTAATAATAGTATTTTATTCTAACCTATAAATTGTAAGTTTTAATTCATGTAATTGTGATTAAAATAATTTTTTTGTGAAAAGAAATGTAAGTTAAAACGTACATTTGACGTGTAAGTTTTAACAAATGAAAATGGTATGATTTGTGAAATAAAAGTGATAAATGTCATTTACGGAAAAGAAAGAAAAAGGTAAGTAAAAATACTTTTAACTTGGTATAAAGGTTTATGCTTTAAAATTTGATGTTTTAGTGACCAAGTTATTAAATCAAAGGTGTGATTTCTTTAAATGACTAAACAGCTTAAATTTGAGTAATATAATAGGAAGAATATAGTGACTTTGATAAAAATTGTAAAAATATATATACTATTCGATTTTATAGACTATTGTAGTAGGAAATATTACAGTAACAATTCAAAACTGCTACGATTTCTTACAATAGCAATTCCATACTGCTGCGGTTTCTTACTGTAACAATTTTGCACTACTGCGGATTCTTACAGTAACACTTTTGCACTGCTGCGAATTCTTACCGTAACAGTTCTGCTGCTGCGAATTCTTACCGTAACACTTCTATACTGCTACGTTTTCTTAAAAGTGACATTTTATGAATGCTACAATTTTCTTAAAGGTTATATATGTACGGTTATAAAAGTTACAATTTTAAAGTGCTATGATCTATAAACTTTTATGTTTCAAATGGATTATAATTAAATGAATTTGAAGTGTTACGACTTTGGAAAAATGAATATTATTTTAAAATAAAAATGATATGGAATTTATATGGTTTTGAAAGGAATATGTTTGATATGAAATATAAAACCATTTGAAATTTATATAACCACGAGTTATAATAACGATTGGTTGTTAAAGAGACCGGGATCGGATATGGGCATACTCTTTGTCGATACCGAAAACCACTTTAATAAATGTGTACGCGATGGAGATTCCAGAATGAAGTAGGATGGTGGCGACGATCCTAAAGGTATATTTACGTGGACCTAACTCCCATGAGTTAGCATAAGGTGGCTAAAACAAGAGAAATTAACGGGCCAATGAGGTAGCTCCTCTAATCGGACACACTTCATCGTTAGCCATTCTATTACTTTGTGATTGATTTGGTACGCACCTTTGATTCGGGAGTGTGGATCGAGTTGGGCGGTAGTTGCGGCTATGCGTTACCAATAGCCCCGAAGTGTAATTGGTATATCTACCTTGGCATTGCCTAGTTGTGCCATGTCACCTCCCCTAGCACACCTTCTACGAGTTTGTTTTATGTCGTACCTATGTGGTATCCTCTGGTTGCTCCAGTTTACGGGGAGTTACGGTACTGTATAAACTATTGGCATACCTAAAAATGTGTTAAGGGGGATATGGGTAACGCCTTAACGCTATTTTAATAGTTTACTTTACTTTAGACGTTATTATAATAGCGTATATTACTACATAGTAGATAGTTTAACGGATCCTTAGAGGATGGGCGATCCCAAGCATCCTTTAAGTTACTGATGCATTCCTTTACAGTTCACTTGAGTTGATTTACATTTTATAACTATGTATGTCCTGACTCGAGTGTTTTGTGTTTTTGCTTTACGCTCGAGTCATCCTGAGTTCCACAGCTTTGGTTTCATCCTCTTTCGAAGCTAGAGATCCGCTGAAGATTCAGTCGTCTACTTGATATTTTATTCCAGTTATTTCCACGCCACTTTTGCTTTTGAAGTAGCAACTTATTTATCTAACTTTACAAGTATATTTGTTTCCATACATAGTATTATGTATTGGTTTTGAGAATTTGTATCTAGGAGCTTCATGGACTCCTATGTTTATTTATTCCGCTGCGAGTTATTCTAATATTCTGTGTCTGTGATGCTGTGATTGATTTTAGGGACAGTTTGGCATAGGTCCCTAACAAGTTTCAAAATACACAAAAATCCCAGTAAAAAAAAGTTTGTAAATTTGGTCTCTAGAATTAAGTTACTGAATAATGGCATACACTTATGAAATTATTCAGTGGATAATTGCAGACATTATGCAATTATATCAAAAATTGCAGACAATTCTGTAATTATTCACTGAAAAATTGTGGAAATTTCCATAATGTTTCAAAAAATTACGGAAATTCCGCAATTATTCAATAAAAAATTTCGGTAATTTACGTAATTTTTTAAAAAAATGAGTAAAATTCCGCAATTATTCACCAAAAAAATTGCATAAATTTATGAAACTTTTGGATATAATTGCATAAATGTCTGCAATTATTCGGTGAATAATTGCATAACTGTATGCAATTACTTAGTGACTAAATTCCAGGGACCTAATTTACGTACTTTTTTTTACTAGGGTTTTTGTGTATTTTCAAACTTATTAGGGACCTGAGCCAAATATTCACATGATTTTATTTGCCCCAAATTTTATTAAGAATCTATTGTTTTGAATTATTCAAGTCTGACATGTGTGGTTTTATTGTCGATTTGAATGGTCCAAAATGGCAGGATGTTACAGTTGGTATCAGAGCTTTGGTTTTAAGCAAACCTTACTCTACGGGGCAAAAACTCATTAGAGATAGGGTACCAATACCCTAGAATGAGTAAAATCAATCTTAGAATCATTCTTTGTGAGAGAATGTAATTTCAAGTATAAAATGATTTTTAAATGATTTTAAATGATTTTTAAAAGATTATTTTGGATATAAAAATTTTCTTGTTTTAAAATTCCTTTTCTTAGAAATCTTTCTTCCTTTTGAATCCACCTTGTTTTATAGAATTCTTTGATTAGGATTTCCAGTCTAGTTGGATCTTTTCCTCTATCTTTTCCTTTATCTTTGTCCTAAAAATTCATTCTTGAATTTCCAGGATGAATCGTAGGAATGCCAGAGGTCGTGGTGTTGCCCCAGTTCCAGCACCAGTTGCACCGGTTAGGTTTACTACTCTCTTTAAGGAGTTCACCCAGTTAGGTGGCACTAAGTTTTCAGGATCAGTGATCATCATTGAGGCTCAGCAGTGGCTGAGAGGTTTGGAAAGGATTTTCGTGGGTTTGGAGATCACCGATGCTCAGAAGCGTTAGTTAGAAGCTTGGCAGTTACAGGAGGCAGCCCTGGATTAGTGGGAGTCAGTTATAGCCAACACTGTTGAGGCAGATATTTATTGGGAACAGTTTAGGTATTGTCCTAAGTTAGTCCTTATGAATTTGGTTTAGGTTATCCCTGTGGAATCTTTCTTAAGTTTGGATATCTTGTTTAGGGAAGCTTTTGTGACGAAGTGGATGCTAGAGGCTGGGAAGTCTCAGTTATACTGGGGGTTTATGGACCTTAAGCAGGGGGATATGTTATTTGCTGAGTACGAGAGGAATTTTGATGAGCTTTCCAAGTTTGGTCATAGTTTGATTGATGCCCCTCTTAAGAAGAATGAGAAGTTTATAGCTGGAGCTCGCTCGGAGTTTTATGATCGTCTGATTTCTCATGTGCACAGCTCTTTTATTGCATTGATGGATATGGCCATTAGGTATGAGAACCCCACTTCTAAGGAATCATCTGTTGCTTGTGCACCTTCATCTAATTCGTCTTCTAGCAACTTTAAGAAATTCTGGGTCGTTACATTAACGATGCACGACCCACTTTTCCGTACAGTTCGAACTGACAATTTACCACACATGTCCAGTCCAAATTGAACAGGAAGGCGGATAGTAAGTGTAACAACCCGCATATTTATCGATTTTATATTTAAATATTTTATTTAAATATTTTATCGTTAGTCGGATTTTAGTCCGAAAGCTACTTTTTTGCATATGGTCAAATTAGGGCTCGAGACCACCTCCGTTGAGTTCAAAATGACGTTTGCGATCTTTTTAAGTATAAACTTTGATATGTTTGGAGATAGTAGAATTTTGCTACTTTTTCCACTTAGGGCTTTGGTCTTGTTTCAACTCATTAGACCCAAGCTTCACCCCTCCTCTCTTCATTACCTTACTTCTATTTCCTAATACTCAAGCTTTTACAACAATGGAGAGAGGAATGAGAAATTAAAACTCCAAGCCCTAGTTTTCTCTTGCAAATCAAGTTCTAGCTCCAAACTAATAGAAGAAGCTTTGGTAAGCCTCCTCCTCTTCTTCTCCAACTCATTATTTTATCAATTTCAGAAATTCCTAAACCTAACTTAGGAAATGTTTCTCTTTTTAGCTTAGATTCAAGGTTGTTGAGTTGGAATTGAAGTGTGATTGCTCTTGCCATTGCTCTATAGCTTCTTCTTCACTTGTTTTGGGTTTAAAGGTGAGATTTTTATCTCACCTCTTAGTCTATAATTATCTTCGATTGTTAGGTATGAATTCCTAACACTTATTCTTGTGCAATTGATTTTGGTTTGGATCGATTTTGTGTATATTCCAATTTTTGCTGTTTTGGTTTAATTTTTGTGAAAATCCTGTTATGGATATTTGGATATTGATATTCGAGGCGTATCGAAGTGCCATTAAGGCTGGGTTGTCGCTAGGCATAATTCCTTAGTCGTTGTTACTCGCCCGATCGTTATCGATGTCGTTTAGCCATTTTTGGCCTAGGTTCAGGGAATGCCCTGAACAACAGTTTCAGACGTCTGAAACGTATGGTTCAGACGTCTGAATATAATACTGTGAATTTTCTTCTCCCAGCATTCAGACGTCTGAATCAAAGTTTCAGACTTCTGAATTGGTTCATTTTAAACCAGTAAGGAAATAGGCTAAAAAGTGCCTATTTCAGACGTCTAAATCGTCTGAAATCAAAGATTCAGACGTCTGAATTCTGTTCTGGAAAATATTTTATTTCCAGATTCAGACGTCTGAATCCTTGATTTCAGACGTCTGAATCTGCAGTCTTTTGCCTATTTGCCTATTGAGCTTGAATTTCCAACTTTCATCGATTCATGTTGATTCCCTTTTTGTTGTTATCATTTATTATCGGCTTTGATGACATTTTCTTCGTGATTTTTGGGAATCTCCATTTTGATGGATTCGGTATCGGTTTCTTTGGATTTTATTCACATCTTTGAATGTGAATTTTGGTGATCGATTGTTCTTCAATCATTTTTGTGATTTGTATAAAGGTTTTAATACTAGTAGTAAATATCAAAACTCTTTCATCAAAACGATTTCAACTCTATTTTCAATACCAAACTCGTTTATAAAACCGTTTTCCAATCTATTAGTATCTACAAACCTTTACCTCACTCGGATGAGAAATCTAATTAAACGGCTTAGTAAAACAAGTGGTATGAAACGCTTGCGTTTGCTTCGTCGGTTAATTCTTGGACTTGTTCGACTGAACCTCTTGTGACAATTTTCTAGTGAAGATCTACAGTTTGTTCGTAAATATTTAAGTTAAGCAAGTGGTTATGGGACATGAAGCTAAACTCATATATTTACTAGCTTAGTGTAATTGACACTTCTTGAGGAACATTGACGATCATTTTTGTGATTTAGACTAGCAATTGTGCGACGTTTCTTTGTCTGCGAGGGAGACTAAACCCCGTTTGTGTGATGTTTCGACTCACATATGTGGGGTAGCGACCCATGGACTTCGGGCCGTTCGTGTGTTCAAAAATTAATGGTTAGCTTCCATGATATAGCTTCTCGTTCGTGTGATACATATGTTGGTGAGCTTTCATGCTCCCGTTCGTGTGATAGGCCTCCCCCTTTTTGTGATTTCTGGATTTCATGTGTTGATTTCTGGAATTTGTGCTTCACCAATTTTCATGATTTTCATTGATATGTTTTATCAATTTTTGTGCATTGGTGAATTCGTGTGTCATTACCCTTTTGTGGATTTGGATCTTTGAGAAGATTCTTGTGATATTGATTAATCTCTTGTTGATTATCATTTACATACTTATAGTAGTATGCCATTATGGTTTTCATACTTTTGTGCCATATCTTTTATTCTATATCATGTCATCTGATATTTATAGCTAGACTGATCCATTTATTATTTTCTTATTAAATAATACTCGGGTCAGACCGAGATGTTACAGGTGCTTCTGCTTGACTTCTCCCCAGGGATTTATTTCTCTAACTTTTGGCTAACCACATAGATTAGCAGTTTTTGTTGTGTATGTTTGAGACATAGACTCTATGATGTATACATATTCTTTTGTGTAGCTAGAAGCTAACTTTTTGTATTATCGTGGATCTTGCAGACCACTACTCTGATGTACACTCTCATGTGTTATATATATTCATATCTTTTTCCGCCTTTGTGATATGGATGTCTGTGACTAATTTGTGTTATGTTTATTTCTATGTTTGTTTCCGAAGATTATATATAGCCACTGTGTGATAGCTTTGAGTTTGTATCGGTATGTCGGATTTCCTCCTTAAATGAAATGCATGCTATACTATCTGACATATCGGTGCTCGTACAAAGAAATTACACGGATGGTCGCTCCTCAACAGCCTTATTCTCCATGCTAGTTGACAGCATTACACCGTGGTGTTCTTGGCTAGTGTGGGTATAGAGGTGGGGTGTCACAGCTTGGTATCAGAGCCAAACTTCAGAACAATGTAGAATAACTTAACACGGATCATCGTCCTAAGTCCAACTTAGGAGTCGTGCCTTAGGATTTAATTCGAGTCTTCTTACCGATTCATCCTATTTTCTTTTATGTATCCTTGTTTTATCTATCAAGATTTACTTGATATTTATTTAGGAAAATAACTTTTCTTCTTCTCTCTTTCTTAAAGAAGAGAATTTCTAGACCAGGTCATCCCAGAGTTGGACCATCTACTGTTACTCCCTAGGATGGAGTTTTTATGACCGCTTAACAGCTTCTTGATTTAGTAAAGAATGCTCAAGCAGCTGGTCCTAATCAGGAACCTACTCATCCTAAGTCTGGATTTGCACACTTGTGCAACGATTATACCAACTTGGGTGGGAAACCATTCAAAGGTTCCGAAACTATTATTGAGGTCCAGGCTTGGTTAAGAACATACGATCGAATCTTTTCTCGCATGAATCTTATCAATCTTCACCGTGTTCGGGTGGCCTCTAGTATGCTCCAAGAAAGAGCATTGGACTGGTACGAACTTCTTATTTCTGAAATTAATGAAGCGGATCTCACCTGGGAGCAATTCCGGGAATGCTTCGAATTAAAATTCATACCAGAAGCAGAGAAAGTGACATTGGCTCGACGCTTCATAGACCTTGTTCAAGGTGAATCCTCTATGACAGATTATGTCGCATCCTTCGAGTCACTATCTAAATATGGGGTTGAATACATCAACACCCCATTGAAGAAGAACCAAAGATTCATTTATGGCTTAAACAAAATTCTCAAGAAGCCATTACTTCTCAAATTAGAAGTTTCCTTTGACCAACTCATTGATATCGCTTTTCGTCTTGAAGAGGCGGATGGGGAAAGTGATGTTGAAGTAGTGGGTGCCAAACCAAACTTCAACAACAAGAAAAGGCCTAACAAATCCAAAGGCCCTTACCCTAATAAGAAGGGGAAACAAGCAACTCCTAATGCAAAGGCCTTTTCCTCTAGTGATGGGAAATGCTTCAACTGTGGTTCTAGGGACCATTTTGCGAACAAGTGTTCAAAGCCCCGTTCTTGTCGCTATTGTAAAAGTCCGGATCATTATATGCATCTATGCCCTAAGCTTCAAGGCAAGAAGGAGGGAAAGTTAAACATTGCTCAAGCCCCTGGCAACACATCTCGCGGTCAAGGTATGTCTCATTCTGTCCTTGATGGCATTATTATATTTCGTGATCAACCTATTAGAGTTCTCTTTGATACGGGTGCATCCCATTCTTTTTTATCAAAGGAACTTGTCGATACTTTTTCCTTAAGTGTTGTTGCTCTAATGACTTCTTTAAGAATTGCGAATCCGGTTGGTGGATCCGCAACTCTTAGTTTGCTTTGTGAAGACGTGGAGATTATTTTGTGTGATTTTCCTTTCCTGGCCGATTTGCATGTCATGCGTTATTTAGGCTTTGGAATGATTTTGGGTATGGATTGGCTTAACCGTTATGAAGCTCATATCTTATGTCCTGAGTGGACTATTTATCTCCGACATCCGCAATCTGTAAAGCATATTTCAATTATTCTTAAAGATTCGGATTCCACTTTGGCTGCATCTTTATATTCTTTAAATCCTCGGGATGATGATAATGATGATGAGGAAGATGTCATTTCTCGTATTCACGTTGTTCGTGAAATTTCCGACATATTTGAGCCCGTTTTAGGATTACCACCTAAGCGAGCAATTGAGTTCAGAATTAATCTTATACCCGGAGCTTAACCTATTACTCGTCCTCCTTATCGCATGTCCAATAAGGAGAAAGAAGAGATGCGCAAACAATTATCCGAATTAGAGACAAAGCAATTTATTCGCTCTAGTTCCTCGCCTTGGGGAGCTTCAGCAATTTTCGTGAAGAAATCTGATGGTACACTTAGGCTTTGCATCGACTACCGCAAGCTTAATGATCTCACTATTAAGAATAAATATCCTTTACCTCGGATTGATGATCTATTTGATCAACTTAGTGGTGCTAGAGTCTTTTCACAATTGGACTTGGCTCCCGGTTTTCATCAGCTTCGTATTGCAGAGGATAGTATTCCTTTGACTTCGTTACGTACTCGATATGGATCTTATGAATGGCTTGTTATGCCATTTGGTTTAACGAATGCTCCGGCTTATTTCGTTGACCTTATGAATCGAGTTTTTAGAGATTTTCTCGATCGATTCGTTCTCATCTTTATTGATGATATTCTTGTGTATTCTAAAACCGAGGAGGAACATGAAAGGCATCTTCGGATTATGTTGGAAACTCTTCGGGGTAATCAATTAAAGGCGAAGTTTTCTAAATTCCACTTTTGGCAATCTAGTGTGAAGTTTCTCGGTCATATTATTTCCGAATCCGGAATATCAGTGGATCCTTCAAAGATTGAAGCGATTCAAGATTGGAAGAGATCGGAAAGTGTGACGGAAATCCGTAGCTTTCTCGGATTGGCAGGTTATTACCACCGTTTCATAAAAGATTTTTCTAGAATTGCCGTGCCTCTTACTGGCTTAACAAAGAAAGGTGTTAATTACATTTGGTTGGACAAATGTGAAACTTCTTTTCAGAAATTAAAAGAACTCCTTTCTGATGCTCCTATTCTTGTTATTCCCGAAGGGAATCAAGATTTTGTTGTTTATACCGATGCTAGTCGCATTGAGTTGGGTGCCGTTCTTATGCAAAAAGAACGTGTTATTGCTTATGCTTCTAGGCAATTGAAGCCGGCTGAGACTAGATATGCCACGCATGATTTAGAACTCGCGGCTATCGTTTTCGCCCTTCGAATATGGCGACATTATCTTTTGGGAGAGAAATTTATACTTTATACTGATCATAAGTGTTTGAAATATTTATTTTCTCAAAAGGAACTTAATTTGCGTCAACAACGTTGGCTCGAGTTCCTTGCATCATATGATCTTGATATTCTTTATACTCCCGGAAAGGGAAATCGAGTTGCCTATGCACTTAGTCGCAAGCAACAAGCAGTTGTTTCCATGATGATATCCGAATGGAATGATCTCGGGGTTTTATCCACTTGTGAAATTCGAGATCGTGTTTCCGATTTATGTTCATCTCTTGTTTTATGTAGCCTTGTGGCTCGTCCTTCTCTTTTAGACCGCATTCTTGAAGCTCAAAGACTAGATCCCGAATTGGCTCTTCTTGGCCGAAATATTAAGGATAAAATTGATATTGAAGGTTTGAAAGACTTTGATATTGATTCTCGAGGCGGCATTCGAAAATTTGGTAGACTTATCGTACCAAATATTAGTGATCTTCGTAAAGATATTCTAGAAGATTCTCATCGTTCCAAGTATTCCATTCATCCCGGTAGTAGTAAAATGTACGCGGATATGAAGCGACTTTATTATTGGGAGGGAATGAAATCTGATATTGCTAATTTTGTTAAGTGTTGCATGACTTGCCAACTTGTCAAGGCCGAACATCAAAGGCCCGGTGGGTTATTGCAACCATTGGAAATTCCAATTTGGAAGTGGGATTAAATTTCCATGGATTTTATTGATGGCCTTCCCTGTTCTCGTTCGGGTCATGATAGCTTATGTGTGATCGTTGATAGACTTACTAAATCTGCCCATTTTATTCCCGTTCGGTCGAACCGAAACGTTCCTCTTCTGGCCAAACTCTTTATCAAAGAAATTGTTAAATTACATGGAGTTCCTACTTCTATTGTTAGTGATCGTGATCCATTGTTTACAAGTGGATTCTGGAAGAGTCTTCAAAAAGCTTTGGGAACCAAGCTTAATTTGAGCACCGCTTATCACCCCCAGTCCAATGGACAAACCGAGTGTGTGAATCAAACTCTTGAAGATCTTCTCCGTGCTTGTGTTCTTGACTTTGGTGGAAGTTGGGAGGATCATATTTAACTTGTTGAATTTTCCTATAATAACAGCTTCCAATCTAGTATTGGTATGGCACCTTTCGAGGCACTCTATGGAAGGCCATGCCGATCTCCTTCTTGTTGGCTTGAGACCGGTGAGAAGCTAGTTTTAGGTCCAGATTTTATTCGTGATTCCATAGAGAAGATTGAACTTATTCGTCATAGGATAAAAGAATCCCAGAGTAGACAAAAATCCTATGCCGATAACCGAAGAAGGAAATTAGAATTTTCTGTTGGAGATCTTGTATTTGTTCGTGTTTCACCTATGAAGGGTGTTGTACGCTTCAGTCGTTCAGGAAAATTAGCGCCTCGATATATAGGGCCATTTCCTATCACTGAACGTATTGGTTCCATGGCTTATCGCTTATTATTACCGGCTCAGTTTTCTTCCATTCATGACGTGTTTCACGTTTCTCAATTACGAAAATGCCTTTGAAATTCCGATTCTATTCTTGAGCCCGGTGTTGTGGAGGAGATTGAAGTTTCGCCTAATTTAACTTATGAGCAGCATCCTATTCGAATTATTGCTTCGGAGGTCAAACAACTTCGAAATAAAGATGTTCCGCTTGTTAAAGTTCAATGGTCCTCAAATCCTAAGGATTGCTCTTGGGAATCTAGGGAAATCATCAAGTGTACACATCCGGACTTACTCTCTCATGCTCTTTGAGGTGAACTTCTTATTTCAAATTTCTTTTGTGTTAATATGCTTTTATGGTTGTTACTTTTTATTTCCATCTTATATATTTATATATTGCGAGGATGCAATTTCTTTAAGGAGGGGAGTCTATAACAACCCGCATATTTATCGATTTTATATTTAAATATTTTATCGTCAATCGGATTTTAGTCCGAAAAGCTACTTTTTGCATATGGTCAAATTAGGGCTCGAGACCACCTCCGTTGAGTTCAAAATGACGTTTGCGATCTTTTTAAGTATAAACTTTGATATGTTTGGAGATAGTAGAATTTTGCTACTTTTTCCACTTAGGGCTTTGGTCTTATTTCAGCTCATTAGACCCAAGCTTCACCCCTCCTCTCTTCATTACCTTACTTCTATTTCCTAATACTCAAGCTTTTACAACAATGGAGAGAGGAATGAGAAATTAAAACTCCAAGCCCTAGTTTTCTCTTGCAAATCAAGTTCTAGCTCCAAACTAATAGAAGAAGCTTTGGTAAGCCTCCTCTTCTTCTTCTCCAACTCATTCTTTTATCAATTTCAGAAATTCCTAAACCTAACTTAGGAAATGTTTCTCTATTTAGCCTAGATTCAAGGTTGTTGAGTTAGAATTGAAGTGTGATTGCTCTTGCCATTGCCCTATAGCTTCTTCTTCATTTGTTTTGGGTTTAAAGGTGAGATTTTTATCTCACCTCTTAGTCTATAATTTTCTTCGATTGTTAGGTATGAATTCCTTACACTTATTCTTGTGAAATTGATTTTGGTTTGGATCGATTATGTGTATATTCCAATTTTTGGTGTTTTGGTTTAATTTTTGTGAAAATCCTATTATGGATATTTGGATATTGATATTCGAGGCGTATCAAAGAGCCATTAAGTCGGGGTTGTCGCTAGGCATAATTCCTTAGTCATTGTTGCTCGGTCGATCGTTATCGATGTCGTTTGGCCATTTTTGGCCTAGGTTTAGGGAATTCCCTGAATGACAGTTTCAGACGTCTGAAACGTATGGTTCAGACGTCTGAATATAATACTGGGAATTTTCTTCTCCTAGCATTCAGACGTCTGAATCAAAGTTTCAGACGTCTGAATTGGTTCGTTTTGAACCAGAAAGGAAATAGGCTAAAAAGTGCCTATTTTAGACGTCTGAAATCAAAGATTCAAACGTCTGAATTTTGTTCTGGAAAATATTTTATTTTCCAGATTCAGACGTCTGAATCCTTGATTTCAGACGTCTGAATCTGCAGTCTTTTGCCTATTTTCTTATTGAGCTTGAATTTCCAACTTTAATCGATTCATGTTGATTCTCTTTTTGTTGTTATCATTTATTATCGGCTTTGATGACATTTTCTTCGTGATTTTTGGGAATATCCATTTTGATGGATTCGGTATCGGTTTCTTTGGATTTTATTCACATCTTTGAATGTGAATTTTGGTGATCGATTGTTCTTTAATCATTTTTGTGATTTGTCACTTTAAAAATATAAAGGTTTTAATACTAGTAGTAAATATCAAAACTCTTTCATCAAAACGATTTCAACTCTATTTTCAATACCAAACTCGTTTATAAATTCGTTTTCCAATCTATTAGTATCTACAAACCTTTACCTCACTCGGATGAGAAATCTAATTAAACGGCTTAGTAAAACAAGTGGTATGAAACGCTTGCGTTTGCTTCGTCGGTTAATTATTGGACTTGTTCGACTGAACCTCTTGTGACAATTTTCTAGTGAAGATCTACAGTTTGTTCGTAAATATTTAAGTTAAGCAAGTGGTTATGGGACATGATGCTAAACTCATATATTTACTAGCTTAGTGTAATTGACACTTCTTGAGGATCATTGACGATCATTTTTTTGATTTAGACAAGCAATTGTGCGACGTCTCTTTGTCTGCGAGGGAGACTAAACCCCGTTTGTGTGATGTTTCGACTCACATATGTGGGGTAGCGACCCATGTCTTCGGGCCGTTCGTGTGTTCAAAAATTAATGGTTAGCTTCCATGAGATAGCTTCTCGTTCGTGTGATACATATGTTGGTGAGCTTTCATGCCCCCGTTCATGTGATAGGCCTCCCCCTTTTTGTGATTTCTGAATTTCGTGTGTTGATTTCTGGAATTTGTGCTTCACCAATTTTCGTGATTTTCATTGATATGTTTTATCAAATTTTGTGCATTGGTGAATTCGTGTGTCATTACCCTTTTGTGGATTTGGATCTTTGAGAAGATTCTTGTGATATTGATTAATCTCTTGTTGATTATCATTTACATACTTATAGTAGTATGCCATTATGGTTATCATACGTTTATGCCATATCTTTTATTCTATATCATGTCATCTGATATTTATAGCTAGACTGATCCGTTTATTATTTTCTTATTAAATAATACTCGGGTCCGACCGAGATGTTACAGGTGCTTCTGCTTGACTTCTCCCCAGGGATTTATTACTCTGAATTTTGGCTAACCACATAGATTAGCAGTTTTTGTTGTGTGCGTTTGAGACATAGACTCTATGATGTATACATATTCTTTTGTGTAGCTAGAAGCTAACTTTTTGTATTATCGTGGATCTTGTAGACCACTACTCTGATGTACACTCTCATGTGTTATATATATTCATATCTTTTTCCGCCTTTGTGATATGGATGTCTGTGACTGATTTGTGTTATGTTTATTTCTATGTTTGTTTCCGAAGATTATATATAGCCACTGTGTGATAGCTTTGAGTTTGTATCGGTATGTTGGATTTCCTCTTTAAATGAAATGCATGCTATACTATCTGACATACCGGTGCTCACACAAAGCAATTACACGGATGGTGGCTCCTCAATAGCCTTATTCTCCATGCTAGTTGACAGCATTACACCGTGGTGTTCTTGGCTAGCGTGGGTATAGAGGTGGGGCATCACAGTAAGAAAAAGAAAGTAGAAAGAAGGTAGAAAGAGAACTGAACAACACAAAATCTCACAGCGAAAATGAATAATCTATAATATATAACAAATATTTACATAAAACAAAACTGTAATGTTTATAGTACAGATATTAATCTATAAGGACCCATAATTTTTTATAATTAAATTTACTAATTAAATAAGTTTTGGTATTTAATGTTGTGAAAAATTAAAAATTTAAGACTTAATAATGAGAGGAATAACTAGAATGTAATGTTAGTAATGTTAATTTAAGACAATTGATAATTATTTTAACGCAATTTCGATAAATTGAAATAATTGTAAACATTAAAATTGGTTATAGATTGTAAATAAGGAAATAAATTAAATGTTATATTAATTGGTGAAATGATATGTAATTATTTGTAATTGGATAAAATCCGTGTTGTGTAAGTAGTTATAACATTTATTTGTAGATAATCAACTTATAAATGAAATTAAATTAAGTGAAAAGGTGACAATTGTTATTTGTTACCATTTATTTAATCCGTTGAATTAAATTTGAAATCAATTGCAATTAAATGTAATTAAATATTATGTTAATATGAGTTAAGACGATAACTGTAAAATATGGACGTATTAAAATGTATAGTAATGTCAATTATATTAATAAGGCAATAATTAATTTAATAATAAGAGTGAAATCAAGATAAATGAATTTATTGGGATTTTAAATTTTAATTAATGGGTTTATTGCAATTGAATTTAAACACAGCAATTAGTGCAATAATTAACATTGAATTTGACATGGGAAATTGGTTTTAAAAAGATTGTTAATTTCTATGTAATTAAAAATGATAAAAATTGTTGATTATAAAATTTGAATTGAAAAGTGATTTAAATAATTTAATATTGATTTATTTAATTGACTTGAAAATAGCCATTTTAGCCATTGTCTCGGATTTCGACGAAACCAGTTTCATTGAATCCGTAACGATGAATTATCGTAGGATTTCAAGTTTCATAGCAACCAGACTTGTTATTTGATCGTGCGGGCTTGAAATGCATAGAAATCAATTTAATTGAATTCAATTGAAATAAGCTGATTTTAAAAACTAACTTCTTCATAAGATTGAATTACAACTTGAAACTTGTTCCATTGAATTTAAAATTTCAAAAACATCTATTTTGATATATGGGATGACCCACTATCGTTTCGAAAGCGAAATAGGCTTTTCAAGTCATTATTGTCGTTCGTACTAATTCGATGCATGTGCATTCTTTCTTATCGGGCCTTGTCTATATAAGTAGATCTTTCTTTGCCCTAGCAGCCTTGTTATTTCTTATCTCAATACGAACATGTCTGTTCCACCTATCTACTTCTTCTTCCTTCCAATGGCTGTAGATACAAACCTTAAATTCAATTCCAAATTCAAATCGAAAATCAAACTTCTCTAAACCCTATTATATTATACAACGATTCGAAGCTCTCGACGAGCGCAACCCAAATTTGCTATTCGTTTTTGCAATCGGGTTTTGGTTTGGCTAGAAGTTGGTGATTTATTTCCGGCCGTTCATGTTAGAGTTTGAGAGTTAACGGTGGATCTTCGTCGATGGGATGATCAGGAGATATGGGCACGTAGAGGTCGACAAGGAAAGCAAATCCATGTCGTTCGTTCTAGTCGGAGGTTGAGGGGATTGCCAGAAAATTTCTTTGAATGGTCACGATGGCGGTTGAACTCGGGGGAGCCGGAGGTGGCAGCGTGGGTTGTGTAGGTGCGGCCTGGCTCGAGCGGCGCGATGGAGTGGTCGGATCGTGGCGATGTTGGAAGAGGAGGCGGCGAAAATTCAGGGAAGGGTGCTGGCTAGTAGGGTTTCGTTGCGATCGATTTGGAAGGTAGGGTTTCGACCACGTAAAACTTGAGGTGACGTATATTTTATTAATTATTATTTTATTCATTTTAATTTAAATCGTATAGTGTTCTAATGCGTATAACTATTGCATACGAGGTCGGATTTACGTGTGTTTTATTCCGCTGCGATCGTATCGAAATTCCAGACATTATGGAACTAGTTCGGATGAATTCTGAGACTGTTAAATTTTGGGCCTTTATTTGGATTCCAAATCGATTCGAAATCAAAAGTGAGTGTTTTAACCCACTCACAACTAATAAATTATCTTATGTTAGGTAAATTGAATTTATAATATGATTAGAAATTGATTGGTTGATGTTCGGTATATTTAAATTGTCATTCCAGTTAAATCTGACTTTTATTGAATTTAATCGCTATTTAATTTAATATTGAATGTTTAATTTCCTGCTAATATCTTTTATTGATAATCGGCCAATTGTTGTTATCTATTTGTTGATTTGAATGATGATTGTGATGGATGTTTGATTGTTGATATTAGATGACTGGATGTTATATTTATATTATTATAATACTGCAAGTTCCCTTAAATTCCCTATAGGTTGAAATGATACATACCTGAACGATCTATAGATTAGGGAAAATCGTTATGGGTTGAAATGATAGACTCGAGCGATTATATGGATTTTAAATTTAAGTTTGGGATTGCGAGTTGAAATGATATATGCCCGTAGATTTAAATTTATTGCGGATTGAAATGATATATGTCCGTATCACTTGACCATAGGGTAGAAAATTTTATACGGACACCGGATTAGTTAAATTAAATGATTTTAAATCCTTAAACTTTGAATTCAGTTAAATGATATTTTGAAATGGAATTTGATTTATATAAACTGAATTGTTTTAAATGAATTGTTTAGAAGATTTTTATTGAAATTCCAAAGTTGAATTGTAATATAAACGAAATGTATTGAAATTGAGTTATTGAAACATTGAAATTGTAATTTTGAAATCTATTTAAATTTGAGTAGCTTAAATTGATATTTCAAGATTTGAAATTGGGTTTTTTGATTTAAAATCTGGATATGGTCCAGATTTGTTGAAATGGAAGAAATAGTAAATTTGATGTTAATTTCAAATTAATTATTTTAATATAAACTATTTAAAGATTTATTATTCTAAAAAAATCCTGATTTTAAGATTTTCAAACTATTAAACTAATTTAATCTATTTCAACTATTTTAATCTATTTTAATCCATTTTAAGCTATTTTAAGCTATTTTAAGCTATTTAATCAAATTAACCCTTTTAATTTATTTTAAAACTAATTTAATTTATTTTAAATCTATTTAATCATTTTAAATCTATTTAATCTATTTAAACTATTTTAAACCTATTAAAACCATCTTAAATCCATTTAAATTACTTTAATCTATTTTAAACTATTTTAGCGTATTTTAACTATTTAAAAGTTTATTTTAAACTAGCTAAACTAATTAAACCATTTATAACTATCTAAATTATTTTCTAAATTTCAGATTGTGTAAAGTGGAAGTGTTTAGATTCAAATCCTTGATTTTTAAAGTGAATATGGTTAAATGATGTTATAACTTAAGTCATAACTTATCTTATCGATAATTTCAAAAGTGAATATGATTTCGAAAGTGAATATGATTTCGAAAGTGGTATGGTTTGAATTGAATGATATTTTAATATCAATTATGAATCGATTTTGGAAATGTAAAAGAACCATCCGGTGTGAAATAAGCATTTGGTTGTTAAAGAGATCGGGATCAGATTTTGTCATACTCTCTGTCAATACCGAAAACCACTTTAACAACTACGTACGTGGTGGAGATTCCAGAATGAAGTAGGATGGTTTGGTGAACGATTCTGTATGAGGTATTTACGTAGCCCTGACACCCGTAAGTCAGCTTGATGAGGTTAAAACAGGAGCTATACCGAGCCAAGTGAGGTCGCACCTCCGATCGGGCACATTTCTTCGATACCATAGTATGAATTTTTGATTGATTTGGTGGCCACCCCTTGATTTTTATTATGGGCGTGTGTTACGAGGTAGGCGGTAGTAGTTGCTACGCGTTACCACCAGTCCGGGAGTGAAAATGGTAGAATCCTATCCTGGCATTGCCTCGCGTGCCATGTCACATGCCTTATCGCGCCATTTACCAATTTGGTTTATACTGTACCTACAGAGTGCTCCCGGAGTATCCCATCAGTTTGATAGGGCTTACAGTATCTATATAGACTACGGAAATATATAAAAATGTGTTAAGTGGGATATGGGTAACGCCTTAACGTTGTTTTAATACTTTACTTTACTGTAGACACTATTATAATAGCGTATTGTACTACATAGTAGATAGTTTAATGGATCCTTAGGAGATGGTAATCCCGAACATCTCTTAAGTTATTGCATTCACGTTAGACACTGGATAGGAGATGTTAAACCCCGTAAACATCTCCGATGCCATTACACTCATATTTATTTACTGTTGATTTAACTTACATAAGATCTTTTAGTTTTGAATCGAGTGTTTTGTCTTTTCAATTCGCTCGGGCCAGTCTGAGCTTTTCAGTGTATCGAAGACTGCTTTTCTAGAGGACGAAGACGGAGATTTGTATATTATATTATTTATTTTATTTATTCCACTGCATCATGTTCTTCCGCTGCATTCATTTATTTATTGATTCATGTTGTATGTAACTCTGACTCTTTGTTGAAAAAGTGTAATCAAATGATATTTGTAAAATGGCTTCATGAACTGTGAGACGACCAGCCCTTCTCGACTCTCGAAAATCGACACAACCACCACAGTATAATATGCCGACGATCGAGTGCCGGAAAAGACAGATTGTTGAGGAAAAAGAAAGAAGATAGAAGAAAGAAGGAACTAAACAACATCAGAATCTCACATTCGCAGCGGAGCAAAATATAATAAATAATAACAGATCTTTACACAAAATGAAACCATATCTGTTTTATATAATACATCATCGGAGTATATCACAAGTAAACAATAATTACCAGCCTGGCAGTTATATCAGCCTGCCTCACAACTTGCTGGCAATTTCAAACAACCATAGCAGCGGAATAAACAAGTACGAATAATACGTCTCGGACTCCAGCTCCACACCTGAGCTCCACATCATCTTATCCTGTAATCTATAAAACTCGGTCTGACTCGAGCATTATAATGAACTAACACCCGAGTCAATCTGGAATACCAGCGTGAGTGAAATACATCCAAACTGATTATTAAAGTTTCAAAAATCCTTTGTAATCAAAAGCATCTCGTAAGACCATGCCACAAATAAACATGTCGGGTTTTTACCTTACGATAGCCAAAACACTTTTTATCAAATCCGTCTGATATTATAACAGTGTCTATCTACAAATATTTATTCAAATAGCTGAAATTGTTACATGATTAAATTCCAGCATACTAGCCAAAAAGTGGGTTATACAAACAAAATTCGTAAAAGTCGCGTAGGGAAAATGGATTTCCATCAATGATTAGGCACTGGGGTACCACCTATCACAGTACCTGGTCTAGATCAGCGTACCGAGGACCATGCCCGATCCCCTGCAACACAAGACCGGAACTACCCCTTACTGGATAATTCCGAGTAAGATCACCCCACGGTTGGGATCATCAACCGCACCACTAAGCCGAAATAAAAAGGGACATCTAGATAGGGATGACCTCACCCTAATGGGCGCGACCCACATAGCCTTGCTGCATAACCCCTGATTTTCAGTCATTCCCGGTTGATGAGGCTTGAGGCTACGCGTTACCTTTTTTAGAACATATCCCTTAGAATGCACATCGTCCACCTGACGATGTTCTGAAAGCATCCATCCATACCAGTTCGTTCCGGGTTCAAACGGAACCGAAGGCACTATTCCTACTACATCCATTTTGGAATCATCCTCAAGATTAGTAGCGACTAGCCCTTGCACTTCACTACTCCATCTTCGACTCCGAACTCTTATTTTCCCCATGAAAACGTACAAACCGGATCGAAGTGGTTTTCGAGAAATTAATCCCAATCCCGGTCTCTTCTAAACGATCAGCGCATTGGCCAATATTGATAGTCGGTTATTTAACTATCAAATAACATTCACAAGCATCCATCAATATAAATAATTTCCCGAATTATTTATTTTCTCAAAATATCTTCGCAAGATATATTTCCATTCTCAACCCTTTTTGAAAATAGTTCCAAACCATCTTCCTTTTACGGAATAAATTCCCAAACAATTTTCAATTCCCACTGAAAATAACCAAGTCCAAATACTTAGATTTTAAAATAATTTAAATTACTTTGTTCTAATTTATACCTTAAATATTTAAATTTAAACTACTTAAACACTTTATTCAAAATATATTTTAAAAATATTTAAGGTAAAACTATTTTATAAAATAAAAAACTAATTTTAAAATAAAAGTTAAGCCAAACTAAATTTTAAAATAAGAGTTACAAACTTCTACATAAGTTTCAAATAAAACTTTAACCAAACCATCTTTAAATAAATCCATTTTATAAATATAAAAAAAATATTCTTTTAAAACAAATTTAAAACTTTTAACTTTTACTTAAAAAAATGTGCTTTAAAACGTACTTGGCTTCTCAGGGAAATACATTTCCATTTCAGAATAAACCAAAGAATTCTCCTTATAAATCCTACTTGATTTATCTTAATTCAAATTTACGTTTGAATCCCATAAATTTCTTCCAACACTTTAAAAATAAAACTCCCTTTTATTTTTAAGCACACTTCCCATTTCCTGGAAATCACTTCCAAAATATATGCTTCCATTATTTAAAATAAGTTTCCAAATTCTTTATTCAAAATGTACTTTTTGAAAAAACTATAAAAGTTTATATTGGGTAACTTAAATCAAAAATTTCCTTTTAATATAAAGTTATTATATCAAATACTTATAATAAAATTTCCTTTAGAAATCAAAATGCTAATTTATCTTTAATTTAATTAAATACCATAGTTACTTAATAAATACTTATTTTTTTCCCTTAAAAAAAATTAAAGATAATAATTTTCTAAAATATTCTAGAAACACATTTTTAAACTTCCTAGTTTATACTTCGAAAGCTCTTCTTTGAAAACATACTTAGTTTTCTAGGAAAATACACTTTCCATCTTTTAAAAATAATCTCACTATTTCTTTTAAAACAATTTGCACCTTCTTATAGAAATTCCCACCGGAAATCTATACTTCAAATTTATCCCCGATAAATATTCCATTTCATTTATAAAACCCAGTTTATAAATTTCCATACCTCATTCCCTTTTAAATCACAATTTCAAAAACACTTCAAATTTCCAAACTAATTTCCTGAATTTAATTTCCTTAAATTCATATCTTAAAAATCCTTTTTCATTTCCCTTTTACATTCCCATTTCATTTTATTGATATTTAAAATACCAAATTATATTATCTAACCATAACACAGCATAAAAAAATTCCAAATCAATCTATCACAGGATATCAGTGAATTATATCACAGACTATAAATATAATTTCTATATTGTGAGGAATCCAGTTGGATCCCTCCAACCTATTTCCCTGCATCCACAGATGTTAGCACAACACCAAATATCAATCCAAACTGATATTAATACTCATATCCAACCAATCATTCAATTATTTAAATATTAACTATTTAAATAAACTAGCATTCCAAATGTGAGTGAGATTAACTCACCTTGAGCTTAAACGCCGAGCGTTCCAATCTCAAGTTAAATCGAGCCGGTTCGATTTAATCTAAAATTCTCGCTTGCTCCAAACGCGCCCAAATCAGCACTGCAGCGTAGATCTCATCGCTGCGATTCCGGCGCTTCCTGTTTCGTCGGAATCTGACAATGTATGCGTTAGATATGAGTTTTTAAAGGTTTGAATAAAATTTATAAACAAATTTCTTTTTTTTATAAAAAACTCAGATCTGCCGTACATTGTGGAAACGAGATCCAGGCCACACCTTTAGTCTTCTCTCCCGTACGTTCAAAAATGCAAAATAACCCATCACGCTCAAACGTTGACCGATGCCACTCCCCACCTCGTCGCGTTCGACGACGATCCAGCGCCTCCACGCCGAAGCCCATCGAAAACCACACCTACTGTCAGAGCGAGGTGAAGCTCGGTCATCCCCTTATCACGCAACATGCTAACGAAAGGCGATGCTTCCAACTTCGATTTCCCCTTCCTTGTCGCTTGAAACACGATCACCATTGTCGATATCGTAGAGCTCGGAGTGCTCTACGACTGCATAGTTGGAAGAATTTGCTATAGATATATGGATTTGAAGAAAATCGAGGAAGAACGAGAGAACATTTCGGCCATTGAATTCTATAGCGGCGGCCGCGTTCTGTTCTTCCCTAGGGTTACTATGCGATACATATATATACGTATATACCAATTATTTTAATATTAAATTTCAATTTTTACGAGCATTTACAAACGAACTCCAAATCACTTGTGCCGCCAGGCGTTTATAAGGTTTTACCCGTATTCCGAACACAATGGAACGTGTTTCGGAAGCTAATCCAATCATATGTAGAAGATAGCTTTTAGAATTGTTTTAAAATATTAAATTATCGATTTTTAATTTCAACGCGTTTCTCACCCGTACGAGCAATCGGCAACGCCAAACGCTACAAAAATTGAAATCCGATAATAATTAACAATTACGGATCCAATGGAACTGGTTTCGTCGAATTCCGAGACTGTGCCCCGAAAGGCTATTTTAACTCGTTGATAAATTCGAGCGATTTCCAAAATCGTCGAAATCATTTAAAATCTCACTTTTAAAACTTTACTAACTCAATTATAAATCCAATAGAATTTATATTCACTTTAGAAATCATTCTGAGTCATTCCGAATCAAAATATGATTATTTACATTATTAAAATATTAAATTCCATTATTAAATTAATATAAAAATTCCAAATTTGACTTATCGATTTTTGATTCCATCCAAAAGTCCAACATTAAAATTCAAATCAAACTAGACTCAAAATAAATCTTAGAAACCATTCTTCATATATATTTACCCCAAATTCACCAATTATCCAAATTCCAAGTATTTAATTATTATTATTCAAATCCAATTGAACGCCATATTTGAAATTTTAACTAATTATATTGATTTAACCAAAATCTTCTTGTTTTCAAAACCAAATTAAAATTCACATTCAACATTTAAAACGAATTAAATGTTCAAAATCTAACGACCAAAATTCCGGGTCGTTAAATTCCTCCCCCCTTATAAAAATTTCATCCCCGAAATTTGCTAAGATAGGAAAATGCATCCAAACTCATTAACTAACCCAAAACCCACTTAGTTAAAACTTACAATCATTTCTCAAAACCCTTTAGTTTAATCCAAAACCATTAGCTTTTATTTCTAACTCAAAAACTTTGATTTCTAACATCGTTTCAAAATCAACTTCTAGTTAATCAAAATTTTCAAAACTTTAAAAAAATTCTAACTCCCAAAATTTTCGAAAATTTTTGACAGCGTCTCCTTTGTACGGAGAGCGTTTTACAATATCACAATAGACATAAATATGTATACATCGACCCACACGGTTGGAAAACAAAATATTTCACAATATATATATCATTTTCCAATTTTATTGCATAGGCGTAACTTTTTTATTAGCATTTTAAAAGCAAGCGGCTAATTTATATTGCATTTACGTGCTCCAACTCTATCAATTGACTCCCATACATGTACTTACCCAAACAAGCATATCGGTTGTCAAGAATATGAGAATTTAACAACATTCCATTCATTAATCTTAGCCAAACACAACAATTACATAACCACCAAACAAATTCCATAATTCTACAAGTAAACCTTATTTTATAAGCAATCACAAGTTCAACACTATTTTAATTTCCCTAACAGATCCAAACTTCATTTTATTTCACTCGAATGATTTACATTCATGTTTACTATATACAATTCTTATTCACCACAACCAATTCATTTTTACTTCAATATGATAACATATGCTTTACTTTCATCAATTTACTTCAATCCCATTCCAAATTTATTCACAATCAAATTTTATTTGCAATTTGATATATTTGCATTTCTTTTATGATCCACTTTCATTTATATGCACAACCACTTAATTGAATTTCCCCTTATTCCAATTGATTCAATAACCAACTTTATTTGCTTTGTTTACGACAATAACCATTTTCTTAAGCAAATTCTAATGTTATTTATACAAATAACAATTTCATAAACTTATACCAATTTCCAATTAATTCCATCTCAATCTATATCAATTTTATTTCATTCAGAATTATTCACAACCCAAACATCCTCATTTTTAATTCCATTATTAAATTAAATTCCTACTCTCACTTCAAGTTCATCATCAAACTTAAGTTTATATTAATATCATTCCATTCTGGATTATCTACAACTCATACATTCTTATTTCATCACAATCATTAATTAAAATCCTTTCGCTTGCATTTCAATTTTATTATCTAAAAAAAATCATTCAAGACCACTCAGAAAGCTCGACCACGGTCATTTTCCAATTTGCTTAAGTGATTTCAATTTCACTATATTTCTGTTTCTTCTTATATCAATTTTATTTTATTTTAATTTGATTCTCATCCAGTCAAATTTCTATCCATTACAAATTTTAATTCAACTAGTTTACTTTCAATCCATTTAATTTTTAATTCTCCTTCTCAATTCATTTCTGAATTTATTAATAACATGACTATTCCAATTATTCTATACCAGAACTGGGTTTTATTTTACCTTTTAAATTTTACAAGCTACCAAAACTTAATCCATTCCAATACAATTTCCATTTAATTCAACTTACGCTAAATTCATCTTCGTACTATTCTTTTGAATTTAGTTGAGTGAGAATTTAATTCATTCAATACCATTTCAACTAAATTAAACTTTCTCTCAATTCTATTCTTACCCAAATTTAATTCAAGTCCAACTAAATTTTATTTAGCCAATTTAAATTCATACCATTCCCTTACTAATTTAAGTAAGAATTTAATCCCCTTCAATACTATTTATAACCCAACTGAATCTTGATTTCAATTCATTCCAAATTCAACTCAATTACTTTAATTTAAATTAAATCCAATTCGAATAAATTTTATTTCTCCATATATAAGTTCAAAACTTATTCACTAACTTAAGTCCATTCACATCCTATATTCTTCTTTGCCTTATCTCATTTTACATTTCATTTTGGGATGTAAAATTTGGATTTTCCATAAAATACCAACTATCTTACTTTGGTTTAACAATTCCATTTCTCTATTCATAAGTTCAACAGCTTATTCACTTAAGATCTTATATTGCTCATTTGAGTCCATTTTCATCTTATAATCACAATCCCAGATTATATATATAACACTTAATAACTTAAGGGTATAAATTTTCATTGCACAATTATAACCCACAGTTATAATCATTTTACATCTTAACTTCATCCAAATCAAATCAATTCCAAATTCAATTCTATTTAACTTATCCTGAGTTAAATTTGAATATATCTTATTCACTTCCATTTACTCAAGTGAAATCTTAATTCCATGATTAAGGGTTCAAATTCCCTTTCTCATTTAAATCAACTTCACTTCATAAATTCCATAGTTGATTCACCTTAAATTTTCACATTATTTAAATAGAATTCCCAGAATTCAATCGCCCGGTTTAATTTCAAAACCATTTTGAAATAATAATCAACACATACCCACTTGGTATATCAAATCAAATCTTCGGATTCCAAAACACTTGGTTTTACCAAAACAAATTTTCCCTTTTGAAATTTCTAAAACAACTTGTATACCCAACAAGTCCAAACAAATATCATAACCATTTACCACGGTAGCAATCCATCACTTTAGAAACTCGAAAATGAATATTGATGATGTGGCCATCATCACCAGGATTATTTTCCAGCGACTGAAGTGAGTTTAGTGCTTCTTTACTTCCACAATTCCATTTCAAAACAATTTCCACTCCAAAAATATTTTCCCAAAATAATACTTCATTATTTCCTTTAAACATTCTGGAAAACATTTCAAACATTCCCAAGATCCCTAACCTTTGTTTAAATTCATTTAAAACACTTTTCAAAATTTCCAAGATTTAAATTCTGGTTTAAATCAAATTTTAGTTATATTCCTTTGGATAAGTCCCACTTATAGAATTTTATTTGGTTATAAACCATTCCAAATTTTAGATTCCTATTTGATTATAATATTAACAACCAAACATCCAAATATATATAATAATTAAAAAAATCATTTCTTTTATACCAAATATAATTTTGGGTAAAATTATTTAATTTAGCCACTTTGAAAACAATATTATGTCGGTTTATCATGTTTAAGAGTTTAGAAACCCTTATCGATACGGTTGTACTTCCCGTACCGACCAGAATTCATAAACGCTCAACCGATAAGTCAACACAGTATAAAACAGTTTTTATATTCACTAACAAGTACACGCTCATGTCTATTAATAACTCAAACTCATTATAGAGTACTATTGACTCTAATTTTAATGAGTAATTTCCCCACCAAAGCCTAGGTTATCGCTAACCTAAGCTCTGATACCAACTTAGACAACCCGCCCTTCTCGACTCTCGAAAATCGACACAAAATTCACCATAGTATAATATACCGACGATCGAGTGCCGGAAAAGACGGATTGTTGAGGAAAAAGAAAGAAGATGGAAGAAAGAAGGAACTGAACAACATCAGAATCTCACATTCGCAGCAGAGCAAAATATAATAAATAATAACAGATCTTTACACTAAATGAAACCATATCTGTTTTATATAATACATCATCAGAGTATATCACAAGTAAACAACAATCACCAGCCTGGCAGTTATATCAGCCTGCCTCACAACTTGCTGGCAATTTCAAACAACCATAGCAGTGGAATAAACAAGTACGAATAATACGTCTCGGACTCCAGCTCCGCACCTGAGCTCCACAGCATCCTATCTGTAATCTATAAAACTCGGTCTGACCCGAGCATTATAATGAAATAACACCTGAGTCAGTTTGGAATACCAGCATGAGTGAAATAAATCCAAACTGATTATTAAAGTTTCAAAAATCCTTTGAAATCAAAAGCATCTCGTAAGACCACGCCACAAATAAACATGTCGGGTTTTTACCTTACGATAGCCAAAACACTTTTTATCAAATTTGTCTGATATTATAATGTGTCTATATACAAATATTTATTAAAATAGCTGAAATTGTTACATGATTAAATTCCAGCATACTAGCCACAAAGTGGGTTATACAAACAAAATTCATAAAAGGCGCGTATGGAAAATGGATTTCCATCAATGACTAGGCACTGGGGTACCACCTGTCATAGTACCTGGTCTAGATCAGTGTACCGAGGACCACGCCCGATCCCCTGCAACACAAGACCGGAACTACCCCTTATTGGATAATTCCGAGTAAGATCACCCCACGGTTGGGATCAGCAACCGCACCACTAAGCCGAAATAAAAGGGACATCTAGACAGGGATGACCTCACCCTAATGGGAGCGACCCACATAGCCTTGCTGCATAACCCCTGATTTTCAGTCATTCCCGGTTGATGGGGCTTGAGGCTACGTGTTACCTTTTTTAGAACATATCCCATAGAATGCCCATCGTTCACCTGACGATGTTCTGAAAGCATCCATCCACACAAGTCCGTTCCGTGTTCGAACGGAACCGAAGGCACTATTCCTACTACATCCATTTTGGAATCATCCTCAGGATTAGTAGCGACTAGACCTTGCACTTCATTGCTCCATCTTCGACTCCTAACTCTTGTTTTCCCCACGAAAACGTACAAACCGGATCGAAGTGGTTTTCGAGAAATTAATCCCGATCCCGGTCTCTTCGAAACGATCAGCGAATTGTCCAATATTGATAGTCGGTTATTTAACTATCAAATAACATTCACAAGCATCCATCAATATAAATAATTTCCCGAATTATTTATTTTCTCAAAATATTGTAACGACCCGTATTTTTACGGATCGAAACATCGTAGAACAGTTGTTATTAGACTGTTAGTATTGTTAAGTCGTCCAGAGTTTAGGTCGACTAAAGCATAAGTCGTGTAAAAGTTAGGTTGTCTAGAAGTTAAGCCATGTTGTAGCTTAAGTCGTTTGGAAGTTGAGTCGTGAGGTAGCTTAGGTCGTGGGGTCGGTTAAGTCGAGTGAACGACCTAAGAGATTGGAGCAACCTATAGAATTTGACCGACCTAAGAATGTTTGCGACTTAAGGTAGTGGACGACCTAAGAGTTAAACCTATAGGATTTGGCCGACCTAAGAAGTAGGCGACCTATGGAAGAGCGGCGACCTAAGAGTTAGCGATATAGGAAACTGGGCGAGTTAGCGACCTAGTAAACAGTGCGAGTTAACGACCTATAGTAGTTAGGTCGGTGGAGCGACTTATAGGAGTTGGCGACTTAAGGATTATAGGTCGTAAGCGACTTAAGGTAGAATGCTTAAGTCGTTATAGTTAGGTCGTTGTGAACCTGAGTATAGATAGGTCGTTAAACGACTTAAAGGTTAGGTCGTAAGACCCTGTGTATAGTTAGGTCACGCATTGTGTTAAGTCGCGAAAGTGTTAGGTCGCATATCTGTTAGGTCGCGCGCATCTGTTAGGTCGCGCGCATCTGTTAGGTCGCATATGTGGTAGGTCGCGCGCATGTGTTAGGTCGTAAGTCGCGCATAGTTAAGTCGCGCAGTGTTAGGTCATGGGGTTTTAGGTCGAAGGTCGTGAAGGAAGTTAGGTCGTGGACGACCTAAGGGGGCGGACGACTTAAGGAAATCTGCCTATAAATAGGCGGGTTCTTCTTCACTTTTTGGGATCCGGATTTTGAAGCGACGAAGTGCTGCCATTTTTAGAGCTCGAGTTCTACACTTCTTCACTTCTTTTCTCCACTTTAATCTTGTATTTCCTTCCATCCAAATCGAAGAATGAATCGAAGATCCAAGAGCTTAGATTGAAGATCTACATCCATTGAAGAGAGAGATTTCATCGTTTGAAGCGGATTTGTGATAGATCGAGTTAGATCCTTCGCTGTCCAGATCTGAAGTGTGTTGCTTTTGAGGTGTTTAGGTGATTTGGTGAGTGGTGATTATCTCTCACACAGATCCAAAGGAGTATATCGGATCGTTGGCTTGATTTTGTGTTAAAGTAGTGATTTCCATGCATTTCCATAAACTTAAGTATAGATCCATTGTTCATGATGATTTGACATCCATTTTATTACATGTTAACCTATGCAAGTTCATTCATCAAGTTGTAGAGATATTGCTCATGTTTTCATACTTGTTAGATTTGGACTCTTTATTTACGAAATTGCCATTATTGTTATAATTGTTATTTACATCATGTTTGAATGTTTGATTACTTGGATTAATGATTGACTTGATTGATTGTTATGAATTAGTTTATTGATGATTTGATTTAGACAAGATGGTCAAAGATGATTCAAAAGCTAAGGGAAAGGCTCTTGAATTGGGAAAGCTGCTCGTGGCATATGTAGCGGATGATGAAGCTCATATGGATAGATTTGATGATGATGTTGAGATGAAGCTTTGCTAGGGTGTGATGAAGCAAGGCATGATATGAGATAATCTTGGTCTAATCCAGACGGGATCATTCCAAGCATGTTGATAACTCGGTGAAATGGTTCGAGTTTGAGGATAATGGTTTGCTCGAGAGGCGCTTGAGCTAGTATGGAAATAGTCATCGAGGAGGATGACTAGAAGGCTGAGATTTCATCGTTGTTGAAGGTTCTAGCATGCTCAAAGCAAGAGTACGCTGGGCAGATTCGATAGTCCCTGAAGACTAATGATTGGTAGTCAAGTACTCTGAGCAGATTCGATAGTCCTAGGCACGGGCTGCGACGACGTGCGGAGTTATGTCTAGAACCGGGGTTTCCATTAGCCCTTGACGGACGGATGAAATAATGTGCCGGTCATTCAACTAACGGTGATATCGAAGCAATGATAACAGTGATAGCCAGAGTCATGGATGTTTGGTTGTATCGTCATTCGGTCTCAAGAGCAGTGTTTTCTGGGTGCTTATCTGATCTTGGTTTAGGCCTTGGGGGTTTGTATTTGGAAAACATCGCCCTTGACTCGAGTGATAATTGATTTACTTTAAATTGTTTGCTTTGCTATGTTTGCTTCTGCTTAGTGTGTGTCTGGGGCTATCACTGTAGAAAGAGGTGGAGTGGGAGGGTTGGATTCCTATTCCTTTTACCTTTATGCTCTTTTGGTATGTTGTTAGTTAATTTACCGCTCACTAAGACTGTTGTCTGACTCAAGGCTTTATGTTTTAACTCTTATTGCCTTGGGCTATTCGTCCATTTTGGGACGTGCAGACTAGGTAGCAGGTGACAGGTGTTGTTCTTACTTTCCACGATGCTGATGACGAAGACGAGCTGGAGGCTTGCATATTATTTTCTTACTATATGTACTGGATGTTCTGCTGCTTGTATATTCTCTGAGTGATATGTAGTGAGGCTTGATGTATTGACTATTCATATGTTTGTATTCAACTATTATGAAGTTTTATAGATGAGATTCTATTCTGTGAAGCTTCACTATATATATTCTCTATTGTATTTTATCAATGCGCTGTGAGTAATACGATAGATTATGCTGTTTTAATTTACCTTGGCAATCGTCCATGGCTGCCTGGCACACTTTACAGCGCACTATCTCTGGGTTTAGTGCAGGGGTCATGGGCGGTCGTCACATTTGGTATCAAAGCTTTGGTTAATCGATTTTACCCAACGCTCGCTGACGTAACTACGTATGAGAGACGTAATTGTATTTTGATGGATGATTACTATATATAATATTGTAGCTTAGAAGTATGTTAGTCCTTATGCAGTTGTTTCTCAAGATGTTCTGATCATTTCTTTTATAGATATTAAGAATGAGTCGAAGAGGGAGACCGGCTGCTAGGGAAGGCCGTGCTGCTGAGGGGGCTGCTGATTATGCAGCTATGTTCGAAGCTATGATGACTTCGATCATGAGAAGGATGCCAGTTCCAAGGTCAGCAGTTGATGTTGGAATTCAGGTTCAGGCTCCAAGACCGGTGGATTTTGCTAAGCTGTGTAAAGATTATACTGCTCTTGGAGGGAAGGTTTTCTTGTGAACAGAGTCAACCATTGAAGTCCAGAGATGGATAGATGCTTGTAGAAGGATCTTTGGCGATTTGGGAATTGAGGATGCAACTAAAAGGAAGCTTTCATCAAGGCAGCTTCAAGGAAGAGCTTCTGATTGGTGGAACTCCATCACCATTGATACTCCGGAGGAAGAGATTACTTGGGTGCAATTCCAAACCAGATTTGAAGCCAAGTTCATTTCTACAGCCCAGAAATCTGTACTATTCAGGAATTTTGTGGAGCTCAAGCAAAATGGAAGACCAATTCTTGAGTATGTTTCTGAGTTTGAAGCTTTGTCCAAGTATGCCCGGTCGTATATTGAATCGCCTTATCAGAAGAATGAGAAGTTTGTGATAGGCTTGGATATTTATATTGGGAGGAAGTTGGTGGATCATTTGTACGATCCATTTGAGAAGCTTGTAGAGAAGGCTCTCAGGCATGAGAATCTGTTTCCTAAAGAGGGATCTGTTGTTGCTGTGACCAAGGAGGAGTCTAGACCACAGCAGGGTGGGAACAAGAAGAGGAAGCACCAGCAGCAAAAAGGTAAGGATGGCCAAAAGAAGCCGAAGGGTGAAGTGACCTGCTACAATTGTCAGCAGAAGGGCCATTTCTCTAGAGATTGTAAGAATCCAAAGGTGCCGGTGAAGTGCCACAACTGTGACAAGCTGGGGCATGTTAAGAGGAATTGTCCAGAACCGCGGAAGGACAAGCAGATTGTTCAAGCTTATGCTTTGGGGGCTGTTCCATCATCTTCGAAAGCTCCTACCGCTGAAGAGAAAGGAAAGAGTGTGGTGGTTCAAGGTACTCTTACCATATGTGGTGTTCCAGTTAGAGTGTTATTTGATACTAGGGCGTCGCATTCGTTTGTTTGTAATGAACTTGTAGGCTGGTTAGGCTTAGAACCGGATATGGTTGATAGGCCATTGGTTGTGACTAATCCAGTAGGGGGTTCATCTTGTTTGTGTATGTTATGCCGTGGACTAATTGTATCGAGTCATGATTGCTCTTTTGTTTGTGATTGTTTTGTTCTGAACTTTGCGGGGTTCGGAATTATTTTGGGTATGGACTGGCTTAGGAAATATGCGGCAAAGGTTGACTGTGAAAGGTTGGAAGTGACAGTCGAGAATGTGGAGGGGCGAAAGATTGTGATACGATGTAAGCATGAGGAAGGCGTCTTCATGAGCTTCATGTATTCGCTGGTTGTTCCACGGGATGGACTGTCATCGGTGCCAATCGCGAATGGATTTGAGGATGTCTTTCATGAGGCCAAAGGGTTACCGCCGCATAGAGAGATCGAGTTTCGTATAGATCTAGTTGAAGAAGCCAGACCTGTTGTGATGCCTCTTAGGCGTATGGTGCCTAGGGAACAGCAGGAGTTGAGGGTGCAGGTTGATGATCATTTACAGAAAGGATTCATTCGGCGTAGTGTGTCCGAATGGGGTGCACCAGTTGTGTTTGCAACCAAAGCAGATAGATCGTTGAGGTTGTGTGTGGATTATCGTGAGCTGAATAAAGTGACTAAGAAGAACAAGTATCCATTGCCGAGAATAGATGACTTGTTTCATCAGCTTCACGAAGCTAAGGTGTTTTCTCAGATGGATTTGACGATGGGATTTCACCAGTTAAGAGTGGCTAAGGATAGTGTGCCGAAGACTGCTTTTAGGACACCATCCGGTTTCTTTGAGTGGCTGGTAATGCCGTTTGGATTGACTAATGCGCCAGCATATTTTGTGGATATTATGAATAGAGTGTTCAGAGATCAGTTGAACAAGTTCGTGCTAGTGTTCGTGGATGATATTCTGATTTATTCCAGAACTGAAGAAGAGCACAAGACGCACTTGCGTATTGTTTTGGAAGTCTTACGAAAACATCAGCTGAGGGCTAAGTTTTCGAAGTGTCACTTCTGGAAGAGCGAAGTGAGGTTCTTAGGCCATATTATCTCTGGAAATGGAGTAGCGGTTGATCCCGCCAAGATAGCAGCAATCCAGGATTGGGGTAGATCTAAGAATGCATCTGATGTGAGAAGTTTTCTTGGATTAGCAGGATATTATCGTCGGTTTATCAAAGACTTCTCTAAGGTGGCTGCACCATTAACAGGATTGACGAAGAAGAACCAAGTGTTCAGATGGGATGATAAGTGTGAGCAAGCTTTCAGAATCCTGAAAGAGCGATTGACTAGTGCTCCTATTTTGACTATTCCAAGTGGGAATGATGAGATGGTGGTTTACACCGACGCATGTGGTATTGGACTTGGAGCAGTGCTGATGCAGAAGGGTAAAGTTGTTGCGTATGCAAGTCGACAACTGAAGCCGCATGAAAGGAATTATCCAACTCATGATTTGGAGTTAGCGGCGATTGATTTTGCTCTGAAGATGTGGAGACATTACTTATTGGGAGTTCGATTCGAGTTGTTTACAGATCATAAATCGTTGAAGTATCTTTTCTCCCAAAAGGATTTGAATCTTCGGCAGCAACGATGGCTAGAGTTTTTGGCATCATATGATTTTGGTATAGCCTATACTCCGGGAAAGGGTAACGCAGTGGCAGATGCGTTAAGTCGAAGACATGCAGGATTGGGAGCCATGTTTTCAGAATGGAAGAGTCTCGAGTATTTAGCTGGATTTGACTTCAGGCCCAGATGTGAATTGGAACCTGAAATGTTGGCAAACTTATCGATAAGACCGACTCTTGTGGAAAGGATTGGCGAGAGCCAAAAGCAAGACGATAAGCTTGTCAAGATTATCCGTGATTTGGAATCTGGATTGGATCCAGAAAAGGATAAAGGATTCGAGGTCGATCGAGAGGGTTGGCTTCGGAAGCAAGGACGACTAGTTGTTCCCGATATAGATGAATTGAGAAGTGAAGTTTTGAAGGAAAGTCATCACTCGAAGCTGACAATTCATCCAGGTGGAAATAAGATGTATCGGGATATGAAGAGAACCTATTACTGGGAAGGTATGAAGAAGGATGTTGGGAATTTTATTTCCAAGTGTATGAACTGCCAGTTGGTAAAAGCCGAACAGAAGAAGCCAAGTGGATTGCTTCAGGCGTTAGAAGTTCCTACATGGAAGTGGGAGCAAATATCGATGGATTTTATCGATGGGTTACCTAGAACAAGAACGGGAAATGAAGGGATTTGGGTCATCGTAGATCGTCTGACTAAGAGTGCAAGATTCATTCCTGTTCGATCGACTAGGACTGCATCAAAGTTGGATGAGCTGTATGTTAAGTGGATAGTTCGATTCCATGGTATTCCAAAGAGTATAGTGAGCGATCGAGACCCATTGTTCACGAGTGGATTTTGGAAGAGCTTCCAGGAAGTTTTGGGAACCGAGTTGTGTTTGAGCACAGCTTATCACCCTCAAACAGATGGTCAGACCGAGAGAGTCAACCGAGTTTTGGAAGATCTCCTTAGAGCTTGTGTTTTATATTTTGGAGGATCATGGGAAGATCACCTTCATTTGGTGGAATTTTCGTATAATAACAGTTACCAATCAAGCATTGGTATGGCACCGTATGAGGCATTGTATGGAAGACCGTGTAACTCTCCGACGTGTTGGTTAGAAACAGGAGAAGAGTTGATACTTGGGCCAGAAATGATTCGATAGACTTCGGATTGCATAGAGATCATTCGACAACAAATGAAGGAAGCCCAAGACCGACAGAAAAGTTATGCCGATAAGCGTCGTAAGGATTTGGAATTCGACATAGGTGATATGGTTTTTGTGAAGATTTCTCCACTGAAGAATGTTATTCGATTCGGGAAGAAAGGAAAATTGACTCCGAGGTTTGTTGGACCATTCCCGATCATCGAGCGAATTGGAAAGCACGCCTATAGATTGGAGTTACCAAAGAAGATGTCGGGTGTGCACAATGTTTTTCATGTATCATATCTACGGAAGTATGTGCACGACTCGAATACAGTGGTTACTGCTGATAGCTGTGAAGATTTCGAAGTTGATCCAGTCGATAAGAGACCTCCTAAGCCGCTTCGTGTTGTGGAAACCGACACGAAACAGCTTAGGAGAAAGGTAGTTAGGTTGCTCAAGATACAATGGAGTGATGATGATAACGACTGTACATGGGAGGTGGAAGAGAGGATGAAGGCAGCTCCTCCTGAACTCTTCAAGGTATGGCCCTAAGGTGTCGTGTCATCTAACGACATTGTAACTTGTTCTAGTTTTAGAATTCTGCATGCTAAGCTAGAATTGGAGGCATGGTTTTTTTGATTGCTATGGATGGTAGGCATGCAGAATAGTCTTTGATTGCTCTGTTTGTTTGGAATTTCGGGGGCGAAATTCCTAAGGGGGAGAGAATGTAACGACCCGTATTTTTACGGATCGAAACATCGTAGAGCAGTTGTTATTAGACTGTTAGTATTGTTAAGTCATCCAGAGTTTAGGTCGACTAGAGCTTAAGTCGTGTAAAAGTTAGGTTGTCTAGAAGTTAAGCCATGTTGTAGCTTAAGTCGTTTGGAAGTTGAGTCGTGAGGTAGCTTAGGTCGTGGGGTAGGTTAGGTCGAGTGAACGACCTAAGAGATTGGAGCAACCTACAGAATTTGACCGACCTAAGAATGTTTGCGACTTAAGGTAGTGGACGACATAAGAGTTAAACCTATAGGATTTGACCAACCTAAGAAGTAGGCGACCTATGGAAGAGCGGTGACCTAAGACTTAGCGGTATAGGAAACTGGGCGAGTTAGCGACCTAGTAAACAGTGCGAGTTAACGACCTATAGTAGTTAGGTCGGTGGAGCGACTTATAGGAGTTGGCGACTTAAGGATTATAGGTCGTAAGCGACTTAAGGTAGAATGCTTAAGTCGTTATAGTTAGGTCGTTGTGAACCTGAGTATAGATAGGTCGTTAAACGACCTAAAGGTTAGGTCGTAAGACCCTGTGTATAGTTAGGTCGTGCATTGTGTTAAGTCGCGAAAGTGTTAGGTCGCATATCTATTAGGTCGCACGCATCAGTTAGGTCGCGCCATCTGTTAGGTCGCATATGTGGTAGGTCGCGCGCATGTGTTAGGTCGTAAGTCGCGCATAGTTAAGTCGCACAATGTTAGGTCGTGGGGTTTTAGGTCGTAGGTCGTGAAGGAAGTTAGGTCGTGGATGACCTAAGGGGGCGGACGACTTAAGGAAATCTGCCTATAAATAGGCGGGTTCTTCTTTACTTTTTGGGATCCGGATTTTGAAGCGACGAAGTGCTGCCATTTTTAGAGCTCGAGTTCTACACTTCTTCACTTCTTTTCTCCACTTTAATCTTGTGTTTCCTTCCATCCAAATCGAAGAATGAATCAAAGATCCAAGAACTTAGATTGAAGATCTACATCCATTGAAGAGAGAGATTTCATCGTTTGAAGCGGATTTGTGATAGATCGAGTTAGATCCTTCGCTGTCCAGATCTGAAGTGTGTTGCTTTTGAGGTGTTTAGGTGATTTGGTGAGTGGTGATTATCTCTCACACGGATCCAAAGGAGTATATCGGATCGTTGGCTTGATTTTGTGTTAAAGAAGTGATTTCCATGCATTTCCGTAAACTTAAGTATAGATCCATTGTTCATGATGATTTGACATCCATTTTACTACATGTTAACCTATACAAGTTCATTCATCAAGTTGTAGAGATATTGCTCATGTTTTCATACTTATTAGATTTGGACTCTTTATTTACGAAATTGCCATTATTGTTATAATTGTTATTTAGATCATGTTTGAATGTTTGATTACTTGGATTAATGATTGACTTGATTGATTGTTATGAATTAGTTGATTGATGAATTTATTTAGACAAGATGGTCAAAGATGATTCAAAAGCTATGGGAAAGGCTCTTGAATTGGGAAAGCTGCTCGTGGCATATGTAGCGGATGATGAAGCTCATATGGATAGATTTGATGATGATGATGTTGAGATGAGGCTTTGCTAGGGTGTGATGAAGCAAGGCATGATATGAGATAGTCTTGGTCTAATCCAGACGGGATCATTCCAAGCATGTTGATAACTCGGTGAAATGGTTCGAGTTTGAGGATAATGGTTTGCTCGAGAGGCGCTTGAGCTAGTATGGAAATAGTCGTCGAGGAGGATGACTAGAAGGCTGAGATTTCATCGTTGTTGAAGGTTATAGCATGCTCGAAGCAAGAGTACGCTGGGCAGATTCGATAGTCCCTGAAGACTACTGATTGGTAGTCAAGTACTCTGGGCAGATTCGATAGTCCTAGGCACGGGCTGCGACGACGTGCGGAGTTATGTCTAGAACCGGGGTTTCCATTAGCCCTTGACGGACGGATGAAATAATGTGTCGGTCATTCAACTAATGGTGATATCGAAGCAATGATAACAGTGATAGCCAGAGTCATGGATGTTTGGTTGTATCATCATTCTGTCTCAAGAGCAGTGTTTTCTGGGTGCTTATCTGATCTTGGTTTAGGCCTTGGGGGTTTGTATTTGGAAAACATCGCCCTTGACTCGAGTGATAATTGCTTTACTTTAAATTGTTTTCTTTGTAATGTTTGCTTCTGCTTAGTGTGTGTCTGGGGGCTATCGCTGTAGAAAAAGGTGGAGTGGGAGGGTTGGATTCCTATTCCTTTTACCTTTATGCTCTTTTGGTATGTTGTTAGTTAATTTACCGCTCACTAAGACTATTGTCTGACTCAAGGCTTTATGTTTTAACTCTTATTGCCTTGGGTTGTTCGTCCATTTTGGGACGGGCAGACTAGGTAGCAGGTGACAGGTGCTGTTCTTACTTTCCATGATGCTGATGTCGAAGACGAGCTGGAGGCTTGCATATTATTTTCTTACTATATGTACTGGATGTTCCGCTGCTTGTATATTCTCTGAGTGATATGTAGTGAGGCTTGATGTATTGACTATTCAGATGTTTGTATTCAACTATTATGAAGTTTTATAGATGAGATTCTATTCTATGAAGCTTCACTATATATATTCTCTATTGTATTTTATCCATGCGATGTGAGTAATACGATAGATTATGCTGTTTTAATTTACCTTGGCAATCGTCCATGGCTGCCTGGCACACTTTACAGCGCACTATCTTTCGGTTTAGTGCAGGGGTCATGGGCGGTCGTCACAAATATCTTCGCAAGATATATTTCCATTCTCAACCCCTTTTGAAAACAGTTCCAAACCATCTTCCTTTTACGGAATAAATTCCCAAACAATTTTCTATTCCCACTGAAAATAACCAAGTCCAAGTACTTAGATTTTAAAATTATTTAAATCACTTTGTTCTAATTTATACCTTAAATATTTAAATTTAAACTACTTAAACACTTTATTCAAAATTATTTTAAGAATATTTAAGATAAAACTATTTTATAAAATATAAAACTTATTTTAAAATAAAAGTTAAGTCAAACTAAATATTACAAACTTCTACATAAGTTTCAAATAAAATTTTAACCAAACAATTTCTAAATAAATCCATTTTATAGATATAAAATAAAAATTCTTTTAAAACAAATTTAAAACTGTTAACTTTTACTTTAAAAAAATCTGCTTTAAAACGTACTTGGCTTCTTAGGGAAATACATTTCCATTTCAGAATAAACCAAAGAATTCTCCTTATAAATCCTACTTGATTTATCTCAATTCAAATTTACGTTTGAATCCCATAAATTTCTTCCAACACTTTAAAAATAAATTCCCTTTTATTTTTAAGCACACTTCCCATTTCCTAGAAATCAGTTCCAAAATATATGCTTCAATTATTTAAAATAAGTTTCCAAATTCTTTATTCAAAATGTACTTTTTGAAAAAACTATAAAAGTTTATATTGGGTAACTTAAATCAAAAAATTCCTTTTAATATAAAGTTATTATATCAAATACTTATAATAAAATTTCCTTTAGAAATCAAAATGCTAATTTATCTTTAATTTAATTAAATACCATAATTACTTAATAAATACTTATTTTTTCCCTTAAAAAAAATTAAAGATAATAATTTTCTAAAATATTCTAGAAACACATTTTTAAACTTCCTAGTTTATACTTCGAAAGCTCTTCTTCGAAAACATACTTAGTTTTCAAGGAAAATACACTTTCCATCTTTTAAAATTAATCTCACTATTTCTTTTAAAACAATTTGAACCTTCTTATAGAAATTCCCACCGGAAATCTATACTTCAAATTTATCCTCGATAAATATTCCATTTCATTTATAAAACCTAGTTTATAAATTTCCATTCCTCATTCCCTTTTAAATCACAATTTCAAAAACACTTCAAATTTCCAAACCAATTTCCTGAATTTAATTTCCTTAAATTCATATCTCAAAAATCCTTTTTCATTTCCCTTTTACATTCCCATTTCATTTTATTGATATTTTAAAATACCAAATTATATTATCTAACCATAACACAACATAAAAAAATTCCAAATCAATCTATCACAAGATATCAGTGAATTATATCACAGACTATAAATATAATTTCTATATTGTGAGGAATCCAGTTGGATCCCTCCAACCTGTTTCCCTGCATCCATAGATGTTAGCACAATCCCAAATATCAATCCAAACTGATATTAATACTCATATCCATCCAATCATTCTGTTAACGCTAAAAAGTGAACGCCAACACCCGGTGTGTGTAATAGAATTGTGAAAGCACCACCCGTTGGTACGGGAACAAAATATAAGCTGAAAATAGCAGAAAAGCAGTAAATGAACAACAGGTTTATAGTGGTTCGGCCCGTAATTGAGCCTACGTCCACTTTATAGTCTTTTATTGCTGATTTGGTTACAATTTGATACAATATCCTTCAAAATACAATACAACTTGATCACAAAAGCACTCTTGACTACTAGCTCAATCTTTGATGATGAAACTCGACGAATCCGTGTTGGATGTAAGGAGTTCTTCTCGAAGCTTGTTGTAGCGTCTCGAATGCTTGAAGACCTTTGATTGCTGAATGAGAGGAGACTTCGACAGAGTAACGGCGCTTGAAGAAATGAATGGCCAAAAGTCCCTTTCATGTTGGAAGTGGTGGGGTATTTATAGGAGCTGATTTGGACTCAAGAAATTTTCCTAAGTCTTTAAGTCGTGGCCGACTTATAGAAGTCTTAGGTCGTAAGTCGGCGACGAGATAAAGCACTTGTACCAGGTGGTACTTCCAGAATGAGTTAGTAAGTCATGAGCGACCTAGTTTAAGTTGTAAGTCGGTAACGACCTAAAAGATGCAATACTGTTTTCGTTCCCTTAAGTCGGTGACGAGGTAAAGGTGTATAAGGTATTCTGAGATTGTACACGACTTAGTATAAGTCGTAGGTCGGCGACGACTTAAGAGATAGGTCGTAGGTCTTAAGTTATCAACAATTGCCTTAGGTCCAAGACTCCCTTATCTCGTAGACTCTTAAGTCGTAGTACTTCTTAACTCGGAGCATTTCATAACTCGGTGTTTTTAGGTCGGAGTAGAATTAACCCATAGGTTGTTTAAGCTGTTGAGTCGGAAGCCCTTGTTAACTCGCAATTTGTTAAGTCGGTAGGCTCCTAGGTCGGCACACATCTTAAGTCGGCAGCTCTTCTCAGTAGTTAGACCAGCAACTGTTGGGTCAGAGCTTTCTTAAGTCGTAGCCTGTTAACTCGGAGTCTTCCTTAGGTCGTAGCCTGTTAACTCGGAGTCTTTCTTAAGTCGGAATTCTTCTTAAATCGGTCATGCCTTTAGCTTGTTAGGTCGTCTTCTGTTAAGTCGTGAATCTGAGGATTAACATTTGCCCCTCGAAGTGTGTGCCTAGGTCATAGGTCATATACTTCGATTTTCTTAACCTGCTCTTTGATTAGGTCGGAAGCGAATTAACAGAGGTCTTAGGTCGGCAGCGTGCAAGTCGACTCACCTTCATGCGAATAAATAGTTGAGTCATCCTTCCTCTTCCTCACTCATTCTTCTTCTCGATTTAGCCATTGACGCAATTTAGAGCCCTCAGAGATAAATTCCATCCATCCAATCGTCGATCAACCACCTGTTATACATCGTAAGTTAATCTGATTCGAGTTTACCCATGCCCACTGTCGAATCGATGACTTCCCCAGTTTTCGACTTCCATTTGTTTCCCGTGGTTCATCATAAATAACCCTTCGACTGTTCCGCCATTGCCATCGATCACGTTGTAGTTGTGATAGGGCAACAATACGTCAGATTCGCAACAAACCCGAGGCGATTCGAATTGGCTTTCTTGGGCGATCCAATGGTGTGATGGAATTAGGATCGTCATTGACTGTGTAGTTATTAGGCTAACGAGTTAAAAGTTATGGAAGAAAGTGGGTTGATGTACTGACTCGGTCACGACTTAGTGATTTCACTGATTTAAGTCGGAACCGACTTAACAATTTCATGTGTCCTAGGTTTTGAGTCGCTTCCGAGTTAGGACTTAGAGGATTTCTTGTTGCTTCGAACTAGTTTTGCTTCTTAATCCGGCCAAGACTCGGGAACTACTAGCTTTGACCCATAGGGAATCTCTCTTAAGTCGTCACCGAGTTAGTACTTAAGTTTTTGGCGACTAAGCAGATGACTTTTGAACTTTGCCTGGACTTCGAATTGTTGAACTATGAACTGTGTTGCATGTATTTCTTTTTACAGATTGCTTCAATTTGCAAGTTAACAATCCTGTTTAACACAACATTCACAGAGTACTGGGACGAATATACTGTCACTGACTGCCCACATCGAATGACAGATTAGTTGGTAAAGAGAAAGTTAAATTGAATGAATATGAATGAGATGCTGTACAATAACCAATTCAAGTGAAGTATTAAAACAAAATCGTAATAGTCAAATGAAACTGATTTGTCTGCATTAACACTACACTTGAACATTAACAAGTTCTAAAATTCTGTAATCGATTGATTGTCAACTAATTTAATTCCAGTTATGCTTGTCTTTTATTTTCATTAGTTTTGCACAACACTCCACACTTTTTAGGAAACGTGCACCTTCACATTTGAACATTCAGCTGATTGTGTAGAATGTCTTCTCCACAAGAAGGAACAGAGCAAGTTGAAGATGCATTTCCAGTTGCTGTCCCGCTAAATGATCCTCCAGAAAGGACTCCTACCACTCTGAGCCATAAAGCCTTTCGTCAATTATGCATCCAGTTTGGCATTGCCGAAGCTGAAGCTTTGCTTCCTGAAATAAATGATACTGCTGATAGGCCGCCCCATGGCTTTGTCGCAGTTAACCGCCAAATGTGCTCGAGCGGAGCTATCCCCCCATTCAATGACTGCCTTCGAGAACTTCTTCTCCGACTATCTGTCTCCCCTTTTCAATTACACCCTAATGGCTACGCCATCCTGCTGGGACTGTGTGTGCTTTTTAGGAGAACGCTGGACCGTTTTCCCAGTTTTGGAGAAATTCGCTATCTGTGTACTTTTGCCAAAAACAGAGATCATCCCTCTATCACAGTCGTGAGGAGTGCTAGAAATCGTAAGTTGATCACCGGTCTCCCTGAAAGTGTTCATAGTTTCCTGAGCCCGTTTTTCTATGTTCGCTGTCCCCCGGGGTTTTACGCTATTTGGAGAGTAGGAAGTAAGATCACTTGCCTCTGTTTCTTATGTTCTTTCAAACTTGCCGAAGTCCGAGTTATCAAGTGCTAACTTTGCCTTTTTTCCTTTTCGGCACTTCCTACTCATTCTAGAGATCCCGGTCACAAAGTGACTTTTGAGAGGCTTATGGTGGTGCCGGTAGAGGAGAGGAGTATCCAGTTTCTATTAGATGATGAGCTTTTGCACCAATTTGGGCTTTTACATCCCTCCAGGTCGACTCGGATTCATGAAATCTTTAGTTCTGATGCAGAAGCGTTAGCTACTTCGGGCTCTCAAGCAGAGGCATCGAATGCCCCAGTTTCTGTAGAAGAAGTTGCATCAGAAACACTTGTCGTAGAGGCTGCTTTGATAAAATGTTCCGCATCCACCGATGTTGTAGGGTCAGTCAGCAAGTCGGCACTTGCTCCAATTATTGAAGAGGAAGAAAATCCTCGAATTTCTGAAAAATCAATTGATGTGGAAGTTGAGAAGGAGAATTCTGCTGAGCATCATAATGATGACACCTTCGATGACTTGAGTGACATAATGATAACTTCTGAAGAGCTTTTCAAGGATAATATTCCAAAGGCGAACTCTCCTGTCGTTGAAGCGACTTCCTCTTTGAAACAGACCTTGACGCCTTCTACACCTGTCGTCTCCGTTCCGGCACTAAAGCGTGGTTTGTAGTTTGACGCACGTAGTTCGCACGCCGCACACACTTAGGATTTTTCTGCACTTATAAGCATTTACTCTTTCTTTCTGGAAATTTCTAAACTTTGCTTCTTTTCCGTTTTCAGATTCTCCGATGGGGCGCTCCGGCTCATACTATGACTCATTTCAGCGCCATGGAGGTCGTGGATCCTATGACTTTAGGAAATATCTTGGTGGCCAGAGAGAGACAGATGAGGAACGGGCCCAAAGGAAGGCTCAAGAAAAATGGGATTATGAGCAACGGCAGAGAAGAAGAGATGCTGATCGATATGATTCTTCTTACAGAACTTACGATTCTCATAAGCGAAAGTCTTATGATGACAAAGGGAAGACTCATATTACTGATGAATCGATCAAACGGTCTAAGCCAAGTGACACGTCTGCTATTTCTGAGAAGACTAACGCTCCCATTTCTTCGGATATTCCGGCCGGCTCTCCTCCTCTAAAGGAATCTGACATTCAAACCATCATTAACAGGCCACAATATCAAGTTAAAGACAGCCCTCCAACGCTTCAGAGCCGATTTCCGAATTGGTGTCTAAGAGGAGTCCGTTTTGACTTAGATTTGGTTCCCATTGATAAGCAGGCAATGCTGAGAAATGTCGATGCTGTCAAGCTTGATATTGAAAGAATGTCTGGATGGCAGAAGCTGGTTGATGAACTTCAAAGGGTCAACCATTTGAACCTTGAGGCGATGATGACCATGGAGAACGATAAATCAGAATGGGATAAATGGCGTAAGCAGCATGATGCGGAGATGAAGAGCATTGCAGATGACAATGCAAAGCTTGCATCTGAAGTCAAGCGACGTAAGGAAGATCTCGCCTCATCTTCTGCATCGCACACTCAAAAAGAAGAAGTCTTTCAGAAGCAAGTGCGGGATGCACATGCTGCACAAAGAGATGTCGAAATGAAGCTTGCCGCCGAACAGCACATTACTGAGAAATATCGCATAGAAAATACCGAACTGCGGGAAAAGGTCACCTCCCAGAACGTAGAGATTGAGTTACTAAAGTCTCGACTCGCTAAAGCTGAGACAGAGCGTGATGCAGCTATTGCTGGTCGGGTTGCTGCCGTTGCCGAAAAGGAAGCGGCTGAGCAATCACATGAGGCGACGAAATCAGACATCAGCTCTACCTTATTCGACTTTTATTTACACAGTGTTCTGGGTCGTGGGAGCCTTGCTTTTCTGGGTCCTGATTATGAAATCACTCTGGCCGAAGTGTGGGAAGCCGCACTTGATATGTTTAAAGGTGCTGGCTATGATGAAGCAGAACTCGAGGCTCGCTATCTTGATGATGACGCTCGTGCCGCTCTTGTTAAAGGGAAGGAGCAGCTTGCTAAAGTACGAGCTGAATCAATGGAAGAAGAGCTTCCAGAAGAGGAAGCTCCTTTAACTGCCCCTGTTCATACTTCAACTTCAGCCGATGTTAATATTACGGATTCCAGTTCTCATTCTTCGCATCCAGCTAAAGTCGCCCAAGAAACTGTGACCACTCCTACAGAAGAAGAGGCAATGAAGGACTTTCAGGCTCGGGAATTTGAGATTGATCTCGCCAAACCGACTTCTCCAGGTAACTTAGACGAGACGAATTCAGTGAATTACTTATTCGACTTAACCGAGTTCGACGAACTTCTTACTTATTACTCAAGCTTTGACGATCCACTGTCTTCTTTTTTCTCGGAGAATACTGATTTTGATTTCTTTTATTATGCAGCGGACGCGCCGGAAACTGCACCAATCTTTCCTTCTTCAGCTGCCGTTCCTCCTCCTTCTCAAGTTACTCCTCTTCTAGCTTCTCAACCAGGTTCACAGGAAGAACAGATAGCAGCCGTTCAAGGCTTGGATGAACCACCTGCTTCCGAGGAGCAGAAAGCAAAAGATCTGGAAGATAGTGAGAAGACCCTGGAGCAGTCTTTTGACTATGACACAAAGCTTTCTACATTTCTTACTCCGGGGAGTGAGTCTTCTTCCAAGAAGAAGGGGAAACGTGTGGTTTCGAAGAAAGGAAAGAAAAGTTCTTCTACTGCTGGAGATGAAGCAGAAGTCGATCCGGCTGAGTCTCTTTCTCCTTCTTCTCCAATACGTCCTCCGAAACTAATTACCAGGCCGGGTAAAGGCTCCAAGGGTGGGAAGAAGGAGAAATGAGTTTGATTTTGACTTTTTTGCTTTTTGCATGTATTGACCGGAGATTGTGCGGATACCGGTCTCCGCTCCTTTTTGTAATCTGCACAATGTAAAAAGTTTCCATAGTATTGAATAAATAGATATTTTACTTGTACAAATTCTTGTGTATGTGAGAATGCATCTGTTTCTCTTTTTTGGTGTAGAATAAACGATTCCTTTTACTTGTAAAAACTTTTGTCTGTGTTTGGGAATACATTTATTCCACATCTATTTCTTGTGATATTGCAATGGACTTGCGGGATGTTGCTTTTATTAATACAATTAAATTATATAGTGTTGCCCCCATACCGCAAGTGCATTGCAACATTTCTAGCTTCTTCAAGACTGATATTCTTACTTCAGAGAATAACTACTTCACTTTTAAGGGAAGAATCATTCTACTTTTAATAGAATATATCTCGTCTTCAAAGAAGTTTTTACTTTCTCTTTCTTCCTAAAGAACACTTCAACTTTTGAGAATGATCACTTTTATTTATTTAAAAGTGAATTTTCCTGCACAGTGAAATGAGCTTCTGAAGAAGGTTTTGATTTCGTGCCCCAGTAAAGGGTTTATTTTTGGTACTTCAAGCAAGGTGAAGTACGCCTTTGAAGAGGTCTTTTGGTCTCCGAAGAGAAGCGTTTTTGGTCTCCGAAGAGAAGCAATTTTGGTCTCCGAAGAGAAGCAATTTTGGTCTCCGAAGAGAAGCAATTTTGGTCTCCGAAGAGAAACAATTTTGGCATTTCAGCTCTGGTGAAGTGGGTCTCCGAAGAGAAGCAATTTTGCACTTCTACACGGGTGAAATGTGCCTCCGAAAAGGGCTTTTTAGCACTTCATCACTGGTGAAGTGGGTCTCCGAAGAGAAGCATTTTGCACTTCTACACGGGTGAAATGTGCTTCCGAAAAGGGCTTTTGCCTCCGAAAAGGTCTTGAAATTGCCTGGAAGTTACTTTCTCATGGTTGAGTGGGTCCACGGGGCGGACGCAAGTTGCTTGATTGGATGTTCGTTTGCACAAACGATCGCAATCAATTAACAAGGGCCCTGTTCCTTCAGCTTGGGAAGGTGCCCCTCCGGTGGTTCCACCAATCTTGTTATCGAGAGAAGCACTTTCATTTATTGGCGTGCCTCGTTAGAGGGCTTTGTTGACCTTTGGGAAGGAGCATCGGTTGGTTGGTTTGCCAGGAAGGTTGCTTCTTAGGGGCGAGTAGATCCACGGGACGGACGCAAGCTGCCTGATCGGATGCATCACGATCAGTTAGCAAGGGCCCTGTTCCTTCTGCTTGGGAAGGTGTCCCTTCGGTGGTTCTACCGGCCCTTTTATTGAGGAGCAAAATTCCTTTTAGTTGCTTCCGTGCTTGCTTGCCCATGTTCTCCCACCATCTGCCCATTAGCGATCTTTTATTATCGTTTCCAAGCGTATCTTCGTTCCTTTTGTAAGTAAATTGCCTTATCCGAAGAAGTGGACTTCACTGTTGAATAACTTCACGGGACAAACGCGAGTTACCTAGCTGGATGTTTGTTCATATTGACAATCACAACTGGTTAACTGAGGCTTGCCCCAGTGAAGTTGCCAACTTTTTATGTGAGGTTCTTCTTGTATAGGATTTGAATATGGAATTTTTTGTTGCTTGGTATTTGCTTTAATAAATGATTTGTAAGGCTCGCTTAGCTTTGCGATGGGTGAGCTTTGCTTTAATGACCTGCAATATTAGATCGACATTTTAGCAATACATTTAGAGTATTTACACATCGAAATATAACAGGCATTTTATAATAGAAAACACAGAATGCATAGTTTTTCATTATTCAGTCACGCTGATTTCTCAGCGGTTTACAATGCAGAAGTTACACATCCATCATCATTTTTTTACAAATTTAAGCAACGCTGTTAAGCAAAAAATGGATGCTAGTGATTGTTGTTTCAGAATCTCTGGACTGATTTTCCATTTGCACTAGATTTGCAGCTTCGGACTTATATGCCAGAGAAAGTGAAAGATGACCCAGTTGCAGTTTTGTGGACAATTAGCAGTCATCCCAACTTCTACCTGCTGGGTGTGGACCTCCTGTGACAACATTAATGACAAGCTTTTCTGAATCTTGCACTGTAGTGTTGTTGAGAGAATCGGATTGATGGGTAGGACGTTGTTGATCCCGAGTGGATGAGGTTGGAGCGACTCCGCTTCTCTTAACGTATTGTTGGAGTTTACCCTGCTCCAGCAATTCTTCAATCACATTCTTTAATTGGCGACATTGGTCAGTGTCATGGCCAAGTTGATTGTGAAATTGGCAGAATTTTCTATTATGCTTTGCACCTCTCGTCATCTCAGGTGGCTTAGGATACCTGACAACGTCCTTTGTTGCAAAAAAGATATTTCTTGGTGTATCAGTTTAGTTAAAGGAGTATAATCCAAAGGATTAAAGCGGCGAGGTTTCTTTTCATTTCCCTGGCTCTTTCCTCCTTCATTCTCCCTTTTCTGACTTTCAGATTCTCTTTTATTAGATGGGACATTGTTATTATTAGTTTGGGCAGCAACCACTTTTGATGTCGTAGAAAGGCTTTCAAGGAGAATGAACTCGTCGGCCTTTTTATAAAATTTATCAAGTGAGTTCGGTTCCTTCATCTTTAGCCACATTCCAAATTTACTCGATTTATCAATGGCTCGCATCAAATAAGTCAGGATCATGCGTGGTTCCGCATTTTCTACTTCGGCTAAAGCTATATTGAAACGGCTCAAGAAAGATTTGATTGATTCTCCGGGCGCTTGTTCAAGGTTAGACAGTGACATTATATCCTTAGCTTTTGAAGCATACAATCTGAACTGTTCTTTAAACTTTTGCGTTAAGTCGGAGAACTTATCTACAGACCGAACTGGAAGCTTTGTGAACCAAAGTAAAGCCACACCTTCCAGGTATACTGGAAAGTATCGACACTTGATCTCGTCTGATGCTCTGGCACCGGTCATATGCCAATCGTATTTGTATAGGAAATGATTAGGGTCACTGGTTCCTTTATAGGCTTGGATAGTAGGAGGTGCAAATTTCCTTGGAAACTCCGCTCTCAGGATCCTTTCAGTAAATGGAGTTCTGCTTGGCGCAAATCCCCAGTCGTTCTCATCCTCTTCCCTTTGCATGCTCTCTTTCATGATGCGGCTAACCATTTCGGACAGGTATTCTTTATTGTTCAAAGACACCTCCGGACAAGCATCAGTTCTTCCCTCGGAAGTTTGCCCGGGCATATGTTCATGACAAGTTGGTTGCAGCATAGAACCATCAGCCTCGAAAGGTGGCATTTCAGGAAGAGTAGTTTGATGGTTTTCTGGTTGACGATTTGCCCCGAGCAGAACAGTTAACCTATCCATCATCAAAGCGTTTTGAGTTTCAATTTGTTGGTATAATCCAGAAACTGCATCATCCAATTCAGCCCTGGTGACTCCAACGGTTGGAGTTGCTTGGTCTGTTGTTGGGGAAGCGGAAGTCCCTTCGTGAGCATTTCCGGATCTGATAGGTCTACCTCTTCTTCCAGGAGCCATTATTTCGGATCTGGTTTTTAAGAGAGGTTCTTTTTATGAATCTTTGCGAAGCAATGGTGGATGATCGCCTGAGTTGGGTTCTCAGTGAAAGCACCAAAATGTTAACGCTAAAAAGTGAACGCCAACACCCGGTGTGTGTAATAGAATTGTGAAAGCACCACCCGTTGGTACGGGAACAGAATATAAGCTGAAAATAGCAGAAAAGCAGTAAATGAACAACAGGTTTATAGTGGTTCGGCCCGTAATTGAGCCTACGTCCGCTTTATAGTCTTTTATTGCTGATTTGGTTACAATTTGATACAATATCCTTCAAAATACAATACAACTTGATCACGAAAGCACTCTTGACTACTAGCTCAATATTTGATGATGAAACTCGACGAATCCGTGTTGGATGTAAGGAGTTCTTCTCGAAGCTTGTTGTAGCGTCTCGAATGCTTGAAGATCTTTGATTGCTGAATGAGAGGAGACTTTGACAGAGTAACGGCGCTTGAAGAAATGAATGGCCAAAAGTCCCTTTCATGTTTGAAGTGGTGGGGTATTTATAGGAGCTGATTTGGACTCAGGAAATTTTCCTAAGTCTTTAAGTCGTGGCCGACTTATAGAAGTCTTAGGTCGTAAGTCGGCGATGAGATAAAGCACTTGTACCAGGTGGTACTTCCAGAACGAGTTAGTAAGTCGTGAGCGACCTAGTTTAAGTTGTAAGTCGGTAACGACCTAAAAGATGCAATACTGTTTTCGTTCCCTTAAGTCGGTGACGAGGTAAAGGTGTATAAGGTGTTCTGAGATTGTACACGACTTAGTATAAGTCGTAGGTCGGCGACGACTTAAGAGATAGGTCGTAGGTCTTAAGTTATCAACAATTGCCTTAGGTCCAAGACTCCCTTATCTCGTAGACTCTTAAGTCGTAGTACTTCTTAACTCGGAGCATTTCATAACTCGGTGTTGTTAGGTCGGAGCAGAATTAACCCATAGGTTGTTTAAGCTGTTGAGTCGGAAGCCCTTGTTAACTCGCAATTTGTTAAGTCGGTAGGCTCCTAGGTCGGCACACATCTTAAGTCGGCAGCTCTTCTCAGTAGTTAGACCGGCAACTGTTGGGTCAGAGCTTTCTTAAGTTGTAGCCTGTTAACTCGGAGTCTTCCTTAGGTCGTAGCCTGTTAACTCGGAGTCTTTCTTAAGTCGGAATTCTTCTTAAGTCGGTCACGCCTTTAGCTTGTTAGGTCGTCTTCTGTTAAGTCGCGAATCTGAGGATTAACACATTCAATTATTTAAATATTAACTATTTAAATAAACTAGTATTCCAGATGTGAGTGAGATTAACTCACCTTGAGTTTAAACGCCGAGCGTTCCAATCTCAAGTTAAATCGAGCCGATTCGATTTAATCTAAAATTCTCGCTTGCTCCAAACGCGCCAGATCTGCACTGCAGCGTAGATCTCGTCACTGCTATTCCGGCGCTTCTTGTTTCGTCGGAATCTGACAACGTATGCGTTAGAAATGAATTTTTAAAGGTTTAAATAAAATTTATAAAAAAATTTCTTTTTTTTATAAAAAACTCAGATCTGTCGTACAGTCTGGAAACGAGATCCAGGCCAAACCTTTAGTCTTCTCTCCCGTACGTTCAAAAACGTGAAATAACCCATCACGCTCAAAAGTTGGCTGATGTCGCTCCCCACCTCGTCGCGTTCGGCGACGATCCAACGCCTCCACGCCGAAGCCCATCGAAAACCCCACCTACGGTCAGAGCGAGGTGAAGCTCGGTCATCCCCTTAGCATGCAACACGCTAATGAAAGGTGATGATTCCAACTTCGATTTCCCCTTCCTCGTCGCTCGAAACACGATCACCACCGTCGATATCGTAGAGCTCGGAGTACTCTACGACTTCATAGTTGGAAGAATTTGCTATAGATCTATGGATTTGAAGAAAATCGAGGAAGAACGAGAGAACATTTCGGCCATTGAATGCAATAGCGCGGCCGCGTTCTGTTCTGCCCTAGGGTTACTATGCGATACATATTTATATACGTATATACCAATTATTTTAATATTAAATTTCAATTTTTACAAGCATTTACAAACGAACTCCAAATCACTCGTGCCGCCAGGCGTTTATAAGGTTTTACCCATATTCTGAACACAATGGAACGTGATTCGGAAGCTAATTCAATCATATGTGGAAGATAGCTTTTCGAATCGTTTTAAAATATTAAATTATAGACTTTTAATTTCAACGCGTTTCTCCCCTGTACGAGCAAACGGCAATTCCAAACGCTACAAAAATTGAAATCCGATAATAATTAACTATTACGGATCCAATGGAACTAGTTTCGTCAAATTCTGAGACTGTGCCCCGGATGGCTATTTTAACTCGTCGATAAATTCGAGCGATTTCCAAAATCGTCGAAATTATTTAAAATCTCACTTTTAAAACTTTAAGAGACGGCTCGCCCTTCTCGACTCTCGAAAATCGACATAAAATCACCACTGTATAATATGTCGATGATCGAGTGTCGGAAAAGACAGATTGTTGAGGAAAAAGAAAGAAGATAGAAGAAAGAAGGAACTAAAACAACATCAGAATCACACAATCCCAGCGGAACAAAATATAATTAATAATAACATATCTTTACACAAAATGAAACCATATCTGTTATATACAATACATCATTAGAGTATATCACCAGTAAACAACAATTACCAGCCTGGCAGTTATATCAGCCTGCCTCACAACTGCTGGCAATTTCAAACAACCATAGCAGCGAAATAAACAAGTACGAATAATACGTCTCGGACTCCAGCTCCACACCTAAGCTCCGCAGCATCCTATCCTGAAATCTATAATACTCGGTCTGACCCGAGCATTATAATGAAATAACACCCGAGTCAGTCTGGAATACCAGCGTAAGAGAAATACATCCAAACTGATTATTAAAGTTTCAAAAATCCTTTGAAGTCAAAAGCATCTCGTAAGACCACGCCACAAATAAACATGTCGGGTTTTTACCTTACGATAGCCAAAACACTTTCTTATCAAATCCTCTGATATTATAATAGTGTCTATATATAAATACTTATTCAAATAACTGAAATTGTTACATGATTAAATTCCAGCATACTAGCCACGAAGTGGGTTCTACAAACAAAAACCGTAAATGCACGTAGGGAGAATGGATTACCAACTAATGACTAGGCACTGGGGTACCATCTGTCACAGTACCTGGTCTAGATCAGCGTACCGAGGACCACGTCCGATCCCCTGCAACACAAGGTTGGAACTACCCCTTATGGATTAGCAACCGCACCACTAAGCCGAATAAAAAGGGACATCTAGACAGGGATGACCTCACCCTAATGGGTGCGACCGACATAGCCTTGCTGCATAACCCCTGATTTTCAGTCATTCCCGGTTGATAAGGCTCGAGGCTAAGCATTAACTTTATAGAACATATCCCTTAGAATGCCCATCGTCCACCTGACGATGTTCCGAAAGCATTCATCCATACAAGTCCGTTCCTGGATCGAACGGAACCGAAGGCACTACTCCTACTACATCCATTTTGGAATCATCCTAAGGATTAGTAGCGACTAGCCCTTGCACTTCACTGCTCCATCTTCGATTCCAACTCTTGTTTTCCACACGATAACATACAAACCGAATCGAAGTGGTTTTCGAGAAATAAATCCCGATCTCAGTCTCTTCGAAACGATCAGCGCAATGTCCAATATTGATAGTCGGTTATTTAACTATCAATTAACATTCACAAACATCCATCAAACAATAAATAATTCCTCAAATTTATGTTTTCCTCAAAATATCTTCGCAAGTTATATTTCTATTTTCAACTCTTTGAAAATAGTTTAAACCCACTTCCTTTTACGGAAATAAATTTCCCAACATTTACTATTTCCACTGAAATCACCAAGTACAAACACTTAAGATTTAAAATAATTTAAATCACTTATCCAAAATATAATTTAAAAATATTTAAGGTAAAACCATTTTTATAAAATATAAAACTAACTTTAAAATAAAAGTTAAGTCGAACTAAATTTTAAAATAAGAGTTACAAACTCCTACATAAGTTTCAAATAAATTTTTACCAAACTATCTATAAAATAAATCCATTTTGTAAAATATGAATATTAATAATATTCTTTCAAAACATAATACCAATTACCCCTTTTAAAATAATTATTACTATAACTAATTTATTAAATATTTACCTTTAAAATTTTCATAACTCAAATAATTTCTTAAAACATTCTTTTAAAAACAATTTCAAAACTTCTAACTTCTGCTCAAAAATCTGCTTTAAAAGGTACTTGGCTTTTCGGGGAAATACACTCCCATTTCAGAATAAACCAAAGAATTCTTTTATAAATCCTCCTGGATTTATCTCATTTCAAATTTACGTTTATATCCCGTAAATTTCTTTCAACACTTTAAAAATAAAACTCCATTTTATTTTTAAGCACCCTTCCCATTTCCTGGAAATCACTTCCAAAATATATCCTTCAATTATTTAAAATAAGTTTCCAAATTCTTTATTCAAAATATACTTTTGAAAATCTATAAAAGTTTCCTGAGTAACTTAAATAAAAAAATCTCTATTTAATATAATGTTATTATATCAAATATCTATGTTAAAGTTCCTTTAGAAACATAATACTAATTTACTCTTAAGAAATTTAAATACCAAAATTACTTAAATAAATATTTACCTTTCTCTTAAAATAGTTAAAAATAATAATTTGTCTAAACCATTCCAAACCACATTTTTAAACTTCTATTTTAGACTTTGAAAGCTTTTCTTTGAAAACTTACTACATTTTCCATGAAAAGAAAATACACTTTTGTAACAACCCGCATATTCGACGATTATGTATTTGAATATCTTATTTATATATTTTAATCGTTAGTCGGATCTTAGTCCGAAAAGCTACTTTTTGCATACGGTCAAATTAGGACTCGAGACCACCCCCATTGAGTTCAAAATGACGTTTGCGATCTTTTTGAGTATAAACTTCGATATGTTTGGAGTTAGAGGAATTTTGTCACTTTTTCGCTTAGGGCTTTGGTTTGGGCTGAATCACTTACTAACTTAGTCCCAACCCATCTCCTCTTCATCACTTCCTTCTTCATAAATTCCTAACAACAAAGCTTCATCAAAATTGGTGGAGGGAATGGGAAATTAAAATTCCAAGCTCAAGTTCATTTGCAAATTCAACATCTAACTCCAAATTCAAAGTGAAGCATTGATTCAAGCTTGTGGTTGCTTCTCACTTTGCTTTCAAGCTTGATTTCCATCAATTTTCGTGAAAAGGTAAGATTTTTATCTCACATTCTTGTCTATAACTATCTTGGATTGTTGGGAATGATTCCCTATCACTTTAGCATGTACATTTGCATTTGGTTTGGATTGGATTGGCGAAAAAACTCCAATTTTTACTGTTTTTGCTGAATTACTGGGCTTAGGTCGCACTGCCGCGAGAAGAATCGGCCTGCATATGGCCGTTCACCCATTGGTCGTTCTATCGCTTTTAGGTCGGCCGTGAGTTAGGTCGCCACCACCTTAGGTTGCGGCAACGTAAGATCGCTTCGACTTTAGGTCGTTCGGCCTGCACGTTTGGACTCTCGCCCTTGGCTAGCTCGTTCCAGTTAGCGAGTACCCACCATAGGTCGTTTCCCTTTAGGTCGTTAGACCTTAAGTCGTTCGCCATGGGTTAGGACGCTCGGCCCTTTTTCACCTTAGGTCGCGATCCGTTAGGTCGCTTGACCCCATTTCCACTTTAGGTCGCTGGCCTCTAGGTCGCTTCACCTTGGGTCGCTCGGCTATGCAAGCTCGTTCCAGTAGGTCGCTCGTCCTGTTTTTAGGTCGTTTGTATTTAGGTCGTACGGCTTCACACTTTTAGGTCATTTGACCTACCACCTCCTTAGGTCGCGATCCATTAGGTCGCTCGGCCTCACCACCACGTAGGTCGAAACCAACTAGGTCGTTCGACCTATTTTCTCCATTAGGTCGTTCGACCCTCCTTACTTTTAAGTCGTTCGATCTGTCTCCCCCTTAGGTCGCTCACCTAGTTAGGTCGTTCCATTGCATATTGCTCGGCCATATTAGGTCGGCCATGTTGGGTCGTAGCCTTAAGGCGTTAACTCCTTAGTTCGACCTCGTTAGGTCGCTCCCCTTGTTAGGTCGCACCAATGCTTTGCTCGACCGTGTTAGGTCGCGCCATGATTAGGTCGCGCCAATTTACTATGTTGAACTATGTTATCTTGCAGGTGTATTCCTATTTTGATGGATTTGGGATTGATTCCTTTGGACTTTATTCACATCTTCGAATGTGAATTTTATTTGTGAATTGATTTGTTTCTATGATCAATTTTGTGACTTGTCACTTTAAAAATATAAAAGAAAAAAAAAGGGTTTTAATACTAGTAGTAAATATCAAAACCCTTTCATCAAAACGATTTCAACACTATTTTATTACAAAGCTCTTTTCCTAAACCGTTTTCCAATCTATTAGTATATACAAGCCTTTACCTCACTCGGATGAGAAATCTAATTAAACGGCTTAGCAAAACAAGTGGTATGAAACGCTTGCGTTTACTTCGTCGGTTAATTCTTGGACTTGTTCGACTGAACCTTTTATGACAATTTCCCAGTGAAGATCTACAGTTTGTTCGTAAATATTTAAGTTAAGCTAGTGGTTATGGGATATGAAGCTAAACTCATATATTTACTAGCTTAGTGTAATTGACACTTCTTGATGATCATGACGATCATTTTTGTGATTTAGACTAGCGATTGAGCGATGTCTCTTTGTCTGCGAGGAAGACTAGACCCCGTTTGTGTGATGTTTCTACTCACATATGTGGGGTAGCGCCCCATGGTCTTCGGGCCATTTTAGTGGAGTTTTGACTCATGGTCTTCGTGTCGTTCTAGTGAAAATGGTTAGCAACCATGGAATAGATTTCCGTCTTGTGATACACGTGTTGGTGAGCTTTCATGCTCCCATCTTGTGATAGGCCTCTTTCCCTTTTTGTGATTTCTGGATTTCTTGTATTGATTTCTGGAATTTGTGCTTCACCAATTTTCGTGATTTTCGTTGATATGCTTTATCAATTTTTGTGCATTGGTGAATTTGTGTGTCATTACCTTTTTGGTGAATTTTTGGATCTTTGAGAAGATTCTTGTGATATCGATTTATCTCTTGTTGATGTGCACTTACGTACTTATTATTATAGTATGTCATTATGGTTATTACACGTTCATGCCATATCTTTTATTATACATCATATCATCTGATATTTATAGCTAGACTGATCCGTTTATTATTTTCTTATAAAATAATACTCGGGTCAGACCGAGATATTACAGGTGCTTCTGCTTGACTTCTCTTATGGGATTACTCTGACTTTTTGGCTAACTACTTAGATTGTAGTTTTTGGTATACATTTGTGATATAGAATCTATGATGTATACTTATTCTTTTGTGTAGCTTGTAGCTATTCTTTTGTATTATCGTGGATCTTTCAGGCCACTACTCTGATGTACACTTTCATGTGTTATATATATATATATATTCATATCTTTTTCCGCCTTTGTGATATGGATGTCTGTGACTGATTTGTGTTATGTTTATTTCTATATTTGTTTTCGAAGATTATATATAGCCACTGTGTGATAGCTTTGAGTTTGTATCGGTATGTCGGATTTCCTCCTTATGCATGCTATATTATCTGACATATTGGTGCTCGCACAAAGAAATTACATGGATGGTCGCTCCTCAACAGCCCTATTCTCCGTGCTAGTTGACATCATTACTCTGTAGTGTTCTTGGCTAGCATGGGTATAGAGGTGGGGCGTCATAGCTTGGTATCAGAGCCAAACTTCGGAACAATGTAGAATAACTTAGCAAGGATCATCATCCTAAGTCCAACTTAGGAGTCATGTCTTAGGATTAATTCGAGTCTTCGTACCGATTCATCCTATTTTCTTTTATGATTCCTTGTTTTATCTATCAAGATTGCTTGATATTTTATTCTAAGAATAACCTCTTCCTTCTTCTTCCTTTCTTTCTTAAAGAAGAAGAGATGGTTAGTTCTGGCAGTCCTAGCGCTAGTCAATCCAGTAATCCTTCTCTGGATGGCGTATTCATGTATGCCCAACAACTTTTGGATCTTGCTAAGAATCAAAGGTTTATCTGTGCTTTGTGTAAGAACCCGGAAATGGTTTTACCTCTGAAACTTGAAGTTCCTTTCAATCAACTTGTGGATATCACTCTTCGACATGAAGAAGTTGATAAAGGAATTGATAGTGATATTGGGATTTCCAAGAAGAGGCATATTAAGTTCAAAAGCCCTTATCCCGATAAGAAGGTAAAGCAACCTACTTTGGTAGCAAAGACTCCAAACTCTATTTGTAGAGGATGCTACAATTGTAATTCTAAGGACCACTATGCAAAGGAGTGTCCGGAACCACTCTTTTGTCGTTATTGCAAAGATTTTAGTCATCATGTTTCTGTCTGCCCCATACTTCTAAGCAAGAAGAAGGTGGAACCAGAAACTTCAGTAGCCAAGACACCTACCCCAAGTCATAAACAATGCTTCAATTGTGGTTCCACAGACCATTATGTAATTAAGTGCCCGAAACCCCTTTATTGCCTTTATTGCAAAGGATCGGGTCATTACTTATCTACATGTCCCAAACTTCAAAGCAAGAGAAAAAGGGAAGCTGCAAACCCCTAGCAACTCTTCTCTTGGTCAAGGTATTTCTTATTCAATCCTTGAATTACACTTGTTTTGTGATTATCCTATTCGAGTTCTTTTTGATAAGGGTTCATCTTATCATTTTTATATCAAAAGAACTTGTTGATTCTTTTTCTTTAAAACATTTTGGGCTTGATGAATTCTTTGAGAATTGCGAATCCGGTTGGTGGATCCGCAACACTCAATTTTCTTTTTATTGATGTCGAAATTATTTCATGTTATTTTTCTTTCCGAACCGATTTGCATATTATGCGTTGTTTAGGTTTCGAAATTGATTTGCATGAAAGGATTGGCTTAATCATTATGAGGCCCAAATCCTATTTTTCCAAATGGAATATTCATTTTCGACATTTTTAATCTGTTAAGCAGATTCATATTTTTCCTTTGTGATTTCGATTCCAAATTGATGGCATCATTTTATTCTTTAAGCTCACATGTTGAGTAAAGAATTATTTCTCTCAATTGGGTAGTTGTGAATTTTCCGGAATCTATGGGCTTGTCTTAGGATCATCACTTAAGCAATCTTTTAAAAGGTGTTAAGGTCTTTCCAGTTTGACCTTGCCACCAAATTTCATTAGCTAGGAGTTGCGGGAGTTAGCATTCCACTTACCATGTTCCGCACTCGTTATGATTCTTATGAATGACTTATTATGTCATTCGGTTTATCCAGCTTATTTCATCCAATTATAAATCAAGTATTCTATGAATATCTCAATAATTCCATTCTTGTATTTATTAATTTTGGATGAAAATAGAAATTTAAAATTTTGCAAATCTTTTTCATAAAGTTTCTTTATAAGTACAATTTGATTTTAATCTTAAACAAGCAAAGAATATTCTACTTTTAAGAGATATTTTCGTCATATAGAAGATGATTTTGTGTTGTATTGCCCATTTAGTGTTGTAAGAATTCTGGTTGTTAACCCTTAATTTTTGACAACTCAAGAAGGCTACGACTTAAGAGCTGCGCGACTCAAGATAGTTACACGACTTAACAGTTTACGACTCAGTAGGTGTACGACTTAAGAACTTCACAACTCAACGAGTTAAACTATCTACGACTTAAAGAGTTAGAAGGTCTCCGACTTAACGACTCAGCGAGTTAAAGTCCATACGACTCAAGAAGATGCCACGACTTAAAGGACTTACGACTTAAAGGACTTACGACTTAAAGGACTTACGACTTAAAGGACTTACGACTTATGAAACTTACGACTTAAAGGACTTACGACTTAAAGGATTTACGACTTAAGAAACTCAGGACTTAGCTTAAGTCGTCTACGACCTAAAAGCTATCAGGTTAGAATCCAGAGTCCATGCCTATGCTACCTTTATCTGGTAAGTCGGCCACGACTTAGCACTTGTCTTCGACTGAGCCACAAGACGAACCCAGTAAGGCGCCCACGACTTATCTTAAGTCAGCTACGAGTTACGACTTATCTTAAGTCGGTCACGACTCATGACTTAGCGAAAACGAGAGTTCAGAATTCGACTCCTATAAATAGACCACCACTTCCAACATGAGGGGGACTTTTTGGCCATTCATTTCCAAAGCGCCGTTACTCTGTCGAACTCTCCACTCATTCAGCAATCAAAGATCTTCAAACATGGATTCATCGAGTTTCGCCATCGAAGATTGAGCTAGTAGTCGAGATTGTGTTTTGTGATCAAATTGTACTGTTTTTATAAGAGATTTGTATCGATTTGTAGCCAGATTCAATAATAAAGAGATTCAAAGTGGATGTAGGCTAAATCTCAAGCCGAACCACTATAAATTGTTGTCTTTTACTGCATTTCTGCTATTTTCCTGCTTGATTTCTGTTCCCGTCACACGGGTGGTGCTTTCACGATTCTACTAAACACAACGGGTGTTAGCGTTCACTTTTTAACGTTAACATTTTGGTGCTTTTACTAAGAACCCAACTCAGGCTACTACTCACCATTGCTTCACAGAAGTTTGCTGAAAGAATTTCCTACAAAACCAGAAGTCTATCAGACATAATGGCTCCTGGAAGGAAACGAAAGTCTGTCAGAATTAATGATGACCGTGACAATACTGCCACTTCTCTCTCTCCAAATCAGGCAGCTCCAAGCGTCGGTGTGACGCGACAAGAGTTAAATGTTGCAGTATCCGGACTGTACCAGCAGATTGAAACTCAGAATAATCTGATGATGGAAAAGCTGAATGCTCTACTTGGGGCGAATCAAAGACCAGTAAGTAATGAGGAAAACTTTGCTAATGCTGCTCCCAATTCCGAGGGGAGGAATATTCCTCATGGGGGATCAGGTGCTGCTGAAGGGGCACCCCTCCAGGCTGAAGGATCCAGGCCGTCACCAGTTCTTCGTGAGCATTTACCTGGACAAACCCCCGAAAAGATGGACGAGGTCTATTCTGCGAAATCTGTAAACAATGAGGAATATCTTTCTGGCATGATCAAGCAAATAATGAAAGAGAGCATGCAAAGAGATGAAGATGAGAGCGAATGGGGATTCGCACCGAGTAGAACTCTGTTTACCGAGAAGATTCTAAAGGCTGAATTTCCTAGAAAATTTGTTCCCCCCACCATTCCTGCTTATCGGGGAACAAGTGATCCAAATCAATTCTTGTATAAATACGACTGGCACATGACCGGCGCAAGAGCAACTGATGAAATAAAGTGCCGATATTTCCCAGTATATTTGGAAGGTGTAGCACTTCTCTGGTTTACCAAGCTTCCTGTCCGATCTGTAGATCAGTTTTCCGATCTGACCCAAAAATTCAAAGAGCAATTCAGGCTATACGCTTCAAAGGCAAAAGACATAATGTCATTATCCAGTCTTGAACAGAATCCGGGAGAGCCTATTAAGTCATTCCTGAACCGCTTCAATTTAGCTCTGGCAGAAGTCGATAACGCAGAGCCACGAATGATCTTGACCTATTTGATGCGTGCTATCGACAAATCGAGCGAATTTGGAAAATGGCTGAAGATGAAGGAGCCAAATTCGCTTGAGAAATTCTACAAAAAGGCTGACGAATTTATACGCCTAGAGAATCTTTCCGCATCAGCTAAAGTTGTGACAACAGTGGTGGAAAATGATGCTACAGTTCAAAGCGAGAAAGAACCTGCAAATCAGAAAAGGGAGAGTAATGGTGGGAAGAGGCAAAAAGATCTCAAAAAGCCCCGCTTCCTCAAACCTTCAGACTTTACTCCTCTGACCGATACCCCGGAGAATATTTTCATCGCCACTAAGGATGCTGTCGAATTTCCAAAACCACCGGCCGTGAAAGTTGGGAAGAATGCTGTTCAAAGCGGAAGATTTTGCAAGTTTCACAACCAACCAGGGCATGATACCAATGAGTGCCGCCACTTGAAAAGCCTGATTGAAGAATTATTAAGAGAGAATAAGTTGCAACAGTACGTCAAGAGGAATAGAAAAGACCCGTCTTCATCTAACCAGGGGCAACTACCCCCAGCTCATTCATCTGGTTCAGGAGAGAGGCCTGCTGAAAAGGAAAGACCTGTTATCAATGTGATCACAGGAGAACCTCATCCAGCTGGCAGGAGTTGGGGTGAGATGGAAAGGTATGCTAGAGCTTTGAAGTATGCTCCGACTGAAGAAAGTGTCTTGATCTTGGAAGATGCTGCACCTCTAAAGCAGCAGAAGACTTTTCACGATGATATTATGTTCAGAACTAGGGATTCTATTGATGTGGAAGCTCCTACTGAGGACCCTTTAGTTGTTTCTGTCGGTATTGGGCCGGCTATTGTCAGAAGAGTTCTGGTTGATAGTGGTGCTTCGTGCAACATACTTTTTAAAAAGACATTTGACCAAACGAAAATTCCAATGACAGATGTACAAGCCTCTTCACACAAAATTGCCGGATTTACAGGAGAGCTGAAACAGCCAATTGGAACGGTGGATTTGTTTGTTGAAATGGGCGAAGGGCAGAAGAAGTTGGTTCGGAAGCAAACTTTTGTAATTGTTGATGGATTCTCCGCCTATAACGCTTTTTTGGGTCGGCCTACTCTTGCTGCTTTCAGGGCCGTCCTCGCTCCATGGTGCTTAACAATGAAATTTCCTACTGATAATGGGGTCGCTGTTATTAAAGGAGATCAGAACGCAGGACGAGAATGTTATCTTGTAGAACTCCGAGAGGCCAGGAAAAGAGAAATGGGGAAAGATGCGACAGCACTGAAAGAAGAAGTCGATCGTCTTATGGAAAACGGCTTCATCAGAAACTCCACTTATCCAAATTGGGTTTCAAATCCAGTACTTGTTAAGAAGGCAAATGGAAAGTGCAGAGTTTGCATCGATTTTTCATACCTAAACAAAGCTTGCCCTAAAGATTGCTTCCCACTGCCCAGAATCGATCAATTGGTGGATGGAACAGCTGGACAAGAGTTGTTATCATTTATGGACGCTTACTCCGGGTACAATCAAATTATGATGCATGAGCCGGATCAGGAAGACACAAGCTTTATCATAGATGTGGGCCTCTACTATTACAAAGTTATGCCTTTCGGATTGAAGAATGCTGGGGCAACCTACCAAAGGATCGTCAATGCAATGTTCAAGCCTCAGATTGGTAGAACCATGGAAGTTTATGTCGACGATATGTTGGTAAAATCAAAGAAAGCTGTAGATCACATGGGACACTTGGAGGAAATGTTCGCAATTCTTCGAAAGTACGGAATGAAGCTCAATCCATTGAAATGTTCATTCGAAGTAGAATCCGGGAAATTTTTGGGTTTCATTGTGAGCGCCAGGGGCATTGAAGCCAATCCTACTCAAATCACAGCTCTAAGGGAGGTCAAGGCCCCTAAAACAAAGAAAGAAATGCAAAGTCTCAATGGAAAAGTCGCTGCTCTGAGTCGCTTCATTTCCAAAGCCACAGACAAATGCATTCCCTTCTTTGACGCTCTAAAGAAAGGAAAGAAAATTTTTGAATGGACTCCCGAATGCCAGAATGCTTTCGATGAACTAATTCATCATATGGAAACACCTCCGGTTCTCTCCAAGCCTACTGACGGTGAAGACCTTTTCATCTATTTAGCAATTTCATCTCACGCCCTCAGTGCGGCACTTGTACGGGAGGATATGAAAGTATAGCGTCCAGTCTATTACATCAGTAAACGGTTCACTGGGGCGGAGATGAATTATTCAAAGATAGAAAAGCTCGCCTATTGTTTACTAATTGCTTCCAGGAAATTGAGACCATACTTTCAAGCTCATCCTATCAAGGTTCTTACTGATCAACCTCTAAAGCAAGTCCTGTTTCGTCCTGAAACTTCGGGTCGTCTTTTGAAATGGAACATTGAACTCAGCCAGTATGACATCACATACCATCCCCGGAGAGCAATCAACGGACAAGCTTTAGCAGATTTCATCGCAGAATCTACTGACAAAGGCGATAATGAAAATGGAACAACTGACGGCATTCCAATCCAGTGGAAGTTGTATGTGGACGGATCGAGGAATGATTACTGTTCTGGGGCAGGGGTTGTGCTTGAAACCCCCGAAGGACGATCATTGTGTTATGCGTTGAGACTGGAATTTCCTTCAACAAACAATGAAGCGGAGTATGAGGCTCTTATTGCTGGCTTAAAAATTGCCAAGGAACTAAACATCAAAGTGTTACAAATCTTCAGCGATTCTCAACTCATTGTTTGCCAGGTAAAGAAAGTGTTTCAGGCTAAAGGTGGAAATCTACCTGCATATTTGTCAAAGGCATGTGAACTTCTCGAAGATTTCAATCACTACACGATAAGTCATATTCCTCGGGTAGAGAACATGAAAGCAGATTCTCTAGCAAAGTACTCAAGTTCTGGAGAAGCTCAATTACTGGGATTAGTTCCTGTAGAAGTTCTGTCAGCTCCAAGCATTGATGAAATGGATGTTGATTGGATTATGGCTACGTCTCAGGAGCATGAATCATGGATGACTCCAATCAAAGAATACCTACTCAGTGGTTCCCTGCCAGAAAGTTCTAAGGAACGTCGAAAACTATTGAGGAAAGCGTCAAGGTATATAATTCAAGATGGCCGATTATACAGACGAGGATTTTCAATGCCTCTGCTCCGATGTGTAACTAAGGAAGAAGCCAAGACAATTCTAGCTGAGATACACGGAGGAGAATGCGGAGATCATTCAGCTGGTCAAACTTTAGCCAAGAAAGTTCTCCGATATGGGTATTTTTGGCCTGACATTAACCGGGATGCTGCTATTTACTCTAGAAAGTGCGACAAATGTCAAAGATTTGCAAAAATCCCAAAAGCACCTTCCACCGAACTCACACAGATGGTCAGTCCATGGCCATTCGCCATTTGGGGGATAGATTTAATAGGACCATTACCAGTTGCCAAATCAGGAATCAAATATGCTATCGTAGCTGTTGATTATTTCACCAAGTGGGCTGAAGCTGAACCTTTGGCCACCATTACCTCTAAAAAGATGATAAATTTTATAACGAAAAATATCATTTGCAGATATGGTGTGCCACAGAAAATAATTACAGACAATGGTACTCAGTTTGAAAGTGAAGAGTTCCAGAATTTTTGCAAACGATTCGGAATTCGGAAAAGCTTCTCGGCAGTGGCTCATCCGCAGGCAAACGGGCAAGTGGAAGCAGTAAATAAAATCATCAAGTCAACCATCAAAAAGCAACTCGAAAGAGCAAAAGGTGGTTCAGTTGATAAGCTTCCATTAGCACTATGGGCATACAGGACTACTCACAAAACTGCAACTGGGCACACTCCGTTTTCACTGGCATACGGATCAGAAGCAATGATTCCAGTGGAAGTAGAAGTTCCTTCACATAGAAGAGTTCATTTCAACGAAACTGAAAATGAAAAGCTGCAACTTGAAGCACTTGATTTTCTTGATGAGAAAAGAGAAGAAGCTAGGCTCAGAGTTTCAGCTTATCAGCAAAGGATAGCCAGGCACTTAAACTCTGAAGTTCGCCAACGCAGCTTTGAGGTCGGGGACTTAGTTTTGAAAAGGATCATGACGTCAACTGGAGTGTTTGGACCAAACTGGGAAGGACCATATGCCATTGGCAGTAAACTTCTTAATGGCACTTTCAAACTCATAACTGTTGAAGGAGATCCAATTCCAAGAGCCTGGAACAGCAACCACTTACGTCCTTATTTTACTTGAAAGAAAAAGCTTTGCTCAAAATTGTAAAATAGTGATGAATATATCAGTTGTATTGTAAAAAATTGTAAATCAGTGTGAATGAATGAAAGTTATAAAGTGGATGTAGGCCCGATTCTTGGCCGAACCACTATAAATCTTGTGTTCTTTACTATTTCATAATGCCTGTTTTATTTCGATATGTAAATACTTTAAATGTATTGCTAAAATGTCGATTCAAAATTGCAGGACATTAAAACAAGGCTTGCTCGTCATAAAGCCAAGCGACCTCTATAAATCACCTGTTATGCAAATACCAAGCGACAAAAAATTTCAAATACAAATCCTATACAAGGAGAACTTCACATAAAAAGTTGGCGACTCCACTGTGACAAACCTTTGTTAATTGGTTGAGATTGTCGATATGAACAGACATCCAACTAGATAACTTGCGTTTGTCCCGAGAGGTCGTTCAACAGTGAAGTCCACTTCTTCGAACACAACAATGTAAGGAAAGAAGATGCGCTTGGAAACGATAATAAAAGATCGCTAATGAGCAGATGATGAGAGAACATTGCCAAGCAAACAAAGAAGCAGCCAAAAGGAGGTATGCTTCTCAATAAAAGGGCCAGTAAGAACCACCGAAGGGACACCTTCCAAGCAGAAGGAACAAGGCCCTTGCTAACTGATCGTGATGCATCCAATCAGGCAGCTTGCGTCCGTCCCGTGGATCTACTTGACCTTGAGACGCAACCTTCCTGGCACACCAACCAACACTCCTTCTCAAAGGTCAACAAATCCCTCTAACGAGGCATGCCAAAAAATGAAAGTGCTTTCCTCAATCAAAAAAGATTGGTGGAACCACCGGAGGGGCACCTTCCCAAGCTGAAGGAACAGGGCCCTTGTTAGTTAATTGTGATCGTTTGTGCAAACGAACATCCAATCAAGCAACTTGCGTCCGCCCCGTGGATCCACTCAACCATGAGAAAGTAACTTCCAGGCAATCAAAAAGCACTCTTCGGAGGCACAAGCCCTTTTCGGAGGCACAAGCACTCTTCGGAGGCAAAAGCCCTTTCCCAAGGCACCACAAGCCCTCTTCGGAGGCACATGACCTCTTCGGAGGCAAAAGCCCTTTCCCAAGGCACCACAAGCCCTCTTCAGAGGCACATGACCTCTTCGGAGGCAAAAGCCCTTTCCCAAGGCACCGCAAGCCCTCTTCGGAGGCACAAGCCATTTTCGGAGGCACAAGACCTCTTCGGAGGCACAACTCTTTAAGAGGAGCCCTCTCCGGAGGCATGTCCCAAAATAGAATGCTCGAATGAAAAGCCTTCTCCGGAAGCACAATTCAACTCTCAAAGGAAGGTTAACTTGTTCATCTCAAAAAGTTCCTCCTAAAAAAGTTGAAATGCTACAAAATTCTTTCAGAAAAGTTCATTTCACTGCATAGGGAAATCAACTTTCTTTTTTTTGACAAATGAAAGTGATAATCCCCGATAGTTGAAGTGTTCTTCAGAAAGAAAGAAAAAAATAAAAATTTCTCCAAAAAAAGAGATATACTCTATTAAAAGCAAGATGATTCCTCCCCTAAAAGTGGAATTGTTATTCTCTGAAGTGATAATATCAGTCTTATAAAAGCTAGAAGTACTGCAATGCACTTGTGGTATGGGGGCAACACTATACAATTCAATTATATTAATAAAAGCAACATGCCACAAGTTCATTGCAATATCACAAAAAATAGATGTGGAATAAATGTATTCCCAAACACAGACAAAAAGTTTGTACTAGTAAAAGGAATCGTTTATCCTACACTAAAAAAGAGAAACAGATGCGTTCTAACATAAACAAGAATTTGTACAAGTAAAATTACTGTTTTATTTAGTACTATGAAAATTCTTTACATGTGCAGATATCTCAAAAAAGCAAAAGCAGGGACCGGTACCCACACAATCCCCGGTCTATACATGTAAAAAGCAAAATAAGAAGTAGAAAGTTCAGCTTGTCACTCCTTCTTTCCGCCACCCTTGGAGCCTTTGCTTGGCCTAATAGTTAATTTCGGAATCCGATGTGGGCGGGACGGAGAAGGAGGGGTGGTTGGGTCTTCTTCTGTTTTGTCTTCCCCAGTCGAAGCACCTCTCTTCTTCTTCCTTATGGCACGCTTCCCCTTCCTCTTCGAAGAAGATTCGCTCCCCGGAGTAGCAAGCAATGTTGAAAGCTTCGTGTCATCATCTAGAGACCGCTCCGGGGTCTTCTCGATGTTTTCAAGATCCTCCGCCTTCTGCTCCTGCGAAATAGCCGGATCATCCAGGCCTTGAAGAGCTTCGATTTTCTCTGCCTGTGATCCCGGTTGAGAAGCAGAAGGAGGAGTAATCTGTGAAGATGGAGGAACGACAACTGAAGGAGTGGAAACTTGTGCAGTGTTTGGTGCCTCCGCTGTAGAAAGAAAGAAGTTAAAATCGGTATTCTCTGAGAAAAGAGAAGGTATCGATTCATCAAAGTTTAAGTAACAAGTAAGAAGATCATCAAACTCGGTTAAATCAAATAACTGGTTCATTGGGCCCGGGACGACGCCAAAATTACCTGGAGGAGTTGGCTTCACAAGGTTAATCTCGAATTTCTCGGCTTCAGTATCGTCCGGTGCCTCATCCTCAGTGGGAGTGGTCGCAGTTTCTTGGGCAATTTTAGCTGGGAGTGAAGAATGGGAGCCGGAATCCATAATGTTTACATCGGCCGAAGTGGAAGTATGAACAGGGGCAGTTAAAGGAGCTTCCTCTTTTGAAAGCTCTTCTCCCAGTGTTTCAGCCCGTGCTTTAGCAAGCTGCTCCTTTCCTTTAACAAGAGCGGCGCGAGCCTCATCATCAAGATAGCGAGCTTCGAGTTCTGCTTCATCATAGCCGGCACCTTTAAACATATCAATTGCGGCTTCCCACACTTCAGCCAGAGTGATTTCATAACCAGGACCCAGAAAAGCAAGGCTCCCACGACCCAGAACGCTGTGTAAATAAAAGTCGAATAAGGTAGAGCTGATGTTTGCTTTCGTTGCCTCATGTGATTGCTCAGCCGCTTCTTTTCCGGCAACGGCAGCAACCCGACCAGTGATAGCCTCATCACGCTCTATCTCAGCTTTAGCGAGTCGAGACTTTAGTAACTCAATCTCCACGTTCTGGGAGGTGACTTTTTCCTGCAGTTCGGCGTTTTTTGTGCGATACTTCTCAGTAATGTGCTGCTCAGCGGCAAGCTTCATTTCGACATCTCTTTGTGCAGCATGTGCATCCCGCACTTGCTTCTGAATGACTTCTTCTTTTTGAGTATGTGATGCAGAAGAAGAGGCGAGATTTTCCTTAAGCTGCTTAACTTCAGATACAAGCCTTGCATTGTCATCCGCGATGTTCGTCATCTCTGCGTCATGCTGCTTGCACCATTTATCCCATTCAGCTTTGTCATTCTCCAGAGTCAGCATGTTTTCAAGATTCATATGGTTGACTCTCTGGAGTTCATCAACAAGTTTCTGCCATTGCGGCATTCTCTCAATGTTAAGCCGAACTGCATCGAGACTTTTAAGCATGTCTTGCTTATCGATTGGGACCAAATCCAGGTCAAAACGCACTCCTTTTAAGCACCAGTTCGGAAACCGGCTTTGAAGTGTTGGAGGGCCGTCTTTAACCTGATATTGGGGCCTGCTGATGATCGTTTGGATATCAGTTTTCTTTAAAGGAGGAGAACCGGCCGGAATATCAGAACGGATAGGAGCATCAGTTTTCTCAGAAATTACAGATGCGTCACCTGGCTTGGACCGCTTGCTTGATTCGTCAGTAATATGAGTTTTCCCTTTGTCATCATAAGACTTTCGCTTATGAGAATCGTAACTTCTGTAAGAAGAATCATATCGATCAGCATCTCTTCTTCTCTGCCGCTGCTCATAATCCCATTTTTCTTGAGCCTTCCTTTGAGCCCTTTCCTCATCTGTCTCTCTATGGTCACCAAGATATTTCCTAAAGTCATAAGATCCACGGCCTCCATGGCGCTGAAATGAGTCATAATATGAGCCGGTACGCCCCATCGGAGAATCTGAAAACCGAAAAAGAAGTAAAGTTTAGAAATTTCCAGAAAAAGAGGATAAATGCTTATAAGTGCTGAAAAATCCTAAGTGTGTGCGGCGTGCGAACTACGTGCGTCAAACTACAAACCACGCTTTAGTGCGGGAACGGAGACGACAGGTGTAGAAGGCGTCGAAGTTTGTTTCAAAGAGGAAGTCGCTTCAACGACAGGAGATTTCGCTATTGGAATGTTATCCTTGAAAAGCTCTTGAGAAGTGATCATTATGTCACTCAAGCCATCAAAGGTGTCGTCACCATGGTACTCAGCAGACTTCTCCTTTTCAACGTCCACATCGGCGGATTTTTCATAAATTTGAGGATTTTCTTCCTCTTCAACAATTGGAGCAAGTGCCGGTTTGCTAGACGATCCCGCAGCATTAATAAGCGTGGGGCATTTTACTAGTGGATTTTCAGTGGTAGATTCCTTTAGCATGGTTTCTTCAACAGAAGGTGGGACATCCGGTACCTACGTAGGAGAATTTGGAACTTCGCAAGGCTAAGTAGAGCGAGAGGGATGAAGAAGTCCAAACTGGTGAAGAAACTCATCTTTCAACAAAAATTTCACATCCCGCTCTTCAACTGGAACAGCCATGAGCCTCTCCAGAGTTTGCTTGTGACTAGGATACCTAGAGGGAGAGGGGAGCGTTGAAATGAGAAAGCAAAGTTAACACTTGATGATTTGGACTGCAAAATACTCAGAGAATAAGAAGAAGAAAAGATAGGCATTTTTACTTCCTTCTCTCCACACAGCATAAAACCCAGGGGGACAGCGAACGTAAAAATACTGAGTCAAAAACCCATGAGCAGTATCAGGAAGGCCGACAACCAATTTACGATTCCTGGCACTTCTTACAACGACGATCAAAGGATGATCTTTGGTTCTGATGAAAGAGCATAAATAATAGATTTCGTCAACACTGGGGAGACGGTCAAGTGTTCTACCGAATAATACGCACAGCCCCATTAGAACAGCATAGCTGTTGGGGTGTAATTGAAATGGAGCGATTGCCAGTTGGCGAAGAAGATGTTGAAGAAAGTTGTTGAAAGGAGGAATGGCCCCGCTCAAGCACATTTGTCGGTTGACCGCTACAAAGCCAGGAGGTGCTACATCAGTAGTGTTATTCTTCTCAAGAAGGATAGCGTCAGCTTCAGCAATGCCAAATTGAGTGCACAATTGCCGAAAAGTTTTGTACAATAGAGTGGTAGAGGCTCTCTCCGGGGGATTGTCTAAAGGAGCTGGAATGAGAATGGACTCTCCTGTCTGAACTGTTACATCTCCTTGTTGAGAAGTCATTCTACACAAGCAACTGGATATTCAAATGTGAAGGTGCACGTTTCCTAAATAGTGTGAAGTGTTGTGCAAAACTAGTAAAGATAACAAGTAAATACAATTGGAATTAAGGTAGTCGGTAATTGATCGATTATCGAATTTCAGGACTTGTTAATTTAGAGTTCAGGTACAGTATTAAGTGTAAACCGGTCATTTTCAATTGACTGTTTTAATGCTGCTTTAATACTTTGCTTGAGTCTGTTGATTTAAAGCACTTCATTCACACGATCTATTTATGTTGATTATCTATTATTAGCTAATCTGTCATTTGATGTGGGCGGTCAGTGACAGTATATTCATCCAAAAATTCTAGTAAATGTGGTATTAAACAGGTTGATTAATTCGCAAGTTAGAACGATCTGAGGAAAAATGCAGCAGTTCAAAGTTCAGCAGTTCAAAGTTCATGCAAAACCTAAGTCTTGAGTCGCCAACGACTTATATGTTAACTCGTCCATGGCTTAAGGACCTTAAGATAAGACAGATCAGGTCATTTTGATTCTAGGTTGTTGTTGCCTTCAGTCGACAATACCTCAAGTCATTAAGTCGTGTAAAGGAAGAAAGGGGCTTCAGGTTAAGGCGAGGCAATTTCCCTAAGTCCTAAGTCGCCCACGACTTAAAGCTTATGTCGTGACAGGCTTAAGTCATACAAGGTTTATGTCGTGGTAAGCTTAAGTCGTACAAGGTTTATGTTGTGGTAGGCTTAAGTCGTACAAGTGTTATATCGAATGAGGCTTATGTCGTAAGTCACAAGACGATACTAAACCGTGACCGTGCTAACATCCCACTCCACTAGACCTATTGACTTTTCTCCTAACCCGCTATCCTCCAAACCCGATAGCCTCTCAATCAACTATGATCCCTATCCTCGTTCCACCAGACCATTGAATCACCCAAGAGCCAATTCGTCAAAGCTTCGCCCACCTAATCAATTAAACCTGAAAATCCCTCATTTCCATCGCCTCATTCGCCTAAAGATGGAATCGAGCGAACGTCAGGCACACGAAATGCCAATGCGGCGGAATTCGCAGCAGAGTAATACACAAGAGGGCGAGTTAAGGGCAAAAAGGGGGATTCACGAGTTAATGATGATCGAGAATCAAGGAGGTGGCAAGAGCACTTACGCAGTGTTAATGGCAGAAATGACTAAGGATATAGGTAATGACTCAGGATAGAGGATCAGGATAGAGGATCAAGTGTCAGTGATCGGTTGATTAACAAGAGAGGATGAAATCGCCTTGAGAAAACTATGAGAGATGTTAATGGCAGAAATGACTCAGGATATAGGTAATGAGTGAAAGGAACGACTCAAGCTTTTTATACCTTGGGGCAGTGGAACACGAAGAGGCACATACGAGTTAAGATAAGTCGAAGCACACGACCTACGACTTAGGCGTGTACTTCGAGGGGCAAATGTTAACCCTTAATTTTTGACGACTCAAGAAGGCTACGACTTAAAAGCTGCGCGACTCAAGATAGTTACACGAGTTAACAGTTTACGACTTAGTAGGTGTACGACTTAAGAGCTTCACGACTCAATGAGTTAAACTATCTACGACTTAAAGATTTAGAAGGTCTCCGACTTAACGACTCAGCGAGTTAAAGTCTATACGACTCAAGAAGATGCCACGACTTAAAGGACTTACGACTTAAAGGACTTACGACTTAAAGGACTTACGACTTAAGAAACTTACGACTTAAAGGACTTACGACTTAAAGGATTTACGACTTAAGAAACTCAGGACTTAGCTTAAGTCGTCTACGACCTAAAAGCTATCAGGTTAGAATCCAGAGTCCATGCCTATGCTACCTTTATCTGGTAAGTCGGCCACGACTTAGCACTTGTCTTCGACTGAGCCACAAGATGAACCCGGTAAGGCGCCCACGACTTATCTTAAGTCAGCTACGAGTTACGACTTATCTTAAGTCGGTCACGACTCATGACTTGGCGAAAACGAGAGTTCAGAATTCGACTCCTATAAATAGACCACCACTTCCAACATGAGGGGGACTTTTGGCCATTCATTTCCAAAGCGCCGTTACTCTGTCGAACTCTCCACTCATTCAGCAATCAAAGATCTTCAAACATTCGAGACGCTACAACAAGCTTCGAGAGAAATTCCTTACATCCAACATGGATTAATCGAGTTTCGCCATCGAAGATTGAGCTAGTAGTCGAGATTGTGTTTTGTGATCAAATTGTACTGTTTTTATAAGAGATTTGTATCGATTTGTAGCCAGATTCCATAATAAAGAGATTCAAAGTGGATGTAGGCTAAATCTCAAGCCGAACCACTATAAATTGCTGTCTTTTACTGCATTTCTGCTATTTTCCTGCTTGATTTTTGTTCCCGTCACACGGGTGGTGCTTTCACGATTCTACTACACACACCGGGTGTTAGCGTTCACTTTTTAACGTTAACACTGGTCGATGCGCTTGATCAACGCTATCGATAGGGATTTCCTAAACGCTTTGATGAGACAATCAGACACAATAAATTGACTTGTAAAATGTAAATATTTCTATAAAGGTAATTATGATTTTGAAAGTTTTAGCTTTTCGGGAAAGAAGATTAAATTCTTTCTTTTCGATACTCTTATTCTTGTGATTCCCTAAGGGAACCAAGACTTTATCTTTTGTACCAATGCTAATCGTATTAGTTTGGATGTCGTTCTCTTGCAAACGAGAGCGTGCAATCATTTGTGCTCCTAAATTTTAAAAGCCGATCGAGACTAGGTATGCCACTTATGATCTGGTATCCGCGACTATTGTTTTTGCTTTCAGTGTTTGGCATCATCATCTTTGGGGGAGAAATTTGTTCTCTACCTCGATTGTAAATCATTGGGATATCTATTTTCTCATAAGAAACTTAATTTGTGTCAACCACGTTGGCTCGAATTTCTTGCATCTTATGATCTTGATATTCTTTATACTCCCGGAAAGGAGAAATCATGCTGCCAATGCACTTGGTCATAAGCAACAAGCGGTTGTTTCTATGTTGATATCCAAATGGAATGATCTCGAGACTCTACCCACTTGTGAGATTCGAGATCGCAAAATCTAATTTATGTGCATCTCTTGTTTTATGTAGCCTAGAGGCTCACCCTTCTCTTTTAGACTGCATTCTTGAGGCTCTAAGGGCTAGATCCCGAATTGGCTCTTTTTAGCCAAAGTTATAGGGATAAAATTAATATTGATAGTTTGAAAGACTTCGATATTGATTCTAGTAGCGGCATTCGAAAATTTGGTAGAATTATTATACCAAATATTAGTGATCTTCGTAAAGATACTTTAGAAGATTCTCATCGTTCTAAATTTACCATTCATCCCGGTAGTAGTAAATGTACATGAAGTGACTTTATTATTGGGAGTGAATGAAATCTGATATTGCTAACTTTATTAAGTGTTGCATGACTTGCCAACTTATTAAGGTCGAACAACAAAGGCATGGTAGGTTATTGCAACCTTTAGAAATTCCAATTTGGAAGTGGGACCAAATTTCCATGGATTTTAGTGATGGCCTTTCCCGTTCTTGTTCGGGTCATGATAGCTTGTGGGTGATAGTTGATAGACTTACTATATCTGCCCATTTTATTCTCGTTCGATCTAACCGAACCGTTCCTCTTTTGGCCAAACTCTTTATCAAGGAAATTGTTAAATTGCATGGAGTTCCTACTTCAATTATTAGCGATTGAGATCCATTGTTCATTAGTGGATTTTGGAAGAGTCTACAAACAGCTTTGGAAACGAAGCTTAATTTTAGCACCGCTTATCACCCCCAGTCCGATGGACAAACCGAGCGTATGAATCAAACTCTTGAAGATTTTCTTCGTTCTTGTGTTCTTGATTTTGATGGAAGTTCGGAAGATCATATTTTTCTATTTGAATTTTCCTATAATAATAGCTTCTAATCTATTATTGGTATGGCACCTTTCGAGGCACTCTATGGAAGGCCATGCTGATCCACTTCTTGTTGGCTTGAGGCCGGTGAGAAGCTGGTTTTAGGTCCAGGTTTTATTTGGGTTTCACCTATTAAGGGTGTTTTACGTTTCAATCGATCGGGAAAAATTAGCGCCTCAATATATTGGGCCATTTCCTATCACCGAACGTATGGATTCCATGACTTATCGCCTTTTATTACCGGCTCAATTTTCTGCTATTCATGACGTGTTTCACATTTCTCAATTACGGAAATGCTTTCGAGATTTTGATTTTATTCTTGAGTCCGGTGTTGTGGAAGAAATTGAAGTTTCGCCTAATTTAACTTTTGAGCAGCATCCTATTCGTTTTATCGCTTTGGATGTCAAATGACTTCGAAATAAAGATGTTCCGCTTGTGAATGTTCAATGGTCCTCAAATCCTAAGGATTGTTCTTGGGAATCTAGAGAATTCATCGAGCGAACACATCCGGACTTACCTTCTCATGCTCTGTTGAGGTGAACTTCTTATTTCAATTTTCTTTTGGTGTTAATATGCTTTTATGGTTGTTACTTTTTATTTCTACCTTATATATTGCGAGGACGCAATTTCTTTAAGGAGGGGAGTCTGTAACAACCCGCATATTCGACGATTATGTATTTGAATATCTTATTTAAATATTTTAATCGTTAGTCGGATCTTAGTCCGAAAAGCTACTTTTTGCATACGGTCAAATTAGGACTCGAGACCACCCCCATTGAATTCAAAATGACATTTGCGATCTTTTTGAGTATAAACTTCGATATGTTTGGAGTTAGAGGAATTTTGTCACTTTTTCGCTTAGGGCTTTGGTTTGGGCTGAACCACTTACTAACTCAGTCCCAACCCATCTCCTCTTCATCACTTCCTTCTTCATAAATTCCTAACAACAAAGCTTCATCAAAAATGGTGGAGGGAATGGGAAATTAAAATTCCAAGCTCAAGTTCATTTGCAAATTCAACATCTAACTCCAAATTCAAAGTGAAGCATTGATTCAAGCTTGTGGTTGCTTCTCACTTTGCTTTCAAGCTTGATTTCCATCAATTTCCGTGAAAAGGTGAGATTTTTATCTCACATTCTTGTCTATAACTATCTTGGATTGTTGGGAATGATTCCCTATCACTTTAGCATGTACATTTGCATTTGGTTTGGATTGGATTGGCGAAAAAATTCCAATTTTTAGTGTTTTTGGTGAATTACTGGGCTTAGGTCGCACTGCCGCGAGAAGACTCGGCCTGCATATGGCTTGTTCACCCATAGGTCGTTCTGTCGCTTTTAGGTCGGCCGTGAGTTAGGTCGCCACCACCTTAGGTCGCGGCAACGTAAGATCGCTTCGACTTTAGGTCGTTCGGCCTGCACGTTTGGACTCTCGCCCTTGGCTAGCTCATTCGAGTTAGCGAGTACCCACCATAGGTCGTTTCCCTTTAGGTCGTTAGACCTAAAGTCGTTCGCCATGGGTTAGGTCGCTCGGCCCTTTTTCACCTTAGGTCGCGATCCGTTAGGTCGCTTGACCCCATTTCCACTTTAGGTCGCTGGCCTCTAGGTCGCTTCACCTTGGGTCGCTCGGCTATGCAAGTTCGTTCCAGTAGGTCGCTCGTCCTATTTTTAGGTCGTTTGTATTTAGGTCGTACGGCTTCACACTTTTAGGTCGTTTGACCTACCACCTCCTTAGGTCGTGATCCATTAGGTCGCTCGGCCTCACCACCACCTAGGTCGAAACCAACTAGGTCGTTCGACCTGTTTTCTCCATTAGGTCGTTCGACCCTCCTTACTTTTAAGTCGTTCGATCTGTCTCCCCCTTAGGTCGCTCACCTAGTTAGGTCGTTCCATTGCATATTGCTCGGCCATATTAGGTCGGCTATGTTGGGCCGTAGCCTTAAGCCGTTAACTCCTTAGTTCGACCTCATTAGGTCGCTCCCCCTGTTAGGTCGCACCAATGCTTTGCTCGACCATGTTAGGTCGTGATATGATTAGGTCACGCCAATTTACTATGTTGAACTATGTTATCTTGCAGGTGTATTCCTATTTTGATGGATTTGGGATTGATTCCTTTGGACTTTATTCACATCTTCGAATGTGAATTTTATTTGTGAATTGATTTGTTTCTACGATCAATTTTGTGACTTGTCACTTTAAAAATATAAAAGAAAAAAAAGGGTTTTAATACTAGTAGTAAATATCAAAACCCTTTCATCAAAACGATTTCAACACTATTTTATTACAAAGCTCTTTTCCTAAACCGTTTCCCAATCTATTAGTATATACAAGCCTTTACCTCGCTCGGATGAGAAATCTAATTAAACGGCTTAGTAAAACCAGTGGTATGAAACGCTTGCGTTTACTTTGTCGGTTAATTCTTGGACTTGTTCGACTGAACCTTTTGTGACAATTTCCTAGTGAAGATCTACAGTTTGTTCGTAAATATTTAAGTTAAGCTAGTGGTTATGGGACATGAAGCTAAACTCATATATTTACTAGCTTAGTGTAATTGACACTTCTTGATGATCATGACGATCATTTTTGTGATTTAGACTAGCGATTGAGCAATGTCTCTTTGTCTGCGAGGGAGACTAGACCCCGTTTGTGTGATGTTTCTACTCACATATGTGTGGTAGCGCCCCATGGTCTTCGGGCCATTTTAGTGGAGTTTTGACTCATGGTCTTCGGGCCGTTCTAGTGAAAATGGTTAGTAACCATGGAATAGCTTTCCGTCTTGTGATACACGTGTTGGTGAGATTTCATGCTCTCGTCTTGTGATAGGCCTCTTTCCCTTTTTGTGAAATCTGGATTTCTTGTGTTGATTTCTGGAATTTGTGCTTCACCAATTTTCGTGATTTTCATTGATATGCTTTATCAATTTTTGTGCATTGGTGAATTTGTGTGTCATTACCTTTTTGGTGAATTTTTGGATCTTTGAGAAGATTCTTGTGATATCGATTTATCTCTTGTTGATGTTCATTTACATACTTATTATTATAGTATGTCATTATGGTTATTACACGTTCATGCCATATCTTTTATTATACATCATATCATCTAATATTTATAGCTAGACTGATCCGTTTATTATTTTCTTATAAAATAATACTCGGGTCAGACCGAGATGTTACAGGTTCTTCTGCTTGACTTCTCTTATGGGATTACTCTGACTTTTTGGCTAACTACTTAGATTGTAGTTTTTGGATGTATACATTTGAGATATAGACTCTATGATGTATACTTATTCTTTTGTGTAGCTTGTAGTTATTGTTTTGTATTATCGTGGATCTTTCAGGCCACTACTCTGATGTACACTTTCATGTATTATATATATATATATATTCATATCTTTTTCCGCCTTTGTGATATGGATGTTTGTGACTGATTTGTGTTATGTTTATTTCTATATTTGTTTCCGAAGATTATATATAGCCACTGTGTGATAGCTTTGAGTTTGTATCAGTATGTCGGATTTCCTCCTTATGCATGCTATATTATCTGACATATCGGTGCTCGCACAAAGAAATTACATGGATGGTCGCTCCTCAATAGCCCTATTCTCCATGCTAGTTGACAGCATTACTCCGTAGTGTTCTTGGCTAGCATGGGTATAGAGGTGGGGCGTCACAAGTTTTCACCCTTAAAAGATATCCCACTATTTCTTTAAAACAATTTGCACTTCTTATAGAAAATCCCACAGGAAATCTATACCTTTAAATTTATCCACTGATAAATACTCCATTACATTTATAAACCCCGTTTATAAATCCTCATTGCTCATTTTCTTTTTAAAACACCATTTCAAAACACACTTCAAATTCCAAACCAATTTTCCTGAATTTGATTTCCTTAAATTCATATTTCAAAAATCCTTTTTCATTTCCCTTTTACATCCCCATTTCATTTTATTGATAATTTAAAATACCGGATTATATTTATCCAACAATAAAACAACATAACAAAATTCCAAATCAATCTATCACGGAATATAAATAAATACATCACAGATTATGAAGATAATATCTATATTGTGAGGAATCCAGTAAGATCTCTCCAACCTGTTTCCCTGCATCCACAAATGTTAGCACAACAGCAAATATCAATCCAAACTGATATAAATATTCATAAACACTAATCACTCAATTATTTAAATATTAACTATTTAAATTAAATGGCATCCAGATGTGAGTGAGATTAACTCACCTTGAATTGTCGAGTGTTTAAATTTTAAATTAAATCGAACCGTTCGATTTAATCCAAAATGTTTGCTTGCTCAAAACGCCTCTGGATCTGCACCACAGCGGCCTGCTCGTCGCTGCGATTCCAACGATACCAAATTTGTCGAAATCTGACCAAGTATGCAAGAGTTATCGATTTATAAAGTTTATATATAAATTTAAAACAAATTTTCATTTTATTTTAAATAATTATACCACGGCCGTTCATCTCAAGCTTGAAATCAAGGTCGTCCCTTTCCTTCTTCCACGCGATAGACAGAGAACTCGAAGCCATCATCGTCGCCCCTAGGGTTAATCGCCGCTCCTCCTCTACTCGACTACACGACGATCCAATACCACCAAATGAAAGCCCATCGTGTCCCCTACCATCGCCCAGGATAGCGTCGAGCTCGGCTACCCCCATCACCAGAAAATCACGCACGAACGGCCAGCCTTCTCGGTCGATTTGCCGCTAAATCGTAGCGCCACAACCAATCTCAGCCGTTAGATCTCTAGATCTCGACGAGCTCGTCGACTTTTTAGTAGGAAGTTTCTTAAATAGATGCAAGGATTGAGAGAAAATTGAGGGAAAACAAGGGACGATTTCGGCCATTAAAGCAATAGTGGCGGCCGAACAAAAATAGCTAGGGTTTCAGCCCTAATACGTATATATAAACGTTCGATAAATATTATTTTAATATTAAATCCAATTTAAAACAACTTTTTCAAACGATCTCCAAATGACGCATGCCGACAGGCGATTATAATGTTTTACCCGCATTCCAAACACAATGGAACGTGTTTCGGATGCTAATTCAATCATATGTGCGAGTTACGGAAATAAACGTTCAATTTTAAATTAAATCGATTAAAATAATTTCTATGCGTTTTGAGCTGCCACGGTCAAACGTCAACTTCGATTGCTATGAAAATTGAAAATCCGATAATAACTAACTATTATGGATCCAATGGAACTGGTTTCGTCGAATTCCGAGACTATGCCCCGGAAGGCTATTTTAACTCGTCGATAAATTCGAGCGATTTTCAAAATCGTCGAAATCACTTAAAATTTCACTTTTAAAAGTTTACTAATTTTATTATAAATCAAATAGAATTTATATTCACATTAGAAATCATTCTGATCAATCACGAATCAAAATCTGACTATTTACATTATTATATTATTAATTTCCATTATTAGATTAATATAACATTCTAAATTTTAACTTATCGACTTTTGATTCCCTTCAAAAGTCCAATATTAAAATTCAAATCAAACTAAACTTAAAATAAACCTTAGAAACCATTTCCATATCTATATACACCCAAATTCACAAATTATCCCAATTCCAAATAATAATTTATTATTTTTCCAAATCCAATTAAATCGTTATATATTGAAATTATAACACATTTTACTAATTCGACCAATATCTTCGCATTCGCAATCAATTTAAAATTCCCATTCAACATTTAAAATGAATTAAATGTCCAATAACTAACGACCGAAATTCCGGGTCGTTACATTCCTCCCCCTTTATAAAAATTTCGTCCTCGAAATTTGCTAAGGTAGGAAAATGCTTCCGAACTCATTTACTTACCCAAAACCCACTTAATTAAAACTTATGTCCACTTCTCAAAATCCTTTAGTTTAATCCAAAACAATTAGCTTTCATTTCTAACTCAAAAACTTTGATTTCTAGCATCGTTTCAAAATCAACTTCTGGTTACTCAAAAATTTCAAAACTTTCAAAAAATTTCTAACTCCCAAAATTTTCGAAAATTTTTGACAGTGTCTCCTTTGTACGGAGAGCCTTTTACAATATCACAATAGATATAAATAAGTATATGTGACGACCGCCCATGAGCCTTGCACTAAACCTAGAAATAGTGCGCTGGAAAGTGTGCCAGGCAGCCATGGACGATTGCCAAGGTAAAGTTAAAACAGCAGAATCTATCGTATTACTCACAGCGCATGGACAAAATACAATAGAGAATATATATAGTGAAGCTTCACAGAATAGAATCTCATCAATAAAACTTCATAATAGTTGAATACAACATCTGAATAGTCAATACATCAAGCCTCACTACATATCACTCAGAGAATATACAAGCAGCGGAACATCCAGTACATATAGTAAGAAAATAATATGCAAGCCTCCAGCTCGTCTTCGTCATCAGCATCGTGGAAAGTAAGAAAAGCACCTGTCACCTGCTACCTAGTCTGCCCGTCCCAAAATGGACGAACAGCCCAAGGCAATAAGAGTTAAAACATAAAGCCTTGAGTCAGACAACAGTCTTAGTGAGCGGTAAATTAACTAAAAGCATACCAAAAGAGCATAAAGGAAAAGGAATAGGAATCCAACCCTGTGGATACTAGCTCAAGCGCCTCTCGAGCAAACCATTATCCTCAAACTCGAACCATTTCACCGAGTTATCAACATGCTTGGAATGAACCCGTCTGGATTAGACCAAGACTATCTCATATCATGCCTCGCTTCATTACATCCTAGCAAAGCCTCATCTCAACATCATCATCATCAAATCTATCCATATGAGCTTCATCATCCGCTACATATGCCACGAGCAGCTTTCCCAATTCAAGAGCCTTTCCCTTAGCTTTTGAATCATCTTTGACCATCTTGTCTAAATCAAATCATCAATCAACTAATTTACGACAATCAATCAAGTCAATCATTAATCCAAGTAATCAAACATTCAAACATGATCTAAATAACAATTATAGCAATAATGGCAATTTCGTAAATAAAGAGTCCAAATCTAACAAGTATGAAAAACATGAGCAATATCTCTACAACTTGATGAATGAACTTGCATAGGTTAATCATGTAGTAAAATGGATGTCAAATCATCATGAACAATGGATCTATACTTAAGTTTAAGAAAATGCATGGAAATCACTATTATAACACCAAATCAAGCCATCGGTCTGATATACTCCTTTGGATCCGTGTGAGAGATAATCACCACTCACAAAATCACCTAAACACCTCAAAAGCAACACACTTCAGATCTGGACAGCAAAGGATCTAACTCGATCTATCACAAATCCGCTTCAAACGATGAAATCTCTCTTCCAAGAATGTAGATCTTCAATCTAAGCTCTTGGATCTTCGATTCGATCTTCGATTTGGATGGAAGGAAGTACAAGATTAAAGTGGAGAAAAGAAGTGAAGAAGTGTAGAACTCGGGCTCTCAAAATGGCAGCAATTCGTCGCTTCAAAAATCCGGATCCCAAAAAGTGAAGAAGAACCCGCCTATTTATAGGCAGATTTCCTTAGGTCGTCCGCCCCCTTAGGTCGTCCACGACCTAATTTCCTTCACGACCTACGACCTAAAACCCCACGACCTAACACTGCGCGACTTAACTACGCGCGACCTACGACCTAACACATGCGCGCGACCTACCACATATGTGACCTAACAGATGCGCGCGACCTAACAGATATGCGACTTAACATATGCGCGCGACCTAACACTTTCGCGACTTAGCTGGGTTACGACTTAACACCTCACGACCTAACTATACCCAGTACTATCATAGGTCGTCTACGACCTACTACTCATAACTGCTAAAATTAGGTCGCTTACGTCCTAACTAAACACAACACCCCATAGGTCGCTCAAGACCTAACTACAACAACTACTTAAGTTAACTCGCTAACTCTTAGGTCGCTAACTACTAGGTCGTTGCCGCTAACTCTTAGGTCGCTAACTACTAGGTCGTTGCCGCTAACTCTTAGGTCGCAAACTTCCTTAGGCCGCCAAATTCTATAGGTCGCTCCTATCTCTTAGGTCATTCACTCGACCTAACCTACCCCACGATCTAAGCCACCACACGACTTATCCTCCAGACGACCTAAGCTACACACGGCTTATCTTCTATACGACCTAACCTCTATACGACTTATGCTCTAGTCGACCTAAACTCTGGACGACTTAACAATACTAACAGTCTAATAATAACTGTTTTACGATGTTTCGATCCGTAAAAATATGGGTCGTTACATTCTCTCACCCTTAGGAATTTCGCCCTCGAAATTCCAAACAAACAGAACAATCAAAGACTATTCTGCATGCCTACCATCCATAGCAATCAACAAACCATGCATCCAATTTTAGCTTAGCATGCAGAATTCTAAAACTAGAACAAGTTACAATGTCGTTAGATGACGCGACACCTTAGGGCCATACCTTGAAGAGTTCAGGATGAGCTGCCTTCATCCTCTCTTCCACCTCCCATGTACAGTCGTTATCATCATCACTCCATTGTATCTTGAGCAACCTAACTACCTTTCTCCTAAGCTGTTTCGTGTCGGTTTCCACAACACGAAACGGCTTACGAGGTCTCTTATCGACTGGATCAACTTCGATATCTTCACAGCTATCAGCAGAAACCACTGTATTCGAGTCGTGCACATACTTCTGTAGATATGATACATGGAAAACATTGTGCACACCCAACATCTTCTCTGGTAACTCCAATCTATAGGCGATCTTTCCAATTCGCTCGATGATCGGGAATGGTCCAATAAATCTCGGAGTCAATTTTCCTTTCTTCCCGAATCGAATAACATTCTTCAGTGGAGAAACCTTCTCAAAAACCATATCACCTACGTCAAATTCCAAATCCTTACGACGCTTATCGGCATAACTTTTCTGATGGTCTTGTGCTGCCTTCATTCGCTGCCGAATGATCTCTATGCAATCCGAAGTCTGTCGAATCATCTCTGGCCCAAGTATCAGCTTTTCCCCTGTTTCCAACCAACATGTCGGAGAGTTACACGGTCTTCCATACAATGCTTCATACGGTGCCATACCAATGCTTGACTGGTAACTGTTATTATACGAAAATTCCACCAAATGAAGGTGATCTTCCCATGATCCTCCGAAATCTAAAACACAAGCTCTAAGAAGATCTTCCAAAACCCGATTGACTCTCTCGGTCTGACCATCTGTTTGAGGGTGATAAGCTGTACTCAAACACAACTCGGTTCCCAAAACTTCCTTGAAGCTCTTCCAAAATCCACTAGTGAAAAATGGGTCTCGATCGCTCACTATACTCTTCGGAATACCATGGAATCGGACTATCCACTTAACATACAACTCAGCCAACTTTGATGCAGTCCTAGTTGATCGAACAGGAATGAATCTTGCACTCTTAGTCAGACGATCTACGATGACCCAAATCCCTTCATTTCCCGCTCTTGTTCTAGATAACCCATCGATAAAATCCATCGATATTTGTTCCCACTTCCATGTAGGAACTTCTAATGGCTGAAGCAATCCACTGGGCTTCTTCTGCTCGGCTTTTACCAATTGGCAGTTCAAGCACTTGGAAATAAAATTCCCAACATCTTTCTTCATACCTTCCCAGTAGTAGGTTCTCTTCATATCCCGATACATCTTATTTCCACCTAGATGAATTGTCAGCTTCGAGTGATGACTTTCCTTCAAAACATCACTTCTCAATTCATCTATATCGGGAACAACTAGTCGTCCTTGCTTTCGAAGCCAACCTTCTCGATCGACCTCGAATCCTTTATCCTTTTCTGGTCCAATCCAGATTCCAAATCACGGATAATCTTGACAAGCTTATCGTCTCGCTTTTGGCTCTCGCCAATTCTTTCCACAAGAGTAGGTCTTATCGATAAGTTTGCCAACATCTCAGGTTCCAATTCACATCTAGGCCTGAAGTCAAATCCAGCTAAATACTCAAAATTCTTCCATTCTGAAAACATGGCTCCTGATCCTGCATGTCTTCGACTTAACGCATCTGCCACCGCGTTACCCTTTCCCGCAGTATAGGCTATACCAAAATCATATGATGCCAAAAACTCTAGCCATCGTTGCTGCCGAAGATTCAAATCTTTTTGGGAGAAAAGATACTTCAACGACTTATGATCTGTAAACAACTCGAATCGAACTCCCAAAAGATAATGTCTCCACATCTTCAGAGCAAAAACAAACGCCGCTAACTCCAAATCATGAGTCGGATAATTCCTTTCATGCGGCTTCAGTTGTCGACTTGCATATGCAACAACTTTACCTTTCTGCATCAGCACTGCTCCAAGTCCAATACCACATGCGTCGGTGTAAACCACCATCTCATCATTCCCACTTGGAATAGTCAAAACAGGAGCACTAGTCAATCGCTCTTTCAGGATTCTGAAAGCTTGTTCACACTTATCATCCCATCTGAACACTTGGTTCTTTTTCGTCAATCCTGTTAATGGTGCAGCCACCTTGGAGAAGTCTTTGATAAATCGACGATAATATCCTGCTAAACCAAGAAAACTTCTCACATCAGATGCATTCTTAGGTCTACCCCAATCCTGGATTGCTGCTATCTTGGCGGGATCAACTGCTACTCCATTTCCAGAGATAATATGGCCTAAGAACCTCACTTCGCTCTTCCAGAAGTGACACTTCAAAAACTTAGCCCTCAGCTGATGTTTCCGTAAGACTTCCAAAACAATACGCAAGTGCGTCTTGTGCTCTTCTTCAGTTCTGGAATAAATCAGAATATCATCCACAAATACTAGTATGAACTTGCTCAACTGATCTCTGAACACTCTATTCATAAGATCCACAAAATATGCTGGCGCATTAGTCAACCCAAACGGCATTACCAACCACTCAAAGAAACCGGATGGTGTCCTAAAAGCAGTCTTCGGCACACTATCCTTAGCCACACTTAATTGGTGAAATCCCGTTGCTAAATCCATTTGAGAAAAAACCTTAGCTACATGAAGCTGATCAAACAAGTCATCTATTCTCGGCAATGGATACTTGTTCTTCTTAGTCACTTTATTCAGCTCACGATAATCCACACACAACCTCAACGATCCATCTGCTTTGGTTGCAAACACCACTGGTGCACCCCATTCGGACACACTACGCCGAATGAATCCTTTCTGTAAAAGATCATCAACCTGCACCTTCAACTCTTGCTGTTCCCTAGGCGCCATCCGCCTAAGAGGCATCATAACAGGTCTGGCTCCTTCAACTAGATCTATACGAAACTCGATCTCTCTATGCGGCGGTAACCCTTTGACCTCATCAAAGACATCCTCAAATCCATTAGCGATTGGCACCGATGACAGTCCATCCCGTGGAACAACCAGCGAATACATGAAGCTCATGAAGACGCCTTCCTCATGCTTACATCGTATCACAATCTTTCGCCCCTCCACATTCTCGACTATCACCTCCAACCTCTCGCAATCAACCTTTGCCGCATATTTCCTAAGCCAGTCCATACCCAAAATAATTCCAAACCCCGCAAAGTTCAGAACAAAACAATCACAAACAAAAGAGCAATCATGACTTGATACAATCAGACCACGGCATAGCATACACAGACAAGACGAACCCCAAACTGGATTAGTCACAACCAATGGCCTATCAACGATATCCGGTTCTAAACCCAAACGGCCTACAAGTTCATCACAAACAAACGAATGCGATGCCCCAGTATCAAACAACACTTTAACCGGAACACCACATATGGAAAGAGTACCTTGAACCACCACACTCTTTCCTTTCTCTTCAGCGGTAGGAGCTTTTGAAGATGATGGAACAGCCCCCAAAGCATAAGCTTGCACAATCTGCTTGTCCTTCCGCGGTTCTGGACAATTCCCCTTAACATGCCCCAGCTTGTCACAGTTGTGGCACTTCACCAGCACCTTCGGATTCTTACAATCTCTAGAGAAATGGCCCTTCTGCTGACAATTGTAGCAGGTCACTTCGCCCTTCGGCTTCTTCTGGCCATCCTTACCTTTTTGCTGCTGCTGCTTCCTCTTCTTGTTCCCACCTTGCTGTGGTCTAGACTCCTCCTTGGTCACAGCAACAACAGATCCCTCTTTAGGAAACAGATTCTCATGCCTGAGAGCCTTCTCTACAAGCTTTTCAAATGAATCGTCCAAATGATCCACCAACTGCCTCCCAAGATAACTGTCCAAGCCTGTAACAAACTTCTCATTCTTCTGATAAGGCGATTCAATATACGACCGGGCATACTTGGACAAAGCTTCAAACTCAGAAACATACTCAAGAACTGGTCTTCCTCCTTGCTTGAGCTCCACAAACTTCCTGAACAGTACAGATTTCTGAGCTGTAGAAAGAACTTAGCTTCAAATCTGGCTTGGAATTGCACCCAAGTAGTTTCTTCCTCCAAGGTATCAATGGTGATAGACTTCCACCAATCAGAAGCTCTTCCTTGAAGCTGTCTTGATGCTAGCTTCCTTTTAGTTGCATCCTCGATTCCCAAATCACCAAAGATCCTTCTACAAGCATCTATCCATCTCTGGAGTTCAATGGTTGACTCTGTTCCAAAGAAAACCTTTCCTCCAAGAGCAGTATAGTCTTTACACAGCTTAGCAAAATCCACCGGTCTTGAAGTTTGAACTTAAACTCCAACATCAACTGTTGACCCCGGAACTGGCATCCTTCTCATGATCGAAGTCATCATAGCTTCGAACATAGCTGCATAATCAGCATCTCCCTCAGCAGCACGGCCTTCCCTAGCAGCCGGTCTCCCTCTTCGACTCATTCTTAATATCTATAAAAGAAATGATCAGAACATCTTGAGAAACAACTGCATAAAGGACTCAAACTCTTCTAAGCTACTATATTATATATAGTAATCATCCATTAAAATACAATTACGTCTCTCATACGTAGTTACGTCAGTGAGCGTTGGGAAAAATCGATTAACCAATGCTCTGATACCAAATGTGACGACCGCCCATGACCCATGCACTAAACCTAGAAATAGTGCGCTGGAAAGTGTGCCAGGCAGCCATGGACGATTGCCAAGGTAAAGTTAAAACAGCAGAATCTATCGTATTACTCACAGCGCATGGACAAAATACAATAGAGAATATATATAGTGAAGCTTCACAGAATAGAATCTCATCAATAAAACTTCATAATAGTCGAATACAACATCTGAATAGTCAATACATCAAGCCTCACTACATATCACGCAGAGAATATACTAGCAGCGGAACATCCAATACATATAGTAAGAAAATAATATGCAAGCCTCCAGATCGTCTTCGTCATCAGCATCGTGGAAAGTAAGAACAACACCTGTCACCTGCTACCTAGTCTGCCCGTCCCAAAATGGACGAACAGCCCAAGGCAATAAGAGTTAAAACATAAAGCCTTGAGTCAGACAACAGTCTTAGTGAGCGGTAAATTAACTAACAACATACCAAAATAGCATAAAGGAAAAGGAATAGGAATCCAACCCTCCCACTCCACCTCTTTCTACAGTGATAGCCCCTAGACACACACTAAGCAGAAGCAAACATAGCAAAGCAAACAATTTAATGTAAAGCAATTATCACTCGAGTCAAGGGCGATGTTTTCCAAATACAAACCCCCAAGGCCTAAACCAAGATCAGATAAGCACCCAGAAAACACTGCTCTTGAGACCGAATGACGATACAACCAAACATCCATGACTCTGGCTATCACTGTTATCATTGCTTCGATATCACCGTTAGTTGAATGACCGGCACATTATTTCATCCGTCCGTCAAGGGCTAATGGAAACCCCGGTTCTAGACATAACTTCGCACGTCGTCGCAGCCCGTGCCTAGGACTTCGAATCTGCCCAGAGTACTTGACTACCAATCAGTAGTCTTCAGGGACTATCGAATCTGCCCAGCAAACTCTTGCTTTGAGCATGCTAGAACCTTCAACAACAATGAAGTCTCAGCCTTCTAGTCATCCTCCTCGACGACTATTTCCATACTAGCTCAAGCGCCTCTCGAGCAAACCATTATCCTCAAACTCGAACCATTTCACCGAGTTATCAACATGCTTGGAATGATCCCGTCTGGATTAGACCAAAACTATCTCATTTCATGCCTCGCTTCATCACATCCTAGCAAAGCCTCATCTCAACATCATCACCATTAAATCTATCCATATGAGCTTCATCATCCGCTACATATGCCACGAGCAGCTTTCCCAATTCAAGAGCCTTTCCCTTAGCTTTTGAATCATCTTTGACCATCTTGTCTAAATCAAATCATCAATCAACTAATTTACAACAATCAATCAAGTCAATCATTAATCCAAGTAATCAAACATTCAAACATGATCTAAATAACAATTATAGCAATAATGGCAATTTCGTAAATAAAGAGTCCAAATCTAACAAGTATGAAAAACATAAGAAATATCTCTACAACTTGATGAATGAACTTGCATAGGTTAATCATGTAGTAAAATGGATGTCAAATCATCATGAACAATGGATCTATACTTAAGTTTAAAAAATTGCATGGAAATCACTATTATAACACCAAATCAAGCCATCAGTCCGATATACTCCTTTGGATCCATGTGAGAGATAATCACCACTCACCAAATCACCTAAACACCTCAAAAGCAACACACTTCAGATCTGGACAGCGAAGGATCTAACTCGATCTATCACAAATCCGCTTCAAACGATGAAATCTCTCTTCCAAGAATGTAGATCTTCAATCCAAGCTCTTGGATCTTCTATTCGATCTTCGATTTGGATGGAAGGAAGCACAAGATTAAAGTGGAGAAAAGAAGTGAAGAAGTGTAGAACTCGGGCTCTCAAAATGGCAGCACTTCGTCGGTTCAAAAATCCGGATCCCAAAAAGTGAAGAAGAACCCGCCTATTTATAGGAAGATTTCCTTAGGTCGTCCGCCCCCTTAGGTCGACCACGACCTAATTTCCTTCACGACCTACGACCTAAAACCCCACGACCTAACACTCCGCGACTTAACTACGCACGACCTACGACCTAATACATGCGCGCGACCTACCACATATGCGACCTAACAGATGCGCGCGACCTAACAGATATGCGACCTAACATATGCGCGCGACCTATCACTTTCGCGACTTAGCTGGGTTACGACTTAACACCTCACGACCTAACTATACCCAGTACTATCATAGGTCGTCTACGACCTACTACTCATAACTGCTAAACTTAGGTAGCTTACGTCCTAACTAAACACAACACCCCATAGGTCGCTCACGACCTAACTACAACAACTACTTAAGTTAACTCGCTAACTCTTAGGTCTCTAACTACTAGGTCGTTGCCGCTAACTCTTAGGTCGCAAACTTCCTTAGGTCGCCAAATTCTATAGGTCGCTCCTATCTCTTAGGTCATTCACTCGACCTAACCTACCCCACGACCTAAGCCACCACACGACTTATCCTCCAGACGACCTAAGCTACACACGGCTTATCTTCTATATGACCTAACCTCTATACGACTTAAGCTCTAGTCGACCTAAACTCTGGACGACTTAACAATACTAACAGTCTAATAATAACTGTTTTACGATGTTTCGATCCGTAAAAATATGGGTCTTTACACTATACATCGACCCACATGGTCGGAAAACAAAATATTTCACAATATATATAATTTTTCCAATTTTATTGCATAGGCGTACCTTATGATTAGCATTTTAAAAGCAAGCGGCTAATTTATACTGCATCTACGCATTCCAAACTCTATCGATTGCCTCCCGTATCTGTACTTACTCAAACAAGCACATAAGTTTTCAATAATATGATATTTTTAACAACATTTCATTCATAAATCTTAGCCAAACACATCAATTTCATAGCCCAAACAACACATTTCCATAATCCTACATGTTAACCATCCTTATAAGCAATCACAAGGTTTAACCATTATTTTAAATCTCCTTTACACATCCATATTTCATTTTATTTCACTTGAATGACTTACATTCAAGTTTACTATATACAATTCATAATTGCATCAACTAATCTCATATCTATATCAATTTGGTTTATAAGCCCCACTTACATAATTTCTCCTTACCCAATTCCAAATTGATTAATTTGCATCACATTCATAATTCACTTCAAATTGGTTAACATATGCTTTTCTTACATTAATTTACTTCAATTCACTTCCAAATTGATTCACAATCAAATTTTATTTTCAATTTGATATACTTGCATTTCTTTAATAATCCACTTTCATTTATATGCAAAAACATTTAAATTAGATTTCAATCTACTCCAATTGATTCAAAACCCAACTTTATTCTCTTCTTTTAATTTATTTGCTTTGTTTACGACAACAACCATTTTCTTAAGCAAATTCTAATGTTATTTATACAAATAACAATTGCATAAACTTATACCAATTTCCAATTAATTTCATCTCAATCTATATCAATTTTATTTCATTCGGAATTATTCACAACCCAAACATCCTCATCATTTTTAATTCCATTATTAAATTAAATTCCTACTCTCGCTTCAAGTTCATCATCCAACTTAAGTTTATAATAATATCATTCCATTTTGGATTATTTACAACTCATACATCCTTATTTCATCACAATCATTAATAAAATCCTTTCGCTTGCATTTCAATTTCCTTATCCAAACCGGTTTCATTCAAAACCATTCCATACAACTCAATAACAAACATTTCATAATTTACTTAAGTTATTTCAACTTCACAATAACTTCATTTCTTCTTGCATCAATTCTATTTTCATTGTAATTTGATTCTCATCCAATCAAATTCCAATCCATTACAATTTTAATTCAACTAGTTTACTTGCAATTCATTTAATTTTTATTCACCTTCTGAATTCATTTCTAGATTTATTTATTAATAACATGATCATTCCACTTATTCTAAACCAGAACTGGGTTTTATTCTACTTTTCAAATTTTTATAAGCTACCAAAATGTTATTCATCCTTTTACTCTTTGTTATTAAGTTTAGCTTACACTAAATTCACCTTCAAACAATTCCTTTTGAATTCAGTTGAGTGAAAATTTAATTATTCAATATCATTTCAACTAAATTAAATTTTCCTCCCATTCAATTCTTTTCCAATTTTAATCCAAGTTCAACCAAATTCTTATTTATCCAATTAAAATTCATATCATTTTCTTACTAATTTAAATAGGAATTTAATTCCATTCAATATTATTTATAACACAACTGAAATTTTTTGATTTCAGTTCAATTCAACCCAACCTCAACTAAATTTTACTTCTCAATATATAAGCTTCAACACTTATTTATTAACCTAAGTCCATCCAAATTTCATATTTCACTATGCCTTATCCCACTTTACATTTCATTTAGTATTAAAATTTGGATTTTCCATAAAATACCAACCATCTTACTTTGGTTTCACAATTCCATTTCCTATTCATAAGTTCACAAACTTATTTATTTAAAAGCTTATATTACTCATTTGAGTCCATTTTCATCTTATAATCACAATCCCAGATTATATATATAACACTTAATAGCTTAAGGGTATAAATTTTCATTTCACAATTATAATCCATAATTATATTCATTTTACATTACAACTTTATCCAGATTAATTCAATTCCAGTTCCAATTTATTTAACTTACCCTGAGTTAACTGCAAATATATTTTATTCACCCCTATATACTCAAATTAAATTTTTAACTTCAGCATCAAAATTTCATTCTTCTTTCTTATTAATATCAACTTCTGTTATAAGTTCTATAGTTGATTCATTTTAACTTTCACATTTTATTTTAAAAAGAATTCCCAGAATTCAATTGCCCGACCTTATTTCAAAATCATTTTGAAATAATAATCTACACACACCCACTTGGTATATCAAATCAAATCTCCGGATTCCAAAATACTTGGTTTTACCAAAAAAAATTCCCCCTTGAAATTTCTAAAACAACTTGTATACCCGACAAGTCCAACAAATATCATAACCAATCACAATGGTAGCAATCCATCACTTTAGAAACTCAAAAATGAATTCTAATGATGTGGCCATCATCATCAGGATTATTTTCCAGCGACTATAGTGAGTTCAGTGCTTCTTTACTTCCACAAATTCCCTTTCAAAACAATTTCTCATTCAAAGACATTTTCCCAAAATAATACTCCATTATTTTCTTCAACACTTTGGAAAATATTTCAAACATTCCCAAGATTTAAATTTCCAAACTTTTATTTTAAATTCATTCAAAAAACTTTTCAAAATTTCTGGGATTTAAATTCTGGTTTAAATCAAATTTTAGTTATATTTCTTTTGGATAAATCCTACTTATAGAATTTATTTGGGTATAACCATTCCAAATTTTAGATTCTTATTTGATTATTATATTAACAACCAAACATCCAAATATATAAAATAATTTCAGAAAATCATTTCTTTTATATCAAAATATAATTTTGGGTAAAATTATTTCATTTACCCACTTTGAAAACAATACTATGTCGGTTTATCTTGTTTAAGAGTTTAGAAACCCCTATCGATACGGTTGTACTTCCCGTACCGACCAGAATTCATAAACACTCAACCGATAAGTCAACACAGTATAAAAACAATTTTTATATTCACTAACAAATACGCTCTCATACCAATTATTAAACTCAACTCATTCTAGAGTACTATTGACTCTATTTCTAATGAGTAATTTTTCCACTAAAGCCTAGGTTATCGCTAATCTAAGCTCCGATACCAAGTGAAACAGTCTAGGCTTTTCAACCATCGACAACGGCCACTCTCCGCTGTGGCTTTCACTGGTACCTCGAATTTGCTTTTACGGCCAGCCTCTCGACTCGCAACCAACCCAAGGCCTTATACTACTTCAAAGGGGAATGTAGGGGTAAGAGTCTCCCGTTCGCCACTAAACACGAAGCGAGAACCCCCCTATCATGCTGTAATATAGCAAACCCGATCCCGGTCTCTTCGAAACGATCAGTGCAATGTCCAATATTGATAGTCGGTTATTTAACTATCAATTAACATTCACAAACATCCATCAAACAATAAATAATTCCTCAAATTTATATTTTCCTCAAAATATCTTCGTAAGATATATTTCTATTTTCAACCCTTTGAAAACAGTTTAAACCCACTTCCTTTTATGGAAATAAATTTCCCAACATTTACTGTTTCCACTGAAATCACCATGTACAAACACTTAAGATTTAAAATAATTTAAATCACTTATCCAAAATATAATTTAAAAATATTTTAACGTAAAACCATTTTTATAAAATATAAAACTAACTTTAAAATAAAAGTTAAGTCGAACTAAATTTTAAAATAAGAGTTACAAACTCCTACATAAGTTTCAAATAAACTTTTACCAAACTATCTATAAAATAAATCCATTTTATAAAATATGAATATTAATAATATTCTTTCAAAACATAATACCAATTACCCCTTTTAAAATAATTATTACTATAACTAATTTATTAAATATTTACCTTTAAAATTTTCACAACTCAAATAATTTCTTAAAACATTCTTTTAAAAACAATTCAAAACTTCTAACTTCTGCTCAAAAATCTGCTTTAAAACGTACTTGGCTTTTTGGGGAAATACACTCCCATTTCAGAATAAACCAAAGAATTCTTTTATAAATACTGCTAGATTTATCTCGTTTCAAATTTACATCTAAATCCCGTAAATTTCTTTCAACACTTTAAAAATAAAATTCCATTTTATTTTTAAGCACCCTTCCCATTTCCTGGAAATCGCTTCCAAAATATATGCTTCAATTATTTAAAATAAGTTTCCAAATTCTTTATTCAAAATATACTTTTGAAAATATATAAAAGTTTCCTGAGTAACTTAAATCAAAAATCTCCATTTAATATAATGTTATTATATCAAATATCTATGTTAAAGTTCCTTTAGAAACATAATACTAATTTACTCTTAAGAAAATTAAATACCAAAATTACTTAAATAAATATTTACCTTTCTCTTAAAATAATTAAAAATAATAATTTGTCTAAACCATTCCAAACCACATTTTTAAACTTCTATTTTACACTTTGAAAGCTTTTCTTTGAAAACTTACTACATTTTCCAGGAAAAGAAAATACACATTCCACCCTTAAAAGTGATCCCACTATTTCTTTGAAACAATTTGCACTTCTTATAGAAAATCCCACCGGAAATCTATAACTTTAAATTTATCCTCTGATAAATACTCCATTACATTTATAAACCCCGTTTATAAATCCTCATCCCTCATCTCCTTTTTAAAACAACATTTCAAAACACACTTCAAATTCCAAACCAATTTTCCTGAATTTAATTTCCTTAAATTCATATTTCAAAAATCCTTTTTCATTTCCCTTTTACATCCCCATTTCATTTTATTGATAATTTAAAATACCGGATTATATTTATCCAACCATAACACAACATAACAAAATTCCAAATCAATCTATCACAGAATATAAATAAATACATCACAGATTATGAAGATAATATCTATATTGTGAGGAATCTAGTTGGATCCCTCCAACCTGTTTCCCTGCATCCACAAATGTTAGCACAACAGCAAATATCAATCCAAACTGATATAAATATTCATATTCAACCAATCACTCAATTATTTAAATATTAACTATTTAAATTAAATGGCATCCAGATGTGAGCGAGATTAACTCACCTTGAATTGTCGAGTGTTTAAATTTTAAATTAAATCGAACCGTTCGATTTGATCCAAAATTTATGCTTGCTCAAAACACCTCCGGATCTACACCTCAGCGGCCTTGTGACGACCGCCCATGACCCCTGCACTGAACCTAGAGAAAGTGCGCTGTAAAGTGTGCCGGGCGACCATGGACGATTGTAAGGGTAAATTAAAACAGCAGAATCTATCGTATTTACTCACAGCGCATGGACAAAATACAATAGAATATATATATAGTGAAGCTTCACAGAAATAGAATCTCATCAATAAAACTTCATAATAGTTGAATACAACATCTGAATAGTCAATACATCAAGCCTCACTACATATCACTCAGAGAATTATACAAAGCAGCGGAACATCCAGTACATATAGTAAGAAAATAATATGCAAGCCTCCAGCTCGTCTTCGTCATCAGCATCGTTGGAAGCAAGAACAGCACCTGTCACCTGCTACCTAGTCTGCCCGTCCCAAAATGGACGAACAACCCAAGGCAATAAGAGTTAAAACATAAAGCCTTGAGTCAGACAACAGTCTTAGTGAGCGGTAAATTAACTAACAACATACCAAAAGAGCATAAAGGAAAAGGAATAGGAATACAACCCTCCCACTCCACCTCTTTCTACAGTGATAGCCCCCAGACACACACTAAGCAGAAGCAAACATAGTAGAGCATACAATTTAAAGTAAAGTAATTATCACTCGAGTCAAGGGCGATATTTTCCAAGTACAAACCCCCAAGGCCTAAACCAAGATCAGATAAGCACCCAGAAAATACCGCTCTTGAGACCGAATGACGATACAACCAAACATCCATGACTCTGGCTATCACTGTTATCACTGCTTCGATATCACCGTTAATTGAATGACCGGCACATTCTTTCAGCCGTCCGTCAAGGGGTAATGGAAACCCCGGTTCTAGACATAACTCTGCACGTCATCGTGACCCGTGCCTAGGACTATCGAATCTGCCCAGAGTACTTGACTACCAATCATTAGCCTTTAGGGACTATCGAATCTGCCCAATGTACTCTTTCTTTGAGCATGCTAGAACCTTCAACAATGATGAGATCTCAGCCTTCTAGTCATCCTCCTCGATAACTATTTCCATACTAGCTCAAGTGCCTCTCGAGCAAACCATTATCCTCTAACTCGAACCATTTCACCGAGTTATCAACATGCTTGGAATGATCCCGTCTGGATTAAACCAAGACTATCTCATATCATGCTTCGCCTCATCATCATCATAGCAAAGCTTCATCTCAACATCATCATCAAATCTATCCATATGAGCTTCATCATCCGCTACATATGCCACGAGCAGCTTTTCCAATTCAAGAGCCTTTCTCTTAGCTTTTGAATCATCTTCGACCAACTTGTCTAAATCAAATCATCAATCAACTAATTCGTAGCAATCAATCAAGTAAACATTAATCCAAGTAATCAAGCATTCAAATATGATCTAAATAGACAATTATAACAATAATGGCAATTTCGTAATTAAAGAGTCTAAAGTCTAACAAGCATGAAAACATGAGCAATATCTCTATAATCTTGATGAATGAACTTGCATAGGTTAACACTTAGTAAAATGGATGTAAAATCATCATGAACAATGGATCTACACTTAGGTTTGCAAATATGCATGAAAATCACTACTTTACACAAAATCAAGCCAACGATCCGATATACTCCTTTGGATCCGTGTGAGAGATAATCACCACTCACCAAATCACCTAAACAACCCAAAAGCAACACACTTCAGATCTGGACAGCGAAGGATCTAACTCGATCTATCACAAATCCGCTTTAAACGATGAAATCTCTCTTCGAAGAATGTAGATCTTCAATCTAAGCTCTTCGATCTTCGATTTGGATGGAAGGAATCACTAGATTAGAGTGGAGAAAAGAAGTGAAGAAGTGTAGAAGTCGAGCTCTCAAAATGGCAGCACTTCGTCGCTTCGAAATCCGGATCCCAAAAAGTGAGAAAAACCCTCCTATTTATAGGCTGATTTCATAGGTCGTCCGCCCCCCCTTAGGTCGCCCACGACCTAACTCTCGCGACCTACGACCTAAAAAACTCCACGACCTAACACTGCGCACGTCCTAACAGATGCACGAGACGTAACAGATCCAACGACCTAACACACAACTGCAGCCTAGCGACCTATCAAAGATCGCGACCTAACATCCTGCGACTTAGCACACATTTGACTCAACAGCTTAACTTTAGCCTACTCCTAGGTCGCTCACGACCCATCACTCAGCGACCTAACCCCTTAAGCCTTCACGCGACCTAAAAATTCCACGACCTAAGACTTAACTATAATACGACCTAACACTAAGCCAAAACCCAACGACTTAACGCACGCCCGACCTAACAACTCACGACCTAACTCCCAAGTCGTCTACGACTTAACTCCCTTAGGTCGCTCACTGCTACCACCAGTTTCCTTAGGTCGTGGCCGACCTATCCTCCTTAAGTCGCTAACTCGCCCAGTATCTTAAGCCGCTAACTCTTAAGTCGCTTACTCCTATAAGTCGCTCCTATCCTTAAGTCGTCTACGACCTATCCCAGACACAGGATCTCACGACCTAAACCTTAACGACTTATCCTATTAGCCTTAAGTCGCTCGAACGACCTAAACTATAACACGACCTAACTCCTTAGGTCGGTCAAATCCTATAGGTCGCTACAAACTAATATACGACCTAAACCACTACGCGACCTAACTGCTATACGACCTAAGTCCTTACCTTGTCCAGTCTACTAGGTCGCTAACGGCTATAAGTCGCTTACTTCTATACGACCTATCCCCAAAATACTTAGGTCGCCAACTACCTTAGGTCGCTCCACTTTCTTAGGTCGTCTACTCCGACCTAACTACTACACGACCTAAGACTTAGACTCAGGACGACTTATCAACAATTGCGACCAAATGTCAACTGTTTTACGGTGTTTCGTTCCGTAAAAATACGGGTCGTTACATTCTCTCCCCCTTAGGAATTTCGCCCCCGAAATTCCAAGCAAACAGAGCAATCAAAGACTATTCTGCATGCCTACCATCCATAGCAATCAACAAACCATGCATCCAATTCTAGCTTAGCATGCAGAATTCTAAAACTAGAACAAGTTACAATGTCGTTAGATGACACGACACCTTAGGGCCATACCTTGAAGAGTTCAGGATGATCTGCTTTCATCCTCTCTTCCACCTCCCATGTACAGTCGTTATCATCATCACTCCATTGTATCTTGAGCAACTTAACTACCTTCCTCCTAAGCTGTTTCGTGTCGGTTTCCACAACACGAAGCGGCTTACGAAGTCTCTTATCGACTGGATCAACTTCGAAATCTTCACAGCTATCAGCAGAAACCACTGTATTCGAGTCATGCACATACTTTCGTAGATACGATACATGAAAAACATTGTGCACACTCGACATCTTCTTCGGTAACTCCAATCTATAGGCGAGCTTTCCAATTCGCTCGATGATCGGGAATGGTCCAACAAATCTCGGAGACAATTTTCCTTTCTTTCCGAATCGAATAACATTCTTCAGTGGAGAAATCTTCACAAAAACCATATCACCTACGTCGAATTCCAAATCCTTACGACGCTTATCGGCGTAACTTTTTTGTCGGTCTTGGGCTGCCTTCATTCGTTGCCGAATGATCTCTATGCAATCTGAAGTCTGTCGAATCATTTCTGGCCCAAGTAACAGCTTTTCTCCTGTCTCTAACCAACATGTCGGAGAGTTACACGGTCTTCCATACAATGCTTCATACGGTGGCATACCAATGCTTGACTGGTAACTGTTGTTATACGAAAATTCCACCAAATGAAGGTGATCTTCCCATGATACTCCGAAATCCAAAACACAAGCTCTAAGAAGATCTTCCAAAACTCGGTTGACTCTCTCGGTCTGACCATCTGTTTGAGGGTGATAAGCGGTACTCAAACACAACTCGGTTCCCAAAACTTCCTGGAAGCTCTTCCAAAATCCACTAGTGAACAATGTATCTCGATCGCTCACTATACTCTTCGGAATGCCATGGAATCGAACTATCCACTTAACATACAACTCAGCCAACTTTGATGCAGTCCTAGTCGATCGAACAGGAATGAATCTTGCACTCTTAGTCAGACGATCCATGATGACCCAAATCCCTTCATTTCCCGTTCTTGTTCTAGGTAACCCATCAATAAAATCCATCGATATTTGTTCCCACTTCCATGTAGGAACTTCTAATGGCTGAAGCAATCCACTTGGCTTCTTCTGTTCGGCTTTTACCAACTGGCAGTTCATGCACTTGGAAATAAAATTTCCAACATCTTTCTTCATACCTTCCCAGTAGTAGGTTCTCTTCATATCCTGATACATCTTATTCCCACCTGGATGAATGGTCAACTTCGAGTGATAACTTTCCTTCAGAACTTCATCCCTCAATTCATCTATATCGGGAACAACTAGTCGTCCTTGCTTCTGAAGCCAACCTTCTCGATCGACCTCGAATCCTTTATCCTTTTCTGGTTCCAATCCAGATTCCAAATCACGGATAATCTTGACAAGCTTATCGTCTCGCTTTTGGCTCTCGCCAATCCTTTCCACAAGAGTGGGTCTTATCGATAAGTTTGCCAACATCTCAGGTTCCAATCCACATCTAGGCCAGAAGTCAAAACCAGCTAAATACTCGAGATTCTTCCATTCTGAAAACATGGCTCCCAATACTGCATGTCTTCGACTTAACGCATCTGCCACTGCGTTACCCTTTCCCGGAGTATAAGCTATACAAAAATCATATGATGCCAAAAACTCTAGCCACCGTTGCTGCCGAAGATTCAAATCCTTTTGGGAGAAAAGATACTTCAACGACTTATGATCTGTAAACAACTCGAATTGAACTCCCAATAGATAATGTCTCCACATCTTCAGAGCAAAAACAATCGCCGCTAACTCTAAATCATGAGTCGGGTAATTCCTTTCATGCGGCTTCAGTTGTCGACTAGCATACGCAACAACTTTATCCTTCTGCATCAACACTGCTCCAAGTCCAGTACCACATGCGTCGGTGTAAACCACCTTCTCATCATTCCTACTTGGAATAGTCAAAAAAAGGAGCACTTGTCAATCGCTCTTTCAGGATTCCGAAAGCTTGCTCACACTTAGCATCCCATCTGAATACTTGGTTCTTTTTCGTCAATCCTGTCAATGGTGCAGCCACCTTGGAGAAGTCTTTGATAAACCGACGATAATATCCTGCTAATCCAAGAAAACTTCTCACATCAGATGCATTCTTAGGTCTAACCCAATCCTGGATTGCTGCCACCTTAGCGGGATCAACCGCTATTCCATTTCCAAAGATAACATGGCAGAAGAACCTCACTTCACTCTTCCAGAAGTGACACTTCGAAAACTTAGCCTTCAGCTGATGTTTCCGTAAGATTTCCAAAACAATACGCAAGTGCGTCTTGTGCTCTTCTTCAGTTCTGGAATAAATCAAAATATCATCCACGAAAACTAGCACAAACTTACTCAACTGATCTCTGAACACTCTATTTATAAGATCCACAAAATATGCTGGCGGGTTAGTCAATCCAAACGGCATTACCAGCCACTCAAAGAAACCGGATGGTGTCCTGAAAGTAGTCTTCGGCACACTATCCTTAGCCACTCTTAACTGGTGAAATCCCGTTGCCAAATCCATCTGAGAAAACACCTTAGCTTCGTGAAGCTGATCGAACAAGTCATCTATTCTTGGCAATGGATACTTGTTCTTCTTAGTCACTTTATTCAGCTCACGATAATCTACACACAACCTCAATGATCCATCTGCTTTGGTTGCGAACACAACTGGTGCACCCTATTCGGACACACTACGCTGAATGAATCCTTTTTGTAAAAGGTCATCAACCTGCACCCTCAACTCATGCTGTTCCCTAGGCGCTATCCGCCTAAGAGGCATCACAACAGGTCTGGCTCCTTCAACTAGATCTACACGAAACTCGATCTCTCTATGCGGCGGTAACCCTTTGACTTTGTCAAAGACATCCTCAAATCCATTCACGATTGGCAACGATGACAGTCCATCTTGTGGAACAACCAGCGAATACATGAAGCTCATGAAGACGCCTTCTTCATGCTTACATCGTATCACAATCTTTCGCCCCTCCACATTCTCGACTGTCACCTCTAACCTTTCACAATCAACCTTTGCCGCATACTTCCTAAGCCAGTCCATACCCAAAATAATTCTGAACCCCGCGAAGTTCGAAACAAAACAATCACAAACAAAAGAGCAATCATGACTCGATACAATCAGACCACGGCATAACATACATAAACAAGACGAACCCCCAACTGGATTAGTCACAACCAATGGCCTATCAACAATATCCGGTTCTAAACCCAACCGGCCTACAAGTTCATTACAAATAAACGAATGCGACGCCCCAGTATCAAATAACACTCTAATTGGAACTCCACATACGGAAAGAGTACCTTGAACCACTACACTCTTTCCTTTCTCTTCAACGGTAGGAGCTTTCGAAGATGATGGAACAGCTCCCAAAATATAAGCTTGCACAATCTGCTTGTCCCTTCGCGGTTCTGGACAATTCTTCCTGATATGCCCCGGTTTGTCACAGTTGTGACACTTCATCAGTACCTTCGGATTCTTACAATCCCTAGAGAAATGGCCCTTCTGTTGACAATTGTAGCAGGTAACTTCCCCCTTCGGCTTCTTCTGGCCGTCCTTACCCTTTTGCTGCTGCTGCTTCCTCTTCTTGTTTCCACCCTGCCGTGGTCTAGACTCCTCCTTGGTAACAGCAACAACAGATCCCTCTTTAGGAAACAGATTCTCGTGCCTGAGAGCCTTCTTCACAAGCTTCTCAAATGAATCATCCAAATGATCCACCAACTGCCTCCCAAGATAACTGTCCAAGCCTGTCATAAACTTCTCGTTCTTCTGATACGAAGATTCGATATACGACCGGGCATACTTGGACAAAGCTTCAAACTCAGAAACATACTCAAGAACTGGTCTTCCTCCTTGCTTGAGCTCCACAAACTTCTTGAACAGAACAGACTTCTGGGCTGTAGAAATGAACTTAGCTTCAAATCTGGCTTGGAATTGCACCCAAGTAATTTCTTCCTCCGGAGTATCAATGGTGATAGAGTTCCACAAGCATCTATCCACCTCTAGACTTCAATGGTTGATTCTGTTCCCAAGAAAACCTTTCCTCCAAGAGCAGTGTAGTCCTTACACAGCTTAGCAAAATCCACTGGTCTTGGAGTTTGAACTTGAACTCCAACATCCACCGATGGCCCCGGAGCTGGCATCCTTCTCATGATCGAAGTCATCATAGCTTCGAACATAGCAGCATAATCAGCAGCCCCTTCAGTAGCACGGCTTTCCCTAGCAGCTGGTCTCCCTCTTCGACTCATCCTTAATATCTATAAAAAGGAATGATTAATACACCTCGAGAAACAACTGAATAAAGGACTCAAACTCTTCTAAGCTACTATATTATATATAGTAATCATCCATCAAAATACAATTACGTCTTTCATACGTAGTTACGTCAGCGAGCGTTGGGTAAAATCGATTAACCAATGCTCTGATACCAAATGTGACGACCGCCCATGACCCCTGCACTGAACCTAGAGAAAGTGCGCTGTAAAGTGTGCCGGGCGACCATGGACGATTGTCACGGTAAATTAAAACAGCAGAATCTATCGTATTACTCACAGCGCAAGGACAAAATACAATAGAATATATATATAGTGAAGCTTCACAGAAATAGAATCTCATCAATAAAACTTCATAATAGTTGAATACAACATCTGAATAGTCAATACATCAAGCCTCACTACATATCACTCAGAGAATTATACAAAGCAGCGGAACATCCAGTACATATAGTAAGAAAATAATATGCAAGCCTCCAGCTCGTCTTCGTCATCAGCATCGTTGGAGGCAAGAATAGCACCTGTCACCTGCTACCTAGTCTGCCCGTCCCAAAATGGACGAACAGCCAAAGGCAATAAGAGTTAAAACATAAAGCCTTGAGTCAGACAACAGTCTTAGTGAGCGGTAAATTAACTAACAACATACCAAAAGAGCATAAAGGAAAAGGAATAGGAATACAACCCTCCCACTCCACCTCTTTCTACAGTGATAGCCCCCAGACACACACTAAGCAGAAGCAAACATAGCAGAGCATACAATTTAAAGTAAAGTAATTATCACTCGAGTCAAGGGCGATATTTTCCAAGTACAAACCCCCAAGGCCTAAACCAAGATCAGATAAGCACCCAGAAAATACCGCTCTTGAGACCGAATGACGATACAACCAAACATCCATGACTCTGGCTATCACTGTTATCACTGCTTCGATATCACCGTTAATTGAATGACCGGCACATTCTTTCAACCGTCCGTCAAGGGCTAATGGAAACTCCGGTTCTAGACATAACTCTGCACGTCATCGTGACCCGTGCCTAGGACTATTCGAATCTGCCCAGAGTACTTGACTACCAATCATTAGCCTTCAGGGACTATCGAATCTGCCCAACGTACTATTGCTTTGAGCATGCTAGAACCTTCAACAACGATGAGATCTCAGCCTTCTAGTCATCCTCCTCGACGACTATTTCCATACTAGCTCAAACGCCTCTCGAGCAAACCATTATCCTCTAACTCGAACCATTTCACCGAGTTATCAACATGCTTGGAATGATCCCGTCTGGATTAAACCAAGACTATCTCATATCATGCTTCGCCTCATCATCATCATAGCAAAGCTTCATCTCAACATCATCATCAAATCTATCCATATGAGCTTCATCATCCGCTACATATGCCACGAGCAGCTTTTCCAATTCAAGAGCCTTTCTCTTAGCTTTTGAATCACCTTCGACCAACTTGTCTAAATCAAATCATCAATCATCTAATTCATAGAAATCAATCAAGTCAAACATTAATCCAAGTAATCAAGCATTCAAATATGATCTAAATAGACAATTATAACAATAATGGCAATTTCGTAATTAAAGAGTCTAAAGTCTAACAAGCATGAAAACATGAGCAATATCTCTATAATCTTGATGAATGAACTTGCATAGGTTAACACTTAGTAAAATGGATGTAAAATCATCATGAACAATGGATCTACACTTAGGTTTGCAAATATGCATGAAAATCACTACTTTACACAAAATCAAGCCAACGATCCGATATACTCCTTTGGATCCGTGTGAGAGATAATCACCACTCACCAAATCACCTAAACAACCCAAAAGCAACACACTTCAGATCTGGACAGCGAAGGATCTAACTCGATCTATCACAAATCGGCTTTAAACGATGAAATCTCTCTTCGAAGAATGTAGATCTTCAATCTAAGCTCTTTGATCTTCGATTTGGATGGAAGGAATCACTAGATTAGAGTGGAGAAAAGAAGTGAAGAAGTCAAGCTCTCAAAATGGCAGCACTTCGTCGCTTCGAAATCCGGATCCCAAAAAGTGAGAAAAACCCTCCTATTTATAGGCTGATTTCATAGGTCGTCCGCCCCCCTTAGGTCGCCCACGACCTAACTCTCGCGACCTACGACCTAAGAAACTCCATGACCTAACACTGCGCACGTCCTAACAGATGCACGCGACGTAACAGATCCAACGACTTAACACACAACTGCAGCCTAGCGACCAATCAAAGATCGCGACCTAACATCTTGCGACTTAGCACACATTCGACTCAACAGCTTAACTTTAGCCTACTCCTAGGTCGCTCAAGACCCATCACTCAGCGACCTAACCCCTTAAGCCTTCACGCGACCTAAAAATACCACGACCTAAGACTTAACTATAATACGACCTAACACTAAGCCAAAACCCAGCGACTTAACGCACGCGCGACCTATTAACTCACGACCTAACTCCTAAGTCGTCTACGACTTAACTCCCTTAGGTCGCTCACTGCTACCACCAGTTTCCTTAGGTCGTTGCCGACCTATCCTCCTTAAGTCGCTAACTCGCCCAGTATCTTAAGCCGCTAACTCTTAAGTCGCTTACTCCTATAAGTCGCTCCTATCCTTAAGTCGTCTACAACCTATCCCAGACACAGGATCTCACGACCTAAACCTTAACGACTTATCCTATTAGCCTTAAGTCGCTCGAACGACCTAAACTATAACACGACCTAACTCCTTAGGTCGGTCAAATCCTATAGGTCGCTACAAACTAATATACGACCTAAACCACTACGCGACCTAACTGCTATACGACCTAAGTCCTTACCTTGCCCAGTCTACTAGGTCGCTAACGGCTATAAGTCGCTTACTTCTATACGACCTATCCCCAAAATACTTAGGTCGCCAACTACCTTAGGTCGCTCCACTTTCTTAGGTCGTCTACTCCGACCTAACTACTACACGACCTAAGACTTAGACTCAGGACGACTTATCAACAATTGCGACCAAATGTCAACTATTTAAATTAAATGGCATCCAGATGTGAGTGAGATTAACTCACCTTGAATTGTCGAGTGTTTAAATTTTAAATTAAATCGAACCGTTCGATTTATTCCAAAATTTATTCTTGCTCAAAACACCTTCGGATCTACACCTCAGCGGCCTGCTCGTCGCTGCAATTCCGGTGCTACCAAATTTGTCGAAATCTGACCAAGTATGCAAGAGTTATCGATTTATAAAGTTTATATATAAATTTAAAACAAATTTTCTTTTTATTTTAATTAATTATACCACGGCCGTTCATCTCAAGCTCGAAATCAAGGTCGTCCCTTTCCTTCTTCCACGCGATAGACAGAGAACTCGAACCCATCATCGTCGCCTCCTAGGGTTAATCGTCGCTCCTCCTCTACTCGACTACACGACGATCCAATACCACCAAATGAAAGCCCATCGTGTCCCCTACCATCGCCCAGGATAGCGTCGAGCTCGGCTACCCCCATCACCTGAAAATCACGCGCGAACAGCCAGCCTTCTCGGTCGATTTGCCGCTAAATCATAGCACCACAACAAATCTCAACCGTTAGATCTCTAGATCTCGACGAGCTCGTCGACTTTTCAATAGGAAGTTTCTTAAATAGATGCAAGGATTGAGAGAAAATTGAGGGAAAACAATGGACAATTTCGGCCATTGAAGCAATAGTGGCGGCCGAACAAAAATAGCTAGGGTTTCAGCCCTAATACGTATATATCTACGTTCGATAAATATTATTTTAATATTAAATCAAATTTAAAACAACTTTTTCAAACGATCTCCAAACGACGCATGCCGACAGGCTATTATAATGTTTTACCCGCATTTTGAACACAATGGAATGTGTTTCGGAAGTTAATTCAATCGTATATGCGAGTTACAGAAATAAACGATCAATTTTAAATTAAATCGATTAAAATAATTTCTATGCGTTTTGAGCTGCCACGGTCAAACGCCAACTCCGATTGCTACGAAAATTGAAAATCCGATAATAACTAACTATTACAGATCCAATGGAACTAGTTTCGTCGAATTCCGAGCTTGTGCCCCGAAAGGCTATTTTAACTCGTAAATTCGAGCGATTTTCGAAATCGTCGATATCACTTAAAATTCCACTTTTAAAATTTTACTAACTTTATTATAAATCAAATAGAATTTATATTCACATTAGAAATCATTCTGATCAATCTCGAATCAAAATCTGATTATTTACATTATTATATTATTAATTTCCATTATTAAATTAATATAAAATTCTAAATTTTAACTTATCGACTTTTGATTCCATCCAATAGTCCAATATTAAAATTCAAATCAAACTAAACTTAAAATAAACCTTAGAAACCATTTCCATATCTATATACACCCAGATTCAAAAATTAGCCCAATTTCAAATAATAATTTATTATTTTTCCAAATCCAATTAAATCATTATATATTGAAATTATAACTCATTTTACTAATTCAACCAAAATCTTCACATTCGCAATCAATTTAAAATTCCCATTCAACATTTAAAATGAATTAAATGTTCAAAAACTAACAACCAAAATTCTAGGTCGTTACACTTTACTAACTCGATTATAAATCCAATAGAATTTATATTCACATTAGAAATCATTCCGATTCATTCCGAATCAAAATCTGATTATTTACATTATTAAAATATTAAATTCCATTATTAAATTAATATAAAAATTCCAAATTTTACTTATCGATTTTTGATTCCATCCAAAAGTCCGACATTAAAATTCAAATCAAACTAGACTCAAAATAAATCTTAGAAACCATTCTTCATATCTATTTACCCCAGATTCACCAATTATCCCAATTCCAAGTATTTAATTATTATTATTCAAATCCAATTGAACTGCCATATTTGAAATTTTAACTAATTATATTGATTTAACCAAAATCTTCTTGTTTTCAAAATCAAATTAAAATTCACATTCAACATTTAAAACGAATTAAATGTTCAAAATCTAACGACCAAAATTCCGGGTCGTTACAAACTGTTTATTTGATTATTATATTTTGTCATTCCATTGTGAGATTCTGTGTTTGTTTTTCTTTCTTCCTCTGCTTTTTCTTATTTACCTCATAACAATCTTCCCTTTTGAATGCTTTGAGTCTGACGTGTGTGGTTTATCGTCGATTTAAACCATCAAAAAAGGTATGTCGTTACATTTGGTATCAGAGCTTTGGTTTAGCAATAACCTTAGCTATGTAGGGTCTGACTCATTAGAAATAGGGTAGTAATACCGTAGAATGAGTCGTTGAGTGTATATTTATGAGAGAGCGTATTAGTTAGTGTTATAAATGTTTTTATATTGTGTTAATTGGTTCTTTTTAGTATTTATAGATTCTGGTCGGTACATGGGACGCTATGGCATCAATAGGGATTTCTAAACACTGAATAGAGCAGACCGACACAATATTGTTTTTGAAATGTAGGTAAATGAAATAATTTTGCCTAGTATTATATTTTGTATATAAAAGAATAATATTTATAAATGTATATAATTGTATGGGATATGTTTGTTTATTTGTTAGGAAGTGAAATTTTATAAATATTAGTTGCCAAATGGGATTGTAAATAAAATGAATACAAATTGGAAATTTGAGAACTTAAGTTCCGGGATTTTGAAAAATATTTTGGAATATAATATTAGTATTATTTGGAGGTATTTTCTGATATAAATATTTCAATTTGATTTGAAAGAAAAGTTTTCAAGGGATTTTGGAAGAAATAAGTTCTGTACTCCCCTCTTTGTCACTGGAAAATAATTTCGGTGATGAGTGCACGCATCATTGACGTTCATTTTCGAGTTTCAAGGTGGGAAGACCGCTGTAGTAATTTTACTGCACAATTATTTTGATAAACTAATCTTAATTTTTAATTTTGAAATTTTTTTTGATATATATAAAGGATATGAACATATATATATATATATATATATATATATATGATTTGGAACCGGAACCTGGTTTTTAGTTCTTAAGTTTCTGTAGATTAGAAATTTCAATTATTGTAATGAATGAAATCTTAACCATTTAATAGTTGGAAACTTCTAAAAAAGGAAATAAAAAAAATTGGATGCTAAGTGATTAATGGAATATATAAGAAATTGAAAATTTGTAACTTGTAGCTATGAAAAAATAAGAAAATGTAACTATTGAGAATTTTGTTAACTAAAATGAATAAGATAAACTTGTGTAACATTCAATTTCATTCTAAAAGACATATATTTAACTTACCATAATGTTAAATGTTGAAATGTTAATAGAAATATGTAAAGGAATATTATACAAGTAAAACATAGGAAAGGAAAGTGTTCAATGGAATTAAGTTTATAAATGAAGAATTAAGATGTATAAGAATGTTATAAACTTAAGTTAATAATTTGAGATGCTAGAAATTAAATTTAATAGAATAAAAAGTGAATACTGAAAGTATATGATTATAAACTTAAGTTAACGATTAAAGCCATTTATAAAGTAAAAGTGAATAGTAAAAGTGAATACTATATATAAAAGGAATAAATGTGAAAAGAAAAGGAATTAAATTTTAAGTATGAGTTGCTTCACAAATGAATATTTATATAAAAAGGGAAATCAAAGTAAATAATAAGTGTGAAGTAAACTGGGAAAAATGTGTGTAATCCTTCAATAATAAATTCATTGATTATTTTAAATGATTGAATGGAAAGAACATATGTATGCAAATGAATATAAATTAATGGAAACATAGCATTGTATGAATGAAAAAAAAATATGAACAGTAAATGGTGTGAAACAGGATTAATAAGAATAAACTTAAATATTATTTTGAATTCTTGTTGTTTTGGCTTATGAGATGGTTAGGAAAGAATACTTCTAACTGTATAAAGATGAATAAATGATCTATTAAGTTTTATCTAAAACTATTGAGTGTTTGGTATACTTAGTTGTTTATGTATCATTTTATACAATTAAAAGTTTCTGAACCCAAACAAACTATTTGTTTTGGTTGTTATAGATGGATGGTTGATTACTTTGATTGCATGTGATGATTGTATGGTTTGTTTGCAAGTGATTGTTGTTATGTGGTGTTGATTGTTTTTTTATTAATTGAAACAACTTAAATATTTCATTTTTATATGATTATTAACTTCTTTGGACTATATAAGTGAAATACAAGTTTATGGAAGCAATTGCTACTGCTTTTGGTTTTATAAATAAGCGTTGTTTGACCAACAAATAGGTACGTTTTCGTATTACGGTTTTATAGCGATATTGTATTGTTTTTCCCGTGGTTTGGGATATTTATTTTGAAATATGATATATATATTATTATTATTGATATTATTATATTCCTCGGACCTCTCTGTACAAAGGAGACTCTACCGAAATTTTCCATGAATTTTAGACTTAGAATTTTTTTACGAAAGTGGAAATGTTTTCAAACTTTTATATGAAAGGACTTAATTGTTATAAATTGATATATCTTATTTAACTTATTTAATTATGTAATTTAGTTGTATATAAATTGATACATTTTATTTAAATTATTTAATTATGTAAATTTAGTGTTTATAAATTGAATGCTTTGAATATCATATATTAATTCCTTAACTCCTTCTTTGTGACGACTCGAAATTTTGGGATATTTGAAATGAGAATATTTAATTGATTTTAAATATTCAAAGGGGTAATTTTTAACTTGAATTGCAAATATCACTATTTACTAGGTAATTTAATTATTAAATTAAATGATTTGGAGTTGGGTGAAATGTTGAATCTGGAGTTTTAAGCCTGTTAAAAATAATTTGAAGGCTTGTAAAATTTATATTGATAATACTGAAGGCAATAGAACTGTTAAAATTGAAATTGGAAGTGTTTTGTTAAGTTTTGAAATTTTATCGTTTGAATCGATATTTAAAAATAGCCTTTCGAGGCACAGTCTCGGAATTTGACGAAATTAGTTCCTTTGGATCCGTAATAGTGTATTATTATCGAATTTCAAATTTTGTAGTGTTTGGAGTTGTCGTGTGATTAGACGGTAGGTAAACGCGCTGAAATTTATATTGAATATTTAATATAATAACTGGGTCCAAAAAGCTATCTTCTCCATACGATCGAATTATGACTCGAAACCTTTTCCATTGTGTTCAGAATAGGGGTTTAACATCATGAACGCCTAGCGGCACGCCTCGATAGGAAGTCAATATTTTGAGTTGCGATTTTCGAGACAATTTGAATTTAAATTTGGTACAGTCCAGCACGCAAACATCCCCCTCCATCAACTTTACTTCAGCCGAAAGGAAGAGAAATAAATAAATAATGATACATGTTTAAACTTGCGACCTCGTTCTTTTCCACATTCTTCTTTTTAAAGTTGTTCAAAAAGAAAAGGGAGAACGAAATCATTCTTGTTTGCCAAAAAAAAATTATTTTAATGGTCGTTCCTCCCCAACCCCTCTTCTACTTTGTATCGCGCACGACAATTTGAGGCACGACGGCTTCAAAAATGAGGGACGCAGGCGATTTTGGGCGAATCAAGAAATCAAGCTAGAGTCGTCGATGGAAGCAAGCTCGCGATGGCGGCTCGATTGCAGGGTCACGGCGGAAGGAGCAAACTCGAACTCGAGGCCGAGGATGAGTTCGAATGGCGTGGTCGTAGTGGACTCGAGGAGTCGTGGGTGTCGATCAAGTCAATGAGGTGCGATTGTATTTTTCAAATTTAGGTTAATTCATACATATATATGATTTAAGAAAAAGAAGAATATTTATCGTTAGGTCTCTGTTTAAATATAGATATGTATAGGATATAAAGAAATTTTAGAATCAGATTTTATTTTACAAAGATATATATATTAAACGAGCAAATTTTTAATAATAAGGTAGAGAACGATTTATTTGTTCAGTTTAAAGATTTTTATATATATACAGGTTAGAGAGATTATAAGTTAACAGTAACAGTAGGTGTATATATATACACAGGAATATATACAGTAAACGTAGTAGATTTTTTTTGAATGTACTCAGTATATATATGAATATGTAAAGTTAGATTTTAAGCCTATATAGATTATTTGTATATACAATTTGGAAGTGGAAAATAAGTTAATATACTTATACACATTTTTAAATTTACTAGTTATTTTAAAACAATGGATTTGGTGATTTAAATTGTTAAATTAACTTATTTAGTTATTTTAGTTACTAAAGATAATTTACTAAAAGAATTAGTTTAAAATTTAATGGTTAGTTAATCAAAACTATTTAATAGAAATTAATTGTTCGATTGGTTCGAACATTAATAAAACCATAATTTTGTACAAGGTCAAACCTGGGAAAAACCAAATCGAGATTGAAGTGGATTGCAAATTAAAAAGCAAAGGTGAGTTAATCTCACTCATCTGGTTTATTTAAATTTAAATGGTTAAATTTAAATGTTTGGTTGAATGATTGAATTGATTGGATGTGGTGTATTATATAGTAGTATATAGTATATATTGGAGTGATTGATTTCCCACATTATATAGCGGATGAGACCCTATACCCCGCATAATAGCGGATGATATTATATTAAACCCATATACCGCGATATTCCACCTCGAAGTGGAATTGGTATTGTGCTAACATCTGTGGATGCGGGGAAAAAAGGTTGGAGGGATCCAACTGGATTCCTCAAAATTATTTAGATTGTTTAATATTCTGTGTTAAGAACATTTGATATTCTGTGATGAATTATACAGATAATTAGAATATTGGACGCTATGGTTTGCTTGAATATTTTGGTACCCTAAGTTACCAAATATATAGAATTGGATTTTTGAAAAGCAAATAAAGGAGTGAATTTTTAAGTAAAATGATTTTAGAGAATTTGAATAAATTTAAGAATGAATTGGGAAAGAATAAGAGTGATTTTAAGACTTTAACAAATAAATTCCGAGTATGGGAAAGCATGTTTTGAATAAAAGGGAAGTTAATGAATTTTAAAATTTAGGTGATATTATTTAAAGGAATAATGAATTTATTCTAAAACTCAAGGTTTAAATTTATTGAAAGGATAAAGATGGAATTTGAAAGAAATAAAAGAAAATTTTATTTCAGTTTAAATAAGATTTTAAATCATAATAAGAAGTCAAATCTGGAATTAATGGAACTAATGGGATTTTAAAATAATTGGGTAAATAAAAGAATTTATTTTAAAAGCGGAGTCGATTTGGAAATCGATTTGAAATTTGATAAAGTGTTTGAACTTTATTTAAAAGATGGATGAGACCATCAAATTTATAAACTAGGTTTATAAAAGTGAAGTAATATATCAGTGGATATTTGGAAGGATAAATTCACAGTGGGAATTTATTAAAGGAATGGGTAAATTTAGTTAAAAATAAATAGTGATTTATTTTTTTTAAAGATGTGAAAGAGAAGTGTATTTCCCAGGACAGCCAAGTACGTTTTCAAAGCAAAGTTTTAAGGATTGTTTTAAAAGCATGTTTTGGGAAATTTATTATTGTTAAATGTTGAAATTTTAAAGTAAGTATTTTTCAAATTTTTCTTAGTAATTAATTAAGGGTGACTTGGTATTATGTTTTAAAAATAGAAAAATTTAGTTATATACTTTACAAAGTAGCTTTATTTTAAATATTTTTTTTAATAAGGATTCAAACTTTTCTATTAGAATGAGAAAAAAAATACAAAGAAACAAATACAAGGCCAAGGCAACCATATAAATGTTCAAACACCTCCGGCCCAAAGCCCACCAAAACAAAAACAAAGACTAGAAACATCTAGACAGAACTAAAAAGTAAAAAAGGAAACACGGTCTTCAACATTCGTTCATTAACTCATCTCTAAAAAAAGAAACCTAAAAGAAAGGTAATGGCGGCGAGACAAGAAAAAGCGAGAGTCACCAAAAATATGCTCAGAAAATACTCCATAAATCCTCTGCTAAATCCAAATCGAAGCACAAAGCAGACTAGATCCAACACTTCACGAGATCCCGACAGATAAGTCTCTTTGCCTAAGCAAAAGTAAGTCTTTAATCTTTACAACGAAGAACTAACATATGTCGTTTGAACCATAGAAACCAAGATCAACAGCAAGAAACTACAAATCTTCTAAATCAAGGAGACTGACACTCGGAACAAGCAGACGATAGCCAACCTTCCTGAAGTCGAGATAAGTCTCTTGAATTCTAACAAGAACACCTCATATAGCTTTAAGAAATCTAATTTCTTTTGATTCTGCTCAGATCTGAAATGTCAGTAGTTTAGGACGAGACTGTAAAAGTCGTCAAGCAGAAACCTCCTGGATAGACAAGGTAATTACTGAAGAAATCCTCCAAAATAAATCTCTATTCTCTAACTAGCTACTGAAATGCCCAGGTTCAATCACTCGGAGTATCCTACAGATCTGCAACCTTATAGACTAATTCAATATATATTGCAAATTGTAAAATAAAATGTAATTTATAAGAGAGGAAAAAAATTGTAAATAAAACAGGATAAAAGAAACCTGGAACCAGGAAACGAAGAAGCAAGAAGGAGGTAGAAGAGCAGATCTTATGATAAAGCAGAAAGAACCCCAATTCAGCATTGGGAGGTATATCCCCATTTCGAAGCTATTACTTCATTCATACCAGTAATGTTCTTAAAGTTTTTTGATTTTGCCATTCTGATATTCATTACCTGGAAAATGTTCTTACAAATCTGCGACCTATCTGTAAAACGATTTTGAAATATCCTATCGTTTCTTTCTTTCCAAATATGCCAGACACAAACTGATAGCGACAGTTGAAACAAGTCTGAGCTGAGACTCTTAAAGCTAGAAAAGGAAACAATTTTCTGTAAGTCCTCTTTCAAAGAAAAGGAGAGTACGTTTTTCGGAGTTTGAAAAAAATTCTTGCAACTCCAAAGCCATATGCTTTCTGTAAAATTACATTGAAAAAATAGGTGATCTATATTTTCAATGTAATTGTTACAAAAGACACAATTAAGGTCCACGACTATCTGCTTTTGAAGAAGTCTTTCTTTTGTCAAAAGATAGTCATTGACAACTTTAAACAGGCATACCGCCATTTTGGGGACATGAATTTTATTCCAGACCAGAGGAGCCCAATACTTAGTCTCAGAACTAGATCTAACCGTGTTCCAAACTTTTTTAAATTGAAATAAACCATCCTTTGAACATTTCCAAGACCAAAAATCCCTATCTCTATTATTATGAATCTTAACTCCTTCAATTTCTGCATGAATAAGACAAAGAAAACTATATGAATCCCACTTCCACACACCATCTTTTATAATCTTACAAAGTGATAGGTTTTTCGAACCAGTTTGGAAGGCAGTATCTCTACCAATGCGTTCCATAATAGAGCTGCCGTTAAGCCATGGGTCATACCATAAGGAAGTAGTTTTACCATCTACAATATTAAGAGAAAGATATTTCAAAGCTACCTGTCTATTTTTCAAAATGAATTTCCATACTCCCGAGTCGTCCAATCGCTGATTAATTTCCCAAAAACTTTTTTGACCAATATATTTACTATGCATTAGATTTGCCCAAATTCCTTCTGAGTTGATCACTTTCCATATCAGTTTGATATATAACGCTCGGTTCATCTCTTCAAAATTTCTCAATCCCATTCCTCCTTCTTCTTTTTGCCTACACAGAATCTCCCAAGGAATCTTACTACTGCAACTTTTCCAAAGAAATTTTAAGATCAAGTGTTTAATTTTATTTAATGTTGAGACTGGAAGACAAAAACATTGCATACAAAATTGTATTATAGGGTAAATAGTAGATTTTATAAGTTCAAGTCTCCCAGCTAGACTAAGCATTCTAGTTTCCCAACTATCAATCCTTAACTTAATCTTCTCTATTAGGGGAGAGCAATCCTTATCCTTCAAATTAGCACTAGACAAAGGAATACCCAAGTACCTTATAGGGAGATCCAATTGTTGTATATTGAGAATCGAACTGATATCTGAACAACAATCCACCCCTTTCCCAAAGAATACATTAGATTTCTTAAAACTAAGCTCCAATCTAATAACTTCCTTCATGGTCTTAAAAACATCACTTATAGCAGTTGCTGTCTGAGCATTAGCTTTAGTAAATACAATAATGTCATCAGCGTAGATAAGATGAGTCAACTTATTATCATAATCTGTAACTGGGGAGATAAGACCGTCTCTGACTTTACCATCCATCAGTAAAGTAAAATATTCCATAACCAAGGTAAAAAGTATAGCGGAAAGCGGGTCACCATGACGAAGCCCGTTAGAACTCTTGAAATAACCGTGCGCTTCTCCGTTAGCAATGATAGAAAAAACAGGAGTCTTAATAATATCTTCAATAATTTTCACCCATTTTCCTGGAAAACCCATGTTTATAAGAATATGTATAACAAAAGATCGGTTGATCGAATCATAAGCTTTCTTCAAATCAATTTTGATACACATATGTTTATTATCCTTTCTTCCGAGACCCCTTATAATTTCATGAGCAAACAAGATTCCATCCCCTATTGATCTTCCTTTGATAAAAGCCGTCTGATTAGGGAACACCAACTTATCCATAAACGGACCCAGTCTATTACACAATATTTTAGAGAAAACCTTATATAACGTATTACAACAAGCTATGGGTCTGAAATCAAGAATGCAAGAGGAATGGGCTTTTTTTGGAATCAAATGAATGAACGTATGATTCCACTCCTTGATTATAACACCCTTTAAGAAAATATCATTCAAAGCTTTGAAAATTAAATCTTTCGAAAGATTCCAATGAGTCTTAAAAAACAAAGAATTAAAACCATCCGGTCCAGGGGAGACAGTATCTTTGATATCCAACAATGCGAATCTAATTTCTTCCAAGGATATACTCTCATTCAAAAAATTAGCACCATAATTAGAAATAACCGTTTTACAAATAACTTCAGGAAATTGATCACTTAAGGGGAGATTAAAAATGCGTTTAAAGTAGTCAATAGCCGAATCAACAAATTTGTCTTCCGAGACCGTCATTCCATTAACTACAATATTAGTCAAGCGCTTACTATTTCTTCTACTAGACATCTTAGCGTAGAAAAAAGAAGAAGCCTCATCGCCCATCATTAGCCAATCACATTTAGCCTTTTGTTTAGCTACCAGAAATTCTTTCTTAAGAGCTAAATCCAGGTTTATCTTAGCTCTTTGAAATTCCAATGCTAAATTGTGATCATAAACTTTTTCCAGAAGTTTCTGAAGTCTTGAACAATTCTCTCTCTAGACTTTAACCTCTTGTTTCATATTACGTGATTTAGCACTCCAACTCTTTAACTCTCTCTTGATATTTTTGAGGATACTAATGATCTGATACAAAGGTCTATCTTTATGGTTAGAAATCCAAAGCTTCTCAATCAAAGGAAAATATTGGTTACATAAGGACCAATGGTTCATATATATGAAAGGACTGTTCTTAACCCTAGACTTGGAAGAAAGCGAAACAAGTACAGCATTATGATCACTCACAGAAGGAGGCAAATATTCGGCCGATAAGTCTGTAAATAGATTAATCCAATCTAGGTTAGCAAAAGCTCTGTCTATTTTTGAGAATATGTTTCGACTCGGACCAGACCACCAAGAAAATTCATAACCTTTAATATTAATCTCATTAAGACCAGTATGATTAGACAGATCATCTAACTCAAACAAGTTACCAAAAGTAGCAGGCTTACCTCCCTTTTTTTGGAGGGACTACGAATACAGTTAAAGTCCCCAAGGACCATCCATGGTCTATAGATATTAATAGCATCCTCCTGCAAATTTTTCCATAATCTTTTCCTAAAATCAACAAAATTATGAGCGTAAACAAAGGTTAGATTACATTTGAAGTTCAATGGGTTGATAAGTTCGATAGTAATGTGTTGATTGCTCATACTAATGTAGTTGTAATCCCAATAATTTCCATCAATAAGGACCATGATCCTACATTTATAATAACAAGAGACGTTACTAATTATTTTCCATCTATCTTCCAACGCTCTTTCCAGCTTCATTAAATCCGAAAGCAACAATTTATTTTCTAGGATACCAAAGCAACTTATATTATACTTATCAATGAGTTTCCTCACTTCTCCCATTCTGTTGGGGTTGTGGAACCCTCTAACGTTCCAGCTAGCTACTGACATTATAAGACTTTGTTATTGCGGGTCCTCAACGACCTACTATTGGGAGACTCCCCTTTATCTTCCAAGGAAATGCCTAACATCTGAACCCATTTAGGATTCTTACGAACAAGCTTATCCTTCTAAATATTCTCAAACTCTATGTCCTGAGGCTTTGGCAGAATTTGCTCTTCCAATATCTCCTGAACTACGTCTGCCTTATCATAAGAATTCTGTTCCTCTACCACTTATGTGGTTCCTGTTTCCTGATCCAGAATGTCTTGAACCTGTGAGTTAAAACTAGATTCAATACCTCTCCTAAAATTAACATTATTAAATATATAATCATCAATAAATATATCATTAGACAGTAAAGAGTTTGGAAAAGTATGGGTATCCGATGATGACGACGGGCGATTAAGTAAAGATAAGTGAGGCGAAGGTGACTTCGGAGGAGAAGATCTCGGGACTCTGGCTCCCGGGGTAGTTGGAGATACAAGGATAAAAGGCCCACTAGTTCCTTGATCAGGAGGAGGACCCGACCTGGCCAAGGGAACAGTGTAGCAATCTTCTCTGGCTCCTATTTCGGTGTGAGAAACAGGTTCTGATTCTAAAACTTCTGAAATTGCCCCCTCACCACGCTCTTCTGAGGGTACAGCTCTTTCTAAACTCTGATCCGATGGTAAAACTTCCGTTTGTTTTTGCTCTAAAATATTATTACCCCTAACTCCTGGCCCCATCTCATTAGAAATAAACTGGCACCTATTCTGATGTCCATCAATTAGAGAACTAACAGCAGTTGTATTTTGATTTCCTTGATGCACTTCTGACTGTAAGACTTCAGTCGAATCATCACCACAAGGGATCTCCGTCCCAACATTCGTTCTAACTCCATTGTCTTCTTGAAAAGGTTCTAAAACAGTGTGACTTCCATCTTGCAACTGATTCTCCACCTCCTTAGACATCTCAAGTCCTCCTTCCTCCCTGTTAATAACCACACTTCCTGCCAGACCAGGATCGGAAGGTCTTTCCTTGTCAGAGTTGATAACTTGCGTCACTTTAGGAACCCAAGTCTTAGCCATAGGACATTCATCTGAAACGTGACCAAAACACACACACTTACCACAAATGGGCAGAGGATTCTCATATTCCACTACCTGAGTGAAACTTCTACCGTTGTCATCCATACCTTCTATGATATTAGGCATACCAAAAGTGGCATTTACCTCAACCAGAACTCTAGCAAAATCTAGTCTAGATTTATTTTTTGTGGCCTCATCCATCTTAATGGGAACACCTATAGTACTAGTTAAAGCACTAATAGCTTTATTGCCCCATAGTTTAAAGCTTAAACCAGGGAGTCTAACCCACATAGGAAGCGATGTGAGGAGATCTCTATCAGTTCTCATATCTAGGGACAGTCGCTTCGTAATGATCAAATTACGATCCATAAACCAAGGACCTGATTTCAGAATTTTGTCACAATCATCCTCAGACCCAAATCTCACTACAAAGAATCCGTTATTCCGTGTATGAACAGTAAACGGTTTCTTAGTAGCCCAAACTCTATTAGCATAACCCTCAAAAGATCTTAACCATGGTTTATACCCAACCACATATAATAAAATGCATAGATCCCAACCTCCCTCTGCTTCTTTAATAGCTTCAGAAGAAAGGGAACCAATCCTCTTACCGTTCGCAATTTTAGGCTCAATAAATTCCAGATCTAGGTTACCTAGATCTCCTACAGCTCCTACTTGCACTGCCTCTCTGTATGAAAACTTTTTTGCATTCTCTGAAACGGTGAATATTATTTTAGAATTACTACCAGGCATCAATCCTTTCTGCTTTACAGTTCTCAAATGATTTGTAGATGTTCGCACCGTAAGATCCGCTTGCACCCTCCTCCCCGAGTTCCGATCTGGAATAACTCCAGATCTATTCGATCTTTGCCCTCCCAGATTAAGTCTTTGATCAGGACCCGAAGACACAGTAGCCTTACCTCTTTTTCTTCTCACCTCCTCCCAGCCTTCATCATCCCGCAGAGATCCCATGATTTCCAGGTTTGAGGAGAAAGAAGTGAAGAATAGAAAGATAAAAATAGAGACGATCAAGAATACTAGGAGAAAAACGAAAGAAAAAGCAGAAGAATAAGGCAAAAACCCTAATCTTCCGCTCCAGATCTGGAAGCCATTACGAAAATAATAAGAAATACCCTAAATATTCTTAAAGTATATATTTTTGAATAAAGTAATAAAGTATTTTTTAATTTAAATGTTTAAAGTGTATTTTATAATAAAGTGTTTTTTTTAATTACTTTAAAAATCTAAAGTGTTTGTACTTGGTGATTTCAGTGGAAATAGAAATATTTGGGAAATTTATTCCATGAGAGAAGGACAGTTTGAAACTGTTTTAAAATGGTTGAAAAGTGAAAATATATCTTGCGAAGATATTATGTGATAAATAAATAATTTGGAAAATTATTTATGTGTCTGATGGATGTTTGTGAATGTTAATTGATAGTTAAATAACCGACTATCAATATTGGCCAATGCGCCGATCGTTTCGAAGAGACCGGGATCAGGATTTATTTCTAGAAAACCACTTCGATCCGGTTTGTACGTTTTCGTGGGGAAAACGAGTTTGGAGTCGAAGATGGAGCAGTGAAGTGCAAGGGCTAATCGCTACTAATCCTGAGGATGATTCCAAAATGGATGTAGTAGGAATAGTGCCTTCGGTTCCGTTCGGACCCGGGACGGACTTGTATGGATGAATGCTTTCGGAACATCGTCAGGTGGCGGTGGGCATTCTAAGGGATATGTTCTATAAAGGTAACGTTTAGCCTCAAGCCTCATCAACCGGGAATGACTGAAAATCAGGGGTTATGCAGCAAGGCTATGTGGGTAGCGCCCATTAGGGTGAGATCATTCCTGTCTAGATGTCCCTTTTTATTTCGGCTGTGTAGCGGTTGGTCGAGCCAACCGTGGGGTGATCTTACTCGGAATTACCCTTAGGTAGTTCCGGTCTTGTGTTGCAGGGGATCGGGCGTGGTCCTCGGTACACTGATCTAGACCAGGTACTGTGACAGGTGGTACCCCAGTGCCTAGTCATTCGTTGGAAATCCATTCTCCCTACGTGCATGTATGGTTTTGATTGTGCCCAACTATTGCTGAAACATGAGATGCAAGCATTTCAACTAGATTCTATTTTACTTTCTATAGACACTATTATAATATTAGACGAATTTGATAAAAAGTGTTTTGGCTATCGTAAGGTAAAAACCCGACATGTTTATTTGTGGCGTGGTCTTACGAGATGCTTTTGATTTCAAAGGGTTTGTAAAACTTTAATAATCCAATTGAGTGTGTTTTCTCACGCTGGTTTTCCAGACTGACTCGGGTGTTATTTATTTATAATGCTCGGGTCAAGCCGAGTATTACAGATACATGATAGAATGCTGTGGAGCTCAAGAGACGAGCTGGATGGCGAGACGTATCACTCGTACTTGATGTATTCCGCTGTGTTGTGTGTACTGTGTATTCAGATTTGGGAGGCATGTAGTGATTACTGTACAATTTTGTGTTAGATGTTGTTGAACTCTGATGTTGTATTCTAAAGATGTAAAGCATAAACAAATATAGTTTTCTCTTGTGTAAAGATCAGTTACTATCTATTATATTTTATTCCGCTGCGTTTGTGAGATTCTGATGTGGTTTTCTTTTTCTTCTTCTACCTTCTTCTGCTTTAACCTTATTGGTTCGATTTTTCGGGCATAGAAAAATCGGGTTGTTACATTTGGTATCAGAGCTTAGGTTGGCGATAACCTTGGCTCTAGTGGGATTACCCATTAGAAATAGAGTCTGAAATACTCTAGAATGAGTTTGAGTGTATTAATATATATGAGCGTGTATTTTTTAGTGAATATAAAATGGTTTTATATTGTGTTGATTGGTTTATTGAGTGGTTTATGGATTCTGGTCAATACGAGTAATTAACGTTATTGATAGGGATCTCTAAACACTTGAATAGAACAATTCGACACAGTATTGTTTTAAAATAGGGTAAATGAAATAATTTTACCCAAATTATTTTTGTATGTAAAAGAAATAATTTTCTGTAAATTATTATAGTTTTATTTGGTTGCTTGGTTGTTAGGAAGTGATAATATTAAATTATTATCATTTAAGTGTAAAATTGAATAAGAAATCGAATTATAACCAAAGTTAAGGAAATAAATTCAGATAATCAAATGGAATTTGTAAATGTGAATTATAAATGTAATTTATAATTGAAATTGAAAATAAAAATTCTAGAGTAATGTTTGGATATAAATTGGATGGATTGGAAATTTGGAATTTTGGGAAGTTTAAATTCCTTTTGTAACGACCCGTAAATTTTCAATAATTAAAACTGTTAATTTAATGAGATTTTTGAAATTTAATATTGAAGAAAAACAAAAATTGTGAATTATTAATAAAAGTTGTAATAATGTAATAATGAAAATTAACTAAAAGGAAACGTAACAAGGTTAATTAAAGTTATTAATTAATGAACTTGAATGAAATTCCCAATTAAATAAAATAATTTAAATGTTATGACTTGGTTATAAATGGAGTATGAGAAAGCATGTAACGACCCGTATTTTTACGGATCGACAAGTTCGTCAAAATCTGGAATTTTCAGCATTTTAAGTCGTTTCAGATTTTAGGCAGAATTTTGCTAAGTCCTAGGTCGTGAACGACCTAAGTGATAGGTCGTGACCGACTTATAGATTGGACGACCTAAGAGTTAGAACGTTGGAAGCTTAGGTCGTGTGGGATAGGTCGTGAGGTAGGATAGGTCGAGTGAACGACCTAAGTATTGGAGCGACCTATAGGACGAAGGAGCTATGAAGGCAGCGACCTAAGGAAACTAGTAGTTAGCGACCTATAGTAGTTCGCGACCTATAGGATTAGCGACCTAGTGGATAGCTTGTTAGTATAGTTAGGTCGGCAACGACCTAAAGAAGTTGGGTAGAAGTGAGCGACCTAGGAGTTTTGTGATAGGTCGTCTGAGCGACTTAAGGTTTGCAGTTAGGTCGTAAGCGACCTATGGGGGTGCCGTGTTAGTTAGGTCGTTGAGGTGCTATGCAGTTAGGTCGTGGACTTCTAAGTTCTTAGGTCGTGACTTTGTTAAGTCGCGATGGTGTTAAGTCGTAGGTCGCGTGTATGTGCTTATGCGGTAGGTCGCTGGGTCGTTGAAGCGCGTGAGTGTTAGGTCGCGTAAGGACTTAGCAGTTGGGTCGTTGAAGGCGTTATGTTGTTAGGTCGAAGAAGCGCTTAAGCGCTAGGTCGCGGATGCGCATTTGGTTAGGTCGTAGAGTCTGGGGTCTGTTAAGTCGTAGATTGGCAAAGCTTTAGGTCGGAGGGGTTGTAGGTCATAGGTCGTAGCTCCATAGGTCGTGTACGACCTAACTCCGAGCGACCTAGGGGAGATTTCGTCTATAAATAGGAGGGGGTTGGCTTCATTCTTGGGATCCGGATTTCGAAGCGACGAAGTGCTGCCATTTTGAGAGCTCGACTTCTACACTTCTTCACTTCTTTTCTCCACTCTAATCTAGTGATTCTATCCATCCAAGTTGAAGATCAAATTGAAGATTCAAGAGCTTGGATTGAAGATCTTCATCCTTTAAAGTGAGATTTATTCGTTTGAAGCGGATTCGTGATAGATCAAGCTTGATCCTTCGCTGTCCGGATCTGAAGCGTGTTGATTTGAGGTTGTTTAGGTGATTTGGTGAGTGGTGATTATCTCTCACACGGATCCAAAGGAGTATATCGGATTGTTGGCTCGATTTGGTGTTAAAATAGTGATTTCCATGCACTTTCTTCATCCTAAGTGTAGATCCATATAGGTTCATTGTTCATGATGATGTTACATCCATTTTATCACATGTTAACCTATGCAAGTTCATTCATCAAGTTTATAAAGATATTGTTCATGTTTTCATGCTTGTTGGACTTTCAACTCTTTAATTACGAAAATGCCATTATTGTTATAATTGTCTACTTAGATCATATTTGAATGTTTGATTGCTTGGATTAATGTTTGACTTGGTTGATTGCTATGAATTAGATGACTGATGATTTGATTTATACCGAAGACGATTCAAAAGCTAAGAGGAAGGCTCTTGAAATGGGAAAGCTGCTTGTGGCATATGTAGCGGATGGTGAAGCTCTTATGCATAGATTTGATGATGATGATGTTGGGATGAAGCTTTGTGAGGATGTGATGAAGCGAAGTATGATATGAGATAGTCTTGGTCTAATCCAGACGGGATCATTCCAAGCATGTTGGTAACTCGGCCATATGATTCGAGTTAGTCTTGGTCTAATCCAGACGGGATCATTCCAAGCAGGTTGATAACTCGGTGATATGGTTCGAGTTTGAGGATAATGGATGCTCGAGAGGCGCTTGAGCTAGTATGGAAATAGTCGTCGAGGAGGATGACTAGAAGGCTGAGATCTCATCGTTGTTGAAGGTTCTAGCATGCTCTAAGCAAGAGTACATGGGGACGCCCAAAAGACTAACTGTTGATGGTCGAGTACTCTGGGTAGTTGCGAAAATCCTTGGCACGGGCTGCGACGACGTGCGGGAGTTATGTCTAGAACCGGGGTTACCATTAGCCCTTGACTGACGGATGAAAGAAGGAGCCGTTCATTCAACTAACGGTGATATCGAAGCAATGATAACAGTGATAGCCAGAGTCATGGATGTTTGGTTGTATCGTCATTCGGTCTCAAGAGCGGTATTTTCTGGGTGCTTATCTAACCTTGGTTTAAGACCTTGGGATTTGTACTTGGAAAACATCGCTCTTGACTCGAGTGATAATTGCTTTACTTTAAATTGTATGCTTTGCTATGCTTGCTTCTGCTTAGTGTGTGTCTGGGGGCTATCACTGTAGAATGAGGTTGGAGTGGGAGGGTTGTATTCCTATTCCTTTTCCTTTATTCTCTTTTGGTATGTTGTTAGTTAATTTACTGCTCACTAAGACTGTTGTTTGACTCAAGGCTTTATGTTTTAATTCTTATTGCCTTGGGCTGTTCGTCCATTTTTGGGACGGGCAGACTAGGTAGCAGGTGACAGGTGCTGTTCTCTTCTCACGATGCTGATATCGAAGACGAGCTGGAGGGTTGCATATTATCTTCTTATTATATGTACTGGATGTTCCGCTGTTTTGTATTCTATGAGTGTTATGTAGTGAGGCTTGATGTATTGGCTATTTGGATGCTTGTATTCAACTATTATGAAGTTTTATATGATGGAATTTTATTCTGTAAAACTTCACTATATATATGTTCTATTGTATTTTGTCCATGCGCTGTGAGTAATACGATAGATTCTGTTGTTTTAATCTACCCTGACAATCGTCCATGGTCGCTTGGCACACTTTACAGCGCACTATCTCTAGATTCGGTGCAGGGGTCATGGGCGGTCGTCACATTTGGTATCAGAGCTTTGGTTAATCGATTTTACCCAACGCTCGCTGACATAACTACGTATGAGGGGCGTAATTGTATTTTGATGGATGATTACTATATATAATATAGTAGCTTAGTAGAGTTTGAGTCCTTTATGCAGTTGTTTCTCTAGATGTGCTAATCATTTCTTTTTATAGATATTGAAAATGAGTCGAAGAGGGAGACCAGCTGCTAGGGAAGGCCGTGTTGTTGAGGGGGCTACTGATTATGTTGCTATGTTCGAAGCCATGATGACTTCGATCATGAGAAGGATGTCAGCCCCGGGGCCATCAGTAGATGTTGGAGATCAAGTTCAGGCTCCAAGACCGGTGGGTCATATGGACGATTCATTTGAGAAGCTTGTGGAGGAAGCTCTCAGACCCGAGAATCTGTTTCCTAAGGAAGGATCTGTTGTTGATGTGACCAGGGAAGAGTCTAAACCCCAGCAGGGTGGAAACAAGAAAAGGAAGCAACAGCAGAAAAAGGGGAAGGGTGGCCATAATAAGCAGAAGGGCGAAGTGACCTGCTACAATTGTCAGCAGAAGGGCCATTTCTCCAAAGATTGCAAGAATCCAAAGGTGCCGATGAAGTGTCACAACTGTGACAAGCCGGGGCACATCAAGAAGTATTGTCCAGAACCGCGGAAGGACATGCAGATTGTGCAAGCTTATGCTTTGGGAGCTGTTCCGTCGTCTTCAAAGGCTCCTACTGCTGAAGAGCATGGAAAGAGTGTGGTGGTTCAAGGTACTCTTTTCCTATGTGGTGTTCCAATTAGAGTTCTGTTTGATACTGGAGCGTCGCATTCGTTTGTTTGTAGTGAACTTGTAGGCCGGTTGGGTTTGGAACCGGATATTGTTGATAGGCCATTGGTTGTGACTAATCCAGTTGGGGGGTTCGTCTTGTTTGTGTATGTTATGCCGTGGTCTGATTGTGTCGAGTCATGGTTGCTCTTTTGTTTGTGATTGTTTTGTTCTGAACTTTGCGGGGTTCGGAATTATTTTGGGTATGGACTGGCTTAGGAAGTATGCGGTAAAGGTTGATTGTGAGAGGCTGGAGGTGACAGTCGAGAATGTGGAGGGGCGAAAGATTGTGATACGATGTAAGCATGAAGAAGGCGTCTTCATGAGCTTCATGTATTCGCTAGTTGTTCCACGGGATGGACTGTCATTAGTGCCAATCACGAATGGATTCGAGGATGTCTTTGACGAAGTCAAAGGGTTGCCGCCGCATAGAGAGATCGAGTTTCGTATAGATCTAGTTGAAGGAGCCAGACCTGTTGTGATGACTCTTAGGTGGATGGCGCCTAAGGAACAGCAAGAGTTGAGGGTGCAAGTTGATGACCTTTTACAGAAAGGATTCATTCGGCGTAGTGTGTCCGAGTGGGGTGCACCAGTTGTGTTTGCAACCAAGGCAGATGGGTCGTTGAGATTGTGTGTGGATTATCGTGAGCTGAATAAGGTGACTAAGAAGAACAAGTATCCATTGCCGAGAATAGATGACTTGTTTGATCAGCTTCACGAAGCCAAGGTGTTTTCTCAGATGGATTTGGCAACGGGATTTCACCAGTTGAGAGTAGCTAAGGATAGTGTGCCGAAGACTGCTTTTCGAACACCATCCGGTTTCTTTGAGTGGCTGGTAATGCCGTTTGGATTGACTAACGCGCCAGCATACTTTGTGGATCTTATGAATAGAGTGTTCAGAGATCAGTTGAACAAGTTTGTACTTGTGTTCGTGGATGATATTCTGATTTATTCCAGAACTGAGGAAGAGCACAAGACACACTTGCGAATTGTTTTGGAAATCTTACGGAAACATCAGCTGAAGGCTAAGTTTTCGAAGTGTCACTTCTGGAAGAGTGAAGTGAGGTTCTTAGGCCATGTTATTTCTGGAAATGGAATGGCGGTTGATCCCGCTAAGGTGGCAGCAATCCAGGATTGGGTTAGACCTAAGAATGCATCAGATGTGAGAAGTTTTCTTGGATTGTCAGGATATTATCAACGGTTTATCAAAGACTTCTCCATGATAGCTGCACCGTTAACAGGATTGACGAAAAAGAACCAAGTGTTCAGATGGGGTGCTAAGTGTGAGCAAGCTTTCAGAATCCTGAAAGAGAGATTGACGAGTGCTCCTGTTTTGACTATTCCAAGTGGGAATGATGAGATGGTGGTTTACACCGACGCATGTGGTACTGGACTTGGAGCAGTGCTGATGCAGAAGGATAAAGTTGTTGCGTATACAAGTCGACAACTGAAGCCGCCTGAAAGGAATTACCCGACTCATGATTTGGAGTTAGCGGCGATTGTTTTTGCTCTGAAGATGTGGAGACATTATCTACTGGGAGTTCGATTCGAGTTGTTTACCGATCATAAGTCGTTGAAGTATCTTTTCTCCCAAAAGGATTTGAATCTTCGGCAGCAGCGTTGGCTAGAGTTTTTAGCATCATATGACTTTGGTATAGCTTATACTCTGGGAAAAGGTAACGCAGTGGCAGATGCGTTAAGTCGAAGACATGCAGGATTGGGAGCCATGTTTTCAGAATGGAAGAATCTTGAGTATTTGGCTGAATTTGACTTCAGGCCTAGATACGGATTGGAACCTGAGATGTTGGCAAACTTATCGATAAGACCTTCTCTTGTGGAAAGGATTGGCGAGAGCTAAAAGCGAGATGATAAGCTTGTCAAGATTATCCGTGAATTGGAATCTGGATTGGACCCAGAAAAGGATAAAGGATTCGAGGTCGATCGAGAGGGTTGGCTTCGAAAGCAAGGACGACTAGTTGTTCCCGATATAGATGAATTGAGGAGTGAGGTTCTGAAGGAAAGTCATCACTCAAAGCTGACAATTCATCCAGGTGGAAATAAGATGTATCGGGATATGAAGAGAACCTACTACTGGGAAGGCATGAAGAAGGATGTTGGAAATTTTATTTCCAAGTGTATGAACTGCCAGTTGGTAAAAGCCGAACAGAGGAAGCCCAAGACCGTCAGAAGAGTTATGCCGATATGCGTCGAAAGGATTTGGAATTCGACGTAGGTGATATGGTTTTTGTGAAGATTTCTCCACTGAAGAATGTTATTCGATTCAGGAAGAAAGGAAAATTGACTCCGAGATTTGTTGGACCATTCCCGATCATCGAGCGAATTGGAAAGCTCGCCTATAGATTGGAGTTACTTGAGAAGATGTCGAGTGTGCACAATGTTTTTCCTGTATCATATCTACGGAAGTATGTGCACGATTCGAATATGGTGGTTTCTGCTGATAGTTGTGAAGACTTCGAAGTTGATCCAGTCGATAGAAGACCTCGTAAGCCGCTTTGTGTTGTGGAGACCGACACGAAACAGCTTAGGAGGAAGGTAGTTAAGTTGCTCAAGATACAATGGAGTGACGATGATAACGACTGTACGTGGGAGGTGGAAGAGAGGATGAAGGCAGCTCATCCTGAACTCTTCGAGGTATGGCCCTAAGGTGTCGTGTCATCTAATGAAATTGTAACTTGTTCTAGTTTTAGAATTCTGTACGCTAAGCTAGAATTGGATGCATGGTTTGCTGATTGCTATGGATGGTAGGCATGCAGAATAGTCTTTGATTGCCTTGATTGTTTGGAATTTCGGGGAAGAAATTCCTAAGGGGGAGAGAATGTAACGACCCGTATTTTTACGGATCGACAAGTTCGTCAAAATCTGGAATTTTCAGCATTTTAAGTCGTTTCAGATTTTAGGCAGAATTTTGCTAAGTCCTAGGTCGTGAACGACCTAAGTGATAGGTCGTGACCGACTTATAGATTGGACGACCTAAGAGTTAGAACGTTGGAAGCTTAGGTCGTGTGGGATAGGTCGTGAGGTAGGATAGGTCGAGTGAACGACCTAAGTATTGGAGCGACCTATAGGACGAAGGAGCTATGAAGGCAGCGACCTAAGGAAACTAGTAGTTAGCGACCTATAGTAGTTTGCGACCTATAGGATTAGCGACCTAGTGGATAGCTTGTTAGTATAGTTAGGTCGGCAACGACCTAAAGAAGCTGGGTAGAAGTGAGCGACCTAGGAGTTTTGTGATAGGTCGTCTGAGCGACTTAAGGTTTGTAGTTAGGTCGTAAGCGACCTATGGGGGTGCCGTGTTAGTTAGGTCGCTGAGGTGCTATGCAGTTAGGTCGTGGACTTCTAAGTTGTTAGGTCGCAAGGTTTCGCTTAAGTGTTAGGTCGTGACTTTGTTAAGTCGCGATGGTGTTAAGTCGTAGGTCGCGTGTATGTGCTTATGCGATAGGTCGCTGGGTCGATGAAGCGCGTGAGTGTTAGGTCGCATAAGGACTTAGCAGTTGGGTCGTTGAAGGCGTTATGTTGTTAGGTCGAAGAAGCGCTTAAGCGCTAGGTCACGGATTCGCATTTGGTTAGGTCGTAGAGTTTGGGGTTTGTTAAGTCGTAGATTGGCAAAGCTTTAGGTCGGAGGGGTTGTAGGTCGTAGGTCGTAGCTCCATAGGTCGTGTACGACCTAACTCCGAGCGACCTAGGGGAGATTTCGCCTATAAATAGGAGGGGGTTGGCTTCATTCTTGGGATCCGGATTTCGAAGCGACGAAGTGCTGCCATTTTGAGAGCTCGACTTCTATACTTCTTCACTTCTTTTCTCCACTCTAATCTAGTGATTCTATCCATCCAAGTTGAAGATCAAATTGAAGATTCAAGAGCTTGGATTGAAGATCTTCATCCTTTGAAGTGAGATTTCTTCGTTTGATGCGGATTCATGATAGATCAAGCTTGATCCTTCGCTGTCCAGATTTGAAGCGTGTTGATTTGAGGTTGTTTAGGTGATTTGGTGAGTGGTGATTATCTCTCACACGGATCCAAAGGAGTATATCGGATTGTTGGCTCGATTTGGTGTTAAAATAGTGATTTCCATGCACTTTCTTCATCCTAAGTGTAGATCCATATAGGTTCATTGTTCATGATGATGTTACATCCATTTTATCACATGTTAACCTATGCAAGTTCATTCATCAAGTTTATAAAGATATTGTTAATGTTTTCATGCTTGTTGGACTTTCAACTCTTTAATTACGAAAATGCCATTATTGTTATAATTGTCTACTAAGATCATATTTGAATGTTTGATTGCTTGGATTAATGTTTGACTTGGTTGATTGCTATAAATTAGATGACTGATGATTTGATTTAGACCGAAGACGATTCAAAAGCTAAGAGGAAGGCTCTTGAAATGGGAAAGCTGCTTGTGGCATATGTAGCGGATGGTGAAGCTCTTATGCATAGATTTGATGATGATGATGTTGGGATGAAGCTTTGCGAGGATGTGATGAAGCGAAGTATGATATGAGATAGTCTTGGTCTAATCCAGACGGGATCATTCCAAGCATGTTGGTAACTCGGCCATATGATTCGAGTTAGTCTTGGTCTAATCCAGACGGGATCATTCCAAGCAGGTTGATAACTCGGTGATATGGTTCGAGTTTGAGGATAATGGATGCTCGAGAGGCGCTTGAGCTAGTATGGAAATAGTCGTCAAGGAGGATGACTAGAAGGCTGAGATCTCATCGTTGTTGAAGGTTCTAGCATGCTCTAAGCAAGAGTACATGGGGACGCCCAAAAGACTAACTGTTGATGGTCGAGTACTCTGGGTAGTTGCGAAAATCCTTGGCACGGGCTGCGACGACGTGCGGTAGTTATGTCTAGAACCGGGGTTACCATTCGCCCTTGACTGACGGATGAAAGAAGGAGCCGTTCATTCAACTAACGGTGATATCGAAGCAATGATAACAGTGATAGTCAGAGTCATGGATGTTTGGTTGTATCGTCATTCGGTCTCAAGAGCGGTATTTTCTGGGTGCTTATCTAACCTTGGTTTAAGACCTTGGGATTTGTACTTGGAAAACATCGCTCTTGACTCGAGTGATAATTGCTTTACTTTAAATTGTATGCTTTGCTATGCTTGCTTCTGCTTAGTGTGTGTCTGGGGGCTATCACTGTAGAATGAGGTTGGAGTGGGAGGGTTGTATTCCTATTCCTTTTCCTTTATGCTCTTTTGGTATGTTGTTAGTTAATTTACTGCTCACTAAGACTGTTGTCTGACTCAAGGCTTTATGTTTTAATTCTTATTGCCTTGGGCTGTTCGTCCATTTTTGGGACGGGCAGACTAGGTAGCAGGTGACAGGTGCTGTTCTCTTCTCACGATGCTGATATCGAAGACGAGCTGGAGGGTTGCATATTATCTTCTTATTATATGTACTGGATGTTCCGCTGTTTTGTATTCTCTGAGTGTTATGTAGTGAGGCTTGATGTATTGGCTATTTGGATGCTTGTATTCAACTATTATGAAGTTTTATATGATGGCATTTTATTCTGTAAAGCTTCACTATATATATGTTCTATTGTATTTTGTCCATGCGCTGTGAGTAATACGATAGATTCTGTTGTTTTAATCTACCCTGACAATCGTCCATGGTCGCCTGGCACACTTTACAGCGCACTATCTCTAGATTCGGTGCAGGGGTCATGGGCGGTCGTCACAAAGCATATGTAATTTTTGAATTAATGTGTGAAATAATATAATAGATGGTAATTGTTTGTGAAGAATAAACATGCAAGTTATAAAGGGTGTAATGGTGAAAAATGGTTGTTGTTACCAGTTAATTTACCAATTACGAATAAAGGTAATTAAAGGTTACTTTAATGATAATTAATATAATAACGGAGAGTGTGAATATAAATTTAATAGAAACGTAGATCTATTTATAAGGTAGTAATTGATGTAATAAAAGCATGAAACAAAGTAAATAAATTTATTGAGAATATTAATCGTGATTAGTGTATATATTTGGCAAAATTATAATGATGCAAATTTGGATATATTAATGTAATGAAAGACAAACAAATAGTAACTAAGTTTATAGAGTAATAATAGACTTAATTACAGGATTGGAATTGAATCTAATTAGTTTAGTTGGAATTAATTTAAAATTTAATTGGATTCAATCCATAATAAATGGATTTAAATACTATGACAAATTGATATTAGAATAAATTGGGTAATATCAATGTAATAAATATAACCAATGTCAATTTCATCCATTTTTGATAATAATAGATTGAAGAACAGGTATGGAAGGTAATAATGTTAATGCAAGTTAATGAATAGCTAATTTAGTGTGATCCCAATTAATTGAAAACAATTGTAAGGTTATATTTGATTGTAAATAGTAAATTGGGAAATAAATGCAAAGGTATATTAGTGGATGTAATAATACGTAATAAACTGGAATTTGATAAATTCAATGTTAGATAAGTGATTATATTATAATATTTGTTGGTTGATAATAAAGTATGAATGAGATTGACCTTGGCTAATGGTGATAATTATTAATTGTTTACCTATTTATTTAATTAAATTAGAGCTAAATCCATTGCAATTAATTAACGTAATTAAATACTACGTTAATATGAATTTAGGTAATGACTGTAAAATATTAGGGTAATTGGATATATAGAAATGTCAAACTTATCCATAAAAGGATGATTGATTAAATAAAGAGATTAGAACCACATTGAATTAATTTATTTGAAATTAAAAATAGAATTTACTTGAATTTACTTAAATTGAAGTTAAACACTGTAAGTTTGCAATTAATCCTTATTTGATTGACATGGAAATTTTGGTTAATGAATTATAAGTTTATATGTAATCGGGGGGGGGGGGGGGTAGAAATTGCTAGCTATTAAATTTGAATTAAAAAGGGACTTAGTTCATTTAATATTTATTTATTTAATTAACTGGAAAATAGCCATTTTGGCCATTGACTCGGATTTCGACGAAACCAGTTTCATCGGATCCATAACGGTGAATTTTTATAGGATTTCAAGTTTCATAACGATCGGGCTTGTCGTTTGATTGTACGGGCTTGAAACGCCTTGAAATCAATTTAATTGAAATTAATTGAAATCAATTTGAAATAACTTGATTTTTGCATAACTTCTTCATACGATGGAATTTGGACTTGAAACCTATTCCATTGATTTTAAATTATTTGAAAACATATATTTTGATATATGGGTTGACTCATTTCCATTCCGAAATCGAAACGGGCTTTTCGGGTCAATTACGTTCAAAACTCAAATCAATCTTGTCCACCTACTCTATTTTTTGCTTTGTCTATAAATACCTCGTTATAAACCCTAATTGTTCCTCATTGTCATTTGTCTGTACATACATCTCCTTCTTAGCTCCTCATTCCAATGGCAGACAAAACCTAATTCCCAAATTCCAAAATCTAATTTCAAAAAAAAATTGCAAATCTGCAGCAACTTCGGGTCGCGCTTCGGGTTTCGAAGGCAAAAACCCTGGAGATACTTCGGGTCAGGAAGAAAATGACTCGAGTCTCCGGGTCGTTTTGGCAAAAACTCAGAGCAAGCATCGGGGATTTGAGGCGGGGGACCGAAGTTGAACCCGAAGTCGACCCAGGACTAGAATTTTTCAATACTCTAATTATCATAACATTTGCATACGGACTCGGATTTGGATGCGGTTTGTTTTGCTGGGATCGTATCGAAATTCCGGACACTTTGACGCTGGTTTGGATGAATTTGAAGACTGTTCAAATTTTGGGTTTAAATTTGATTTAAATTCAATTTAAATCCAAAGGTGAGTGTTTTAACCCACTCACAACTACTAAAATTTCTTATATGTGTTAAATTAATTCTTGATGTGATTAAAAGTTTACTTATGGCTGTTTGGCATAGTTTTAATCATCATCTCAGTTAAATTGAATTTTATTGGATTAAGTTGCTATTTAATTTATTATTGCATTTAAACTGCCAGTCAAATTATTATTTGATTTATTATTGCATTTAAACTGCCAGTTAAATTTTTATATAACTTATTTTTGAATATAAACTGCCAGTAAATACTTGTTATTTATTTTCTGTTCTGTATTGATGTTATTGTTGAATTGGATGATGATTGTGATAAATGGTTGATGGTTGATATTGGATGAATGGATGTTGTATTTATATTGTATAAACTGCAAGTTGTTATGCATTTTTATTTCATCCGGGATTGCGATTTGAAATGATATATAACCGTATTTTTATTTTTAAATTGCGGATTGAAATGATAAATATCTGTATCACTTGACCATAGGATAGAAAATTATATACAGACACCGTCGGTCTATATATATATATATATATATATATATATATATATATACATATATATATATTTGGAATGATTTCTATGGGTTTTGGAAAATAAGGGTTTATATAAATACTAATTTTGATATTATATAAATATTATTTTGTATATAGTTAAATTCTAAAATTTAAGCTATGTATAACCTAATGATGTTTTAAGTTTGATTTATGAATATTTCAAGTTTGAGCTTTATTTAAGGGATATTGATTTTATTAAATAAATATTTCTAAACTTAATAATAGTAAATTGAATTAAGGTATATATAAGATTATCAAATTAGGTTGGGAATTTTGGAATATTTAAAGACTTGAAATATATCAAAATTGAAATGTTTTATTTAAATTAAGGTATAATTGTTTTCAAAGTGTTGGTTTTCGAAATTGTTATAACTTTGAAAGTAACATGGTTAGAAAAATGAATTTATTTGAAATAGAATTTATTTAAGAATTATCTATGAATATATTGATTGGAAACCTATTGAAATTGAAAATTTAGAATATGACTTCAAAATGTGGTTTGGGTTTAAGATGATTTAAAAGAATATTTCAAGTTTATCTAAATTAAAGAAAGATTTGTGATTGGAAATTGGGTTTTATTTAAATAAGATATTATTGATTTTTTTTGGAAATGGAAATGATATATTATTGAATTGGGTTTCGAAATGGAAATAATACATTGATAATTTGGTTTTGAAATGGCAATAATATTTTGGTTTTAAAGTATATACTATTTTGAAGTAAAGGATATGTTTTAAAATGGCAAAAATATTTTGGTTTTAAAGTATATACTATTTTGAAGTAAAGGATAAGGTTTTGAAATGGCAAAAATATTTTGGTTTTAAAGTATATACTATTTTGAAGTAAAGGATAAGGTTTTGAAATGGCAAAAATATTTTGGTTTTAAAGTATATACTATTCTAAAGTAAAGGATATGGTTTGAAATGGCAATAATATTTTGGTTTTTGAAGTATATACTATTTTGAAATAAAGAATAAGTTTTGGAAGGGCAATGATTGTGTTTTAAAAGTATATATATTTTTAAATGACCACGGTGTTATAATAATGTTTGGTTGTTAAAGAGACCGGGATCGGATATGGACATACTCTCTGTCGATACCGAAAACCACTTTGACAACTGTGTACGCGGTGGAGTTTCCAGAATGAAGTAGGATGGTGGCGAAGATCCTAAGGTATATACGTGGACCCAACTCCCGTGAGTTGGCATAAGGTGGCTAAAACCGGAGCGATTGACGGACCAAGGAGGAAGCACCTCTAATCGGACACACTTCTTCGATACCATTCTATTACTTGTGATTGATTTTGTGCGCACCCTTGATTTGGGAGTGTTGTTCAAGGTCGGCGGTAGTGGCTGCTATGCGTCACCACTAGTCCGGATGCGTAATTGGTATATCTACCCTGGCATTGCCAAGTTGTGTCGTGTCACCTACCATATCGAGCTTTACTACGATTTGTGATTTCTCCCGTAGCCTGTGGAGTATCGAGGGTAGCCCCCATTTTGGGAGTATGCTAATACTGGATAGACTACTGGGACTATTACGTGTTAAGGTGGAAAATGTAAAGCCTTAATGCTATGTAAAAGTATGTTTATTTTATGATTAGACATTATTATAATAGCGAATATTACTACATAGTAGATAGTTTAACGGATCCTTAAGAGATGTGAATCCCGAACATTTCTTAAGTTACTGCACTTACGTTAGACACTGGATAGGAGATGTCAACCCCCATAAACATCTCTGACGCCGTTTACACTCATATTTATTTCATTGACTTAACTTACATAAGATCTTTTAGTTCTGACTCGAGTGTTTTGTCTTTTCAATTCCCTCGGGTCAGCCTGAGCATTTTAGGATTTGTAGGCCCTAATTCTGGAGGACGAAGACGAAGATTTTATTACTACTATTTATTATATTCCACTACACCATTATATTCCGCTGCATTAATTATCATTCTCTGGTATGTGTAACTCTGATATGTATTGTATAAGTATAATCAAATGTTTTGTAAAATAGCTTCATGAACTGTTATTTGATTATTATATTTTATCGTTCCGTTGCAAGATTCTATTTTGTTTCTTTTATTTCTCCACTTCTTCTTATTTAACCCATAACAATCCGCCCTTCTGTATCGTTTAAGTTGGCACGTGTGTCTGCTTAAGCGTACAAAAAGGTGGGATGTTACACCTTTGAGTTTGAAAATAGTTTTCAAAGGTTTTGGAGAACTAATGGTGATATTATTTCGGAAATATTTTGAATTGGATTTGAAATCTGGAGAGATTTGAAATAAAAAATATTTGAATCGTTTTTAAAGAGATAAAAGCATTGAACTCTTTCGGTCGCTAGAAAATAACTTCGGTGATGACTGCAGCATCATCGATGTTCATTTTCGAGTTCCAAGAGAGGAATTGCTACCTGACGAATGGGAATTAGAGTTGTTTGCAAAAACTGGGTTTGATTTTGAAATTGAAAAGTATTTTGGATATAGTTGATTTCAAAAGTGATTTTGAAATTTTGGGAAATTGTTTAAACTCTGGAATCTTATTTAAAATGTTTATGGAATAATAAATAAGTTAGAAGAGTAAGTCGAATTTAATGAACTTAAGCTAAGTTTAATAATATTGTGATTGGATTTGAATTTAAGTTGAAATATAATTGAAATGGAATTGTATCACGTGGTGGATACATTAAATGAAATTAAGTTCTTACTTAATAAAATTTAAATGAATCGTGTAAAGTTAAATAAAATTGAATTGGAATAAATAGATGTCGATGGCTTATAAAAGAATTTAAATCCCATTGAATAAAAATATATACTTGGCTAAATAAAATATATAATTCCGAGTTAAAAAGTAAAATGTGACTGGGATTGATTGTAAATAGATGAAAGTATGGATATAAATAAGTTTGTAAATTATAAAATTTAGAAGTGGAGTAAATAAGCCAAAATAAAAATTGTTTTGTATTTTGGAATTGAAATAAAAATCCAAACCTGAGATATAAAATAAGATTGAACTCAAGTAAGTATAGTTAAAGTTGAATTGGGAGTTGAAAGTGGATTTTGAAGTCAAGCTTGAGTTATAAATAAAATTCAACTTGGATTGAGAATGAATTAAATGTAAGTTGAAATGTTGTCAAATGAAATGGAATTGGATTATAATAGAAAATGATTTGAGTTGCAAATAAAATCCAATTTGAGTATAAATGAGTTAAATATGTGCTTGGATAATGTTAACTCCCTTTTTGCAACGAGTTACGAGTTAAGAAATGGATGACTCGGATTGCCGTGATTCAAGAAGCTAACGAGTTAAAAAGCCTACGACCTAAGTGGTCTTGAAGACTTACGACTTAGCAACTGAAGAGAACTTACGACCTAAAAGTTTTAACGAGTTAGCGGACTACAACCTACAGCGGCTTACGACTTAACAAGTTGACGACTCAGCAAGTTAAGCGACCTACGACTTAAGAGGTTAAGAAGTCTCCGACTTAACTACTCAACGAGTTAAAGTCTATACGACTTAAGAAGGTTTCGACCTAACATGCTACGACTCATCAGGCCTACGACTTAAGGGACTCAGTGACTTAACTTGCCCAGCAACCTAAAGCTACAGAAGACCTTGCGACCTAAGGCTACGGGAAAGTTCACGACCTTGCGACCTAAAGGAACTTCGCGACCTGAAGCAATAAAAGACTATAAAAGACTGCTTTTTCTGCTATTTTCAGCTTATATTCTGTTCCCGTACCAACGGGTGGTGCTTTCACAATTCTATTACACACACCGGGTGTTAGCGTTCACTTTTTACCGTTAACATTTTGGTGCTTTCACTGAGAACCCAACTCAGGCGATCATCCACCGTTGCTTCGCAAAGACTCATAAAAAGAACCTCTCTTAAAAACCAGATCCGAAATAATGGCTCCTAGAAGAAGAGGTAGACCTATCAGATCCGGAAATGCTCACGAAGGGACTTCCGCTTCCCCAACAACAGACCAAGCAACTCCAACCATTGGAGTCACCAGGGCTGAATTGGATGACGCAGTTTCTGGATTATACCAACAAATTGAAACTCAAAATGCTTTGATGATGGATAGAATAACTGCCCTGCTCGGGGCAAATCGTCAACCAGAAAACCATCAAACCACCCTTCCTGAAATGCCACCTTTCCAAGCTGATGGTTCTATGCCGCAACCAACTTGTCATGAACATATGCCCGGGCAAACTTCCGAGGGAAGAACTGGTGCTTGTCCGGAGGTGTCTTTGAACAATAAAGAGTACCTGTCTGAAATGGTTGGCCGCATCATGAAAGAGAGTATGCAAAGGGAAGAGGATGAGGCTGACTGGGGATTCGCGCCAAGCAGAACTCCATTTACTGAAAGGATCCTGAGAGCGGAATTTCCAAGGAAATTTGCACCTCCTACTATCCAAGCCTATAGGGGAACCACTGACCCTAATCATTTCCTATACAAATACGATTGGCATATGACCAGTGCAAGAGCATCAGACGAGATCAAGTGTCGATACTACCCAGTATATCTGGAAGGTGTGGCTTTACTTTGGTTCACAAAGCTTCCAGTTCGGTCTGTAGATAAGTTCTCCGACTTGACACAAAAATTTAAAGAACAGTTCAGATTGTATGCTTCAAAAGCTAAGGATATAATGTCACTGTCTAACCTGGAACAAGCGCCCGGAGAATCAGTCAAATCTTTCTTGAGCCGTTTCAATATAGCTTTAGCCGAAGTAGAAAATGCGGAACCACGCATGATCCTGACTTATTTGATGCGAGCCATTGATAAATCGAGTAAATTTGGAATATGGCTAAAGATGAAGGAACCGAACTCACTTGATAAATTTTATAAAAAGGCCGACGAGTTCATTCGCCTTGAAAGCCTTTCTACGACGTCGAAGGTGGTTGCTGCCCAAACTAATAATAACAGTGTCCCATCTAAGAAAAGAGAATCTGAAAGTCAGAAAAGGGAGAATGAAGGAGGAAAGAACCAGGGAAATGAAAAGAAACCTCGCCGCTTTAATTCTTCGGATTATACTCCTTTAACTGATACACCAAGAAATATCTTTTTTGCAACAAAAGACGTTGTCCGGTATCCTAAGCCACTTGAGATGACGAAAGGTGCAAAGAGTAATGGAAAATTCTGTCAATTTCACAATCAACCTGGCCATGACACTGACCAATGTCGCCAGTTAAAGAAAGTGATTGAAGAATTGCTGGAACAAGGTAAACTCCAACAATACGTTAAGAGAAGCGGAGTCAATCCAACCTCATCCACTCGGGATCAACAACACCCTACCCATCAATCTGATTCTCACAACAACACTGCAGTGGAAGATTCAGAAAAGCTTGTCATTAATGCTATCACAGGGGGACATACCCAGCAAGCAGAAGTTGGGATGACTACTAATTACCCACAAAACTGCGGCTGGGGCATCTCTCACTTTCTCTGGCATAAAAATCCAAAAGCTATGAATCAAGCACAAATGGAAATCCAGCTTGGAGATTCTGAAACAACAATAACTAGCATTCATTTTTACTTAACAGCATTGCTTGAATTTGTAAAGATAATGATGGATGTGTAACCTCTGCATTGTAAACCGCTGAGAAATCAGCGTGACTCAATAATGAAAAACTATGCATTCTGTGTTTTCTATTATAAAATGCCTGTTATATTTCGATGTGTAAATACTCTAAATGTATTGCTAAAATGTCGATCTAATACTGCAGGTCATTAAAGCAAAGCTCACCCATCGCAAAGCTAAGCGAGCCTTACAAATCATTTATTAAAGCAAAATTCAAGCAACAAAAATTCCAAACTCAAATCCCATACAAGAGGAACTTCACATAAGAAGTTGACGGCTTCACTATGTCAAGCCCTCGTTAACTGGTTGTGATCGTTGATATAAAAAAAAGGCATCCAACCAAATAACTTGCGTTTACTCTGTGGAGTCATTCAACAGTGAAGTCTACTTCTTCGGATAAAGCAATTTACTTGCAAAAGAAAGGAAGACGCGCTTGGAAATGATGATAAAGGATCGCAGATTGGAGGATGATGATACAACATGAGCGGGCAAACATGGAAGTAGCCAAAGGGAGGTATGCCTCTCAACAGGAAAGCCGGTAGATCCACTAAAGGGATACCTTCCCAAGCAGAAGGAATAAGACCCTCGCTAACTGATTGTGATGCATCCGATCAGGCAGCCTGTGTCCATCCCATAAATCTACTTGCCCCTAAGACGCAACCTTCCTGGCACACCAACCAAAGCCCTCTAACGAGGCACGCCAATAAATGGGAGTGCTTTACTCAATCAAAAAGATCGGTAGGACCACCGAAGGGGCACCTCGTTAATTGATTGCGATCGTTTGTACAAACAAACATCCAATCAAGCAACTTGCGCCTGTCCCGTGGACCCCTCCGACCATGAGAAAGTAACTTCCAGGCAATCACAAGCCCTCTTCGAAGGCACAAGCCCTCTTCGGAGGCACAAGCCATCTTCGGAGGCAAAAGCCCTTTTAGGAGGCACATTTCACCCGTGTAGAAGTGCAAAATGCTTCTCTTCGGAGACCCACTTCACCAGTGATGAAATACCAAAGCCCTCTAACGAGGCACGCCAATAAATGGGAGTGCTTTACTCAATCAAAAAGATCGGTAGGACCACCGAAGGGGCACCTCGTTAATTGATTGCGATCGTTTGTACAAACAAACATCCAATCAAGCAACTTGCGCCTGTCCCGTGGACCCCTCCGACCATGAGAAAGTAACTTCCAGGCAATCACAAGCCCTCTTTGGAGGCACAAGCCCTCTTCAGAGGCACAAGCCATCTTCGGAGGCAAAAGCCCTTTTCGGAGGCACATTTCACCCGTGTAGAAGTGCAAATTGCTTCTCCTCAGAGACCAAAAGACCTCTTCAGAGGCGTACTCCACCTTGCTTGAAGTACCAAAAATAAACCCTTTACTGGGGCATAAAATCAAAACCTTCTTCAGAAGCTCATTTCATTGTACAGGAAAATTCACTTTCAAACAAATAAAAGTGATCATTCCCAGAAGTCGAAATGTTCTTCAGGAAGAAAAAGAAAATAAAAATTTCTCCAAAGACAAGATATACTCTATTAAAAAGCAGAATAATTCTTCCCTGAAAAAGTGGAAAGTTATTCTCTGAAATAAGAGTATCGGTCTTGTGAAAGCAAGAAATATTACAATATACTTGTGGTATGGGGGCAGCATTATACAATTCAGTTACAGTAATAAAAGTAATATACAAGCGACATACCACAAGTTCATTGCAATATCACGTAATAAAGATGTGGAGTAAATGCGTTCTTGAAACACAGACAAAAAGTTTGTACAAATAGAAAGAATCGTTTACTCTACACTTCAAATGAAAAACAGATGTATTCCTACATACAGAAGGATTTGTACAAGAAAAATATCTATTTATTTCAACACTATGAGAAATTTTTTACATTGTACAGGTTACAAAAAGAAGCGGAGACCGGTATCCGCACAATCCCGGGTCAATACAAAAAGCAGAAAAAACAAAATCAAACTCATTTCCCCTTCTTCCCACCCTTGGAGCTTTTACCCGGCCTGGTAATTAGCTTCGTAGGCCGTATCGGAGAAGAAGGAGAAAGAGACTCAGCCGGATCAATCTCTGCTTCATCCCCAGCAACAGAAGAACTCTTCTTTCCTTTCTTCAAAACCGCACGCTTTCCCTTCTTCTTGGAAGAAGACTCGCTCCCCGGAGCAAGAAATGTAGAAAGCTTTGTGTCGTAGTCAAAAGACCGCTCCGGGGTCTTCTCGCTATCTTCCAGACCTTCTGCCTTCTGTTCTTCGGAAGCAAGTGGTTTGTCTAAACCTTGAAGGGCTGCTATTGGTTCTTCCTGTGAACCTGGTTGAGAAGCTGGAAAAGATATAACTTGAGAAGTAGGAGGAACGACAGTTGAAGAAGGAAGAATTGATGCAATTTTCGGCACGACTGCTGCATAATAAAAGAAATCAAAATCAGTATTCTCCGAGAAAAAAGAAGACTGTGAATCGTCAAAGTTACCTGGAGAAGCCGGTTTAGCGAGATCAATCTCAAATTCCCGAGCTTGGAAGTCCTTCATTGCCTCTTCCTCTGTAGGGGTGGTTACAGTTTCTTTGTCAACCTTAGCGGGAGGCGTGGAATGAGAACTAGAGCCAGTGATATCCGCATGAGCTAAAGCCGAAGTATAAGCAGGAGCAATAGGAGGTGTTTCTTTCTCAGGAAGCTTCTCTCCCGTTGCCTCGGCCCGCACTCGGATAAGCTGCTCTTTTCCTTTGGCAAGGGCAGCGCGATCGCTCTCACTCAAGTAGGTAGCTTGAAGATCTGTTTCAGAATATCAGACACCACCAAATAAGTCAATGATTGCCTCCCATACTTCCGCTAAGGTGACTTCATACTCTAGTCCCAAAAATGAAAGGCTCCCACGCCCTAGGACACAATGCATATAAAAGTCGAACAGAGTCGCGTCAACGGTGGCTATGGTCGCCTTATGGGATTCTTCGGCTGCAGCTTTACCAGAAAGAACTTCATCACGTTCTCTTTCAGCCTTTAGTAGCTGAGATTGCAGTCTTATAATTTCTAAATCTTGAGAGCTGACTTTCTCTCGAAGTTGAACGGCATCATCGCGGTATTTTCTTGTAACCTGCTGCTCTGCTTCGAGTTTCACCTCAATATCTCTCTGAGCAGCATGGGCGTCTCGAACTTGTTTTTGAAGCATTTCTTCTTTCTGAGAATAAGAAGTGGAAGAAGTAGCAAGCTCTTTTTTAAGTCTTTCAACTTCAGCTTCGAGCTTCACATAACCATCGCTAATGCTTTTCATCTCCGCGTCATGCTGCTTACGCCATTTGTCCCACTCAGATTTATCATTTTCCATGGTCATCATCGCCTCAAGGTTCATATGGTTGACCCTTTGAAGTTCATCAACCAGCTTCTGCCATCCAGACATTCTTTCGATGTCAAGTTTCACAGCATCGACATTTTTCAGCATCGCCTGCTTATCAATGGGGACCAAATCCAAATCAAAACGCACTCCTTTCAGACACCAATTCGGAAATCGGCTCTGGAGTGTGGGAGGACCATCTCCAGCTTGGTACTGTGGCCTATTAATGATTGTCTGGATGTCAGATTCCTTAAGGGCAAGGGAACCGGAAGATGTATTAGGAGGAATAGAAGCGGTAGTCTTTTCCAAGATATTAGATGTATCTTTCTCGTCAAGTCTGACCCGTTTGCTGGAATCATCGGAAGTATGACTCTTCCCCCTGTCATCGTAAGATTTCCTCTTATAAGGATCGTCGCTTCTGCGGGAAGAGTCACGTCGCTCGTCCCTATTCCCATAGTATTCCTCGTCTTCTCTCCGGCGACGCTCTTCATGAGCTCGCCTCTCATGAGCCTTTCTGGCAGCCCTCTCCTCATCAGTTTCCTTCACAGCACCGATATAACTCCTAAAGTCATAAGCCTCACGGCTTCCGTAACGCTGAAATTTGTTGTAGTAAGAGCCGCTTCGCCCCATCAGAGAACCTGAAATTGGAAAAAAGACCAGTTTTAGAAATCCTCAAGTTGAAGAAGCTAAATGCATATAAGTGCCAAAATTCTAAGTGTGTGTGATGTGCAAACTGCGCGCATCAGACTACAAACCACTTTTGGGTGTAGAAATAGCAATAAGTTGTGTGGAAGGCGTTGTGGTTTGTTGCAAAGAAGAAGTTGCTTCGACAACAGGAGGGACCACTTTAGAAACATCATCTTTAAAAAGCTCCTGAGAGGTTATCATGATGTCGCTCAGACTGTCAAAAGTATCATCGCCATGGTGCATGGGAGAATTCTCTTTTTCAACTTCCACCTCAGCCATCTTTTCAAGAGTGTGAAGATTTTCCTCCTCTTCAACAACCGGGGCAAGTGCTAACTTACTGGACGATCCAGCAATGTCGGTAGGAATAGAACACTTTACCAATGAAGTCTCGGCGGTAAGTTCTCGCGGTAAAAGTTCTTTAGCAGGGACAGGGGCATCTGACTCCTCAGCAGGAGAATCAGGGACTTCATGTGGCTGGGTGGAACGGGAAGGATGTAAAAGTCCAAATTCGTGGAGGAACTCATCTCTCAATAGAAATTGAACACTCCTCTCCTCGACCGGCACGGTCATAAGCCTCTCGAAGGTATTTTTGTGACGAGTTTCCCTAGAAGGGGGAGGGAGCGCTGAAACAGTAGAGAAAGAAGTTAACATTTGACAATTTGGACTTCAAAGAATTTTAGAAAACGCAGGGAAAAGATAGATAGTCTTACTTCCCACTCTCCAAATGGCGTAAAATCCCGGGGGACAGCGGACAAAGAAAAACTGGCTTAGAAACCCAGGAACGCTTTCAGGAAGACCAATAATCAGTTTACGATTCCTGGCACTCCTTACAACTGTGATAGAGGGATGGTCTTTGTTCTTCGTAAATGAGCATAGAAAGCAAATTTCTCCAAAACTGGGAAAACGGTCCAGCATTCTCCTAAAAAGCACACACAGTCCCAGCAGGATGGCGTAGCCATTAGGATGAAGTTGAAAAGGGGAGATAGATAATCGAAGGAGAAGTTCTCGAAGACAGTCATTAAATGGGGGAATCGCTCCACTCAAGCACATTTGGCGGTTCACTGCGATAAAGCCGTGGGGCGGCCTATCAGCAGTGTCATTTACTCCAGGGAGCAAAGCGTCAGATTCAGCGATGCCAAACTGGGTGCATAGTTGACGGAAGACTTTATGACTCAGAGTGGTAGGAGTCCTTTCCGGGGGATCATTCAACGGAGTAGCGATTGGAAAAGCTTCTCCAGTTGGTTCCAAGTCTTCTTGATGAGATGCCATTCTACACAATCAGCTGAATGTTCAAAAGTGAAGGTGCACATTTCCTAAAAGTGTGAAGTGCTGTGCAAAACTAATAAAAACAAGAAAAAACAAGTATAACTGGAATTAAACTAACTGACAATCAGTCGATTACGAGATTTCAGAACTTGTTGATACTCAAGTGTAGTGTTAATGCAGACAAATCAGTTTTAATTTACCATTACGATTTTGCTTTAATACTTCACTTGAGTTGGTTATTGTGTAGCATTTCACTCATACAGTTCATTTAATTTAATTTTCTCTTTATCAACTAATCTGTCATTCGATGTGGGCAGTCAGTGGCAGTATATTCGTCCCAGTATTCTGTGAATGTCGTGTTAAGCACGTTATTAGCATCAAAGTCAAGACAGTGTGAGAGGTAACACAACACAGTTCAAATTCAGGAGTTCAGCCAACTTTTGTACAAAATCATCTAAGTCTTAAGTCGTTAAACGACCTATCATAAGTCGGAGCTTTTAGGTCGTGTTAGGCGAGCCAAGATGTTCAAGGCATGTTCTCTTAAGTCAGATCATTCAAGTCCAAGAATTCGAAGTCATAGAGTTCAAGTTATTAAGTCGTTCGGATGGGTTCACGAGTTACGAGTTAAGGGCTATCTCATCCACGACCTGGTCATTCAAATGTGCTTGCAAGATTAAACCTTAAGTGTTAACTCGTTCACGACCTAAGGGGCAAGCTACGAGTTAAGTCAAGTCGTCAGTCCTTAAGTCGCACTGCAAGGAAAAAGTTTCAAGTCTGAATGCAAAAATGCAATGTCCTAGGTCGTTACCGACCTACGACTTACGACCTACTTAAGGTCGTCAAAAATTAAGTCGCGATTTCTGTTCAAAGGTGTTAAGGCGTTTATTCTCCCCAGTACATCAATTCGCCGAACTCCTAACCCGTTAACCTATTAGCCTCTCCTTCAACCAAAACTCTCGTCCCCTCAGCGCATTCAATCATCCCGAAATCACCATACGCCTAGTGTAATGATATTCCATCACAAATCACAAATCAGTCAAACCGAATCGCCGCAATCCATCGTCTTGTTCTAACCGACTACCCAAAACCAGGACAGGCCGTCTCAAACCCATCAGTAATTAATCGAAACGAGGATTGCAAAGAAGCATGGCATGAGGAAAGGGGGGCGATGGCGAAAATGGGATTCGTAATTAGGTGATAATCGAGGAATGAATAGCAATCGAATCCACTTACGCAATACGAAATTGAAGATGTCTGGCGATCGAGTAATTGAGTTTGTCTGAGGAAAACTTGAATGCTTGCAAATGACGGAATGAAACAGGTAAAGGGGAAGAAGGAACGACCTAAGCTATTTGTACCCTAACACAGTGAAAGGTGAATCGACACATCTGACTTACGACTTATGCTAAGTCGTTAGCGATCTACGACTCATCTTAGGTCGGTCGCAATTTAGCGCACTCATCAAGAAGCGAGCTAAGGAAATCGAAGCACACGACTTACGACTTAAGGCGTGTACTTCGAGGGGCAAATGTTAACTCCCTTTTTGCAACGAGTTACGAGTTAAGAAATGGATGACTCAGATTGCCGTGATTCAAGAAGCTAACGAGTTAAAAAGCCTACGACCTAAGTGGTCTTGACGACTTACGACTTAGCAACTGAAGAGAACTTACGACCTAAAATTTTTAACGAGTTAGCGGACTACAACCTACAGCGGCTTACGACTTAACAAGTTGACGACTCAGCAAGTTAAGCGACCTACGACTTAAGAGGTTAAGAAGTCTCCGACTTAACTACTCAACGAGTTAAAGTCTATACGACTTAAGAAGGTTTCGACCTAACATGCTACGACACATCAGGCCTACGACTTAAGGGACTCAGTGACTTAACTTGCCCAGCGACCTAAAGCTACAGAAGACCTTGCGACCTAAGGCTACGGGAAAGTTCACGACCTTGCGACCTAAGGCTACGGGAAAGTTCATGACCTTGCGACCTAAAGGAACTTCGCGACCTAGAAGCTTGCGACCTAAAGGAGCTTGTGACCTAACTATTTAAGATATGTGCCGACCTAAAAGCCAACCGACTTAACAAATGGTCGACTTAAGATTACGAGTTAACTCTGCTCCGACCTAGCAATGCCGAGCTATGAAATGCTCCGACTTAAGAGATTCACAGCCTACAACTCAAGGTCCTAACGACTCAACGAGTTAAGCTATCTACAACTTAAAGAAAGGAGGTTCCGATTTAACGACTCAGCGGATTAAGGTCTTACGAGTTAAGGTCTGATAAGTCGGCTACGACTTAATACTTGTCAAAGACAGCCACAGGATGGGCCCATAACAACCATTCCTTAACTCGTCACCGACCTAACAACCATTCCTTAACTCGTCACCGACCTAACAACCATTCCTTAACTCGTCACCGACCTAACAACCATCCCTTAACTCGTCACCGACCTAACCCTATTCCTTAACTCGTCACCGACCTAACCTAAGTCGGCTACGACTTAAAGACTTAGAGAAATTTCCTGAGTCCAGATCAGCTCCTATAAATACCCCATCACTTCCAACATCAAAAGGACTTTTGGCGATTCATTTCTCCAAGCGCCGTTACACTGTAAAAGCCTTCTCTCATTCAGCAATCAAAGATCTTCAAGCATTCGAGACACTACAACAATCTTCGAGAAGAGCTCCTTACATCCAACACGGATTCATCGAGTTTTATCATCAAAGATTGAGCTAGTAGTCAAGAGTGCTTTCATGATCAAGTTGTATTGTATTTTGAAGGATATTGTATCAAATTGTAACCGAATCATCAATAAAAGACTATAAAGTGGATGTAGGCTCAATTACGGGCCGAACCACTATAAATCTGTTGTTCATTTACTGCTTTTTCTGCTATTTTCAGCTTATATTCTGTTCCCGTACCAACGGGTGGTGCTTTCACAATTCTATTACACACACCGGTTGTTAGCGTTCACTTTTTACCGTTAACAGATATTATTTTGATAAATTGAGAATGTGAATTAAAAATTAAAATGGATGGGCTAACTAAATTAAATGGAATTTGATTAGTTGAGAATCAAATTAACTGGAAGTGAACTTAAGTTTGAAGTTGGGATAAATTGAAGTAAATTAACTTAAGTTCAAACTTATGGAAGCTTGGCTTCGGGTAAAAAAATGAAAGTCCATTAAATAAAAGTGGTAGAGATGAATTAATTTGGAAATGGTTAGTAGTATACAAGCATGGGATGTGTCGAGCTAAATAAAATGGTTGTGAATGAATTAAATTGGAAGGAATAAAAAAATAAATTGAGTTGGAATCAATTTAGAAAGGTTATAAGCTTAAGTAATTAAAATTCTTTGAGTTGGTAGAAGTTAAATAAATTGATTTTGAAATCAATTGAATTATATATGAGTTTGTTTTGCTTAAAAATGAATTAAATGTAAGCATGTGAGTTGTTAACCATTCTGATTAAGTAAAACGATGGGTGATTGGTTGTAAGCAATTAAAATTAATGTTGGTACATTGAAATTGCTTATGAAAAGTGTTAGTGTGCATTGCTTTTAGAATTCATGGGTTGTAGTTGTTTTAAAGAGTGAAATGGTAATGAATTTCATGTATTTAGTACTTACATGTTTTAACTGAGTAAGTATAGGTTTTTGGAATCTGTTTGGCTAGATTAGGATGTGCAAAATGCTAAAATAATAAGTCACTTGCTTAAAAATGCTAAATAGAGGTACGCCTACGCAATAAAAATAGGAAATATGAACTGTTTTTGTTTTCCGACCGTGTGGGTCGATGTATATATATTTATATCACTTGTCAAACTGCAAAAGCTCCTTCGTACAAAGGAGACTCTGCCAAAAAATTCGAAAATTTTAGGAGTTAGAATTTTTTTTAAATATTCACTAATGACAAATGGTTTCAAATTGGAATTTGATATAAAGGTAAATAGAATTCAATATTTAAAATGAAGTAAATTGAATTCCTATGGAATTGGAGATCCAGTTTAAAAATAAGTGATATAAAGACTAAAGTGGTAGAGTAATAATATAAGAGTATATAAAATGCTTATATTAAACTTAAGAAATGAATGGTGAAGTTCTTAAGTAAATTGGTATTGGAAATATACTAAGTGAATAATAGAATGAAGATTAAAACTGAAAGTTGTTAAATGGGATAGTTGTCAATAAGTGAATGGAAATCAAAATAAATGTGAATAATCAATTGGAATTAGTACGTAGAATGTACGTATATTATTTTATTCGCATGCGGTTTGATCCAGATTCGAGCACAGAATTTCGAGGTAGTTATACCGATCCGATTTAGGATTTTTCACTCGATTTTCGACAGCGAACCCTGGATATGGATTTTGATTGATTCTGGAAATTCTCTATCATAGTTTGTGGCTATGCAAGGAGAATGACGGTTTCTGATCAAGAAACCAGATCTGAGTCCGCACTAGGAAGTCGGGTGGACGATACTAGTTCGGAAGTGAAGTTGTGTGATTGAGTGAGCGATCAGATTTGGTATTGCATACGGATGATATATGTGCATCGTACGGGCTTAAGTAAAGCAAATATTGGAAATTTGTAAAGGAAGGGTATAAAATGATTTTGAATTCTGTAATTGGATAGTATTGCTAAGTAGGATATACAAGTATTCAAAAGCGAAAGGAAATTGAGATTTTTGATTTCCGAAGATAAATTGAAATTTGCTCGGCAAAGGTATGTATTTTAAAAATTTTGTATGAAATTTGATTGGGTTTTTTATCTAGCCACTTGGCGTTTGTTTTCTTTTTGAAATTTGGGGGCCCGTAGAGGCATTTTGTAGTTGTACCGAGCTAGCCGTGCAAAGAAGAGGCTGGCAAAAAATTTCGAAAATTTAAGGAGTTAGAAAAAAAAAATTTGAGAAAATTTTGATAATTCAAAATTTGGATTTGAATTTAAATTTGAATTGTTAAGCAAGTAATATTGTTTGGGACTTATGGATAAGTTTGGAAAGTTAGGAAGAGGGTTAGTGTGACTTTAATAAAAAGATTTGTTTTGGCAAGTTGTTAAAAAACTATTTGGGTTGAGGAAATAGTATGCGGGTTTATGAAACATTCTTCTTAACTAGTAATTTCGGGGACGAAATTCTTTTAAGGGGGAGGAATGTGACGACCCGGAATTTTGGGATATTTGAAATGAGAATATTTAATTGATTTTAAATATTCAAAGGGGTAATTTTTAACTTAAATTTCAAATATCACTATTTACTGGGTAATTTAATTATTAAATTAAATGATTTGGAGTTGGGTGAAATGTTGAATCTGGAGTTTTAAGCCTGTTAAAAATAATTAGAAGGCTTGTAAAATTTATATTGATAATACTGAAGGCAATAGAACTGTTAAAATTGAATTTGGAAGTGTTTTGTTAAGTTTTGAAATTTTATCGTTTGAATCGATATTTAAAAATAGCCTTCCGAGGCACAGTCTCGGAATTCGATGAAACTAGTTCCATTAGATCCGTAATAGTGTATTATTATCGGATTTCAAATTTCGTAATGTTTGGAGTTGTCGTGTGATCGAACGGTAGGTAAACACGCTGAAATTTATATCGAAAAATTAATATAATAATTAGGTCCAAAAAGCTATCTTCTCCATAGATCGAATTAGGACTCGAAACCTTTTCCACTGTGTTCACAATAGGGGTTTAACATTATGAACGCCTAGCGGCACGCCTCGATAGGAAGTCAATATTTTGAGTTGCGATTTTCGAGACAATTTGAATTTAAATTTAAAACTATATATATATATATATTTGGACTGGTCAAAAGGGGCATTCACATCAGCACTTTTCCCTTTTAATTCAAAGATCACTGTAGTAGGTACAGTCCAGCACGCAAACATCCCCCTCCATCAACTTTACTTCAGCCGAAAGGAAGAGAAATAAATAAATAATGATACATGTTTAAACTCGCGGCCTCGTTCTTTTCCACATTCTTCTTTTTAAAGTTGTTCAAAAAGAAAAGGGAGAACGAAATCATTCTCGTTTCCAAAAATAAATATTTTAATGGTCGTTCCTCCCCAACCCCTCTTCTACTTTGTGTCGCGCGCGGCAATTTGAGGCACGGCGGCTTCAAAAATGAGGGACGCAGGCGATTTTGGGCGAATCGAGAAATCAAGCTAGAGTCGTCGATGGAAGCAAGCTCACGACGGCGGCTCGATTGCTGGGTCACGGTGGAAAAAGAAAACTCGAACTCAAGGCCGGGGACGAGTTCGACTGGCGTTGTCGTAGTGGACTCAAGAAGTCATGGGTGTCGATCAAGTCGATGAGGTGCGATTGTATTTTTCAAATTTAGGTTAATTCATACATATATATGATTTAAGAAAAAGAAGAATATTTATCGTTAGGTCTCTGCTTAAATATAGATATGTATAGGATATAAAGAAATTTTAGAATCAGATTTTATTTTACAAAGATATATATATTAAACGAGCAAATTTATAATAATAAGGTACAGAACAATTTATTTGTTCAGTTTAAAGATTTTTATATATATAGGTTAGAGAGATTATAAGTTAACAGTAAACGTAGAATATTTTTTTGAATGTATTCGGTATATATATGAATATGTAAAGTAAGATTTTAAGCCTATATAGATTATTTGTATATACAATTTGGAAGTGGAAAATAAGTTAATATACTTATACACATTTTTAAATTTACTAGTTATTTTAAAACAATGGATTTGGTGATTTAAATTGTTAAATTAACTTATTTAGTTATTTTAGTTAATAAAGATAATTTACTAAAAGAATTAGTTTAAAATTTAATGGTTATTTAATCAAAACTATTTATTGGAAATTAATTGTTCGATTGGTTCGAATATTGATAAAACCATAATTTTTTACAAGGTCAAACCCGGGAAAAACCAAATCGAGATTGAAGTGGATTGCAAATTAAAAAGCAAAGGTGAGTTAATCTCACTCATCTGGGTTTATTTAAATTTAAATGTTTGGTTGAATGATTGAATTGATTGGATGTGGTATATTATATAGTAGTATATAGTATATATTGGAGTGATTGATTTTCCGCATTATATAGCGGATGAGACCCTATGCGCCGCATAATAGTGAATGATATTATATTAAACCCATATACCACGATATTCCACCTCGAAGTGGAATTGGTATTGTGCTATCATCTATAGATGCAGGGAAAACAGGTTGGAGGGATCCAACTGGATTCCTCAAAATTATTTAGATTGTTTAATATTCTATGTTATGAATATTTGATATTCTGTGTAACATCCCGGAAATTCGTTAAATAATTTAACGAATAATTTTTAATTTATGAAATTTTAAGAGAAATAAAATCACATATTATCAAAAGTAAAACAACACTTAACAAAAGATAAAGCAACACTTATACTAGAACAAAACAAAATAAAAATAAACACTAGTTAAATAAAGTAAAACATTTATATACAAACAACTCTTCATAAAGCAAAAACAAAATAGCACTTTGCTGTAAGTTACAAACCATACTTTCATTAAATGCAAGCCTCCATAAAAAACATACTTCCAATTAATGCCATCTACTTTAGCAACATCAAGGGAAATGTCAGCTGTGACGACCCAGAATTTTTGAGCATTTGAAATTGGAATATTTAATTAATTTAAAATATTCAGAGGTTAATTATAAACTTAAATTTCAAATATCGCTGTTATTGAGTAATTTAATAATTAAATTAAATTTATATTGAAGTTGGATAAAATAGTAAATCTGGTATTCTAAGCTAACTAAAAATATTTTGAAGGCTTATAAAATTTATATAGATAATACTGAAATGGATAGAAGTGTTGGAATCAGCTTTAAAAATGGTTTGTTATGTTTTGAAATTTTATATCATTTAAATTGAATTTAAAAATAGCCTTCCGAAGCACAGTCTCGGAATTCGATGAAACCAATTCCATTGGATCCGTAATATTGTATTATTATCGGATTTTAAGTTTCGTATTTTTCGGAGTTGTTATGTGAGCACACGATGAGTAAACGCGTTGAAATTTATATCGAAAATTCAATATAATAACTGGGTCCAAAAAGCTATCTTCTCCATACGATCGAAATTGGACTCGAAACCTTTTCCAGTGCGTTTGGGATAGTGGTATAACATTACGGACGCCTGGCGGCATGTCTCTATGGGGGTTCAAGATTTTTAAGATGTGTAATATGGGAATAAATTATATTTATATAATTAAATCCAATCTTATCAACTGTCTGCTCAGCCACCCTTGCTTTTCGTATAAGCCACGCCTCCTTTCTTTCAAATCACGTACCCTCTCTCTTCCTTTGGAAGCTTAACTCGAATCAAAACCCAGAGAAAAATATACTGAACCACCCTCCTTCATAATCTCGAACGACAACTAAGAGAAAATGGTGGTCGTAGTCTTCTTTCTCCAAATCAGTTCGAAATTTTTAGGAACCGAGCCTTCTTCTATTAAAAATTCCTAGACCCCTCACTTCTTCAAATCGATTCGAAAGAAAAAAATAAAGTAAAATAAAATGGCAGGCGATATTTGGCAAGCTCGGACCAATTCGCAAGGAGGGTAGGGGCTTCGGTAGGGTACTGAGTCGTTCCTCTCGAGTGGCCTCGAGTTGCGTGGAGCCAGGGGCGGCGTCGACTGGTAGATGGAGGCGGCGACGCTCGCGTGCGAAATAAGGGGCGATCGGATCTCGAGCGTGAGGATGATGGTGATTCGCGGGAGGAGGCGGCTACGATGGAGATCTTTCAGCGATGGCGGCGATGGAGAGGGACGAGCACGGTGACATGGGTTGGCATTCGCGATTCGATGAGGTGAGGTGGAAGCTTCTGCGAGGAGAAGCGTACGCGATTGAATCGCGTTCGAGTTGGAGGCTGCGGGGTTTCACGATTCGAGCAAGGTGGATTTTTCCGAGTCTGTTTTTCTAGCAAGGTATAAATTTGCTACTAGTTAATTACAATTTGCATTTCAGTTTAGATTTGAATAATCAGAAGTCAGGAAACGAAAGAAAAATAATTTCAGTAATTTTTGCTGTTAATAGGAAACTTATAAAGAGTAATATAAATTTTGTTTATAAGCGTATATCTCTGGTTTCATAGATAAGGTTTTGAATTAATTGGGATTTTAAAATATGAAGAAAATATATAAAAAAAAAAAAAAGGAAAGCATAGGTATAAATTAATTAAATCTATCAGATGGAATTTAATTGTTCGAATATTAATAAACTGTATAAAATGTTTATACAAGGTCGGAAATCGAGGAAACCGAGGCAATTTTGAGATGGATTGCAAATAAAAGCAAAGGTGAGTTGATCTCACTCAGTTAGATTTAAATTTAAATGGTTAAATTTAAATAATTGATTGGATGATTACATTGATTGAATATGCTATATATATATAGTAGTATATAGCAATATATACATATTGGCATATGTATATATTTGAGTTATTGATATCCCCGCATTTATATATAGCGGATGAGACCCTATGCGCCGCATAATAGCGGATGATATTTTATAAAACCCATATACCGCGATATTCCATCTCGAAGTGGAATTGGTATTGTGCTAACGTCTGTGGATGCAGGGAAAACAGGTTGGAGGGATCCAACTGGATTCCTCAAAATATTTAATTTTTGTTTAAATATTCTGTGATATGAATATTGATATCCTGTGATGATTTTATTGATGATTGAAATATTGGATGATATGGTTGGATTGTATATTTCAATAAAAGAAGTTATCAAAATATATTGAATTGGATTTTGAAAGAAATAAAAGAGTAAGATTTAAGTAAATAATTCAAGTGAATTGGAATAAGGGAATTTCGAAATAACAAGGGAAATATTAACTTTAAACTAAAGTGATATTAAATTTAAAGAATAAAGGATTTATTTTGAATGTAAGGATTAAATTTAATTAAAGGCTAAAGAAGGAATTTTGGAAGTTTAAAATTGGTATTTTCAGTTAAAAAGGGTTTTAACTCAAATAAAGGAATAAATCTAAAAGTTAATGTATTTTGAAATAAATGAAGTAGTAAAGGAAATTTATTTCAAAGTAAAGTAAAGTAAATTGGAAAATCAATTGGAAATTGATTTAGTTGTTTAAAATTGGAATTTTAAAAGAGAAGTGAGATTTTGGAAATATAAACTGGGTTTATAAAGTAAAATAAAATATCAGTGGATATTTGAATATAAATTCAAGGTGGGAATTTATAAAAAGATATGGTTTGGTTTAAAAATAAATGTTGATTTATTTTTAAAAGATGGAAATGAGAAGCGTATTTCTCTGGATAGCCAAGTACGTTTTCAAAGCAATTTTAAATATAAGTTTTAAGTATGTTTTAAAAAGCATGTTTTAGAAAATTTATTATTTCTAAATGTTAAAGCCTAAAGTAAGATTTTCAAAATCTATTATTTTAGTAATTATATAAAAGTGATTTGGTATTATGTTTTAAAAAGAGAAATTTAGTTTATATTTGAAAAGTGGTTTCATTTTAAATATTCCTTAAGTATATATTTTGTTAAAGTATTAAAGTAGTTTTTAAATTTCAATATTATAAAGTATATTTATAGTAAAGTGCTTTTAAATTATTTTTAAATCTAAAGTATTTTGTACTTGGTGTTTCAGAGAAATAATTATTTGGGAAATGTGTTCCGTAAGCGGAAACTGTCTGAAATTGTTTTCAAAAAGAGTTTGAAAATAGAAATATATCTTGGAAAGATATTTGGGCAAATAAATAATGTGGGAAATTATTTATTGTGTGATGGTTGCTTGTGGATGTTAATTGATAGTTAAATAACCGACTATCAATATTGGCCAAATGCGTTGATCGTTTCGAAGAGACCGGGATCGAGTTTCCGTATACCGGGATTCTAGGTCTGGAGACTCGAATACCACTTCGATCCGATTTGTACGTTTCGTGTAACGATTTCGGAGTCGAAGATGGAGCAGTGAAGTGCAAGGGCTAGTCGCTACTAATCCTGAGGATATTTCCAAAATGGATGTTGTAGGAGTAGTGCCTTCGGTTCCGTTCAAACCCAGGACGGACTTGTATGGACGAATGCTTGCGAAACATCGTCAGCGGACGATGGGCATTCTAAGGGATATGTTCTCTAAAAGGTATCGTTAGCCTCGAGCCTCATCAACCGGGAATGACTGAAAATCAGGGGTTATGCAGCAAGGCTTCGTGGGTAGCCCCCACTTGAGAGTAAAGTCATCCCTGTCTAGATGTCCCTTTATTTCGGCTTAGTGGTGCGGTTGCTGATCCCAACCGTGGGGTGATTCTACTTGGAATTATCCAGTAAGGGATGATTCCGGTCTTGTGTTGCAGAGGAGCGGGCGTACTCCTCGGTACGGTGATCTAGGCCACGTACTGTGATAGGTGGTACCCCAGTGCCTAGTCATTCGTTGGACATCCATTCTTCCTACGTGCCTTGTACGGTATTTGTTTGTATTACCCACTTTTGTGGCTAGTATGCTGGAATTTAATAATGTAACAATTTCAGCTATTTTAATAAGTATGTGTAAATAGACACTATTATAATATCAGAGGATTTTTATAAAAAGTGTTTTAGCTATCGTAAGGTAAAAACCCGACATATTTATTTGTGGCGTGGTCTTACGAGATGCTTTTATTTTCAAAAGGATTTTTGAAACTTTAATAATCAATTGAGTGTGATTTTCTCACGCTGGTATTCCAGACTGACTCGGGTATTGTTTTATATGATGCTCGGGTCAGACCGAGATAAACAGGTTCAGATTGTAGCTGTGGAGCTCAGGAGCTGGATGGCGATACGTACTTCCGTATTTGTTTATTTTTCCGCTGTGTATTTGGTTGTATATCATTGATGTGATGAACTCTGATGATGTACTCTGTAAATGTATTGTATAAACAGATATATCTTTCTGATTGAGTAAAGATCTGTTTTGTATATATTATATTTTATTCCGCTGCGATGTGAGATTCTGTTGTTGATTTTCTATTCCTTCTTCTTCTACCTCTTCTTCTTTAACACAAATGGTTCGATTTTCCGGGACTGGAAAGTCGGGTCGTTACATCAGCCGTGAATACATGCTTGCATTGAATGTTTTCAAGCCTACCCATCACTACAAAGTACAAGCTTGTATAAAATAAATAAATTATACAATACAAAGATATCAGTACTTCACTAAAACCTGCCCACCTCTGTATGTACAAATGAGATTTGTCTTGTTTTATTTTCGTTCAAACGATTTAGCAAACTGAGAAAAGAACAAAAAATTCAAAGGAGAGAAGAACATCACTTTATTTCAAAAACTTGAAAGCAGTTTACAGAAGAGGGGAAGAAGATCAAGAAATATCAAAACTGCAGTTTTTAAAACCAGAGTCTCTGTTTCAAAATTCTCAGGTGAGTAAACATGATTTTATAAAGGATATAAAGTGTATTTAAAAAAGTTTAAACTTCAATTATCACTGCTTTGTTCATATTCCAGTTTATAACATCCCAGTGATGCTCTGTACCATTTATACAGGGATTTCCATTGTTTTTTTTTAGTGAAGTCTAATTGTTTTGATCACTGAAGCTTGGGTTTTCAAATAAATCAGGTCGTTTTAATCCTCGAACATGATCTTGTAAAGTTATTTGAACCTGCAGCATATTTATTTCCACTGGAAACATGTTTTACAGGTTCAAGTTGAAATTTGATAAAAATTAATTGTTGTGAAATGTTGATTCAATATTAAAATCTGAATCTACACTTAAAACTTTGATTTTTAAAACGTGAACGAAGATTTTTAGCTCAGTAACTAAAGAGCAGTTTGCATTTGAATAAAAAGGGAATGTTCACCAATTTCTCGTGATCGAAGAAATAGTAAATGCTTAAACTTGAATTGAAGTTAGGATAAACATCAGGGATGTCACGAAAATTGTCAAAAAAATTATCCATTGCGTGGATTGGGAGTTCGAGATCGAAGTAGGGTTTAAGCTCAAAACGTATAAGGTCTGAAAAACGAGTTCGCCGTTCCGTCTATGGGCCATCGGACTTCGAGACTCCGGTGGGGATAGGGGCGTTAGGTCGAGACGAAGCTCCAGTCGAAATTTTATGGCCTCTGATGGCCAGAGGAGGTGGCACGAGATCGATTTCCGGCGATGTATCAATGGGTTCTTTTGAACCAGGTGACTCGATTTCGCTCTCGAGTTTAATTCGAGAATCGGGGTGTTCGAATCAATTTGGGGAATGGTAGGCGACTTGCTGGAGGTCACGATCGCCACTGGAGCGGAGGCGCGGTGGTGTACACGTGCACGGTGGTGTGAGTGTGTCAGCGATATGGGAGGGTGCTTCGACTCGAAGGAAACTCGAAAAAATGGAGGGGATGCTTCGAAGTTGCTGGGTGCCTGCGTGGGTTTGTGGTGTAGTGCTGCAGATCTAAGTTTTAACTTAATTTAAACTAAGAGAAAAAAAAGAAGAAGAAAGGAAACGGGGACGAGGGGAGAAGAGGAAGACGCGGGAATGTTGCTGGAAGCACTCGAGTTTTACTCGAGTCAATTATCATTTTACTCGGGTTTTTGTAACATGGGTTTAAGCCCAAACAAAGGTCAAGTTATAATGTTAAACAGGTTAATCAGTACATTATCGTGAAGTTGAGGGTTAAAGTAAACTAAAATAAAAATAAAAAAACCAACTTTTTCTAACTATAATAAATTGATTTCTAAAGTATAACGAAGATTTTCAAATAATAATTAAGGTGAATAATTTTTATTAATTAAAGATTTGAAAAGAGATTAAGGATGATATACAAGTTTGTAATTAAGATTGATAAATGAACAATTAAGTTAATAAATTTAAGTTGGAAGTTAATTAAAATAACTAATTTAATAAATCGAGTCAATTAAGATTTAATTTATTTTATCCAAGTTTATCATTGATCTTGAAATAGTTAATAAGGATAATTACATGGGTAATTTATTAAATCACATTCACTCTGATTTGTTAAATAACTAACTATTGTTATGCACTACCTTGATGTCTGTTCTGTTTATGATACTATGTGATGTAAATTGTCAAGTACTGCACTGTGATTGTGATTTGTTCTGTATTGATGTGAAAAACCCTGTTTGCCATAAAACGACATTTAAACCTCGATGCGACAGGGGATCGGATTTCAGTTTGTTATCCGAAACCCACATCGAATCTATGAATTGTTGTGAATAACATATCCACATGTTTTTGAAATTAACGCTCGCTATTCGGGTTACCCATTCCGAATAGTGATACGTCGTATATGGACGGCATTTGAAGACCGGTGTTGAAGACCGGATATTTTCGAAAATGAAAGGACAACCTGTCGAATGTCTCTGCACCGAGTTGCTCCGGTATAGAGATTTATATCACTCTTTTGTGATGGGGAGTCCGGACGTGATTAGAAAATTATCGGGATTGCAAGGGCTTCTTTGGAAGTGCCTTCGGTTCTGTTCGAACCCGGAACAGACTTGTATGGATACATGTCTGACATTACACTTTGAGATATAAAGCCGATTTCTTTCAAATACATTTCTGTTGGTGGCGGAGAATTTATTCTCTTAGCTTAACACCCTTCTCTGAGACGTACGAGCTCAGAGGTTATGTAGTTGAAATTTATCAGCGATATATCCCAATTTGGTAATGTGACATGCTGAGTGTTGCTGTGTGATGATCAGTGTTTGATCATTTGTGATATGATCATTTGTTTGATCATTTATCTTTGTGATCATAGGTTGATCATCTGTTGACCCAAAGCATGGCTTTGTGACAAAGCGTAGCTTTGTGGACGAGACTTCGTCGAGCCTCACACCCCGGAATGGTCAAAACAGGAAAGATGCGGCAAGGTTATAGGGAGTAGCGCCCTTTAGTGTATGTTCATTTCCTTCTGGATAGAAGTGGTATCATGGTATGGAGCCCAGATACTTTACTTATGTGGATATCGCAGATATACATTTATTATCTTTGTGATTTGTTGCTCGGGGCCCCGGTTAAAGGTTGGTTACAACCGGGAGATGGCATACTCGTGTCAGTAGTTACCTATTTTTGCAGAGGTAACCCGGCCTTGTGTTGGCAGAGATCCGGTTAGGTTCTCGGGACGTCCTTCCAGAGGCGTTTCCATGTGGCAATGGGAAGTTCCTTGGCCTGACCATTTGTTGGAAATCCAATTCCCAATACGAAACCCTGTACGGTTTTAGTTGTAGAACCTGCCATTTACTTATGGTGGCGCCCCACTGTTTAGATGGTAGCTATAGTAGGCATACGATACTGGTCGTATGTTGGCTAAGATTTATATTCTACTTTCGAAATGTTTTCCCACACTATGCACTAATAATAATATCAAAAAGGATTTGATTTTGCGTAGTAAGCATCTTTGACTATCATAAGAAGAAATCTCCTCCAAGTCTGCGTTTGCATTGTGTGTGTGGTGGGAGGTCTTATGGTAGTTTCATTTTCCAAAAGCATTGCGAATTTACTTTAAATTCTTTTGTTGTCCGTTTTTAAAAGATAAACTGTTTTGTTTACTCATACCAGTCCCATGACTGACCCGGAGTTTATTGTTTTCTTTTCTAAACTCTGGGTGCCCATTATTTCTACACGGGCAGCCTAGTAGCAGGTTTCCATATTTTGGAGTTAGCTGTATTTTGGAGCTCTTATCTTGGAGATATTCTTAGGAGCTTTTTTGGAGATCTCAGGTGTTTAGCTTTTGGGAGTCTGTTATCCCTTCTTTTATCTGAAGACCTTTGGATATATGATCACTGTTGTATCATTATGATGTTGTATTTGGAGTTGTAGTATCTGTATTAAATACTCTGATGTAGTATGGATTTTATATCTATGTTGTATCTGTGATGTTATTATGATATTGATTCTGTTCCGCTGTTTTATATTCATCTAATTGTTGTTATAAGCTCCATCCGAACTGAAATTTAACGTTTGGATTTTGGCAGTCGAATACAAGTTAAGTATTTGATGTCTATTTTCAAATGAAGAATTTTGGGTCGTGACAAATTGGTATCAGAGCTTTTGGTTGAGTAAGAACTTAAGCTACGGAGTATAACACATTAGATGGCTCATTAGAGATAGGGTGAAGTATACCCTTGAATGAGTATAACCAAATCTATAACTCAAAAAAATTTGTTAGTCTATTTCCTTTACTGCTGATATTCCTTAAGATATTCGTCCGTATATCTAAATCAATTTTCTTACTAATTTCAGATAAGTAAGAATGAGCGGATGCAGAGGAAGACCAAGGGGTCAAGTAAATGCCCCAGCACAAAACCAAGGTCCTCCAGTAGTAGTGGCAGCAATGGATAACCAGCAGCAGCCGGATCTGGCTGATTTGAATAAGAAATTCGAAAGGCTTGGTGGCAAACCATTCACTGGCAAGGAGTCAATTATTGAGGCTCAAGCTTGGGTCAGATTATGTGAGAAAATTTTTAAAGGGCTTAAGCTGCAAGACGAGCAGAAGAGATTTATAGCTTCTTGGCAACTCCAAGAGGAAGCTTCAGCCTGGTGGGAAACAGTCATTGTTGATGAATCCGAGGAAGAGTTTTCTTGGGATCGTTTTAAGGAGGTGTTCGAAAAGCGTTATATTCCTTCGGCGGGAATTTTCAGAATGTATCAAGAATTTTTGGATTTAAAGCAAGGAAGCCTGACATTTGAAGAATACTTAAACAAGTTCAACGAACTATCCCGTTTTGGTCCAGAATTGTTAAGCACACCTCTTAAGAAGAATGAAAGGTTTATCCGGGGAATGAACCAGAAATATCACGAAAGGATGACAGCGCACGTCAAGGAATCTTTTTCAGATCTTATTGATATGGGATACAGGTATGCTACACTGGATATGCAGGAGATTCCAAAGGAAGGAGAAAATTCAAATAATCAGAACTGGAAGAAAAGAAAGTTTGGGGGCAAGAAGCGACAGCAAGGCAACGATAAAAAGAGCAATCAAGGAAATTCGGCTAGCAACATAACTTGTTACAATTGCAATGAGAAGGGCCATTATTCAAACAGCTGCACAAAACCAAAGAAGCAAGTTAACAAGGAACAACCGGTGAAGAATGAGCAATATAAGCCCAGAAAATGTTACGCCTGTCAGGGAGAGGGACATGTTATCAAAAACTGCCCAATGATGAAGCAAGCACAGGTGGCAAATGTTTACGCGATAAAGAAAGATCCTTCAACTTCGAAAGTTGATAAAGGAAAAGGTGTTCTGGAAGGTAACCTTACTATTAATGGTAGAACTGTTAGAGTTTTATTTGACTCGGGAGCTTCACATAGTTTTATCTCCCAACAAACCGTAAAAGAATTAGGACTTAAAGCTAGATTTTCTGCCGATCCTATTTGCGTGAAAAATCCGGTTGGAGGTCCCGCAAATCTTTGTTTATATTGCAAGAAAGTTCCTATTTCATATGATAGTTATCGATTTCCTATCAACCTTTATATCCTCGAATTTAATGAATTTGAAATCATACTCGGAATGAATTGGTTATCGAAATACGAAGCTATATTGGAGTGTAATGATCGGACCGCTTTGGTCAAAATGGACTTTGGAAATTTTATTGAAATCTCTTGTGAGAATCCGAGTCCAAGAAGAGATGGATTGATGTATACTTTGGGATATCCTGAACCCACTTTGCTGTCTATACCTGTTGTTCGGGAATTTTCTGACGTATTTGAAGAAGTAAATTCCTTACCTCCGCACAGAGAAATAGCATTCCGAATTGACTTAATATCCAATGCTCGTCCTGTTGTTCACGCAAGTCGCAGGATGGCACCTAAGGAGAAAATTGAATTAGTCAATCAAACTCGAGATCTGCTGAAGAAAGGATTGATTCGCCCTAGTGTTTCCGAATGGGGTTCAGCCGTCGTATTTGTAGCTAAATCAGACGGATCTTTGAGATTGTGTGTAGATTACCGTGATCTTAATAAACAAACTCTCAAGAACAAATTCCCTTTACCTAGAATTGACGATCTATTTGATCAACTTCATGGCGCTCGATTCTTTTCTAAGATGGATCTAGCTCAGGGATTCCATCAACTGCGAATAGCTGAGGATTGTGTTCATTTTACTGCTTTTAGAGGTCCAGACATGTTCTACGAGTGGTTAGTTATGCCTTTCGGACTGACCAACGCTCCTGCGTACTTCGTGGATTTAATGACCCGAGTATTTCGAGAAGTGTTGAACAAATTTGTCCTTGTATTTATTGATGATATTATGATTTTCTCCAAAACTAAAGAGGAGCATTCTGAACATCTCAGAATTGTTTTGGAAATATTGAGGACGAATGTCTTATTCGCTAAATTTTCTAAGTGTCACTTTTGGGTCAAAGAGGTCAAATTTCTCGGTCATATTATTAATGAAGAAGGGATTTCTGTTGATCCAAGTAAGATTTCTGCAATTATGGACTGGAAGCAACTAACTACTCCTAGAGAAGTTCGAAGTTTTCTCGGTTTAGCGGGATATTATAGAAAGTTTGTACAGGATTTTTCTAAGTTGGCTAGCCCATTGACTAAGCTGACAATGAAGAATGCTAAATTTGATTGGACTTCAAGATGTGATGAAGTTTTCCAGGAATTGAAAAAGAGATTGACTACTGCTCCTGTTCTTGTTATTATTAATGGGAATCAAGGCTTATCTGTCTATACTGATGAGTGTGGGGATGGGGTAGGTGCAGTATTAATGCAAAATGGAAAGGTAGTTGCCTACGCAAGTAGACAATTACGTCCGCATGAGAAGAACTACCCGACACATGATTTGGAGCTTTTGGCTATTGTTTTCGCTTTAAAAATCTGGCGGCACTATCTTCTGGGTAAGAATCTTTTCAGCTTCTTAACAATTTACGAAATTAACTAAATAAATATACTTAATAAACTCTTCTTGTTTTAGGTGAAAAATTCGAATTATTCACCGACCATAAATCTTTGAAATATCTTTTCACCCAGAAGGATCTAAATCTGCGACAGCAGCGTTGGTTGGAATTTCTGGCATCCTATGACTTGGATATTCTGTATACGCCAGGAAAAGCCAATGTAGTTGCAGATGCTTTGAGCAGAAGACATGCTGTTCTCGCATATCTTGTTATCACTCCTACTCTTTTTAAGGAGATTTCAAGACAACAGACTGAAGACAAGTTTCTTCGGGAAATTCGTAGAAAAATATGTCGAGGTGAAGATACTAGTTTTGAGTTAGATGATAGGGAAGTTATAAGATTGAAAGGCAGACTTTGTGTACCAGATATCCCAGAATTGAAACGTGAAGTATTGGACGAATGCCACAAGTCCAAATTCAGTATCCATCCAGGAATCAACAAAATGTATCGAGACATTAAAAGAACATTCTGGTGGAAGACGATGAAGAGAGACATATCGATATATGTGAGTCGCTGTGCTACTTGTCAACAAATCAAAAGCGATCAAAGGAAAGTGGCCGGTTTACTTCAACCTTTAGAAGTACCGAAATGGAAGTGGGATCAGGTATCGATGGATTTCATCGACGGATTGCCACGAACCAAGAAGGGAAATGAAGCGATTTGGGTTATAGTGGATCGTTTAACCAAAACTGCTCACTTTATTCCAGTAAAATCCACTCGAACTGCAGAAAGCTTAGCAGGTATATACGTAAAAGAAATTGTTCGCCTCCATGGTATTCCCAGTAGTATAGTGAGTGATCGTGACCCGATCTTCACTAGTAGATTTTGGGAGGCATTTCAGGATGCTTTGGGAACGAAATTAAATTTCAGTACTGCTTATCACCCGCAAACAGATGGACAGACTGAAAGGGTCAACCGAATTCTAGAAGACTTATTACGTTCTTGTGTTCATGATTTTGGTGGTTCATGGGAGGACCATTTGCATCTGGTCGAATTCTCATATAATAACAGCTATCAGGCCAGTCTGGAAATGGCTCCTTTCGAAGTTTTATATGGTCGTCCGTGTCGATCACCTATATGCTGGATAGAATCAGGTGACAGACTTGTCTTAGGACCGGATATGATCAAAGAAGCCACTGAGAAGGTTGACTTTATTCGCAAGAAGTTATTAACTGCCCAAAGCCGTCATAAGAGCTATTATGACCGCCGAAGAAGATTTTTGGAATTTCAAGTTGGAGATTCTGTATTTCTGAAAGTATCTCCGATGCGGGGTGTATTAAGATTCGGGAAAACTGGAAAGCTAGCACCGCGTTACATTGGTCCTTTTCCTATTCTGGAAAGGATTGGTCCTCTAGCATATCGAGTACAGCTACCCGACTGGTTGTCTGGCGTGCATAATGTGTTTCACATTTCTAATCTTCGGAAGTATGTGCACGACCCAGATGATATTATTGAAGAAGCTGCTCAGCAGGATCTGGAAATCACTCCTAATTTGGCAGTACAGAGGGAACCGATAAAAATTGTTGATCGTAAGGAGAAGCGATTGCGAAACAAAGTTGTGAAGCTAGTCAAAGTTCAATGGAGTGGCAATCCAAAGGACTGTACTTGGGAGACTGAAGATAATATGAAGAAATCATATCCCAACTGCAGAATAGACATCTCGACTTAAATTGTAAGTCATTTTCTTATTTCGAATTCGTATATTCTTCGTTTACGTTTCTCTTTCTTTCAATTTCGAGGACGAAATTTCCTTAAGTAGGGGATATTGTAACATCCCGGAAATTCGTTAAATAATTTAACGAATAATTTTTAATTTATGAAATTTTAAGAGAAATAAAATCACATATTATCAAAAGTAAAACAACACTTAACAAAAGATAAAGCAACACTTATACTAGAACAAAACAAAATAAAAATAAACACTAGTTAAATAAAGTAAAACATTTATATACAAACAACTCTTCATAAAGCAAAAACAAAACAGCACTTTGGTGTAAGTTACAAACCATACTTTCATTAAATGCAAGCCTCCATAAAAAACATACTTCCAATTAATGCCATCTACTTTAGCAACATCAAGGGAAATGTCAGCCGTGAATACATGCTTGCATTGAATGTTTTCAAGCCAACCCATCACTACAAAGTACAAGCTTGTATAAAATAAATAAATTATACAATACAAAGATATCAGTACTTCACTAAAACCTGCCCACCTCTGTATGTACAAATGAGATTTGTCTTGTTTTATTTTCGTTCAAACAATTTAGCAAACTAAGAAAAGAACAAAAAATTCAAAGGAGAGAAGAACATCACTTTATTTCAAAAACTTGAAAGCAGTTTACAGAAGAGGGGAAGAAGATCAAGAAATATCAAAACTGCAGTTTTTAAAACCAGAGTCTCTGTTTCAAAATTCTCAGGTGAGTAAACATGATTTTATAAAGGATATAAAGTGTATTTAAAACATTTTAAACTTCAATTATCACTGCTTTGTTCATATTCCAGTTTATAACATCCCAGTGATGCTCTGTACCATTTATACAGGGATTTCCATTGTTTTTTTTTAGTGAAGTCTAATTGTTTTGATCACTGAAGCATGGGTTTTCAAATAAATCAGGTCGTTTTAATCCTCGAACATGATCTTGTAAAGTTATTTGAACCTGCAGCATATTTATTTCCACTGGAAACATGTTTTACAGGTTCAAGTTGAAATTTGATAAAAATTAATTGTTGTGAAATGTTGATTCAATATTAAAATCTGAATCTACACTTAAAACTTTGATTTTTAAAACGTGAACGAAGATTTTTAGCTCAGTAACTAAAGAGCAGTTTGCATTTGAATAAAAAGGGAATGTTCACCAATTTCTTGTGATCGAAGAAATAGTAAATGCTTAAACTTGAATTGAAGTTAGGATAAACATCAGGGATGTCACGAAAATTGTCAAAAAAATTATCCATTGCGTGGATTGGGAGTTCGAGATCGAAGTAGGGTTTAAGCTCAAAACGTATAAGGTCTGAAAAACGAGTTCGTCGTTCCGTCTACGGGCCATCGGACTTCGAGACTCCCGTGGGGATAGGGGCGTTAGGTCGAGACGAAGCTCCAGTCGAAATTTTATGGCCTCTGATGGCCAGAGGAGGTGGCACGAGATCGATTTCCGGCGATGTATCAATGGGTTCTTTTGAACCAGGTGACTCGATTTCGCTCTCGAGTTTAATTCGAGAATCGGGGTGTTCGAATCAATTTGGGGAATGGTAGGCGACTTGCTGGAGGTCACGATCGCCACTGGAGCGGAGGCGCGGTGGTGTACACGTGCATCTTGGCGTGAGTGTGTCAGCGATATGGGAGGGTGCTTCGACTCGAAGGAAACTCGAAAAAATGGAGGGGATGCTTCGAAGTTGCTGGGTGCCTGCGTGGGTTTGTGGTGTAGTGCTGCAGATCTAAGTTTTAACTTAATTTAAACTAAGAGAAAAAAAAGAAGAAGAAAGGAAACGGGGACGAGGGGAGAAGAGGAAGACGCGGGAATGTTGCTGGAAGCACTCGAGTTTTACTCGAGTCAATTATCATTTTACTCGGGTTTTTGTAACATGGGTTTAAGCCCAAACAAAGGTCAAGTTATAATGTTAAACAGGTTAATCAGTACATTATCGTGAAGTTGAGGGTTAAAGTAAACTAAAATAAAAATAAAAAAACCAACTTTTTCTAACTATAATAAATTGATTTCTAAAGTATAACGAAGATTTTCAAATAATAATTAAGGTGAATAATTTTTATTAATTAAAGATTTGAAAAGAGATTAAGGATGATATACAAGTTTGTAATTAAGATTGATAAATGAACAATTAAGTTAATAAATTTAAGTTGGAAGTTAATTAAAATAACTAATTTAATAAATCGAGTCAATTAAGATTTAATTTATTTTATCCAAGTTTATCATTGATCTTGAAATAGTTAATAAGGATAATTACATGGGTAATTTATTAAATCACATTCACTCTGATTTGTTAAATAACTAACTATTGTTATGCACTACCTTGATGTCTGTTCTGTTTATGATACTATGTGATGTAAATTGTCAAGTACTGCACTGTGATTGTGATTTGTTCTGTATTGATGTGAAAAACCCTGTTTGCCGTAAAACGACATTTAAACCTCGATGCGACAGGGGATCGGATTTCAGTTTGTTATCCGAAACCCACATCGAATCTATGAATTGTTGTGAATAACATATCCACATGTTTTTGAAATTAACGCTCGCTATTCGGGTTACCCATTCCGAATAGTGATACGTCGTATATGGACGGCATTTGAAGACCGGTGTTGAAGACCGGATATTTTCGAAAATGAAAGGACAACCTGTCGAATGTCTCTGCACCGAGTTGCTCCGGTATAGAGATTTATATCACTCTTTTGTGATGGGGAGTCCGGACGTGATTAGAAAATTATCGGGATTGCAAGGGCTTCTTTGGAAGTGCCTTCGGTTCTGTTCGAACCCGGAACAGGCTTGTATGGATACATGTCTGACATTACACTTTGAGATATAAAGCCGATTTCTTTCAAATACATTTCTGTTGGTGGCGGAGAATTTATTCTCTTAGCTTAACACCCTTCTCTGAGACGTACGAGCTCAGAGGTTATGTAGTTGAAATTTATCAGCGATATATCCCAATTTGGTAATGTGACATGCTGAGTGTTGCTGTGTGATGATCAGTGTTTGATCATTTGTGATATGATCATTTGTTTGATCATTTATCTTTGTGATCATAGGTTGATCATCTGTTGACCCAAAGCATGGCTTTGTGACAAAGCGTAGCTTTGTGGACGAGACTTCGTCGAGCCTCACACCCCGGAATGGTCAAAACAGGAAAGATGCGGCAAGGTTATAGGGAGTAGCGCCCCTTAGTGTATGTTCATTTCCTTCTGGATAGAAGTGGTATCATGGTATGGAGCCCAGATACTTTACTTATGTGGATATCGCAGATATACATTTATTATCTTTGTGATTTGTTGCTCGGGGCCCCGGTTAAAGGTTGGTTACAACCGGGAGATGGCATACTCGTGTCAGTAGTTACCTATTTTTGCAGAGGTAACCCGGCCTTGTGTTGGCAGAGATCCGGTTAGGTTCTCGGGACGTCCTTCCAGAGGCGTTTCCATGTGGCAATGGGAAGTTCCTTGGCCTGACCATTTGTTGGAAATCCAATTCCCAATACGAAACCCTGTACGGTTTTAGTTGTAGAACCTGCCATTTACTTATGGTGGCGCCCCACTGTTTAGATGGTAGCTATAGTAGGCATACGATACTGGTCGTATGTTGGCTAAGATTTATATTCTACTTTCGAAATGTTTTCCCACACTATGCACTAATAATAATATCAAAAAGGATTTGATTTTGCGTAGTAAGCATCTTTGACTATCATAAGAAGAAATCTCCTCCAAGTCTGTGTTTGCATTGTGTGTGTGGCGGGAGGTCTTATGGTAGTTTCATTTTCCAAAAGCATTGCGAATTTACTTTAAATTCTTTTGTTGTCCGTTTTTAAAAGATAAACTGTTTTGTTTACTCATACCAGTCCCATGACTGACCCGGAGTTTATTGTTTTCTTTTCTAAACTCAGGGTGCCCATTATTTCTACACGGGCAGCCTAGTAGCAGGTTTCCATATTTTGGAGTTAGCTGTATTTTGGAGCTCTTATCTTGGAGATATTCTTAGGAGCTTTTTTGGAGATCTCAGGTGTTTAGCTTTTGGGAGTCTGTTATCCCTTCTTTTATCTGAAGACCTTTGGATATATGATCACTGTTGTATCATTATGATGTTGTATTTGGAGTTGTAGTATCTGTATTAAATACTCTGATGTAGTATGGATTTTATATCTATGTTGTATTTGTGATGTTATTATGATATTGATTCTGTTCCGCTGTTTTATATTCATCTAATTGTTGTTATAAGCTCCATCCGAACTGAAATTTAACGTTTGGATTTTGGCAGTCGAATACAAGTTAAGTATTTGATGTCTATTTTCAAATGAAGAATTTTGGGTCGTGACATTCTATGATGAATTATACAGATAATTAGAATATTGAATGTTATGGTTTGCTTGAATATTTTGGTACCTTAAGTTACCAAATATATAGAATTGGATTTTTGAAACGCAAATAAAGGAGTGAATTTTTAAGTAAAATGATTTTAGAGAATTTGAATAAATTTAAGAATGAATTGGGAAAGAATAAGAGTGATTTTAAGACTTTAATAAATAAATTCGGAGTATGGGAAAGCAGGTTTTGAATAAAAGGGAAATTAATGAATTTTAAAATTTAGGTGATATTATTTAAAGGAATAATGAATTTATTATAAAACTCAAGGTTTAAATTTATTGAAAGGATAAAGATGGAATTTGAAAGAAATAAAAGAAAAATTTTATTTCAGTTTAAATAAGATTTTAAATCATAATAAGAAGTCAAATCTGGAATTAATGGAACTAATTGGATTTTAAAATAATTGGGTATATAAAAGAATTTAATTTAAAAATGGAGTCGATTTGGAAATCGATTTGAAATTTGATAAAGTGTTTGAACTGTATTTAAAAGATGGATGAGACCATCAAATTTATAAACTGGGTTTATAAAACTGAAGTAATATATCAGTGGATATTTGGAAGGATAAATTCACGGTGGGAATTTATTAAAGGAATGGGTAAATTTGGTTTAATATAAATAGTGATTTATTTTTTGTAAAGATGTGAAAGAGAAGTGTATTTCCCAAGATAGCCAAGTACGTTTTCAAAGCAAAGTTTTAAGGATTGTTTTAAAAGCATGTTTTGGGAAATTTATTATTGTTAAATGTTGAAATTTTAAAGTAAGTATTTTTCAAATTTTTCTTAGTAATTAATTAAGGGTGACTTAGTATTATGTTTTAAAAAGAGAAAAATTTAGTTATATACTTTATAAAATAGCTTTATTTTAAATATTCTTAAAGTATATATTTTTTAATAAAGTAATAAAGTAGTTTTTAATTTAAATGTTTAAAGTGTATTTTATAATAAAGTGTTTTTTTAATTACTTTAAAAATCTAAAGTGTTTGTACTTGGTGATTTCAGTGGAAATAGAACTATTTGGGAAATTTATTCCATGAGAGAAGGACAGTTTGAAACTGTTTTCAAAGGGTTGAAAAGTGAAAATATATCTTGCGAAGGTATTTTAAGATAAATAAATAATTTGGAAAATTATTTATGTGTCTGATGGATGTTTGTGAATGTTAATTGATAGTTAAATAACCGACTATCAATATTGGCCAATGCGCCGATCGTTTCGAAGAGACCGGGATCGGGATTTATTTCTCGAAAACCACTTCGATCCAGTTTGTACGTTTTCGTGGGGAAAAGGAGTTTGGAGGCGAAGATGGAGCCGTGAAGTGCAAGGGCTAATCGCTACTAATCCTGAGGATGATTCCAAAATGGATGTAGTAGGAATAGTGCCTTCGGTTTCGTTCGGACCCGGGACGGACTTGTATGGATGAATGCTTTCGGAACATCGTCAGGTGGACGGTGGGCGTTCTAAGGGATATGTTCTATAAAGGTAACGTTTAGCCTCAAGCCTCATCAACCGGGAATGACTGAAAATCAGGGTTATGCAGCAAGGCTATGTGGGTAGCGCCCATTAGGGTGAGATCATTCCTGTTTAGATGTCCCTTTTTATTTCGGCTGTGTGGCGGTTGGTCGCACCAACCGTGGGGTGATCTTACTCGGAATTACCCTTAGGTAGTTCCGGTCATGTGTTGCAGGGGATCGGGCGTGGTCCTCGGTACACTGATCTAGACCAGGTACTGTGATAGGTGGTACCCCAGTGCCTAGTCATTCGTTGGAAATCCATTCTCCCTACGTGCCTGTACTGTTTTGATTGTGACCAACTATTGCTGAAACGTGAGATGCAAGCATTTCAGCTAGATTCTATTTTACTTTCTATAGACACTATTATAATATCAGACGAATTTGATAAAAAGTGTTTTGGCTATCGTAAGGTAAAAACCCGACATGTTTATTTGTGGCGTGGTCTTACGAGATGCTTTTGATTTCAAAGGGTTTGGAAAACTTTAATAATCCAATTGAGTGTGTTTTCTCACGCTGGTTTTCAAGACTGACTCGGGTGTTATTTATTTATAATGCTCGGGTTAGACCGAGTATTACAGATACAGGATAGAATGCTGTGGAGCTCAGGAGACGAGCTGGATGGTGAGATGTATCACTCGTACTTGATGTAGTCCGCTGTGTTGTGTGTACTGTGTATTCAGATTTGTGAGGACATGTAGTGATTACTGTACAGTTGTGTGTTAGATGTTGTTGAACTCTGATGTTGTATTCTAAAGATGTAAAGTATAAACAAATATAGTTTTCTCTTGTGTAAAGATCAGTTACTATCTATTATATTTTATTCTGCTGCGTTTGTGAGATTCTGATGTGGTTTTCTTTTTCTTCTTCTACCTTCTTCTTCTTTAACCTTAATGGTTCGATTTTTCGGGCATAGAAAAATCGGGTTGTTACATTCTTTTTCCTTTTCGGGGATGAAAAGTTTTGAGTGGGGGAGAGTGTAACAACCCGTAATTTTCGATAATTAAATTTATTAATTAAATATGTTTTGGAATTTAATGTTGTGAAAAAATAAAAATTTAAGACTTAATAATGAGAAAATTACTAGAATGTAATGTTAGTAATGTTAATTTAAGGCAATTGATAATTATTTTAATGCAATTTCAATAAATTGAAATAATTGTAAACATAAAAATTGGTTATAGATTGTAAATAAGGAAATAAATTAAATGTTATATTAATTGGTGAAATAAAATGTAATTAATTGTAATTGGATAAAATCAGTGTTGTGTAAGTAGTTATAACATTTGTTTATAGATAATCAACTTATAAATGAAAATAAATTAAGTAAAAAGGTGACAATTGTTATTTGTTACCTATTTATTTAATCTGTTGAATTATATTTGAAATCAATTGCAATTAAATGTAATTAAATATTATGTCAATATGAGTTAAGATGATAACTGTAAAATGTGGATGTAATAAAATGTATAGTAATGTCAATTATATTAATAAGGCAATAATTGATTTAATAATAAGAGTGAAATCAAGATAAATGAATTTATTGGGATTTTAAATTTTAATTAATGGGTTTATTGCAATTGAAATTAAACACTACAATTAGTGCAATAATTAACATTGAATTTAACATGGGAAATTGGTTTTAAAAAGATTGTCAATTTCAATGTAAAAAATGATAAAAATTGTTAATTATAAAATTTGAATTTAAAAGTGATTTAATTAATTTAATATTAATTTATTTAATTGACGTGAAAATAGCCATTTTGGCCACTATCTCGGATTTTGATAAAACCAGTTTCATCGGATCCGTAACAGTGAATTACTACAGGATTTCAAGTTTCTTAGCGATCAGACTTGTCGTTTGATCATGCGGGCTTGAAACGCATAGAAATCAATTTAATCGAATTCAATTAAAGCTGGTTTTAAAAGCTAACTTCTTCATACGATGGAATTTGGACTTGAAACATATTCCATTGAATTTAAAAATATCAAAAACATATATTTTGATATATGGGATGACCCACTTCATTTTGGAAGCGAAACGGGCTTTTTGGGTCGTTATTGCAGTTCGTACTAATTCGATGTGTGTTTATTCTTTCTTATTAGGCCTTTGCCATATAAATAGATCTTTCTAAACCCTAGCAGCTTTTTTATTTCTTATCTCAGTATGTATCTATCTGTTACACCTATCTGCTTCTTCTTCCTTCCAATGGTTGTAGATACAAACCCTAAATCCAATTTCAAATCCAAATCGAAAATCAAACTTCTCAAAACCCTATTATATTATATACCGATTCGAAGTTCTCGACGAGCGCAACCCAAATCTACTGTTCGTTTTTGCAATCTGGTTTTGGATTGGTCAGAAATTGGCAATTTATTTCTGGCCGTTCATGTTAGAGTTTGAGAGTTAACGGCGGATATTCGTTAATGGGATGACCAGGAGATATGGGCGGTCGACAAGGCAAGCAAATCCATGCCGTTCATTCTAGTCAGAGGTTGAGGGGATCGCCAGAAAATGGATTTGAATGGTCAAGGCGGCGGTTGAACTCGGGGGAGCCGGAGGTGGCGGCATGGGTCGTGTGGGTGCGGCCTGGCTCGAGCGGCGCGGTGGAGTGGTCGGATCGTGGCGATGTTGGACGAGGAGGCGGCAAAAATTCAGGGAAGGGTGGCGGCTAGTAGGGTTTCGATGCGATCGACCTGGAGGGTAGGGTTTCGACCACATAAAACTTGTGGTGATGTATATTTTATTAATTATTATTTTATTCATTTTAATTTAAATTGTATAGTTTTCTAATGTGTATAACTTTTGCATATGAGGTCGGATTTACGTGCGGTTCGTTCCGCTGCGATAGTATTGAATTTCCGGACTTTATGGAACTAGTTTAGACAAATTATGAGACTTATCAATTTTAGGCCTTTATTTGGATTCCAAATCGATTCGAAATCAAAAGTGAGTGTTTTAACCCACTCACAACTACTAAATTATCTTATGTTAGGTAAATTGTATTTATAATATGATTAGAAATTTATTGGTTGATGTTCAGTATATTTAAATTATCATTCGAGTTAAATCTAACTTTTATTGAACTTAATTGCCATTTAACTTAATATTGAATTTTAAATTGCCGGTTAAAATATGTTATTAATAATTAGTCAATTGTTGTATAATCCAAAAACTTCCTTTTTACCCTTTTACAAAATGCTTAACTTCTTTCTACACTTCTAACTATACCAAATACTTTTAACATGGTTTAAACACTTATTCTGAATATTTCATAAAATATATATCTCGTAATATTTAAAACCCACAAAAACTTTTTTTTATGATTTAAAACCTTAACTTAACCACTCATAGTTGATTATCAAAATAATATCATACTTTGGAATTTTTCCCAAACCAATTTCCTTTTGTCAAACACACCAAAACTGTGTAGACACGACCAATTATACATTTTCACACTATATTCACATTTCAACTAATTTAACCATTGTTAAATACAAGTGATTTCAAAGTGCGTTTATAGCAACAATTTCTCTTCAACCTATCACAATATGGTATCAAACATGTTAACAACAAGTCCGAGCCACGATACATGTTTTAAAGGGTTTATAGAGAGATTATACTACAAATAAATGTTGTCATTTGCTTTCCAAAGCCAGAAGGGGTCCAAAAGTGATAGCTTCCATTGTTCTCACTCCTAATTTCTATTTAACGCAATAAACAATTATGCCATAACAAACACAAATAAACCGGCGGGCAAACTCACCTCCAAACTCCTCCCACACGTTCACCTTTGCTAGATAAACTCAACGACGCTAATGCCATAGTCTATCTCCACCCATTATCTCCTTCACGACTGTAGCGATCCTGAACTCGGCCTTCGAAAATCGGCACCCGTACTGCACTTGTACTCAAAATGCCACATATTCAAACGCCGAATTTGGCTCACCGAAGCTTATAACACCATTAAGTATAACAACACAGCGGAAGAATGAAATAGATGATATCATATATAATTCCAATAAATACAATATCCAGAATGATATACAACAATGATATCAATATGATACAACAATATCAGAGATAAATAATGATACAGCGGAAATAACAGAAATGATAACTCCAAATGATCAGTCAGAGAGGTTGAGTCCAACCACTCCAATGTCAAGCTCGAACCACAAAGATAAGCAATGTCGGTCGTCCATAAACTCCAAGAAATGAACTAGCTCCAGATAATCTACTAACCTGACTATCTGAAAAACCCAACTCTAGACTGCCCGTGTGGAAAATTATGGGCACCCAGAGTTTAGGAATGGAACAATAAACTCCGAGTCAGTCATGGGACTGGTGTGAGTAACAAAAACAGTTTATCTTTAAAACAAACTACAAAAGAATTTTAAACATTGAAATCCGCAATGCTTTTGGAAAATGAAACTACCATAAGACCTCCCGCCACACACACAATGCAAACGCAGAATTGGAGGAGATTTCTTCTTATGATAGTCAAGTATGCTTACTACGCAAAAGAAAAACTCTTTTGATATTATAATTAGTGCATAGTGCAGAAACATTTCGAAAGTATAATATTAATATTAGCCAACATACAATCATTATTGTATGCCTACTATAGCTACCATCTAAACAGTGGTGACCACCATAAGTAAATGGCAGGTTCTACAACTAAAACCGTACAGGGTTCGTATTGGAAATTGGATTTCCAACAAATGGTCAGGCTAAGGAACTTCCTATGCCACGTAGGAACGCCTCTGGAGGGACGCCCCGAGAACTAACTAGCTCTCTGCCAACACAAGGCCGGGTTACCTCTGACACTAGGTAACTACTACACGAATATGCCATCCCCCGGTCCTTTAGGACCTTTATCCGAGGGCCCTCGATCACAAAGCAACAATCACACAGAGTAAATGAGATTGGAGCAACCACATAGGTTAAATACCAGGGCTCCATACCCGATACCACCCTTTTCCAGAAGGAAATGACATACCCTAAAGGGTGCGACCCTCATAGCCTTGTCGCATCATTCCTGTTTCGACCATTTCCGGTCTGTGAGGCTTGATGAGGTCTCGTCCACAAAGCTACGCTTTTTCACAAAGCCATGCTTTGATCACAAATGATCAATAAATGATCATCACACAGCAACACTCAGCATGCCACATTACCAAATTGGGAGTATATCACTGATAAATTTCAACTACATAACCTCTGAGCTCATACGTCTTAGAGAAGGGTGTTAAGCTAAGAGAATAAATTCTCCGCCACCAAACAGAAATGTGTTTGAAAGAAATCAGCTTTATATCTCAAAGTGTAATGTCAGACATGTAACCATACAAGTCTGTTCCGGGTTCGAACAGAACCGAAGGCACTTCCAAAGAAGCCCTTGCAATCCGGGTATTCACAATCCCGATCGAATTTCCCATCACTTAGGAAATCTCTATACCGGCGCGACTCAGTACAGAGACAATCGATAAGTCATCCTATCATTCTCACAAATACCCGGTCTTCACCACCGGTCTTCAATTGCCATCCATATACGACGTATCATTATTCGGAATGAGCGTGATATTTAAAAACATATGGATAATGGATTTCAATTAAGTCATAACTGATTATCCAAAACTTTCTTTCAAATGGTTTGAACACATTACCATTTTAATCTTTTTAAACAAAAGATTCAATTCACAAAGTTTACCCGGTTTCACAAAGATTCATTCATAGATTTTCCAAATAAATTTCCATTTCAATTGGATTAACTCATTAAAGATTTAATTCATAGCTTTCAAAACACATTTCCAAAGATTTATTCGTAATTTGGAAAACCATCTTCAATTCAAACTTGAAATTGCTTTAATTCAAATTGGAAATTCATTTCTTATATAAGAGCTTTTATCAGTTGAAAACAGTTAGTTTTTCAAATCATTGAATTCAATTTCAAGTATTGAATTCAAATTTAAACCAAATTATTAAGATACCAAGTTTTATTAAGTTATTTAAAATAACTTTACATTTGAAACTCATTTACAAAGCTCTTAAATTCCAATTTCCAAAACTATGTGGATTCAAGAATTCAATCTTTAAAATTGTCAACAATCTGTGACTTAACTGATTTCCATGTGACGTCCATATTTGTGTGTGTATGGTGTAGTCCAGGGATTTCACACAGTAGTGCAACAACATTCAATCATCACAGATCAGAATACAGAAATATAGTTGATAAGCGGTATAAATTATAACGCTTATCTGTTATTCACAGATCACAGATATACAAATCACAGATAATAATTTACATTCATCCCAGATAAATGAACTACAGTACATATTACACACAAATCAGAAGATATCACAAGGCATTACATATCAAAGATATTAAACAATTCAATTATCCAGTCAAGTCCAAACATTCACAAGTGAATTTTATAAATCAATTAATTCATTTAAATCAGATGTATCAATTATTAATCCGGGTTAATTATCATGATTTAATTACGAATTGTTTGAAAATCTTTCTTCCAAAATTTTATTAGTTAACCTGTAATTATTAACTAATCATTCTTAATTAATGAACCAATTAATTTTTAATTATTAAATTAATCTTAATTAATTGCCATTATTATTAATCCTTTAATTTATTACCAAATAATTAACTCAAATTTCAAATCATCATTTAATTAATTACATTCAGTAATTATTTATTAATTACTTCTATAAGTAATTAAGCTTTTCAAAATTATCAAATGATTATTCTGAATTAATTAACTTAAGAAATTAACTTGAACAAATTCAATTCACTCAATTAATTATACTGAATAATTAATTCCACAATTACTGTCATTAAGTAATTATACTTAATAGTTCCACAATTGATTATTATTAATTTAATCAATCTAATTTTTTTTTTAAATTATCACATTAATTAATTGTTCAAATAATCTTAGTTAATGATTTTATTAACTATTAAATCTCTTTAATCACCTTTTAAAGAAAATTTCTTATATTAATCATTTTTGATTATAAATTGATTAACCATTAAGAATTCATTTATTAATGAATTTTTAAATCATAAATCTTCATTTTTTTTAAGTAACACATTCATATTTATGATTAAATGATGATTTACAATATATTGAAAACACTATTTCAAATTTCCTTTTTTAATACCAATTTAGATTTAAAATTTGAAATAAATCCTTATTTACTTTTAATAAAGCTTAAAGCAAATCTCCTTAACATTTTAAATTTACATAGTAAATTAACCATTGATTACAAAAGAAATTTTAAAGAGTAAAAAAAATCAATTTTTCTTTAACTTTAACATTTTAACTCATTGCCACACTTAAGTGATAAAACTTAATCAAATCTCAAAATCTTAAAATCTGATTTAAAATTAGTTCCAGGGTTTAAAATTTAACTTGTTTAAAATTTTTCATTTACAAATTGAAGATTTATTTTAAATTCAAATTCTTTCAAACATTTAGTGGTTTTTGAGTTATTTAAACAATTTGAATTTTAAACTTTATTTATTTACAAACTTCATTTCAATTCAAACTTGGATCTTTATTTACATTTTTAGATTTAAACTCAGTTTAAAACTTTGCTTGATAAATTTAAATTTGGTTTAAAATCTTTAAAACAGAGAACGGTTTTCAGGTTGAAAACTGGGACAAAACACTGACCCGAGACTTCACGAATTTACTTCGAGTAAATTGCTCGAATCACTCCAGTCACATGCGTGAATCCCCTCTGTTCTTTCCAGGCAACAACATACTCAAGCACCAGAGTGCACGTGCATGTGCACATCGCCTCTGGCGATCTTCCGGCATCGCCATGTTGTCGAACACGTCGACAATCACCCACGTGTGAATCTCCGACCATCAGAATCTCGCCTCCACCTCGCATTCGAAATCGAGTTCGACTCAAAACCTGGAACACTCAGACCCATCACAACCGAAAGCCTGTCAACGCCATTTCCTCGAAACTCCGACTACCAGGACATCAACGACTTTGTTCACACGTTCGCCAACACCTACCCTACCACCTCCCAAGACCACGTGCAACTCGACGCACTGAGGAGGTCGCGGTGATCATTTTCTCGACCACCTCAAAAACTAGGTTTGTGACGGCCCACCCCTATACCCACGCTAGCCAAGAACACTACGGTGTAATTCTGTCAACTAGCACGGAGAATAAGGCTGTTGAGGAGCGACCCTCCATGTAACTTCTTTGTGCGAGCACCGATATATCAGATAGTATAGCATGAACTTCATTTAAGGAGGAAGTCCGACATACCAATACAAACCCAAAGCTATCACACAGTGGCTATAAATAATCTTCAGAAGCAAACATAGAAATAAACATAACATAAATCAGTCACAGACATCCATATCACAAAGGCGGAAAAAGATATGAATATATGTATAACACATGAAAGTGTACATCAGAGTAGTGGTCAGAAAGATCCACGATAATACAAAAGAACAGCAACACGTGTTATACAAAAGAATAAGTACACAACATAGAGTCTATATCTCAAATGTGTACATCCAAAAACTACTAATCTAAGTAGTTAGCCAAAAGTCAGAATAATCCCAGAAGAGAAGTCAAGCAGAAGCACCTATAACATCTCGGTCTGACCCGAGTATTATTTATAAGAAAATAATAAACGGATCAGTCTAGCTATAAATATCAGATGATAAGGTATAGAATAAATGATATGGCATGAACATATAACAACCATAACGACATACTACTATAAGTATGTAAATGATAATCAACAAGAGATTAATCAATATCACAAGAATCTTCTCAAAGATAAAATAGGGTTTCATACCCTAAACTTGTATTCATAACAAGTCAATGACACACAAATTCACCAATGCACAAAAATTGATAAAACTTATCAATGGAAATCACGAAAATTGGTGAAGCATAAAATTCTAGAAATCATCACAAGAAATCCAGAAATCACAAGAAGGGGGAGGCCTATCACAAAACGGGAATATGAAAACTCACCAACACGTGTATCACAAGACGAGACGCTATCTCATGGTAGCTAACCATTAATTTTGAACCGAAACTCCATAAGAATGGTCCGAAGACCATGGGGCGCTACCCCACATATGTGATGGTGAAACATCACACAAACGGGGTTTAGTCTCCCTCGTAGACAAAGAGACATCGCACAATTGCTACTCTAAATCAAATCATAAAAATGATCGTCATGATCATCAAGAAGTGTCAATCACACCAAGCTAGTAAATATATGAGTTTAGCTTCATGTCCCATAACCACTTGCTTAACTTAAATATTTACGAACAAGCTATGAATCTTCACTAGAAAATTGTCACAAGAGGCTCAATCGAACAAGTCCAAGAATTAACCAACGAAGTGAACGCAAGCGTTTCATACCACTCATTTTACTAAGTCGTTTAATTAGATTTCTCATCCGAGTGAAGTAAAGGCTTGTATATACTAGTAGATTGGAAAACGGTTTGAGAAAAAGAGCTTGGTAATAAAATAGTGTTGAAATCGCTTTGATAAAAGAGTTTTGATATTTACTACTAGTATTGAAACCTTCATATTTTTAAAGTGACGAGTCACAAAACGATTACAGAAACAATCAGTCACAAAACTTCACATACGAAGATGTGAATGAAATCCAAGGAAATCAACTCAAGATGCATCAAAGTAAAAGTAGATGGTGCGACCAAGCATGCCGAGCGACCTAACCAAATACAGGTCATACGACCTAAGTATAAAAAGCGAGCGACCTAACGTTTTAACAGAGCTGTGCGACCTAACGTGTTACGACCTAAGTCTTGGCCGAGCTAAACAGTTAACAGGGACGTGCAACCTAAGTCATGACCGAGCTAAGAAAAGGATCGAGCGACCTAATGAGGAAACGGGTCGAACGACCTAGAGGCATATCATGCCGAGCGACCTAAGTGAAACGAGCTAGGCATACGACCTAACTGGAGAGCGACCTAAGAGAAAACAGGTCGAGCGACCTAAGATAGAACGACCTACCAAGAACGCGACCTAACAGTGGTGCGACCTAGCGGGGTGAGCGACCTAACACGGTCGAGTTAAGGGAAGGTGCGACCTAGAGAGGTGCGACCTAATGGGAGCGAACTAGGAAGTGGCACGACCTATGGCAAAACGACCTAATGAGGTCTCGAGATGCTTCAATGGTCAAGCGACCTAAGGACGATCAAAGCAGAACGACCTAAGCAACTATATGTGGCCGAGCGACCTAAAGAAGACAGGTCACACGACCTAAAGCCCAGCGACCAACGACCTAGCGACCTAGCATGCGAGCGACCTAGCGACCTAAGTGCATGCGAGCGACCTAAGTCCAGAACGAAAATCTGCAGGCAGTGGCTTCGAGACAGTGCGACCTAAGACCCAGACTTTGCTAAAAACGCTGAAAAATTGGGTTTCTCACCAATTCAATCCAAACCAAAAGCAAATGTACATGCTAATGCGATAGGGAATCATTCCCAATAGTCCAATGACAGTTATAGGCAAGATGTGAGATAAAAATCTCACCTTATCCACGAAATTGATGGAGATAAAGTTTGAAAGAAAAGCAAGAACAATCACAAGCTTGAATCTATGTTCTTCACTTGAATTTGGAGTAGATGTTGGATTAGCAACGAAGAAGAAGACTTTGGAGTTTTAATTTCCCATTCCCTCCACCATTTTTGATAAAGCTTCAAAGTTTAAGAAATTAGAAATGAAGTATGAAGAGAAGGAGGGTGATGGGCTGAGTTAGAAGAGGTTCAGCCCAAACCAAAAGCCCAAAGCAAAAAGTGATGAAAATTCCACTATCTCCAAACATATCGAAGTTTACACTCAAAAAGATCGCAAACGTCATTTTGAACTCAATGGAAGTGGTCTTGAGTCCTAATTTGACCATATGCAAAAAGTAGCTTTTCGGACCAAAATCCGATTAACGATAAAATATTTAAATAAAATATTTAAATATAAAATCAATAAATATGCGGGTTGTTACAGACTCCCCTCCTTAAAGAAATTGCGTCCTTGCAATATATAAGATGGAAATAAAAAGTAACAACCATAAAAGCATATTAACACAAAAGAAATTTGAAATAAGAAGTTTACCTCAAAGAGCATGAGAAAGTAAATCCAGATGTGTTCGCTCGATGAATTCTCTAGATTCCCAAGAGCAATCCTTAGGATTTGTGGACCACTAAACTTTAACAAGCGGAACATCTTTATTTCAAAGTTGTTTGACCTCCGAAGCAATAATTCGAATAGGATGCTGCTCATAAGTTAAATTAGGTGAAACTTCAATCTCTTCCACAACACCAGGCTCAAGAACAGAATCGGAATCTCGAAGGCACTTCCGCAATTGAGAAACGTGAAACACGTCATGCATAGCAGAAAATTGAGCCGGTAAAGAAAGGCGATAAGCCATGGAACCAATACGTTCAGTGGTAGGAAATGGCCCAATATATCGAGGCGCTAACTTTCCCGATCGACTGAAGCGTATAACACCCTTCATAGGTGAAACACGAATAAATACAAGATCACCAACAGAAAATTCTAATTTCCTTCTTCGATTATCGGCATAGGACTTTTGTCTACTCTGAGCTTCTTTCATCCTACGACGAATAAGATCAATCTTTTCTGTGGAATCTCAAATAAAATCTGGACCTAAGACCAGCTTCTCACCGGCCTCAAGCCAACAAGAAGGAGATCGACATGGCCTTCCATAGAGTGCCTCAAAAGGAGCCATACCAATACTAGATTGGAAGCTATTATTATAGGAAAATTCAACAAGTGAAATATGATCTTCCCAACTTCCACCGAAATCAAGCACACAAGCACGAAGAAGATCTTAAAGAGTTGGATTCACACGCTCAGTTTGTCCATCGGACTGGGGGTGATAAGCGGTGCTAAAATTAAGCTTCGTTCCCAAAGCTTTTTGAAGACTCTTCCAGAATCCACTAGTAAATAGTGGATCACGATCACTAACAATGGAAGAAGGAACTCCATGCAGTTTAACAATTTCTTTGATAAAGAGTTTGGCTAGAAGAGGAACGGTTCGGTTCGACCGAACATGGATAAAATGGGCAGATTTAGTAAGTTTGTCAACGATCACCCATAAACTAGTATGACCCGAACGAGAAAGGGGAAGGCCATCAATAAAATCCATGGAAATTTGATCCCACTTCCAAACTGGAATTTCCAATGGTTGCAATAACCCACCAGGCCTTTGATGTTCGGCCTTGACAAGTTGGCAAGTCATGCAACACTTAACAAAGTTAGCAATATCAGATTTCATTCCCTCCCAGTAATAAAGTTGCTTCATATCTGCGTACATTTTACTACTACCGGGATGAATGGCAAATTTGGAACGATGAGAATCTTCTAAAATATCTTTACGAAGATCTCAACTATTTGGTATGACAAGTCTACCAAATTTTCGGATGCCGCCACGAAAATCAATATCAAAGTCTTTCAAACCTTCAATATCGGTTTTATCCTTAAGATTTTGGTCAAGCAAAGCCAATTCAGGATCTAGCTATTGAGCTTCTAGAATGCGGTCTAAAAGAGAAGGATGAGCCTCAAGGCTACATAAAACAAGAGATGAACATAAATCGGAAACACGATCTCGAATTTCACAAGTGGATAAAACCTCGAGATCCTTCCATTCGGATATCATCATAGAAACAACCGCTTGTTGCTTGCGACTAAGTGCATCGGCAACTCGATTTCCCTTTTCGGGAGTATAAAGGATATCAAGATCATAAGAGGCAAGGAACTCGAGCTAACGTTGTTGATGCAAATTAAGTTCCTTTTGAGAAAATAAATATTTCAAAGACTTATGATCGGTGTAAAGTATAAATTTCTCTCCCAAAAGATAATGTCGCCAAATTTGAAGGGCGAAAACGATAGCCGCGAGTTCTAAATCATGTGTGGCATATCTAGTCTCAATCGGCTTCAATTGCCTAGAAGCATAAGCAATAACATGTTCTTTTTGCATAACAACGGCACCCAGACCAACGCGACTAGCATCGGTATAGACAACAAAATCTTGATTCCCTTCGGGAATAACAAGAATGGGAGCATCAGAAAGGAGTTCTTTTAATTTTTGAAAATAAGTTTCACATTTGTCCGACCTAATGTATTTAATACCTTTCTTTGTTAAGCCAGTAAGAGGCACGGAAATCTTAGAAAAGTCTTTTATGAAACGGCGGTAATAACCTGCCAATCCGAGAAAGCTACGGATTTTAGTCACGCTCTCCGGTCTCTTCCAATTTTGAATCACTTCAATCTTTGAAGGATCCACTGATATTCCGGATTTGGAAATAATATGACCGAGAAACTTCACACTAGATTGCCAAAAATGGCATTTAGAAAAATTTGCCTTTAATTGATTGCTCCTAAGAGTTTCCAATACAATCCGAAGATGCTTTTCATGTTCCTCCTCGGTTTTAGAATACACAAGAATATCATCAATAAAGATGAGGACAAACCGATCAAGGAAATCTTTGAAAACTCGATTCATAAGGTCAACGAAATAAGCCGGAGCATTCGTTAAACCAAATGGCATAACTAGCCATTCATAAGATCCATAACGTGTACGGAACGAAGTCAAAGGAATACTATCCTCTGCAATACGAAGCTGATGGAAACCGGTAGCCAAATCCAATTGTGAAAAGACTCTAGCACCACTAAACTGATCGAATAGATCATCAATCCGAGGCAAAGGATATTTATTCTTAATAGTTAGATCATTAAGCTTGCGGTAGTCGACGCAAAGCCTAAGTGTACCATCGGACTTATTTACGAAAATAGCTGAAGCTCCCCAAGGCGAGGAACTTGAGCGAATAAGTTGCTTCGTCTCCAACTCAGATAGTTGTTTGCGCATCTCTTCATTCTCCTTATTGGACATGCGATAAGGAGGACAAGTAATATGTTGAGCTCCAGGTATAAGATTAATTTTGAACTCAATTGCTCGCTTAGGTGGTAATCCTAAGACGGGCTCAAAAATGTCAGAAAATTCACTAACGACGTGAATAAGAGAAATGACATCTTCCTCATCATCATTATCATCATCACGAGGATTTAAATAATATAAATATGCAACCAAAGCGGAATCCGATCTTTAAGAACAATAGAAATCTGCTTAACAGATAGTGGATGTCGAAGACAAATAGTCTGCTCAGGACATAGGATATGAGCTTCATAACGATTAAGCCAATCCATTCCCAAAATCATTCCAAAGCCTAAGTAATGCATGACATGCAAATCGGCTAGGAAAGAAAAGTCACACAAAATAATCTCGACATCTTTACAAAGCAGACTAAGAGTTGCGGATCCACCAACCGGATTCGCAATTCTTAAAGAAGTCGTTAAAGCAACAACCTTAGGGAAAAAGTGTCTATAAGTTCCTTTGATATAAAAGAATGGGATGCTCCCGTATCAAAGAGAACTCTAATAGGTTGATCATGAAATATAATAATGCCATCAAGGACAGAATGAGACATACCTTGACCGCGAGATGTGTTGCCAGAGGCTTGAGCCACATTAAGCTTTCCCTCCTTCTTACCCTGAAGCCTGGGGCATAAATGTATATAATGATCCGGGCTTTTACAATAGCGACAAGAGCGGGGCTTGGAACACTTGTTCGCAAAATGGTCCTTAGAACCACAGTTATAGCATTGCCCGCTACTAGAGTCTTTGCTGCCGGAGGTGCAGGTTTCCCCTTTTTGTTGGGATAAGGACCTTTGAATTTGTTTGGCCTCTTCTTGTTGTTGAAGTTTGGTTTGGCACCCACAACTTCAACATCACTGTCCTTATCAGCCTCTTCAAGACGAAGAGCGATATCAATGAGTTGATCGAAAGAAACTTCTAATTTTAGAAGTAATGGCTTCTTGAGATTCTTGTTTAAGCCATAGACGAATCTCTGGTTCTACTTCAATGGGGTGTTGATGTATTCAACCCCATATTTGGACAGTGACTCGAAAGATGCAACATAATCTGTCATAGAGGATTCACCTTGAACAAGGTCTATGAAACGTCGAGCCAATGTCACTTTCTCTGCTTCTGGTATGAATTTTAATTCAAAGCGTTCCCGGAATTTCTCCCAGGTGAAATCTGCTTCATTAATTTCAGAAATAAGAAGTTCGTACCAATCCAATGCTCTCTCTTGGAGCATACTGGAAGCCACCTGAACACGGTGAAGATCGACAAGATTCATGCGAGAAAAGATTCGATCGCATGTTCTTAACCAAGCCTGGACTTCAATAATAGTTTCGAAACCCTTGAATGGTTTCCCACCCAAGTTAGTATAATCATTGCACAAACGTGCAAATCCAGACTTAGGATGAGTAGGCTCCTGATTAGGACCGGCTGCCTGAGCATTCTTTACTAAATCAAGAAGCTGTTGAGCAGTCATAAAAACTCCATCATGGGGAGTGACAGTAGATGGTCCGGCTCTAGGACGACCTGGTCTAGACATTCTCTTCTTTAAGAAAGAGAGAAGAAGGAAAGTTATTCTCCAATTAAATATCAAGCAAATCTTGATAGATAGAACAAGGATACAAAAAAGGAAATAGGATAAATCGGTACAAAGACTCGAATTAAATCCTAAGGCACGACTCCTAAGTTGGACTTAGGACGATGATCCTTGTTAAGTTATTCTACATTGTTCCGAAGTTTGGCTCTGATACCAAGCTGTGACGCCCCACCTCTATACCCACGCTAGCCAAGAACACTACGGTGTAATGCTATCAACTAGCACGGAGAATAAGGCTGTTAAGGAGCGACCCTCCATGTAACTCCTTTGTGCGAGCACCGATATGTTAGATAGTATAGCATGAACTTCATTTAAGGAGGAAGTCCAACATACCGATACAAGCCCAAAGCTATCACACAGTGGCTATAAATAATCTTCGGAAGCAAACATAGAAATAAACATAACATAAATCAGTCATAGACATCCATATCACAAAGGCAGAAAAAGATATGAATATATGTATATCACATGAAAGTGTATATCAGAGTAGTGGTCAGAAAGATCCACGATAATACAAAAGAATAGCAACACGTGCTATACAAAAGAATTAGTACACAACATAGAGTCTACATCTCAAATGTGTACATCCAAAAATTACTAATCTAAGTAGTTAGCCAAAAGTCAGAATAATCCCAGAAGAGAAGTCAAGCAGAAGCACCAGTAACATCACGGTCTGACCCGAGTATTATTTATAAGAAAATAATAAACGGATCAGTCTAGCTATAAATATTAGATGATAAGGTATAGAATAAATGATATGGCATGAACATATAACAACCATAACGGCATACTACTATAAGTAAGTAAATGATAATCAACAAGAGATTAATCAATATCACAAGAATCTTCTCAAAGATAAAATAGGGTTTCATACCCTAAACTTCTATTCATAACAAGTCAATGACACACAAATTCACCAATGCACAAAAATTGATAAAACTTACCAATGGAAATCACGAAAATTGGTGAAGCACAAAATTCCAGAAATCATCACAAGAAATCCAGAAATCACAAGAAGGAGGAGGCCTATCACAAAACGGGAGTATGAAAACTCACCAACACGTGTATCACAAGACGAGACGCTATCTCATGGTAGCTAACCATTAATTTTGAGCCGAAACTCCACAAGAATGGTCCGAAGACCATGGGGCGCTACCCCACATATGTGATGGTGAAACATCACACAAACGGGGTTTAGTCTCCCTCGTAGACAAAGAGACATCGCACAATTGCTAGTCTAAATCAAATCATAAAAATGATCGTCATGATCATCAAGAAGTGTCAATCACACCAAGCTAGTAAATATATGAGTTTAGCTTCATGTCCCATAACCACTTGCTTAACTTAAATATTTACGAACAAGTTGTGAATCTTCACTAGAAAATTGTCACAAGAGGCTCAATCGAACAAGTCCAAGAATTAACCGACGAAGTGAACGCAAGCGTTTCATACCACTCATTTTACTAAGCCGTTTAATTAGATTTCTCATCCGAGTGAAGTAAAGGCTTGTATATACTAGTAGATTGGAAAACGGTTTGAGAAAAAGAGCTTGGTAATAAAATAGTGTTGAAATCGCTTTGATAAAAGAGTTTTGATATTTACTACTTGTATTGATACCTTCATATTTTTAAAGTGACGAGTCACAAAACGATTGCAGAAACAATCAGTCACAAAACTTCACATACGAAGACGTGAATGAAATCCAAGGAAATCAACTCAAGATTCATCAAAGTAAAAGTAGATGGTGCAACCAAGCATGCCGAACGACCTAACCAAATACAGGTCATACGACCTAAGTATAAAAGACAAGCGACCTAACGTTTTAACAAAGCTGTGCGACCTAACGTGTTACGACCTAAGTCTTGGCCGAGCTAAACAATTAACAGGGACGTACGACCTAAGTCATGACCGAGCTAAGAAAAGGATCGAGCGACCTAACGAGGAAACGGGTCGAACGACCTAGAGGCATATCATGCCGAGCGACCTAAGTGAAACGAGTTAGGCATACGACCTAACTGGAGAGCGACCTAAGAGAAAACAGGTCGAGCGACCTAAGATAGAACGACCTACCAAGCACGCGACCTAACAGTGGTGCGACCTAGCGGGGGGAGCGACCTAACACGGTCGAGTTAAGGGAAGGCGCGACCTAGAGAGGTGCGACCTAATGGGAGTGAACTAGGAAGTGGCGCGACCTATGGCAAAATGACCTAACGAGGTCTCGAGATGCTTCAATGGTCAAGCGACCTAAGGACGATCAAAGCAGAACGACCTAAGCAACTATATGTGGCCGAGCGACCTAAAGAAGACAGGTCACACGACCTAAAGCCCAACGACCAACGACCTAGCAACCTAGCATGCGAGCGACCTAGCGACCTAACTGCAGGCGAGCGACCTAAGTCCAGAATGAAAATCTGCAGGCAGTGGCTTCGAGATAGTGCGACCTAAGACCCAGACTTTGCCAAAAACATTGAAAAATTGGGTTTCTCACCAATTCAATCCAAACCAAAAGCAAATGTACATGCTAATGCGATAGGGAATCATTCCCAACAGTCTAATGATAGTTATAGGCAAGATGTGAGATAAAAATCTCAACTTTTCCACGAAATTGATGGAGATGAAGTTTGAAAGAAAAGCAAGAACAATCACAAGCTTGAATCTATGTTCTTCACTTGAATTTGGAGTAGATGTTGGATTAGCAATGAAGAAGAAGACTTTGGAGTTTTAATTTCCCATTCCCTCCACCATTTTTGATAAAGCTTCAAAGTTTAAGAAATTAGAAATGAAGTATGAAGAGAAGGAGGGTGTTGGGCTGAGTTAGAAGAGGTTCAGCCAAAACCAAAAGCCCAAAGCAAAAAGTGATGAAAATTCCACTATCTCCAAACATATCGAAGTTTACACTCAAAAAGATCGCAAACGTCATTTTGAACTCAATGGAAGTGGTCTCGAGTCCTAATTTGACCGTATGCAAAAAGTAGCTTTTCGGACCAAAATCCGATTAACGATAAAATATTTAAATAAAATATTTAAATATAAAATCAATAAATATGCAGGTTGTTACAAGGTTAAAAATCAAAAACTCCACGCCACCGCCGCCAAAGTCCTCTTCGCCACCTCCGGCCATTTTTCCTGGCAACCCCATAGGCTCCTCTATCTCCACAAGCAACCCCGACCAACTTGAATCATTGGATCACCAGAAAATGATTAAAAAGCATATTTTGTTCTACTGTGAACTGCTCGTGACATACACAACTAAAAATCACCATATTAGTTTTAAAAATACTATCTTTGGCTGTTAATTCAAGTTATACAATCGAATCAATAATTTAAGATATTCGAAATTTCCAGAGACTTAAGTTTTACTGTAAAAACTTGATCTTTCACTCTAAATACCTTTATACTTCACAAAACCATTTTTAGATGATAAATCATACTTGAACACAACTATTTTGTGTTGAAACCCAAGCCTAATATGGATTATAAAACAAGAAGTTGAATTTTTCTTGTTGGGTTGTACTCTGTAACTAAACAGAGAAGAAGAGGTACTGGCATGTGTATATACAATCAAAACAATGGCAATATACATTCAAGTTTGAACAACCATATGTTACTCACCTTAAACATCTTTAGTTTCCAGAAGTTTTGAAGTTGAAAGTTGAAGCTTTTTGAATTTGAATTGAAAACTGGGTTAAAGTTGATACTGGAAGTCTTTGCTTGATCTCAGAATCTCTTTTGATAATATTTGTTTGATTGTTTAAAGTGGATGTTTGTTTAAAATGATTCTTTACTTCAGTTTTTTTTCTTTTGCTCAGTTTAAAATGGATGAACGAAAACTGAAATGAAGTTTTTTTGTGATATGTTGAAATGTATAGGTTGAAATGAAGTGTACAGGTTATAACAATTTGTACAAAGTGATGATTTACATTGTACAAGTGATCTGATATTTTGTACAAAGAAAATAGGGATATTTTCTTGGTTTAGAGGCTGATGAGTGTTTGCATTTATTGCCTTGTACCATGTTTATTTTTCTTCTTATTCGGCTGTACCAAAATGGAGATAGTGGTGGCTTCTATGCAAGCTTTTATACTTTATATATTTTTGTTTCATTTGTTACTTGTTTCATATTTTTTCAAATGTATTTGTTTTGTCTTTAACTTGTCTTTATACTTTCATATGCATTTGGTTTTGTTTTATCTTTTTCAATTATTATTTTTGAATGCATTTCTATTTTTTAATATGTTGTTAAAATTTATTTAATGTATTTACTATATGTATTTTTCTATAATTTATCTTATGTATTTTTCTTATATTTATTTCTATCTCCATTATTTATTTCTAACTTAAATACTAATTATTTTTATATTCATTTGGTAATATAAGTGAATTTCTAGATTTTAATTTGTTATTAGATTTTATCCAATGTATTTATTTTATACTTTTATATCATATATATAATTTGTATTTTTATTTTCAAACCGTTTATTTACAATTTAAATTCAAACAAACATATATACATATATTTATAATTTCAAATTGACTCATATATACCCAAATATATATATATATATATTCACATATATACATATATACAATATTTTAAATTTAAATGATTTATACAGAATATATTTGAATCCGGGGAAACTCGCATCACTTTATCGATTTATTTTACAATTTTTATTCAAAAAATTAAATTAATTATTAATTTAAATATATATAAAATTTGGGGTCGTTACAGACTTCCCCCCTTAAAAAAAATTTCGTCCTCGAAATTGCACAGTTCGTTTTATAAATTATCCACGCACTCAGAATAGACTAATGACAACTCAAACTATACTAGCAAACACATGGATTCTTACGGGTAATTTTCAATATATCTTACATTAAATACTACTCATAATATTCATACATATGTCATAATCATACATTACCCTATCCCAAAAGAAGTCAACCCAACCAACTACAGATCCTCACTATTAGAGCTTCCTCTCTCAGGCCCTGACAGCTCTCTAACCTCCGCCTCAGTGTCTATCTCATAAACCTCCTCTGGATCAGATTTTACCGGAATATACCCAACACCGTCTGGGTCTTCTACTGCATTATCCAAATCCCAAATGATCACATCATCATTTTCTGACACCACCTCTTCCTCATCTTCAAATTCCTCTTCATCCTCAAATTCTTCTTCATCTTCGAATTCTTCTTCGGCTTCTTCTACTTGAGGTTGTGGCTGCTCCACAGGCTCCTCTGGAACCTCCTCATGAACTGACGACTCACCTAAATCATCCCGAACCCTACTGGATGAAGCATGATCACCCACTCTTCTGGCTTTGGAGAATGTTCCTCCCCTACTTATACTATGGGTTCTCTACAATCAAAACCAAAATCCAAAAATAAGATTCTATGATTTTAGGAATTCATAGGCAAAGAAATACATCAAAGTTGATATTTCAAAATGTATTCTACCCACTTTAAATTCCTAGTATCCTAGATTTCAAAATTTTCAGTTTAAAAATCAAAATATACCTATTAACCATAGCAACCAAAGCAAACAAGGCCACAAATTCATCTAAACAAAAAATTCTGACCGACTTATTTGGAGTTTATGTCCCATATTAATATATCGAATCTTCTTCTTGGATCTACCAGAAATTGTCGAAGAATTGAGAGAAAAAATGCTGAACAAAAGAAATTGATAGAGAAAAGATTGCTTCCTTGTTGTTACAGGGTATTGACCATTTATAGTCGTACTCCCCTGTCCCCTATCTCGTCCCCTTCTTACACTCATACTCACTATCAGTGGATAGCAAAAGAATTTACTGAGGCATTCGAACGGATATCTGAGGAATACTCATTCTAAGGTATACTTCACCCTATCTCTAATGAGCTACATAATGTGTTATATTCCATAGCTAAATTTTTACCCTCAGCTCTGATACCAAATGTAGCGATCCTGAACTCGGCCTTCGAAAATCGGCACCCGTACTTCACTTGTACTCAAAATGCCGCAGATTCAAACGCCGAATTTGGCTCACCGGAGCTTATAACACCATTAAGTATAACAACACAGCGGAAGAAAGAAATAGATGATATCATATACAATTCCAATAAATACAATATCCAGAATGATATACAACAATGATATCAATATGATACAACAATATCAGAGATAAATAATGATACAGCGGAAATAACAGAAATGATAACTCCAAATGATCAGTCAGAGTGGTTGAGTCCAACCACTCCAATGTCAAGCTCGAACCACAAAGATAAGCAATGTCGGTCGTCCGTGAACTCCAAGAAATGAACTAGCTCCAGATAATCTACTAACCTGACTATCTGAAAAACCCAACTCTAGACTTCCCGTGTGGAAAATTATGGGCACCCAGAGTTTAGGAAGGGAACAATAAACTCCGAGTCAGTCATGGGACTGGTGTGAGTAACAAAAACAGTTTATCTTTAAAACAAACTACAAAAGAATTTTAAACATTGAAATCCGCAATGCTTTTGGAAAATGAAACTACCATAAGACCTCCCGCCACACACACAATGCAAACGCAGAATTGGAGGAGATTTCTTCTTATGATAGTCAAATATGCTTACTACGCAAAAGAAAAACTCTTTTGATATTATTATTAGTGCATAGTGCAGAAACATTTTGAAAGTATAATATTAATCTTAGCCAACATACAACCATTATTGTATGCCTACTATAGCTACCATCTAAACAGTGGTGACCACCATAAGTAAATGGCAGGTTCTACAACTAAAACCGTACAGGGTTCGTATTGGAAATTGGATTTCCAACAAATGGTCAGGCTAAGGAACTTCCTATGCCACGTAGGAACGCCTATGGAGGGACGCCCCAAGAACTAACTAGCTCTCTGCCAACAAAAGGCCGGGTTACCTCTGACACTAGGTAACTACTACACGAATATGCCATCCCCCGGTCCTTTGGGACCTTTATCCAAGGGCCCTCGATCACAAAGCAACAATCACACAGAGTAAATGAGATTGGAGCAACCACATAGGTTAAATACCAGGGCTCCATACCTGATACCACCCTTTTCCAGAAGGAAATGACATACCCTGAAGGGTGCGACCCTCATAACCTTGCTGCATCATTCTTGTTTCGACCATTTCCGGTCTGTGAGGCTAGATGAGGTCTCTTCCACAAAGCTATGCTTTTTCACAAATCCATGCTTTGATCACAAATGATCAATAAATGATCATCACACAGCAACACTCAACATGCCACATTACCAAATTGGGAGTATATCACTGATAAATTTCAGCTACATAACCTCTGAGCTCATACGTCTCAGAGAAGGGTGTTAAGCTAAGAGAATAAATTCTCCGCCACCAAATAGAATTATATTTGAAAGAAATCAGCTTTATATCTCAAAGTGTAATGTCAGACATGTAACCATACAAGTCTGTTCCGGGTTCGAACTGAACCGAAGGCACTTCCAAAGAAGCCCTTGCAATCCGGGTATTCACAATCCCGATCGAATTTCCCATCACTTAGGAAATCTCTATACCAGCGCGACTCAGTGCAGAGACAATCGATAAGTCATCCTATCGTTCTCACAAATACCCGATCTTCACCACCGGTCTTCAATTGCCATCCATATACGACGTATCATTATTCGGAATGGGTTATACGACACAAAGGTCCTCTCCCGACTAAACCGAATAATGAGCGCGATATTTAAAAACATATGGATAATGGATTTCAATTAAGTCACAACTGATTATCCAAAACTTTCTTTCAAATGGTTTAAACACATTACCATTTTAATCTTTTTAAACAAAAGATTCAATTCAAAAAGTTTACCCGGTTTCACAAAGATTCATTCACAGATTTCCCAAATAAATTTCCATTCCAATTGGATTAACTCATTAAAGATTTAATTCATAGCTTTCAAAACACATTTCCAAAGATTTATTCGTAATTTGGAAAACCATCTTCAATTCAAACTTAAAATTTCTTTAATTCAAATTGGAAATTCATTTCTTATATAAGAGCTTTTACCAGTTGAAAACAATTAGTTTTTCAAATCATTGAATTCAATTTCAAGTATTGAATTCAAATTTAAACCAAATTATTAAGATACCAAGTTTTATTAAGTTATTTAAAATAACTTTACATTTGAAACTCATTTACAAAGCTCTTAAATTCCAATTTCCAAAACTACGTGGATTCAAGAATTCAATCTTTAAAATTGTCAACAATCTGTGACTTAACTGATTTCCATGTGAAATCCATATTTGTGTGTGTATGGTGTAGTCCAGGGGTTTCACATAATAGTGCAACAACATTCAATCATCACAGATCAGAATATAGAAATATAGTTGATAAGCGGTATAAACTATAACGCTTATCTGTTATTCACAGATCACAGATATGCAAATCACATATAATAATTTCATTCATCCCAGATAAATGAACTACAGTATATATTACACACAAATCAGAAGATATCACAAGGCATTACAAATCAAAGATATTAAACAATTCAATTATCCAATCAAGTCCAAACAATCACAAGTGAATTTTATAAATCAACTAATTCATTTAAATCAGATGTATCAATTATTAATCCGGGTTAATTATCATGATTTAATTACGAATTGTTTGAAAATCTTTCTTCCAAAATTTTATTAGTTAACCTGTAATTATTAACTAATCATTCTTAATTAATGAACCAATTAATTTTTAATTATTAAATTAATCTTAATTAATTGCCATTATTAATTAATCCTTTAATTTATTACCAAATAGTTAACTCAAATTTCAAATCATCATTTAATTAATTACATTCAGTAATTATCTATTAATTACTTCTCTAAGTAATTAAACTTTTCAAAATTATCAAATGATTATTCCGAATTAATTAACTTAAGAAATTAACTTGAACAAATTCAATTCACTCAATTAATTATACTGAATAATTAATTCCACAATTACTGTCATTAAGTAATTATACTTAATAGTTCCACAATTGATTATTATTAATTTAATCAATCTAAATTTTTTTTTGTTAAAATTTATCACATTAATTAATTGTTCAAATAATCTTAGTTAATGATTTTATTAACTATTAAATCTCTTTAATCACCTTTTAAAGAAAATTTCTTATATTAATCATTTTTGATTATAAATTGATTAACCATTAAGAATTCATTTATTAATGAATTTTTAAATCAGAAATCTTCATTTTTTTAAGTAACACATTCATATTTATGATTAAATGATGATTTACAATATATTGAAAACACTATTTCAAATTTCTTTTTTAATTCCAATTTAGATTTAAAATTTGAAATAAATCCTTAATTAATTTTAATAAAGCTTAAAGAAAATCTCCTTAACATTTTAAATTTACATAGTAAAATAACCATTGATTACAAAAGAAATTTTAAAGAGTAAAAAAATCAATTTTTCTTTAACTTTAACATTTTAACTCATTGCCACACTTAAGTGATAAAACTTAATCAAATAACAAAATCTTAAAATCTGATTTATTAGTTCCAGGGTTTAAATTTTAACTTGTTTAAATTTTTCCATTTACAAATTGAAGATTTATTTTAAATTCAAATTCTTTCAAACATTTAGTGGTTTTTGAGTTATTTAAATAATTTGAATTTTAAACTTTATTTATTTACAAACTTCATTTTAATTCAAACTTGGATCTTTATTTACATTTTTAGATTTAAACACAGTTTAAAACTTTGCTTGATAAATTTAAATTTGGTTTAAAATCTTTAAAACAGAGAACAGTTTTCAAGTTGAAAACTGGGACAAAACACTGACCCGAGACTTCATGAATTTACTTCGAGTAAATTGCTCGAATCACTCCAGTCACACGCGTGAATCCCCTCTGTTCTTTCCAGGCAACAACATACTCAAGCACTAGAGTGCAAGTGCACATGCACATCGCCTTTGGCGATCTACCGGCATCGCCACGTTGTCGAACACGTCGACAATCACCCACGTGTGAATCTCCGACCATCAGAATCTCGCCTCCACCTCGCATTCGAAATCGAGTTAGACTCAAAACCTGGAACACTCAGACCCAACACAACCGAAAGCCTGTCAACGCCATTTCCTTGAAACTCTGACCACCAGGACATCAACGACTTTGTCTACACGTTCCCCAACACCTACCCTACCACTTCCCAAGACCACGTGCAACTTGACACACTGAGGAGGTCGCGGTGATCATTTTCTCGACCACCTCAAAAACTAGGTTAAAAATCAAAAACTCCACACCGTCTTCGCCAAAGTCCTCTTCGCCACCTCCGGCCATTTTTCCTGGCAACCCCATAGGCTCCTCTATCTCCACAAGCAACCCCGACCAACTCGAATCATTCGATCACTAGAAAATGATTAAAAAGCATATTTTGTTCTACTGTGAACTGCTCGTGACATACACAACTAAAAATCACCATATTAGTTTTAAAAATCCTATCTTTGGCTGTTAATTCAAGTTATACAATCGAATCAATAATTTAAGATATTCGAAATTTCCAGAGACTTAAGTTTTTACTGTAAAAACTTGATCTTTCACTCTATATACCTTTATACTTCACAAACCCATTTTTAGATGATAAATCATACTTGAACACAACTATTTTGTGTTGAAACCCAAGCCTAATATGGATTATAAAACAAGAAGTTGAATTTTTCTTGTTGGGTTGTACTCTGTAACTAAACAGAGAAGAAGAGGTACTGGCATGTGTATATACAATCAAAACAATGGCAATATACATTCAAGTTTGAACAACCATATGTTACTCACCTTAAACATCTTTAGTTTCCAGAAGTTTTGAAGTTGAAAGTTGAAGCTTTTTGAATTTGAATTGAAAACTGGGTTAAAGTTGATACTGGAAGTCTTTGCTTGATCTCAGAATCTCTTTTGGTAATATTTGTTTGATTGTTTAAAGTGAATGTTTGTTTAAAATGATTCTTTACTTCAGTTTTTTTTTCTTTCGCTCGGTTTAAAATGGATGAACGAAAACTGAAATGAAGTTGTTTTGTGATGTGTTGAAATGTATAGGTTGAAATGAAGTGTACAGGTTATAACAATTTGTACAAAGTGATGATTTACATTTTACAAGTGATCTAATATTTTGTACAAAGAAAATAGGGATATTTTCTTGGTTTAGAGGCTGATGAGTGTTTGCATTTATTGCCTTGTACCATGTTTATTTTTCTTCTTATTCGGCTGTACCAAAATGGAGATAGTGGTGGCTTCTATGCAAGCTTTTATACTTTATATATTTTTGTTTCATTTGTTACTTGTTTCATATATTTTTCAAATGTATTTGTTTTGTCTTTAACTTGTGTTAACGTTAAAATATGAACGATAACACCCGGTGTGTGTAATAAGATCGTGAAAGCACCACCCGTGTGACGGGAACAGAAATTAAGCAGGAAAGTAGCAGAAATGCAGTAAATGAACAACAGATTTATAGTGGTTCGGCCCATAATTGAGCCTACGTCCACTTTATAGTCTCTTATTGCTGATTCGGTTACAATTTGATACAAATCTCTTCAAGAAACAGTACAATTCGATCACAAGAAACAATCTAGACTACTAGCTCAATCTTCGACGGTGAAACTCGATGAATCCATCTCGGATGTAAGGAATTTCTCTCGAAGCTTGTTGTAGTGTCGTGAATGCTTGAAGGATCCTTGATTACTGAATGAATGAAGAGTTCGACGGAGTAACAGCGCTGTAGAAATGATTTGCCAAAAGTCTCTCTCATGTTGGAAGTGATGTCCTATTTATAGAAGCTGATTTCTGGGCAGGAAATTTGCCTAAGTCTTAGGTCGCGCACGACCTTAGTTAGGTCGTAGGTCGCGAGCGACCTAAGCTAGGTCGCTGTCCCCTTGCGGCTTCAGGAGTTAGCTAGTAAAACTGTACTTGGCTTCATTTGATCAAGTAATAGTTCGCACGCGAGTTACAGAATAGCTGTGGGAGCTCTAGGTCATAGGGCGCTGAACCTGCTTTAATAGTTAGGTCGCTAACCTCTTTAAGTCGTCAAGTCCCTTAGGTCGCTAACTACCTTAGGTTGTTAAGTCCTTTAGGTCGCTAGCTACCTTAGGTCGTTGAGTTCCATAGGTCGCAATCCTTTCTGCTGCAAGGTCGCAAGGCCTTCTGGATCTTAGGTCGCGAAGCTTTCCTGCCTCCTTAGGTCGCAAGGTCTTCTGCAGCCTTAGGTCGCAAACCCTTCTGGATCTTAGGTCGCGCAGCTTTCCTGTTGCCTTAGGTCGCAAGCCCTTCTGGATCTTAGGTCGCGAAGAAGTTAGGTCGCTAACTTCTTATCTTGATAAGTCGTGGACTTTCTCAGTTAGATCGCTATGTAGTTAGGTCGTAGGTTTTTCTTAGGTCGCAAGCTCCTTTAGGTCGCAGAGCCTCTTAAGTCGTAGCTTTTCCTTAGGTCGCAACATTCTTAGGTCGCAGCTTTTCCTTAGGTCGCAACATTCTTAGGTCGCATCCTTCTTAGGTCGTAGCTTTCTTTGGTCGTAGAGTTTTAGGTCACTGAAATAAAGGAGTTAACATTTGCCCCTCGAAGTATATGACTATACTTTAGGTCGTATGCTTCGACTCAACTTTGCTAGGTCGCGAATTGACTTAAAACTTGCACGCCTGTTCACCTCCCTCCTTCAGTCCCATATAAATTAGTTAGGTCGCACCTTCTTCCTTACCCTACTGTCCTGAGCCTCCATCGCCATTAACAGTTTTTCCGAGCTTCCAGAGACAAATTTGACTCAATCAGCCAACGATTCTTCCTCGCCGATCATAATTCGTAAGTGGATCAGCTTATACTTGCCCATAGTCACTGCTTTGAACACGAATCGTTGTCGCTCGTCCTAAGCCCAATTCCATGCATCATGCTTTTTTGTACGGTAGTCTCAATCGACTTTCGTTCGTCATTTGACGTGTCGGGACGATTTGCGATCATACGAAAGTTTTTGCTACGGATCTGTAGGGTTTGCCATTGATTCTCTAGTTAATCGGTGGTACGTTGAGCTAGGATGAAGGGGATGATGAATCCTTTTTTGAACTGGTGGTATTGGGTTATTGGATTGCTTGGAGAGGAAGTCAACAACCTATCAGATTTGAACGTCCTTAGAGTTAGGTCGCGTGGGAACGCTTAACGACCTTAGCCTTTGCGACCTTACGACATTTGCGACCTAGAGAATCTCCAACCTAAAAACAATTGTGCACGACCTAGGACTTAAAGAAAATTGCCCCACCTTAATTCATTCAGTTGCAACATGCGACCTACAGAAATCCTGACTCATGATAGGTCGCTGAACGACCTAATACTTAGACAATTTTCCACAGTCTTGAACCTTCAATCTGAACAACATAGCATAAGAACACTGCAACCTGTGTTAGGTCGTAAGCGACCTAACACTTAGAACTTTGAACAGCTTTTAACTGATTTTCTGAACTTGAATTATTTTGGATTTTACACTTCTTCTCGGATTGCCTCAACTTTTAATGCTAATAACCTGTTTAGAAGCAACATTCACAGAAAAATGGGACGAATATACTGCTATTGATTGCCCACATCAAACAACAGATTAGTTGTCAAAGAAAATCAAACTTAAATGAACTTCGTGAATGAAATGCTGTGAACTAACAAATCTAAGTGAAGCATTAAAGCAAAATTGAAGTGATCAACTAAAGATGATTTATTTGCATTAACGCAACACTATTCCTGGACTTAAAATATTAAGCCCTGAAACTTTATAATTGACAAGTATCAATTAGTTTAGTTTCATTTACATTTTCTCGTTATTGTATTAGTTTTGCACAACACTTCACTCTTTTTAGGAAACGTGCACCTTAATATTTGATCGTCCAGTTCCTTGTGTAGAATGGAATCTCAACAGGAAGACTTGGAAATAGCCGGAGAAGCTTTTCCAATTGCTACTCCACTAATCGATCCTCCGGAAAGGACTTCTACTACTTTAAGTCATAAAGTCTTCCGACAACTGTGCATCCAATTTGGCATTGCCGAAGCAGATGCTTTACTTCCTGGGCCAAGCGACACTGCTGACAGGCCGCCTCTTGGCTTCGTTGCTGTGAACCGGCAGATGTGTTCAAGTGGAGCCATTCCTCCATTTAATGATTGTCTTCGGGAACTCCTCCTTCGGCTAACTATTTCTCCCTTTCAACTACACCCTAACGGATACTCCATCCTGCTGGGATTGTGTGTGCTTTTCAGGAGAACGTTGAACCGTTTTCCCTCTTTTGATGAAATTCGCTTCTTGTGCACATTTGCAAAGAACAAGGACCATCCTTCTATCATACTTGTGAGGAGTGCTAGGAATCGCAAACTAATTCTGGACTTGCCTGAAAGTGCCCACGGATTCTTGACTCAATTCTTTTATGTTCGCTGTCCTCCGGGATTTTATGCTATTTGGAGAGTCGGAAGTAAGATTACCTCTTACCAATTCATTTTTCTAAATTTTTCATAATTCGAACCATCAAATGCTTAATTCCATTCTTCCTCCGTGCAGCACTTCCTTCTCTTCTTCGAGATACCAGCCGTAAGTTGATTTTAGATACTTTGAGTGCTGTTGACGCTGAAGAGAGGAGCGCCAAATTCTTGCTGAAAGATGAATTTCTGCACCAGTTTGGCCTTTTACATCCTTCTAGATCGACTCAGATTCATGAAATTTCTAGTTCTGATGCGGAAACGTTAGTTGCTTCAGATTCCCAAGCAGAGGCCTCGAATGCCCCAGCTTCTGTAGAGGAAACTGCATCAGAAGCACCCGTCATGGAGGCTGCTTTGGTAAAATGTTCCGCATCCATCGATGTCGTAGGGTTAGTCAGCAAGTCGGCACTCACCCCAATTACTGAGGAGGAAGAGAATCCTCGAGTTCCTGAGCAATCTATTGATACAGAGGTTGAAAAAGAGAAGTCTGCTGAACTCCTGGGTGATGACACCTTTGATGGCTTGAGCGATATCATGATAACTTCTAAAGAGCTTTTTGGGGATAACAATCCAAAAGCAACTTCTCCCGTTGTCGAGGCGACTTCCACCTTTAACCAAACCCGGACGCCTACTACGCCAGTCGTCTCTGTTTCCACACTAAAGCGTGGTCTGTAGTTTGACGCATGTAGCTTGCACGCCACACACACTTAGGATTTTCCAGCACTTATAAACATTCATCCTCTTTTTCCTGGAAATTTCTAAACTTTACTCCTTTTTTGCTTTCAGGTTCTCCAATGGGACGTACAGGTTCATATTATGACTCATTCAAGTTCCGTGGAGGCCGCGGCACCTATGACTTTAGGAAGTACCTTGATACCCCAAAAGAAACAGATGAAGAGAGGGCTCGAAGGAAAGCCCAGGAGAAGCGGGATTATGATCAGTGGCAAAGAAGGAAATATGCCGAGCGATATGACTCTTCGCATAGGAGTGACTACTCTCATAAGCGGAAGTCTTACGATGATAAGGGAAAAATTCAGATTGCCGATGAACCGAGCAAACGATCTAAACCGATTGACGCGTCTGAAATTTCTGAAAAGACTGACGCTCCCATTCCTTCTGATATTCTGGCTAGCTCTCCTCCTCTGAAGAAATCTGACATTCAGACTATCATTAACAGACCGCAATATCAAGTCAAGGACGGCCCCCCAACACTTCAGAGCCGTTTTCCGAATTGGTGCCTAAAAGGGGTGCGCTTTGACTTGGACCTAGTTCCGATTGATAAGTCAGACATGCTTAGCAGTCTTGACGCAGTCAGGCTTAATATCGAGAGGATGTCGCAGTGGCAGAAGCTTGTCGATGAACTCCAAAGGGTTAATCGTGCAAACCTTGAGGCAATGCTGACTATGGAAAACGACAAGGCAGAGTGGGACAAAATTTGCAAACAGCATAATCTCGAGATGACAAAAATATTGCTGATGGTTATGCAAAACTTGAGTCCGAGGTTAAAAAACTTAAGGAAGATCTTGCCTCTTCTTCTGCATCTCATACTCAAAAAGAAGAAGTCTTTCAGAAACAAGTGCGGGATGCACATGCTGCACAGAGAGATGTTGAAATGAAGCTTGCCGCTGAACATCATATTACTGAGAAATACCGCACAGAAAACACCGATTTGCGGGAAAAATTCACCTCTCAGAACGTAGAGATTGAGTTACTAAAGTCTCGACTTGCTAAAGTTGAGGCAGAGCGTGATGAGGCTACCGCTGGCCGGGTTGTTGCCGTTGCCGAAAAGGAAGCGGTTGAGCAATCACATGAGGCGACGAAAGCAGACATCAGCTCTACCTTATTCGACTTTTATTTACACAGCGTTCTGGGTCGTGGAAGCCTCTCTTTTCTTGGTCCCGATTATGAAATTACGTTGGCTGAAGTGTGGGAAGTCGCAATGGATATGCTTGGCGGAGCCGGCTATAATGAGTTGGAACTTGAGGAGCGCTATCTCAATGATGAGGATCGTGCCGCTCTTGTTAAGGGGAGGGAGCAACTTGCCAAAGTACGAGCTGAAACAACGGGAGAAGAGCCTCCAAAAGAAACAGCTCCTTTAACTGCCCCCGTTCAAACTTCCACTTCAGCCGACGTTAATATTATAGATTCCAGCTCTCATTCTTTACATCTAGCTAAAGTTGCCCAGGAAGCTGCAACTACTCCTACTAAAGATGAGGCACTGGATGATATTGAAGCCGAGAAGTTTGAGGTGGATCATGCAAAGCCAACTCCTCCAGGTACTCTTGGTGTCGTCTCGGGTCTAATGAACCAGTCATTTGACTTAGCCGAATTCGATGACCTTCTTACTTGTTACTTAAACTTTGATGAACTGATGCCTTCTTTATTTTCGGGGGATGTTGATTTTAACTTCTTTTCTTCTACAGCGGAGGCACCAAGCACTACACAAGCTTTCACTCCTTCGATTGCCGTTCCTCCGTCTTCCCAAATTACTCCTCCTTCTACTTCCCAACCGGGATCACAGGCAGATAAAATCGAAGCTCTTCAAGGCTTGGATGATCCGGCTGTTTCTCAGGAACAGAAGGCGGAGGATTTTGAAGACATTGAGAAGACCCCGGAGCGGTCTCTTGATGACGACACGAAGCTTTCAACATTGCTTGCTACTCCGGGGAGCGAGTCTTCTTCAAAGAGGAAGGGGAAGCGTGTTGTAAGGAAGAAGAAGAAGACTTCCACTGAAGATGAAGCAGTAGTTGATCTGGCCGCACCGCTTTCTCCTTCTGCCCCTACCCGTTCACAACGACTTCAAAAGCTAGTCATTAGGCCGGGAAAGGGCTCCAAAGGTGGTGAGAAGAAGGAATAATCAAGCTGGATTTTCTACTTATTATTTTTGCTCTTTGCATGTATTGACCGGGGATTGTGCGGGTACCGGTTCCCGCTTTTGCTTTTTGAGATATCTGCACATGTAAAGAATTTTCATAGTACTAAATAAAACAATTATTTTACTTGTACAAACTCTTGTGTATGTGAGAATGATCTATCTTTTATTTTTAGTGTAGAACAAACGATTCTTCTTACTTGTGCAAACTTTTTGTCTGTGTTTGAGAATGCATTTATTCCACATCTGTTTTTCGTGATATTGCAACGAACTTGTGGCATGTTGCTTTTATTAATATAATTGAATTGTATAGTATTGCCCCCATGCCGTAAGTGCATTGCAATATTCCTAGCTTTTTTAAGACTAATACTCTTACTTCAGAGGACAATTATTCCGCTTTTAAGGGGAGAATTATTCTGCTCTTAATAGAGTATATCCAGTCTTTAGAAGAATTTTTATTTTCTCTTTCTGAAGAACGCTTCAACTTTCGGGGATAATCACTTTTATTTATTAAGAAGTGAATTTCCCTATGAAGTGAAATGAACTTTTCTGAAAGAATTTTGTAGCATTTTTCAACTTTTTTAGGAGGAACTTTTCGAGATGAACAAGTTAATCCTTCCTTTGAGAGTTGAACTGTGCTTCTGGACGATGCTTTTTGTTCAAGCATTTTATTTTGGGACATGCCTCCGGAGAGGGCTCCTCTTAAAGAGTTGTGCCTCCGAAGAGGTCTTGTGCCTTTGAAAAGGGCTTGTGCCTCCGAGGAGGGCTTGTGCCTCCGAAGAGGGCTTGCGGTGCCTTGGGAAAGGGCTTTTGCCTCTGAAGAGGTCATGTGCCTCCGAAGAGGGCTTGTGGTGCCTTGGGAAAGGGCTTTTGCCTCCGAAGAGGTCATGTGCCTCCGAAGAGGGCTTGTGGTGCCTTGGGAAAGGGCTTTTGCCTCCGAAGAGGTCATGTGCCTCCGAAGAGGGCTTGTGCCTCCGAAGAGGGCTTTTGAGTGCCTGGGAGTTACTTTCTCATGGTCGGATGGGTTCGCGGGGCAGGCGTGAGTTGCTTGATTGGATGTTTGTTTGTACAAACGACCGCAATCAATTAACAAGATGCCCCTTCGGTGGTCCCACCGATCTTTTTGGTTGAGGAAAGCACTCCCATTTATTGGTGTGCCTCGTTAGAGGGCTTTGGTTGGTTGGTGTGCCGGGTAGGTTGCGTCTCAGGGGCGAGTGGATCTACGGGACGGACGTAAGCTATCTGATCGGATGCATCACGACCAGTTAGCGAGGGTCCTGTTACTTCCGCTTGGGAAGGCGTCCCTTTAGTGGATCTTCTGGCCTTCCTGTTGAGATGCATACCTCCCATTGTCTGCTCCTTTGTTTGCTTGGCAACTTTCTCTCATCATCTGCCTGTTAGCGATCTCTAATTATCGTTCCCAAGCACATCTTCTTCTTTTCCTCTTACAAGTAAATTGCTTTATCCGAAGGAGTGGACTTCACTGTTGAATGACTCTACGAGACAAACGCAAGTTATCTAGTTGGATGTCTATTCATAGCGACAATCTCGACTAGTGAACGAAGGTTTGTCACAATGGAGCCGCCAACTTTTTATGTGAGGTTTTCCTTGCTTGGGATTTGAGTTTGGAAAAAAATTTTGCGGCTTGGTTTTCGTGTAATAGCTGATTTATGGAGGTCGCTTAGCTTTGCGATGAGCAAGCCTTGTTATAATGTCCTGCAATTTTGAATTGATATTTTAGCGATACATTTAAAGTATTTACATATCAAAATAAAACAGGCATTATGAAATAGTAAAGAACACAAGATTTATAGTGGTTCGGCCAAGAATCGGGCCTACGTCCACTTTATAGCTTTCATTCATTTACACTGATTTACAATGTTTCACAATACAACTGATACATTCATCATCATTTTACAATTTTGAGCAGAGCTCTTTTCAAGTAAAATAAGGGCGCAAATGGTTGCTGTTCCAGGCCCTTGGAATTGGATCTCCTTCAACAGTTATGAGTTTGAAAGTGCCATCAAGAAGTTTAGTGCCTATAACATATGGCCCTTCCCAGTTTGGCCCAAACACCCCAGTTGCTGTCATGATCCTTTTCAAAACCAAGTCTCCGATTTCAAAGCTGCGTTGGCGAACTTTGGAATTGAAATGCCTGGCTATTCTCTGCTGATGAGCTGAAACTCTGAGCCTAGCTTCCTCTCTTTTCTCATCAAGAAAATCAAGCGCTTCAAGTTGCAGTTTTTCATTTTTGGTTTCATTGAAATGAACTCTTCTATGTGAAGGAACCTCTACTTCTACTGGAATCATTGCCTCAGATCCGTACGCCAGTGAAAATGGAGTGTGCCCAGTCGCAGTTTTGTGAGTAGTTCTGTACGCCCATAGTGCTAATGGAAGCTTATCAACCCAACCACCTTTTGCTTTTTCAAGTTGCTTTTTGATAGTTGACTTGATGATCTTGTTAACTGCTTCCACTTGCCCATTTGCCTGCAGATGAGCCACTACTGAGAAGCTTTTTCGAATTCTGAACCGTTTGCAAAAATCCTGGAATTCTTCACTTTCAAATTGAGTGCCATTGTCGGTGATTATCTTCTGTGGCACACCATATCTGCAAATGATATTCTTCGTTACAAAATTTATCATCTTTTTAGAAGTGATGGTGGCCAAAGGTTCAGCTTCAGCCCACTTGGTGAAATAATCAACGGCAACAATAGCATATTTAATCCCTGATTTGGCGATCGGTAATGGTCCAATTAGGTCTATCCCCCAGATGGCAAATGGCCATGGACTGACCATTTGTGTGAGTTCAGTGGAGGGTGCTCTTGGGATTTTTGCAAATCGTTGGCATTTGTCACATTTCCTGGAAAAAGTTGCAGCATCTCGATTGATATCCGGCCAGAAGTATCCATATCGGAGAATTTTCTTTGCAAGTGTTTGACCACCTGAATGGTCTCCACATTCTCCTCCGTGTACCTCTGTTAAGATTGTCTTGGCTTCTTCTTTAGTTACACATCGGAGTAGTGGGGTTGAAAATCCCCGCCTGTATAATCGGCCATCTTGAATTATATACCTCGATGCTTTTCTTAATAATTTTCGACGTTCCTTAGAACTCTCTGGCAGGGAACCACTGAGTAAGTATTCTTTGATTGGAGTCATCCATGATTCATGCTCTTGAGACGTAGTCATAATCCAATCAACATCCATTTCATCAATGCTTGGAGCTGACAGAACTTCTACAGGAACTAATCCTAGTAATTGAGCTTCTCCGGAACTTGAGTACTTTGCTAAAGAATCCGCCTTCATATTTTCCTCTCGGGGTATGTGGCTTATTGAGTAGTGATCTAAATCATTGAGGATTTCGGAAGTTTTTGCCAAATATGCAGGCAAATTTCCTCCTTTGGCTTGAAATTCTTTCTTCACCTGGCAAACAATGAGCTGAGAATCGCTGAAAATCTATATCACTTTGATATTTAATTCCTTGGCGATTTTCAATCCGGCAATAAGGGCTTCATATTCTGCTTCATTGTTCGTCGAAGGAAATTCCAGTCTCAATGCATAACATAGTGATCGTCCTTCAGGAGTTTCGAGCACAACTCCTGCCCCAGAACAATAATCATTTCTCGAGCCATCAACATACAACTTCCATTGTACCGGAATGCAGTCAGTGGTTTCTTCCTTGCTGTCACCTTTGTCAGTGGATTCTGCAATGAAATCTGCTAGAGCTTGTCCGTTAATTGCTCTTCGGGGATGGTAAGTGATGTCATATTGGCTGAGTTCTATGTTCCACTTCAAGAGACGACCCGAAGTTTCAGGACGATACAGGACTTGCTTCAAAGGCTGATCAGTCAGGACCTTGATAGGATGAGATTGAAAATAGGGTCTCAACTTCCTGGAAGCGATTAGCAGACAATAAGCAAGTTTTTCTATCTTTGAATAATTCATTTCAGCCCCAGCGAACCGTTTGCTGATGTAGTAAACCGGACGTTGTATTTTCATATCTTCTCGTACGAGTGCTGCACTTAAAGCATGGGATGAAATTGCCAAATAGATGAAGAGGTCTTCACCGTCACTAGGCTTGGAGAGGACCGGAGGAGTTCTCATATGATGAATCAGTTGATCGAAAGCATTCTGACATTCAGGAGTCCATTCGAAATTTTTCTTTCCTTTCTTTAGAGCATCAAAGAAGGGAATGCATTTGTCTGTGGCCTTGGAAATGAAGCGACTAAGAGCGGCAACCTTTCCATTGAGACTTTGTAGTTCTTTCTTCGTTCTAGGGGCTTTAACTTCTCTTAGAGCTGTGATTTGAGCAGGATTTGCCTCGATGCCCCTAGCGCTTACGATGAAACCCAGGAATTTTCCAGACTCTACTCCGAATGAACATTTCAATGGATTGAGCTTCATTCCGTATTTCCGAAGAATTGAGAACATTTCTGCCAGGTGATCCATGTGGTCTACTGCTTTCTTTGACTTTACTAACATATCATCAACATAGACTTCCATCGTTTTGCCAATCTGAGGCTTGAACATAGCGTTGACAAGTCTTTGGTATGTTGCCCCAGCATTCTTTAAACCGAATGGCATGACTTTGTAACAGTAGAGTCCCACATCTGTAATAAAGCTTGTGTCCTCCTGATCTGGTTCATTCATCATAATCTGATTGTATCCAGAATAGGCATCCATAAAAGATAACAACTCATGTCCAGCCGTCCCATCTACTAGTTGATCGATTCTAGGCAACGGGAAGCAGTCTTTGGGGCAAGCTTTGTTCAGATCTGAGAAATCAATGCATACTCTCCACTTTCCATTTGCCTTCTTAACCAGTACTGGATTTGAAACCCAATTTTGATAAGTGGATTCTTTGATGAAATTATTCTCTAGGAGACGATCTACCTCTTCTTTTAAAGCTGCTGACCTTTCTGGACCTTGAGTTCTTCTTTTCTGTTTTACTGGTGTGAATTTCGGATCGACATTCAGGGTGTGAACAGCAATTGTTGGAGAGATTCCGCACATATCAGCATGACACCAAGCGAACACATCTAGATTGGCTTTCAAGAATGATATCAGTGTGTTTTGAACTGTTATACTTAGCTGTGAACCCACATTGAGTACTTTATTTGGGTCTTTCGGGTCTACAGATACTGGTACCGTTACCTCCACGGGTACCACTCTATTCTCCCCTGTACTGGCTTTCCTGGGATCCATTTCTTTTCTTGCATTGCTGTGTTCACCAGTACAGGGGCCGCTCCGTAGTTGCTACAGGGTCGGTTCCTTGATGCGGAGCGGAGCTGCCGCATCTTTCCCCATTTCTTTTCTCCTGGCCTCTCGGAGTTCTACAAGATAACATTCTCGTCCTGCGTTTTGATCTCCTTTAATAACAGCAATCCCATTATCAGTAGGAAACTTCATTGTTAAGCACCAAGGAGCGAGGACGGCCCTGAAAGCAGCAAGAGTAGGCCGGCCCAAGAAAGCGTTATAGGCGGAGAATCCATCCACAATTACAAAAGTTTGCTTCCGAACCAATTTCTTGTGTCCTTCGCCCATTTCAACAAACAAGTCCACTGTTCCAATCGGCTGTTTCAGCTCTCCTGTAAATCCGGCAATCTTGTGTGAAGAAGCATGTACATCAGTCATCGGAATTTTCATTTGGTCAAATGTCCTTTTAAAGAGGATGTTGCATGAGGCACCACTATCAACTAACACTCTTCTGACAATAGCCGGCCCAATACCGACAGAGACAACCAAAGGGTCCTCGGTAGGAGCTTCCACATTAACAGAATCCCTGGCTCTGAACATAATATCATCATGGAAAGTCTTTTGCTGCTTTAGAGGTGAAGCATCTTCCAGGATTAAGACACTTTCTTCGGTTGGTGCATACTTCAAAGCTTTTGCATACCTTTCCATTTCACCCCAACTCCTGCCAACCGGGTGAGGTCCCCCTGTGATCACATTAATAACAGGTCTTTCCTTTCCAGCCGGCCTCTCTCCTGAATCAGATGAATTAGTTGGAGGTAATTGCCCTTGGCTGGATGAAGACGGGTCCTTTCTATTCCTCTTGACGTATTGCTGCAACTTATTCTCTCTTAGCAACTCTTCAATCAGACTTTTCAAATGGCGGCACTCATTGGTATCATGCCCCGGTTGGTTGTGAAACTTGCAAAATCTTCCGCTTTGAACAGCATTCTTCCCAACTTTCACGGCCGGTGGTTTTGGAAATTCAACAGCATCCTTTGTGGCGATGAAGATATTTTCCGGGGTATCGGTCAGAGGAGTAAAGTCTGATGGTTTAAGGAAGCGGGGCTTTTTGAAGTCTTTCTGCCTTTTCCCACCATTACTTTCCCTTTTCTGATCTGCCGGTTCTTTCTTGCTTTGAGTAGTAGCATTATTCTCCGCTACCGTTGTCACGACTTTAGCTGGTGCGGAAAGATTCTCTAAGCGTATAAATTCGTCAGCCTTTTTGTAGAATTTCTCAAGCGAATTCGGTTCCTTCATTTTCAGCCATTTTCCAAATTCGCTCGATTTGTCAATAGCACGCATCAAGTAGGTCAAGATCATTCGTGGCTCTGCATTATCGACTTCTGCCAGAGCTAAGTTGAAACGGTTCAAGAATGACTTAATAGGCTCTCCCGGATTCTGTTCAAGACTGGACAGTGACATTATATCTTTTGCCTTTGAAGCGTATAGCCTGAATTGCTCTTTGAATTTTCGGGTCAGATCAGAAAACTGATCTACAGATCGGACAGGAAGCTTGGTGAACCAGAGAAGTGCCACTCCTTCTAAATAAACTGGGAAATATCGGCACTTTATCTCGTCGGTCGCCCTTGCGCCGGTCATATGCCAGTCGTATTTATACAAGAACTGATTTGGATCACTTGTCCCCCGATAAGCAGGAATAGTGGGGGGAACAAACTTTCTAGGAAATTCAGCTTTCAGAATCTTCTCGGTAAACGGAGTTCTACTTGGTGCGAATCCCCATTCGCTTTCGTCTTCATCTCTTTGCATGCTCTCTTTCATTATTTGCTTGATCATACCAGAGAGATATTCCTCATTGTTCAGAGATTTCGCAGAGTAGACCTCAGCCATCTTATCGGGAGTTTGTCCAGGTAAATTCTCATGAAGAACTGGTGACGGCCTAGATCCTTCGGCCTGGAGGGGTGCCCCTTCGGCAGCACCTGATCCCCCGTGAGGAATATTTCTTCCCTCAGAATTGGGAGCAGCATTAGCAAAGTTTCCCTCATTATTTACTGGTCTTTGACTCGTACCAAATAGAGCATTCAGCCTTTCCATCATCAGGTTATTCTGAGTTTCAATCTGCTGGTACAGTCCGGATACAGCAGCATCTAACTCCTGTCGCGTAACACCGACGCTTGGAGCTGCCTGATTTGGAGAGAGAGAAGTGGCAGTATTGTCACGGTCATCGTCAGTTCTGACAGACTTTCGTTTCCTTCCAGGAGCCATTATGTCTGATAAACTTCTGGTTTTGTGGGAAATTCTTTCAGCAAGCTTCTGAGAAGCAATGGTGAGTGGTAGCCTGAGTTCAATTCTCAGTGAAAGCACCAAAATGTTAACGTTAAAATATGAACGATAACACCCGGTGTGTGTAATAAGATCGTGAAAGCACCACCCGTGTGACGGGAACAGAAATTAAGCAGGAAAGTAGCAGAAATGCATTAAATGAACAACAGATTTATAGTGGTTCGGCCCGTAATTGAGCCTACGTCCACTTTATAGTCTCTTATTGCTGATTCGGTTACAATTTGATACAAATCTCTTCAAGAAACAGTACAATTCGATCACAAGAAACAATCTAGACTACTAGCTCAATCTTCGACGGTGAAACTCGATGAATCCATCTCGGATGTAAGGAATTTCTCTCGAAGCTTGTTGTAGTGTCGTGAATGCTTGAAGGATCCTTGATTACTGAATGAATGAAGAGTTCGACGGAGTAACAGCGCTGTAGAAATGATTTGCCAAAAGTCTCTCTCATGTTGGAAGTGATGTCCTATTTATAGAAGCTGATTTCTGGGCAGGAAATTTGCCTAAGTCTTAGGTCGCGCACGACCTTAGTTAGGTCGTAGGTCGCGAGCGACCTAAGCTAGGTCGCTGTCCCCTTGCGGCTTCAGGAGTTAGCTAGTAAAACTGTACTTGGCTTCATTTGATCAAGTAATAGGTCGCACGCGAGTTACAGAATAGCTGTGGGAGCTCTAGGTCGTAGGGCGCTGAACCTGCTTTAATAGTTAGATCGCTAACCTCTTTAAGTCGTCAAGTCCCTTAGGTCGCTAACTACCTTAGGTTGTTAAGTCCTTTAGGTCGCTAGCTACCTTAGGTCGTTGAGTTCCATAGGTCGCAATCCTTTCTGCTGCAAGGTCGCAAGGCCTTCTGGATCTTAGGTCGCGAAGCTTTCCTGCCTCCTTAGGTCGCAAGGTCTTCTGCAGCCTTAGGTCGCAAACCCTTCTGGATCTTAGGTCGCGCAGCTTTCCTGTTGCCTTAGGTCGCAAGCCCTTCTGGATCTTAGGTCGCGAAGAAGTTAGGTCGCTAACTTCTTATCTTGATAAGTCGTGGACTTTCTCAGTTAGATCGCTATGTAGTTAGGTCGTAGGTTTTTCTTAGGTCGCAAGCTCCTTTAGGTCGCAGAGCCTCTTAAGTCGTAGCTTTTCCTTAGGTCGCAACATTCTTAGGTCGCAGCTTTTCCTTAGGTCGCAACATTCTTAGGTCGCATCCTTCTTAGGTCGTAGCTTTCTTTGGTCGTAGAGTTTTAGGTCGCTGAAATAAAGGAGTTAACAACTTGTCTTTTTACTTTCATATGCATTTGGTTTTGTTTTATCTTTTTCTATTATTATTTTTGAATGCATTTCTATTTTTTAATATGTTGTTAAAATTTATTTAATGTATTTACTATATGTATTTTTCTATAATTTATCTTATGTATTTTTCTTATATTTATTTCTATCTCCATTATTTATTTCTAACTTAAATACTAATTATTTTTATATTCATTTGGTAATATAAGTGAATTTCTAGATTTTAATTTGTTATTAGATTTTATCCAATGTATTTATTTTATACTTTTATATCATATATATAATTGTATTTTTATTTTCAAACCATTTATTTACAATTTAAATTCAAATCAAACATATATACATATATTTATAATTTCAAATTGACTCATATATACCCAAATATATATATTCACATATATACATATATACAATATTTTAAATTTAAATGATTTATACAGAATATATTTGAATCCGGGGAAACTCACATCACTTTATCAATTTATTTTATAATTTTTATTCAAAAAATTAAATTAATTATTAATTTAAATATATATAAAATTTGGGGTCATTACAACGACCAAGCCCTAAGCATGGCCGCTCAAGACGAAAACATCCAACAACCACCGCACACAAATTGAAACATACAAAATCGACGATATCACTCACACGATCCCAAGGGATCCAAAATCATCAAATTCCAATGCCTTTAGCTCTGGATTTAATTCGTTAAATGGGTTGTGGCTACTATAATTTGTTTTAGGAAAATAAAAGTGCATGGAAAGAAGAAAGAAAGAAGTAAGGAAAAGGAAGAAAGTGATGGGGCTATTTATAGGATTATGAAGTTATGGTGTAAGCTAGGAATAAGTTTAAATATAATATTATATGGATAAGTATAAAGGTTTAAATATAATATTATATGGATAAGTATAAAGGTTTTAAATATAATACAATATGGATAAGTATGAAGATTTATATATAATATTATATGGATAAGCATTAAAGATAGAAAGATTCCACTTTTCTTCTACTAAAATAATATTTTTCAATTTATAAAAATTGTAAAGACCCGTATTTTTGATAATTAAAATTATTAAATTTAATAAGTTTTTGGAATTTTATATTGTAAGAAATCAAAATTTATGACTTATAAATAGAAAATTTTGATTATAATATAGTTTAATAATGTTGTTGAATGTTACTGACAACTATTTTAACGTAATTTCAATTAATGGTAATAATAAAGGTTAGTGAGGAATAAAATGAATGTTGTATTAAAAAGAGAAAGTACATGTAATTAATTGAAACTAGTTAATATAGATTATGAAATCAGTTTTTGGTAAGTAATTTATAACCCTTGGTTGTAAACAATAAGTTAATAGATATGAATTATTAATGCATAACAATTGATTTATTCTCATCTTATTATTTAATCTGTTGAAATTAATTTGGAAATCCATGAAATTTAATGTAATAAAATATTGCAGTTAATGTAAGAAAAGACGTTAACTATAGAAAATGCGTATAATAAGATGAAAACTTATGTTAAATAAATTCATAAGGTATTTGTTGATTTGATAATAAGAATTTAAATCAAAATAAAAGAAATTGCTGAAATTTAAATTATAATAAACTAGGATTTTATTACACTTGTAATTAAACGTTAAAATTAATTTAATATTTAAATACTGGATTTAACTTGGAAAATTGAATTTAAAAAGATTATTAATTTCTTTGTAATCATGAATGATAAAATGGTTAACTTTTTAATTTGAATTTAAAAGTGATTGAATTGATTTTTAAATAATAATTTATTTAATTAACGTGTAACATTAGTCTTTTTGGGCACTATATCGGATTTCGACGAAACTAGTTTCATAGGATCCGTAATGGTGAATTATTATAGGATTTCAAGTTTTGTAGCGATCGGACTTAACATTTGATCGTGCGAGCTCGAAACGCTTAGAAATCAATTAATGGAATTTATATGAATATAATTTGATTTTAAAAGTTAACTTCTATATATAATGGATTTAGGGTTTAAAACTAGTTTCATTGAGTTTAAAAATATTGAAAACATATATTTCAATATATTGGATGACCTATTTTCATTTCGGGAATGGAACGGGCTTTACGGGTCGTTGTTATCGTTTCGACCCAATTCGATCTGTTCCATCCGTTCTTATCCATCTTTGTCTATATATAGGCTGTTATAAACCCTAGCAGCTTCTTATTTTCATTTTCTGTATGTACAGTTTCTATCTATCTATTCAATTACATGTTCCTTCTCAATGACAGACATTTCAAAACCCTAATTCCCAATTCCAAATCAAATCAAAAATCCAAACTACTCAAACCCTATCATATAATATATCATCGTGAAGCTCTCGATGAACGTAATCTGCGTTTGCAGTTTGTTTTTGCAATCGAGTTTCGGTTTGTCCATAAATTGACGAAGAAGTTTCGGTCGTTCGTGCTATGGTTTTTCGTTTAATGGTGGATCGTCGACGATTCGACGATCGGGTGGGGCTGCTGCGTAGAGAGCGATTAGCAATGTTGATCCACGGTGTTAATTCATGACCTTGTACCTCGAGTTCACTAGAATCCTCGATCAAAGGTGCGGCGGCGGTGGAGTTCTCTATTGAGGCGGAGACGATCGCTGGGGGTCCTCTGGGCGCACCTTGGCGTGGGCACCGCGGCGCTGGGTCTGATCATGGTGAAGTGACTCGTAGGGGTGGTGATAGGCTTTTGATAGTCAGTGGCTGTAGTGGGTTACGATGCACGCGTTCGTTAGGGTTAGGGTAGGAGAAAAGGTAATTTACCTTATTACCCTTTCTTTTTTTATTTTTATTTAAATTTGAATTTCAAACTTCTAACTATCATAACTTTTGCATACGTACTCGGATTTGCGCGCAGTTTCTTCCGTTGGGATCATACTGAAATTTCGGATAGCATGGAACTAGTTTGGTTGAATTTGGAGACTGTTCAAATTTTGGGCTTTTATTGGATTTTTAAGCGACTATAAATCAAAGGTGAGTGATTTAACCCACTCACGCAATACTAAATCTTCTTATGTTAGTTGAATTATATTTATGAAGTGGTAAGAATTTTATTGATTGTTGTTTGGTAATTTAAATCGCTATTTAAATTAAATTTGAATTTATATTGAATTAAATTGACAATTAAGTTAATATTGAATTTAATTACTAGTTAAATACCTGATATTGATAACTAGTTAATTGTTGTGATTTATTGGCTGATTTGGATGTTGACTGTGATGGATGTCTATTTGTTGACATTTTGGATGATTGGATGTTTATTTATTTTATATATTCCTTTTATTACCCCCATTTTTTATTTAATAGCCTATGAATTGTTATTTGAATTATTTCGAACAAATTAAGAAATAGGGTGAAATTATATATACCTATGACACTTTGATTTGGATTGAAACGATATATATCCATCCCTATAATTATAACTAAAATAACTGATCACTTGGCCATAGGGTAGAAAATTATATACGCACACCGGATTGGTTAAATTTAATGGTTTTAAAATCTTGATTTTTGAATTTTGGTTAAATAAAATTGTTTTAAAAGGTAATAAATTGTGGATTTATGTGAATAGAATTATTTCTAATTCAAGCTTTGAAGAGTTAAATTGAAATTGGGTAAAGGAAATTGTTTAAAAGAATTGAATTGGGAATGCAAAGTATAATTTGTATGTGACTTTAATTTTGGAAATTGAATTATTTTAAGATTTGGACCTCAAAATTGAATAATGAGGTTTAAATTGATTAAAGTGTTTTAAATCAGTAAATTGAAATTGGGCTTGAAATTGATATAAATTGAAATGGTTTAAAATAAGAATTGGATTGAAACTGAAATCATTGAATTGAATCGTTGAATCGAATTTGAAGTTAAAATGAATGTTTCGAAAATTGAAGTTAATCCGGATTGAAATTGAAATCAAGTGGATTTGAAACTGAACTGAAATTGAGTCAATTGAATTGAAAGACTGGAAATTAAGTTTTGTTGATTTGGAATTTGGACATGGGTCCAGATTTGTTGAAATAGAAGGAAACAGTTTGATTTGATACTATCTTCAGAATAAATTATTTTTAATATAAACTGTTTAAAATCTATAATTTTAATATTCAAATTATTTATAATTTTCCAACTATTTTACTATGTAAACCACTTTTCATACTCAAACAATTTTATTAAATTGTTTTAAATCTTTAAACTATTTAAATTATTTAAACTATTTTTAAACTATTTAAAACTATTCAAACTATTTTCTAAAAATTCAAACTGTGCAAAGTTGGAATGTTTATATTTATATCGTTGATTTAAATGCGAATGTGGTTAAATAAGATTATAACCTAAGTTGGAATTTGAAATGATATTTTCAAGTGGAAATTACATATTTCAAGTAAATATGATGATTTTGATATTTTGAAGTGAATATGATATTTTGATATCAAATATGAATCTGTTTTGAAATGTAAAAGAACCAACTGTTGTGAAAAATGACGTTTGGTTGTTAAAAGACCGGGTCCTCTTATTGGCATACTCTTTGTCAATATTGGAACCACTTTAACAACTGTGTACGTGGTGGATGATCCAGAATGAAGTTGTTGAATTGGGGGCATTTGCTGGATTTGAAGAAAGAGAACAATGATGGATGACCCCGACACTTGTGCCGATTTGAAATGACTAAAATAGGATGGCTTGTTAGGGCCAAGTGAGCTAGCTACCCCTAGCGGACACACCTCTTCGTATTACTATATTGATGTTGGCTCGATCGGTGCACCTTGATTTGATTTGATTTTGGGGGTGTTGGACGCGGTGGTCGGTCGTAGCTATGATGCGTTACCACCAGCACCGCGACCCGAACTGGTAGTATCCTACCTTGCGCATTGCCTCACGTGCCTTGTCATACTCTTTATCCTCATTCGCACCAACTACGATTTTGTTTTAGTATGGTGCCTATAGGTGACTCGCTGGCTACCGACGTTACTGGTTGTGTTATAGGACCTGCATAGACTACTTGCTTAAAAATGTGTTAAGGGGTTTAATCTAAAGTCTTAATGCTAAGAAAAATATTTATTTTATTGATTAGACACTACATATATAGTGTATTTTGCTACATATAGATAGTTTAATGGATCCTTGGGAGATGGAAAATCCCGTAACATCTCTTAAGTTATTGCACTCACGTTGTACACTGAATAGGAGATGGAAAACCTCGTAAACATCTCTGAAGCTATTACACTTATATTTACCTATTATTGATTTAACTTACATAAGAACTTTTAGTTCTGACTTGAGTGTTTTGTCTTTTCATTACGCTCGAGTCAGCCTGAGCTTTCAGTGTTTGAAGACATTATTTCTTGAGGACGAAGACTAAGTTTGGTATATTATATTATTAGTAATTTTTCCGATGAATCGTTATTGGTATGTTGTTGATTGTACTCTGATTATGTCGTAAGAATTTGTGTAATCAAATGTATATTGTAAAACAACTTCGTAAACTATTTATTTGATTATTATATTTTGTCATTCCGCTGCGAGATTCTGTATTTTGTTTTTCCTTCTTTTCTCTTATTTTCTTATTTACCCCATTGATAATCGACCCTTTTGAATGGTTTGAGTTAGACATGTGTTGTGACGACCCGGAATTTTTGTATATTTGAAATTGGAATATTTAATTAATTTTAAATATTCAGAGGTTAATTATAAACTTAAATTTCAAATATCGTTGTTTATTGAGTAATTTAATAATTAAATTAAATTTATTTGAAGTTGGATAAAATAGTAAATCTGGCATTTTAAGCTAATTAAAAATATTTTGAAAGCTCGTAAAATTCGAAATGATAATACTGAAGATAATAGAAACTTCAGAATGTAATTTCAAACTGTTTTGTTCAGTTTTGAAATTTTATTGTTTAAATTGAATTTAAAAATAGCCTTCCGAGGCACAGTCTCGGAATTCGACGAAACCAGTTCCATTGAATCCGTAATATTGTATTATTATCGGATTTCAATTTTCGTAGCATTTGGAGTTGTTGTGTGAGTGTACGACATATAAACGCGTTGAACTTTGTTTTGAAACAAATTTAAACATAAAATGAAAAAAAAATCATTGCTTTCCTTTAACCCAACAATACGTACATCCCGCACCCAAATTTGCCCCCTTCGTACTTTTTATTCTTTCTTCCATCGGAAGCTAAAATCGAATCAAATATCTGAGGGGATTTTATATACGAAACCTTCCTTTCCTCCTCAGTTCAAATAAAAATTAAAAGCAACCCAGAAGATAGAATAATGGCCACTGCAATTAGGTCCTTTTTCCCTTCCTCTTTCAATTCGAGCTGAACGAATTTGGAAAAAAAATAAATAAATAAACGGCCAAGCCAATTCGATTTTTCTTTTCGAAAAAAAAAAGAAGTCGTCGTTTCGCAAGCGAACTCGCGACTAGGCGGGAAGGCGCGTGGTGATTTAAGGGATTGCAGTTTGGGAGTAAGCTCGAAGTCATCATCAAGTCGCGATTGTTGATGGGGCTCTCGAGTCTAGGCGAGGTCGGTAGGAGTTCTCTGGGCGATCGTCGCGAGGCAAGTTGGGGGAGTTCGATTTCCAGTCGCGAGCTAGGGTTTGTTGTGGGTGGACTCGAAGTCGCTGGAAGGAGGGGATGTGTGAGTGGCCGAAGGTGGCGTCGGCAATGGGCGCAAAAGCCTCCAGGGCAGCAGTCGCGATCCTTGGACGACGTGATTTCGGTGGCAAAATCTGGAGCAGGGGAACGAGGATGGTGCGTTGCTTGGCGAAGCACGTACAGTGGAATGGCTGGGAGCTTTCTGTAAGGGCTCCGTGAATCGAGTGAGGTATTGGGCTCTTTATTTTAATTTAATAAGATGATGATAATAATAATAAATATATCTATAGCAACTCACATATTTAACTATATATATAGGACTTTCAAAAATGGTGAAGATATATAAATTAGATTTCTATGAAATCTATATAAATTATTTTATATGCAGTTCGAAGAGAATAATAAATACAATTTACTAGTCTGTATTACAATAAATTATTTAGGTGATTAATTTGTTTAATTTACTCAAATATTTATTATAGGGGAATTTAGTTATTAGTCCAAGTTAAATTGTTAATTAAATAAATTACAAAGGGAAAAAAAAGAAGAAAATATAATAATAAATTAGTTCGATTAATTCGAGAGTTAATGAATTATAAATTGTTATTCAAGGTCAAAAATCTGAAAGGAAACGAGCTGGTTTGGTTGGATTGCAAATCAGGGATTAAAGGTGAGTTAATCTCACTCAGTTTAATTTTAATTTAAATTAAATTGGTTAAATTTAAATATTTGATTAAATAATTGCATTGATTGGATTGATATTGTTATGGATGATTTGGTATATATATAGTAGTATATACCAATATATATATATTGGCATATGTATATATTGGAGTTGATATTCCCGCATTTATATAGCGGATGAGACCCTATGCGCCGCATAATAGCGGATGATATTTATTTAAATCCCATATACCGCGATATTCCACCTCGAAGTGGGATTGGTATTGTGCTAACATCTGTGGATGCAGGGAAACAGGTTGGAGGGATCCAACGGGATTCCTCAAAAATTTATTTTATTATTCTGTGATCTGAATATTGATATCCTGTGATGATTTGATATTGGATGTTGTGGTTGATTGAATTCCCAGTATAATAAATTTTGAAAATCTATGGAATTGAATTTTTGAAGAAAATAAAGAATAATAATTTAAGTAAATTGGAATAAATTTAAAAGTGAATTGAAAATAAGATAAAATAAAGTGAATTGGAATTGTAGTAAATATGGGAAAAAGGAATTTAGATTTACGAAGAAGTAATAAAACTTAAAACTCAAGTGATATGGTTTTTAAAGAAATAAAGAAATTATTTTTAATTCAATGAGTTAATTTAATTAAAAGCGTTAATAAGGAATGTTGGGAATTTAAAATAGGAATTTTCAGTTAAAGGGGTTTTAACTAGAAATTAAAAATTAAAAACCCGAATAATTGTATTGGAAATAAATAAGGTAAATAAGGGAATTTTATTTCAAGATAAAGCAAATTTGAAATAAAATTGTAGAATTGATCTAAATATTGAAACTGGGAAATTTTAAAGAGGAATGAGATTTTGAGATCTATAAACTGAGTTTATAAAGTGAAGCGGATTTTAATATAAACTCAAGATGTGAATTTATAAAGGATTGTGAATCTGTTTTAAAAATAAACAGAGATTTATTTTAAAGGTTGTGAAAGAGAAGTATTTTCTGGATAGCCAAGTACATTTTGTTTAAAAGGAAATTTTAAATATTTGTTAAAGATTTATTGTTATTTTTAAAAGTCAAGTTTTAAAAATCTATTATTTCCAAATGTTAAATTTCTAAAGTAAGTAATTTTCAATCTATTATTGTAGTTAATACAAATGAGATTTGATAATATGTTTTAAAAGGAAATTTGTTTATATTCTTTAAAATGGTTTTATTTTAAATATCTTTAAATATGTATTTTAACTTAAATATTAAAGAAGTTTAAAAAGGCGTTCTTATAAAGTATTTTTATAATAAAGTGTTTTGAAATTATTTTAAAAATCTAAAATGGTTTTGTACTTGGCATTCCAGTGAAAATAAATATTTGGGAAATTATTCCGTGAGAGGAATATAGTTTGAAATTGTTTCCAATGGGAATTGAAATGAAAATAATATCTTGTGAAGATATTTTGAGGTTGATGGTTGTTATGGATGTTAATTGATAGTTAAACAACCGACTATCAATATTGGCCAAATGCGCTGATCGTTTCGAAGAGACCGGGATCGGGTTTCCGTATACCGGGATTCTAGGTCTGGAGACTCGAATACCACTTCGATCCGGTTTGTACGTTTCGTGGGGAAACGAGGGTAATATTGATAAGGGGATAGTGTTATCAGTTCTGTTCGGACCTGGAACGGACTTGTATGGACGAATGCTTTCGGACATCGTCAGGGGACGATGGGCATTCTAAGTGAAACGTTCTGAAGGTAACGTTTAGCCTCAAGCCTCATCAACCGGGAATGACTGAAAATCAGGGGTTATGCAGCAAGGCTTCGTGGGTAGCCCCCACTGGAGAGTATGGTCATCCCTGTCTAGATGTCCCTTTTTATTTCGGCTTAGTGGTGCGGTTGCTGATCCCAACCGTGGGGTGATCATATTTGGAATTGCCCATAGGTGGTTCCGGCCTTGTGTTGCAGGGGAGCGGGCGTACTCCTCGGTACTGTGATCTAGGCCACGTACTGTGACAGGTGGTACCCCAGTGCCTAGTCATTCGTTGGAAATCCATTCTCCCTACGTGCCTTGTACGAGTTTTGTTTGTATTACCCACGTTGTGGCTAGTATGCCGGAATTTAATAGATGTAACAATTTCGGCTATTTTAATAAGTATTTGTAAATAGACACTATTATAATATCAGAGGATTTTTATAAAAAGTGTTTTAGCTATCGTAAGGTAAAAACCCGACATGTTTATTTGTGGCGTGGTCTTACGAGATGCTTTTGTTTTCAAAGGATTTTGAAACTTTAATAATCAATTTGAGTGTGATTTTCTCACGCTGGTATTCCAGACTGACTCGGGTATTGTTTTATATAATGCTCGGGTCAGACCGAGATAAACAGGTTCAGATTGTAGCTGTGGAGCTCAGGAGACGAGCTGGATGGCGATACGTACTTCCGTATTTGTTTATTTTTCCGCTGTGTATTTGGATGTATGTCATTGATGTGATGAACTCTGATGATGTATTCTGTAAATGTATTGTATAAACAGATGTATCTTTCTGTTTGAGTAAAGATCTGTTTTGTATATATTATATTTTATTCCGCTGCGATGTGAGATTCTGTTGTTGATTTTCTGTTTCTTCTTCTTCTACCTCTTCTTCTTTAACATAAATGGTTCGATTTTCCGGGACTGGAAAGCCGGGTCGTTACATGTGTGGTTTATTGTCGATTTAAACCGTCCAAAAAGGTGGGTCATGACAATTGGTATCAGAGCTTTGGTTAATAGATACCTTAGCCTGTTTGGGCGTTCAACTCATTCAAGATAGGACTAATAATACCCTAGAATGAGTCTGAGCGTATATATATATGAGAGAGCGTATTTGTTAGTGCTATAAAATTGTTTTATATCGTGTTAATTTATTCAGTTGAGTATTTATGATTTCTGGTCAGTACATAGGACCCTATGGCATCGATAGGGGTTTCTAAACACTTGAACAGGGTAGACGGACACAATATTGTTTTTGAAATAGGTAATTGAAATAATTTTACCTAGTAACTATATTCTGTATATATAAAAATATAAATGTATATATAATTTTTCATAAATTGATTTTTATTATTTTGTTGTGTTGTTTGCTAGGAAATGATAATATTTGATTATTATCATTTATTGTTGGTTGATCATGGTTCTTAAAAACTATTAACTATTGTATATTATAAGAATTGTAAATTTATAAATATGGTATAAATTATGATTTACTAATAAAATGAATTTAATTGAAAATTTAAGAATATAAGTACCGGTGTTCGAAATTGGTTTTCAAGGATTTTTGAAAAAATAGTATTAGTATTATTTGGAAGTATTTTTGGAAAGAAATGTTTTAAAAGAATTTTAAAAAGGATATAAGTTCTGTACTCCCTTCTTCTGTCGTTGGAAAATAATTTCGGTGATGACTGCGCAGCATCATCGACGTTCATTTTCGAGTTTCAAACTGGGAAGACCACTGTAGTAGCTTTGCTACACATTTGTTTTGATAAACAAATTTTAATTTTATTTTCTTAGGTATGATTTGGTATACAAATGATATGGGTATATATATTATTTCAAAATGATTTGAAATGAACCGGTATTTGAATTCTTAGGTTCCTGTTAATTAATGATTTTCAGTTGTAAAAAATAATGTGAAATTTTAATAGTTGGAAACTTCTAAAATGAGAAATAAGAAATTAAAGGCTAAGTGTTTAATGAAACTGTGAAGAAATTGGAGATTTGTCATTTGTAAATTAAAAGATAATGAAATTTAGGAGATATAAATTACTGAACAGTTTTGTTAACTAAAATGAATAAGATAAATTTGTATGACACTCAATTACATTCTAAAAACATATATAAAACTTACCAAAAATGTTTAAAAAGTTTAAATGTTAATATGAATATGTAATAGAATATTGTACAAGTAAAACTTAAGTAATGAAAATGTTTTCAAATGGAATTATGTCTACAAATAAGAATTAAGATGTACAAGAAATGTTATAAACTTATGTATTGAAATGCTTAATAATAAATTAAATAGTAAAAAGTGAATATTATTTCAGTAAATGATTATAAACTTAAGAAAATGTTGAAATGATTCGCTAATAGATTTAATATTAATTTATTCATAAGTAGATGTAATATTATATGATACTATATACGAAGGAATAAATGTGAAAATAAAAGGTTAAAAAACTTAGGTATGATATGATTTATTAATGAATATTAATATTAAATGGGAATCAATTTATATATAATAATAATTGTGAATTAAACTGTAAGAAACTTATGTATTACCTTAAAAATGGATTCATTAATGATTTTAAATATTGAATGAGAAATAATCAATGTAAGTAAATGAATGTAAATTAACAAAAGATAATCTTGTATGAATGAATGAGATTTGAAAAATAAATGGAAAGAAAATGATATGTTAAAGAAACCAATAGAATAAATCATGTAAGTTGTGCATAGATTATTTTATTCGCATAACAGTTTTGATCCAGATTTGAATATATGATTTGTAGTAATTCACCCCAGTCCGAATTAGGATTTTTCCCTCGATTCTTGACGGCGAACATTTGATAAGAAATTTTGATATGAATTTGAAGTTTTCTATCATAGGTTATGGCTATGCAAGGAAAACGAAAATTTCTAATCAAGAAATCGGATCAGAGTCCGCACTAGAGTGGTTGGGTTAACAATACTAATTCGAAAGTGAAATATGTGTATTCAAACAAGCGATTTAATTGATATTGTGGATAAAAGATTTATGTACATCGTGCAAATTTAAATAATATTTAATTCCTTGTTGTTTGACTTATGGGAAGTTTGGGAAATGATACTCTAAATTGTTGAGGTTGTATGAATAATCTGTTGAGTAATTATCTAAGGCTGTTGAGCGGCAGGTACACTTGGTAGTTTATTTATCACCCTTGTGCGATGCAAAGTGTTTGAAACTGAAAAAACCATTAGTTTTTGGTTGCTATAGATGTGTGATGGATTCTTGTATTGCATATAATGGTTGTACTGCTTTTGTTTGTATATGATTATTATATATTTTACGTTGCTTGTACTATTAGTTGGAACAACTGAAATATTAATCTTTCACATAGTTTTAACTCTTTTGATTATGTAAGTAAGATACAGGTTTGTGGAAGCAATAGCAGTTGCTTTTGGTTTCATAAAAAAAATTGATTGCCCGACAAATAGGTACGTTTTCAGATTACGATTTTTGTATCGGTATATTATTGTTTTCCCATGGTTTAGGGTGTTTTATTATTGAAATGTGATATATATATTGAAATTATTGATATTATTATTTTTTCGGACCTATCCGCGCAAAGAGACTCGGCCGAAATTTTTCGTTAATTTAGGGCTTAGAATTTTTTTGTAGAAGTTGAGTTGTTTTAAAATTTTGTTAAACTTAATTATGTAAGTTAATTGTTTACTAATTGATTATTTTAAATAAAATATATCAAACCTCTTGATTCTTTCTTATTCCTTTTCGTGGATGAAAAGTTTTGAGTGAGGGAGATTGTAACAACCCATATTTTGAAAATTAAAATTATCAAATTTAATAAGATTTTGGAATTTTATATTGTAAGAAATCAAAATTTATGACTTATAAATAGAAAAAATTTGATTATAATATAATTTAATAATGTTGTTGAATGTTATTGACAACTATTTTAACGTAATTTCAATTAATGGTAATAATAAAGGTTAGTGAGGAATAAAATGAATGTTGTATTAAAAAGAGAATTTACATGTAAATAACTAAAATTGGTTAATATAGAATATGAATCAGTTTTTGGTAAGTAATTTATAACCCTTGGTTGTAAACAATAAGTAGATATGAATTATTAATGTATAACAATTGATTTATTCTCATCTTATTATTTAATCTGTTGAAATTAATTTGGAAATCAATGAAATTTAATGTAATAAAATATTACAGTTAATGTAAGAAAAGATGTTAATAGTAGAAAATGAGTATAATAAGATGGAAACTTGTGTTAAATAAATTCATAAGGTATTTGTTGATATGATAATAAGAATTTAAATGAAATAAAAGAAATTGCTGGAATTTAAATTATAATAACTAGGATTTTATTACAGTTTTAATTAAACGTTAAAATTAAATTAATATTTAAATACTAGATTTAACATGGAAAATTGAATTTAAAAAAATTATTTGAAACGGCCTATATTTTTAACTATTTTAAATTATAGAATTTGATATAATTATTGAATAAAAATGGTTAATAAATGGTGAGTTAATTATTAATGGTGATTTATTGGAAATTAAATCGTTTAAATTTAATATTGCAATTATTTAAATAATTGAATCTTGAATTTATTGTGAATGAAAATGGTATCAACAATTGATTTAAATTTTAACTAGATATGAATGAAGATCATTTACTATTAAAATTGAATTTAAAAGTGAACAGTTAGAAATTGTAAATTTATATTATAATTAACGAGTAAAAATAGCCATTTTGGCTACTGTCTCATATTTCGACGAAACCAGTTTCATCGGATCCGTAACAGTGAATGATTGTAGGATTTCAAGTTTTGTAGCGTTCGGACTTATCATTTGGCCGTGCAAACTTGAAACGCGTAGAATTTAATTTTTGAATTTAATTAAAATAATTTGATTTGAAAAGCTATCTTCTGCATACGATTGAATTAGGCCTCGAAACTAATTCTATTGTGTTCGGAATGGAGTAAAACATTATGAACATCAGGCGTCATGCTTTGTTTGGAGTTCGAAAATTTCATGTGTTTAGAAGCTAGATATTTTTTTTGATTATAAACTTACTTAACCTTATCCTCGTTCACTACACCTCTTACCCTTTCCCCCTTTTATTTTTCCCATCTCAAATTTTAAATCGAGCAAATAATAACAGCCGAAAGAAAAAAATCAAATTCTCAGATCGAAGAAAAAAAATACACGATCGTGTGCGACAATTGAGTCGCGATCGATCTTCTCGAGCTCGATTGGAGAGCGGCGGTGACAGTTCCAGCGGCGTTCTTTGTTTAGAGTTAGGCACGACTGTCACGCGCGAGCACGTGCATGATGGAAGGAGACGGCGGTGTGGCTGAAGCCGAGGTGGGGTCTGGCATGGCTGGCTGTGCAGTGGCGATCGGAAGTAGGGATTGACGGCGGGTTTTGGTTCTTCGAGCGCGAGCAGGGTTATGTCGAGCATGATTTTGCTGAGGATTAGGCGACTAACCATCTTTAGCTGGGTAATTAACTTTTACCACATTTGTTGAGAAAAAAATAGGTTAGTAGAATTGAAATGTTTATTAATACATTATTTTTACGTACGAGATCGGATTTGGATGTCGTCTTTTGTGTTGGACTAGTATTAACGTCATCTACGATATGGAGCTGAAATGGAATTTATTTGACACTGAAAAATTTTCAGTTTCAAATAAAGTGAGTGTTTTATATGCTCACGATTGACTAGAATATTTTTATGTTAGTTAAATTTGAAGTTATGAGGTGATTTAAATTTATTGATTGTTGTTTGATAAATTAATTTGATATTTAAATCGACATCGGAATTAATTGATAGAATTTGAATTGACAGTTAACTTGAATTAGAAATAACTGCTAGTAAAATCCCCGATTATCGATAATTGGTTGATTGTTGTGATTATTGACTGTTTGGACAATGGATTGAGATTGATGCTATTGACTGATATTTTGGATGTTTGGATGTTTATTTATGTTTCATATATCCTATATCACCCTGTCGACACATAAAACTATTAATTGAATTATTTTTGAATAAATTAAGAAATAGGTTGAAATGATATATACCTATGGCATTTATTTTGGATTGAAATGATTTATATCCATTCCTGAATTAAATTGGAATAACTGATTCACTTGGCCATAGGATAGAGAATTATATACGGGCACCGGATTGGTTAAAATAAATGATTTTAAAATTTTTGTTTTGAAATTATTTAAATGATTTGATTTTAAGAAATAAAAATCGAATTTCTGGAAATCGAATTATTTTCGAACTTGAGCTCGAAATGTTGGAATTTAAAATTGATAATAGGAATTGTTTAAATAATTGTAGTTGAGATTTTTAAATTATAATCGGAATATGATTTGAATTTCAGAAATTGATTTGTTTTAAAGGATTGGACTTTTATTCGAACTTTGAATATTGCTAAGTAAAAGTGATATAAAATGATATTTCGAAATTGAGCTCAGAATTGAATTATATTTGAAGATTTGGATTTTAAATTGGATATTTAAGCTAAATTTGGTTGAAGTGTTTAGATCGATATTTTGTAAATCGAACTCGGAATTTATATAAATCGAAATGGTTTAAATTTGAGAATTGAGTTGAAATTAATTCGAAATTGGAATTTAAATTAATTTGGAATTGGAATTTAAATTAATTTGGAATTGAAATTTAAATTAATTTGGAATTGGACTTGAAATTAATTTGGAACTGGAAGTGAAATTAGTTTGGAATTGAAATTGAAATTAATTTGGAATCGAAGTAAAATTCGACTTGAAATCGGAATTTAATCGATTAAATCGAAATGGAAATTGGAATCGGTTTGAATTGGGAAATTTGGAAGTGACTCGGTTTGACTTTGAAACTATTTTCAAATGAATTATTTTAGTATAAACGATTTAAATCTATATTCTTTAAATATTCAAATTATTTTGTTCTTTCCAAACTATTTTACTATATAAACTATTTTTAATAGTCAAACTATTTTCTATTAAACTATTTTAAAACTATTTAAACTATTTTCTAAAAATTCAAATTGGTCAAAAGGGTGGAATGTTTATATTTAAATCTTGGATTTAAATGCAAATTGGGTTAAATGAAGTTATAACCTAAATTGTAATTCGAATAAAATTTTTAAGTGAAATCAATATATCGAATTGGAATGACATTTGAAGTAGAATATGATTTTTGAAGCGAATATGATGATTTCGAACCGAATTTTATTTTTGAAGCGAATATGATGATTTCGAAATGGATTTGATTTTGAAATGAATATGATATTTTGATAAACATAGTATTTATTGATACGACCCTAACACGACTGACCGCGTTCGATTTGGACCTAAAACGAATTAGATATTAATATCGTTAGATCGTGCGAGATCGAAACGCGTTGAAATTAATATCGATTTAATATAATAACTAGTTCCAAAACCATATCTTCTGCATACGATCGAAATAGGTCTCGGAACAAGTTCCATTGTGTTCGGGATAGGAGTATTTAGCTAGGAATACTAGTGAGCATGTCTCAATCGGAGTTCGAGATTTTGGGAGTATTTGGAGCCGGATATTATAGACTAAAATAATAGAAAATCAAATCTTTTTAAATCCAAATCATACCCCCATCAACTTCAGCCGCTTATACATCACGTCGCACATCCATCAGCCCATAACCTTTCAATTATAGGCCATACCCCTAAGTACAACACAACCATACCTTTTCTTCTTTATGATATTGCATGTAACCAGCAGAGGTATTTTTTTCTTTTGATTCAAGAAATTCAAAATTGAAAATAAAATGTTATACTCATCTAAAAATCCTATAACCTGTTTTCAAAATCTAGTTTTGGCGAGAGATTCATCCCGACATGATTTGGTGTTGTTCGATCAAGCTTTGGGCAGTTGCCGTTTGGGGTGGCAGAGCTAGGGTTTGAGTTTCCGACAATTTTAGGCGACGAGGGGACGAACGGGGCTTGTATTTGGGTTTGTAGCATCATTTGGCATCTCGGGATGGATTTTGGTGAGGGGTGGCTCGACTTTGCTTGGTGCAACTTGGATACGGTCGTGTATTGGTATGGGTTTGGACGCTTTTCAATTGGGGACGGCGGTCGTGGTTTTTAAGGTACCGTCGAGTGGAGATCGAGGTGAGATAGCGGTTGGCGAAGTCAGAAGTGGATTTCATCGAGTTTTGGGTGGCGTTTGGCCATGCGTGCATAGTGGCATTCACTGACAAGTGCGTGCACGTTTTTTGATTTAGTTGGGGAAGAAGAATTTGCTTTTGTGAGGGTATAATTGTAATTTTATATAAGTTGTTTTGATTTTAATTAAAATTATTGATAACTTCTAACATGTATATCTCGCTCATACGAGGTTGGATTCGAACGCCGTTTATTGCGATGGACTCGTGTCGTCAAGAGCTTTGCGATGGAGTTAGTTTGGTTGGATTTGGAGCAAGTGAAATTTTAGGCTAAAATCGAACGTCCGTTCGGTTTTAGTCCGAAATCGGGACGATTTGATGAAAACGAAAATCAACGTGAGTTTAACTCACATTAATTTTATTATATCATATCAATGATGTTATAAATATTTATTGGTTGTTTGGATGTCAGTTAAAATTATTGGATTGCGTGTTTGGTTGAATTTTCGTTTGGAAAATGGATGATATTTTATTTTGATCATATAAACCCATATGATTATATATATTATCCATAACCATTATTTTGCAGGGAAAATCTATAGAGAGACTCAAATGGGGTTTCTCACCAATAAATTATTTATTTACATTATTTCCAGTATTTAAATAATATTTGAAATTCACTAATTACATATTGTAATTAACTTAATTTCCTTTTCCCCCCAATCTATCTCCCTTGTTCCCACTCTCATTCTTAGGCATGAAAAACACGCAACCTTCAATCGATCAATGCCACCACTATGCTACAGCTCCGACCACCACGACTCGTCTAGGAGTAGCCCCACCTCCTCCTTACCTAAAGCCACTGGCCATGCCTCTCCATTCGCTGCCATCACCAAGAAAATGTCCCAAAACCGAACCAAAGTTCATCTGTAACAACCCGCATATTTATTGATTTTATATTTAAATATTTTATCGTTAATCGGATTTTGGTCCGAAAAGCTACTGTTTGCATACGATCAAATTAGGACTCGAGACCACTTCCATTGAGTTCAAAATGACGTTTGCGATCTTTTTGGGTGTAAACTTCGTTATGTTAGGAGTAAGTGGAATTTTCGTCATTTTTTCCCACACTTTGGTTTGGACTACACCTTCATTAAGCTCAGCCCAACCCCTTCTCTTCATAACTTCATCTCTTCACTAAACATTCAAGCTTCATCAAAAATGGAGGAGGGAAAGGGAAATTAAAACTCCAAGCTCAAATTCAATTGCAAACCCAACATTCAACTCCAAATTCAAGTAGAAGATATTGGATTCAAGCTTTGGATTGCTTCTACTTGCTTTCAAGCTCCATCTTCATCCATTTTAGTGAAAAGGTGAGATTTTTAATCTCACATCTTGCCTATAATCGTCATTGGACTGTTGGGAATGATTCCCCATCACTTTAGCATGTTTGTTTGCATTGGATTTGGATTGAATGGGTGAAAACCCCAAATTTCGAGTGTTTTTGGCAAAAATCTAGCCTTAGGTCGCACTGCCTCGAGGCTTCTGTCTGCAGATTTTCGTCTGGCTTTAGGTCGCTAGGTCGCTCGCCTGGTGTTAGGTCACTAGGTCGCTCGTATGATAGGTCGTTGGGAATTAACTCGTCTGGCCTTGAATCCTCTCTACAGCTTAGGTCGTTCGTCGCCTAGGTCGCACGCGAGTTAAGCCTTAGGTCGTTTGGCCAGGTCGCTCGCGTGTTAATACTTTAGGTCGTGTGGCCATCCTACTTAGGTCGTAAGGTCACTAGGTCGTTAGGCCTTTGACTCTTTAGGTCGCGTACTCCTTTTAGGTCGCGTGCCCAGTTAGGTCGCGAACCCTTTAGGTCGCATGGCCTTGTTTTATGTTAGGTCGCTCGGCTCCTCTCTGTTAGGTCGCTGGCCTTAGGTCGCTTCCTCCTATAGGTCGTTTGACTTATTTGCTTTTAGGTCGTTCGACAATTAGGTCGTTCAAGACTCTATAGGTCGCGAGTTCCTTAGGTTGCTCGCCCCTTATGATGTTAGGTCGCTCGACCATATGCTATTTTAGGTCGCATGACCTTATTCTCTTTAGGTTGCATGACCATACTTCCCTTAGGTCGCTTGACCAACATGCAACCCTTATTACCTTGTTACGTCGTGAGTCCTTAAGTCGCTCGCCTCTCTTAGGTCGCTCGCATCTGCTAACTCGCGAACACCTCTAGGTCGCAACCACTAGGTCGCTTGGCCTCCGATTTTAGGCCGTTAGACCTACTTCTGTTAGGTCGCCCGACCACATCCCCTTTTAAGTCACTCGGCTCTGGTTACCACTAGGTCGCTCGGCACTTGATTCCACTAGGTCATTCGACCTATTTGACTTAAAAGTTTTTGCACTTTAATTCGACCACATTAGGTCGCAAGTATATTCCTACTTTGATGGTTTTGTGATTGATTTCTTTGGACTTTACTCACGTCTTCGAACGTGAATTTATGTGATTCGATTTGGTTCAACAATCGTTTTGTGACTTGCCACTTTAAAAATGTGAAGGCTTCAATACTAGTAGTGAATATCAAAACTCTTTCATCAAAGCAATTTCAACACTGTTTTAACTACAAAGCTCTTTTTCTAAAACCGTTTTCCAATCTACTAGTATATACAAGCCTTTACTTCACTCGGATGAGAAATCTAATTAAACGGCTTAGTAAAACGAGTGGTATGAAACGCTTGCGTTCACTTCATCGGTTAATTCTTGGACTTGTTCGATTGAACCCTTTTGTGACAATTTTCTAGTGAAGATTTACAGCTTGTTCGTAAATATTTAAGTTAAGCAAGTGGTTATGGGACATGAAGCTAAACTCATATATTTACTAGCTTGGTGTGATTGACACTTCCTTATGATCATGACGATCATCTTTGTGATTTAGACTAGCGATTGAGCGATGTCCCTTTGTCTGCGAGGGAGACTAGACCCCACTTTTGTGATGTTTCACCATCACATATATGGAGTAGCACCCCATGGTCTTCGGGCCGTTCATGTGTTAAAATTTAATGGATAGCTTCCATGAGATAGCTTCTCGTTCATGTGTTATACGCGTTGGTGAGTTTTCATGCTCCCGTTCATGTGTTAGGCCTTCCCCCTTTTTTATGTGTTTTCCTGGATTTCGTGTGTTGATTTCTGGAATTTGTGCTTCACCAATTTTCATGATTTTAATTGATATGATATCAGTTTTTGTGCATTGGTGAATTCATGTGTTATTGACTTGTTATGAATACAAGTTTAGGGTATGATACCCTATTTTATCTTTGAGAAGATTCTTGAGATATTGGTTAATCTTTTGTTGATTATCATTTACATACTTATAGTAGTATGCCGTTATGGTTGTTACATGTTCATGCCATATTATTTATCCTATACCTTATCATCTGATATTTATAGCTAGACTGATCCGTTTATTATTTTCTTATAAATAATACTCGGGTCAGACCGAGATGTTACAGGTGCTTCTGCTTGACTTCTCTTCAGGATTATTCTGACTTTTGGCTAACTACATAGATTAGTAGTTTTTGGGTGTACCCATTTGAGATATAGACTCTATGTTGTGTACTTATTCTTTTGTATAGCACGCGTTGCTATTCTTTTGTATTATCGTGGATCTTTCCGACCACTACTCTGATGTACACATTCATGTGTTATATATTTATTCATATCTTCTTCCGCCTTTGTGATATGGATGTCTATGACTGATTTATGTTATGATTATTTCTATGTTTGTTTCCGAAGATTATATATAGCCACCATGTGATAGCTTTGAGTTTGTATCGGTATGTTGGATTTCCTCCTTAAATGATATGCATTCTATTCTATCTGACATATCGGTGCTCGCACAAAGAAGTTACATGGATGGTCGCTCCTCCACAGCCTTATTCTCCATGCTAAATGACAGCACTACATCGTAGTGATCTTGGTTAGCGTGGGTATAGAGGTGGGGCGTCACAGCTTGGTATCAGAGCCAAACTTCGGAACAATGTAGAATAACTTAACAAGGATCATCGTCCTAAGTCCACCTTAGGAGTTGTGTTTCAGGATTTAGTTCGAGTCGTCGAACCGATTCATCCTATTCTCTTTATGATTCCTTGTTTCATCTATCAAGATTGCTTAATATTCATTTGGTGAATAACCTTTTTCTTCTTCTCTCTTTCTTAGAGAAGAGAATGTCTAGACCAGGTCGTCCCAGAGCTGGACCATCTACTGTCACTCCCCAGGATGGAGTTTTCATGACTGCTCAACAGCTTCTTAATTTAGTAAAGAATGCTCAAGCAGCTGGTCCTAATCAGGAACCTACTCATCCTAAGTCTGGATTTGCACGTTTGTGCAACGATTATACCAACTTGGGTGGGAAACCATTCAAAGATTATGAAACTATTATCGAGGTCCAGGCTTGGTTAAGAACATGCGATCGAATTTTTCTCGCATGAATCTTATCGATCTTCACCGTGTTCAGGTGGCCTCCAGCATGCTCCAAGAGAGAGCATTGGATTGGTACGAACTTCTTATTTCTGAGATTAATGAAGCGGATCTCACCTGGGAGCAATTCCGGGAATGCTTCGAATTAAAATTCATACCAGAAGTAGAGAAAGTGACATTGGCTCGACGTTTTATAGACCTTGTTCAAGGTGAATCTTCTGTGATAGATTATGTCGCATCCTTCGAGTCACTGTCCAAATATGGGGTTGAATATATCAACACTCCGTTGAAGAAGAATCAAAGATTCGTCTATGGCTTAAACAAGAATCTGAAGAAGCCATTACTTCTAAAATTAGAAATTTCTTTCGATCAACTTATTGATATCGCTCTTCATCTTGAAGAGGCTGATAAGGACAGTGATGTTGAAGTGGTGGTTTCCAAACCAAACTTCAACAACAAGAAGAGCCTAAACAAATTCAAAGGTCCTTATCCCAACAAAAAGGGTAAGCAAGCAACTCCTGCTGCAAAGGCATTTTCCCCCAGTGATAGGAAATGCTTCAACTGTGGTGCTAAGGGCCATTTTTTGAACAAGTGTTCAAAGCCCCGCTCTTGTCGCTATTGTAAAAGTACAGATCATTTTATGCATTTATGCCCTAAGCTTCAAGACAAGGAGGGAAAGTTAAACATTGCTCAAGCCCCTGGCAACACATCTCGCGGTCAAGGTATGTCTCATTCTGTCCTTGATGGCATTATTTTATTTCATGATCAACCTATTAGAGTTCTCTTTGATACGGGTGCATCCCATTCTTTTATATCAAAGGAACTTGTAGACACTTTTTCTTTAAGTGTTGTTGCTTTAATGACTTCTTTAAGAATTGCGAATCCGGTTGGTGGATCCGCAACTCTTAGTTTGCTTTGTAAAGACGTGGAGATTATTTTGTGTGATTTTTCTTTCCTAGCCGATTTGCATGGCATGCGTTACTTAGGCTTTGGAATCATTTTGGTATGGATTGGCTTACTCGTTATGAAGCTCATATCCTATGTCCTGAGCGGACTATTTATCTCCATCATCCGCAATCTGTTAACCAGATTTCTATTATTCTTAAAGATTCGGATTCCACTTTGGTTGCATCTTTATATTCTTTGAATCCTCGTGATAATGATAATGATGATGAGGAAGATGTCATTTCTCTTATTCGCGTCGTTCGTGAATTTTCCGACATCTTTGAGCCCGTTTTAGGATTACCACCTAAGCGAGCAATTGAGTTCAAAATTAATCTTGTACCTAGAGCTCAACCTATTACCCGTCCTCCTTATCGCATGTCCAATAAGGAGAATGAAGAGATGCGCAAACAACTATCCGAGTTGGAAACGAAGCAACTTATTCGCTCTAGTTCCTCGCCTTGGGGAGCTTCAGCTATTTTCGTAAATAAGTCCGATGGTACACTTAGGCTTTGCGTCGACTACCGCAAGCTTAATGATCTTACTATTAAGAATAAATACCCTTTACCTCGGATTGATGATCTGTTTGATCAACTTAGTGGTGCTAGAGTCTTTTCACAATTGGACTTGGCTACCGGTTTTCATCAGCTTCGTATTGCAGAGGATAGTATTCCTTTGACTTCTTTCCGTACTCGTTATGGATCTTATGAATGGCTAGTTATGCCATTTGGTTTAACGAATGCTCCGGCTTATTTCGTTGACCTTATGAATCGAGTTTTCAAATATTTCCTCGATCGGTTTGTTCTCATCTTTATTGATGATATTCTTGTGTATTCTAAAACCGAAGAGGAACATGAAAAGCATCTTCGGATTGTATTGGAAACTCTGGGGAGCAATCAATTAAAGGCAAAATTTTATAAATGCCATTTTTGGCAATCTAGTGTGAAGTTTCTCGGTCATATTATTTCCAAATCCGGAATATCAGTGGATCCCTCAAGGATTGAAGCGATTCAAAATTGGAAGAGACCGGAGAGTATGACTGAGATCCATAGCTTTCTCGGATTGGCAGGTTATTACCGCCGTTTCATAAAAACTTTTCTAAGATTGTCGTGCCTCTTAGTGGCTTAACAAAGAAAGGTGTTAAATACATTTGGTCGGACAAATGTGAAACTTCTTTTCAGAAATTAAAAGAACTCCTTTCTGATGCCCATATTCTTATTATTCCCGAAGGGAATCAAGATTTTGTCGTTTATACCGATGCTAGTCGCGTTGGTTTGGGTGTCGTTCTTGTGCAAAAAGAACGTGTTATTGCTTATGCTTCTAGGCAATTGAAGCCGGCTGAGACTAGATATACAACCCATGATTTAGAACTCGCGGCTATTGTTTTCGCCCTTCGAATTTGGCGACACTATCTTTTGGGAGAGAAATTTATGCTTTATACTGATCATAAGTCTTTGAAATACTTATTGTGATATCCCGGAATTTTTGAACAATATCAATTTAATAATCTGTTTAATAATTAAATTGATTTGATAATCTTTGATAATAAAATTGAATTGATTTAATAATCTAATAAAATAAATATTTAATTAGTGAATTTTATCTTTTAAAAACTAATAAAATGATTTCTATTTTATAATGAATATATATATGTGTGTATATTATAAATAGATAAGATCTGGTTTGAAATTTAATAAATAAATAAGATCTTGTTTTTAAATTTCTAATATATATATATATATTTTGATAGTTTGGAAATTATGATTTATTTAATATTAAGCTTTTCAAAGTTATTTAAACAAATAACTATATGGTTTTAAGTAAGGTTAATAATAAGGTTTATTTTATATTGCTTAATAAATATGATTTAAGAGTATATATATATAAGTTTAAAATACAATTTACATATGATATGTTAATTCATTTAGTAATAGTAGTAATTTATAATCTCTTTTATAAATTATTTAAATTTGACCAAAATTGTTATTTCAAACAATATTATTAATATATTTTTTTATATATAGATAAATAGATTTTAAAGAAATTGAATGTGTTGTTATAAATAGTTTTGGATTTTAAAATATATGTATAAACTTTTATTTATAAATATAATTAGTTTGTTTCTTTAAAAAGTAATATATATATATAAATAAGTAATTGTATTTAATAAATAAAGAAAAAGCTTTTATTTACATTTAAATAAATAAGTGTTACTTAAATGACATGTGTAAATCTATAAAGACACCTAAATAACAAGTGTAAACTAATTAACAATGGTAAATGACAAATATCAAAGTTTTAAATTTTTGTTTTTCTTTTATTTGAATAAATCATTTCTACCTATATATGCATCTACCTCTCATCTTTATTTTTTTCTATTCTTTTCGAACTTAAGAGAATTCAGCCTTAAACCATTCTCAAAAACAAAATCTGAAGCTCAAACAATTTCTCAAAACAAATCAGTAATCAAACTCCACAAACCAGAAAAATTCTTCAACTCTGTAATTCATTTTCAAAACAAGTCTGTAAACATTTCTTTAATCTGGAATCAATTCAAAAGCTGCCTGCATTCATCTTTCAAACCTGGGTTTTATCAAATAGCATGCATGCAAGTTTCTATAGCAAGCAACTCAAGTTTTAAATCGAAGAAGCAAAAGGCAATTCAAGTTTTTTAATCAAAAGCGATTGCCAGAATCAAAATTTAAAGCCTGGGAATTTCTCTGCTTTTAAAAATTGTGAGTAACATTCTTCTTATAAATTAAAGTATAGATATTTGTTTGCATGTGAAATGCTGGAATAAAATGAGTATTAAATGGATGTATATGATTGAATATCTATATATAGATTTGGATGTATAGATGCATGTTATTGTGGAATCTGTTTTTACCTGTTCTTATTCTTAGAAGCTTAAATTATGATAAAATTCAAATTCCTCTTGATATAATCTTTTTTAGGACTTAGGATTTAAACAACATTTATTTGTTAAATCATAGACTAGTGTTTAAATTTTATTTAAGTTAAAATAAAAAGGAAATTGCTCTGGAAAACATAGTGGAACAGGAAAACTTGGGTTTTTGTTAAAATTCAAATTTCTTAATTCATTGATTCAGACATATCATCTGAATCCTTGATTGAAACCATGATTTTTAAAATTCGAATCACAATTTTTAGAGGGGTATTGAACGAACAGTTTGAGTTTGACCAGATTTTACGTTTTGGGTAATTTCTGATGATCTAGTTGATCGGAGGGGTCGTAATCTTCTCTGGGGGTAGTGGAATGATCGTAGAGTTTGGGAAAAATGTCAGGAAGAGGATCAAGACACGGTGGCGACTGCGGCAAGTGTTTGAAGTGTGTAAACCTAATTTTGTCGTGGGTTGTATTTGAGTCTCGTTCGCCTTTAATTGATGATCGAGTTCGACGCGCTTATGGGGATTGGAAGAGGGGATGTAGACGAAGTTGTAGCCGGAGACGCTGACGTTCTGATGATCGGCATTGGGAGGACGGAGCGTTGACAGGGTTGTTGAAATGACCCTCCTATTTCCACCCTAATTTCATAAGGATTTTTTTTTCCAGGGTCATTTTCTTTTTCCAATAAACAAAATATATCCAGGATCAAAATAATTTACCAATATAAATATATCAGTGTATTTCTAATAACATACACATACATATGGAGATGTATGTGTTTCTCTTGTTTAAATTCAGAGTATATACTTTATTTTTATTTGTTGTACAAGAGCATTCTGTTTGGTTTAGATATTAGCAATTCTGCCTAAAGTTTATTACTATATACTTTTGAATATTTGTAATAAGTCAGTAAATCCTATGCATATTTAATTCATATGAACTTGCTCATTCTAATTAAACATGTACTTTAGTCTGTTATTCTAATTAAGAAATGATCAAGTAATAATCAGTGGAAAGCAAGCTTTTAATATGGATGATTGTGTTAAAGTCTGGATAGTATCAAACTCAGGCTAAAAGAAAGTGGATCCTAAGTGAACACAAGCAACATCTAGGCGTAATGGAAACGCGCCTAACTTATACATGAGAGGTCACGAGTTCGAGTGCTATGCTGGTCGGTTCAAACACAATTTTTGTTTTTCTTTTTATTTTTCTCCTGTATGGTTTGAAATCTGATATCTACCTATATCTGCACATATATATTTAATTTTTGCCTATAATCTAACATACAAAACAATATTTCTTACTTTATTATTTTTGAAACCCATTCCTACAATTGTTCTAGGAATTTATGTTTATATTTTTACCCAAATATCAACATGTACACAGATATACATGTACATGTCAATATCTTTGCTCATTTTCCAGAAAACTGGGTGAAACAATTGCTAAATGTACTAAGCTTTTGAAATGCATTTTTATTTTCAAAATACAATCTATCATGATCAACCAATACTTCACTTATTTGAAGCTGGTTAACTCATGTATCCTGTATCTGCTACACACTAGTTCAAAGCAATGGAGATACCATTCATTGCATTCTGTCTGAAGCTTTTAAAAACATTTTACTTTTCTCAATACGATTCAGAAATGAATTCAAACTTATTTACAAAGCATTTCAGTAAAAAGGAAACTAAAATCCTTATAAGTTTACTTCTAGCTAAATCCAGATTTTATTCTAAAACTCAGTGCTCTGTTATGTCTCAAGATTAACTAATACATAATATAAATTATGCAAAACAGTAGCTCACCTACATATGCATATTTCTTTTCCAAGCATCCATATCAATACTTAAGATCATTTTCTTGTTTCCCACTCAGATATTTCTTTTAGATTTTAAACCTTAGTGCATAACAATATATTTAACATGATACAACTAGTCCATCTAACCATAATAGAATTCATTACATGACTGGAAATCTTAGAAACATAAAATTTTTCCTGAATACATGCAGATATAATCAATTTAAGCTCTTATTGAAACTAGCTAGCATGTTCATTCACTCCTCCATAATAGCCATAACTTCATTTTTACTTAGTGCCTGCGTTCCCTGAAAGAGCATAAGTGGCTGCCTCATTTTAAAATGAGACACCCCATATGCCATGAGCAAACAAGGGTCAGATCTAAGATCTGGTATGAGTAACATCAATACATTCATGATATTAAGCAATAGAGAATATAAGGGTACTAACTTGTTATTTAGGCAAATTTCTACAATCAATTACTTTAACATGGTATAAATAAGTTGATTCAGGTATGATATATTCATCTATCTTTCTTCACTTGCATACATAATCATGCAAACATAATTATCTATCTGCAACATTTGCATTCACTGGAACCATCATGGTTCCATACCAACCAACCTAAGAAATTTTCATATTCCTATTTCTTCATTTACAGGTTGTCTAATTCAATTTAAATTCCAGCCTCATCTGCTATTAAGGAATCACGGGGACACATTGCAATGAACTAATTCACATCATTGCACAAAGATCTCAGGGCTTAAACAAACCATGTGCCAACTTGCATACTTCAAATATGACAAGCATTCCAGCAGCCTTCTTGGCTTTCCCTTCCCTAGTTTATTTACTAGTGTATTGACTTAAATCCTATCATCAAATATGCTAAGTGAACATGTCACTGCAAGCATGGAAACATCCATAATCTTTCCTAGCATAATTCTCCTCAGAAATAAGCAGACAGTTATTTCCTAAATGGGGTCAATATGTCTTGATCTCAGTAAGATATAAGAATATTTTCAACTGTAAAAGAGGCATGGCATGTTCTTATTATATTGATCTGCAAGCCTTTATGATTGATTCAGATTCAAGATCTGGTTCAATCATAATTTTAGCTTGTGAGTTTCTTTTTTTTTTGATTTGATTAAGGGCTCAGCACTTAGAAAATTTCTATTGCACCCTTAACATTTTTCTTCTCAAGCCTCAGCACTTATACCAAGTATAATGCAGCTCCCAACATTTTTGTAAAGTTTTCATGCCATAGATCTATAACAGTTGAGAGTATTCTCTATATAATTTTAAGATTCTGGACTTTAACATTTTTGAGTAAAAATAAAACAGTAATGATACACATTCAAAGACAAATGTCTCAACAAAGCAGAGATCACCAAAAACATCCATATCAAATCATATCGGATTTAAAATAAGACATCCAAAAAGCATTGATGAAATCATATACATCAAAACCAGAAATATATATAAATGGCAATAAAAAGTGGCTGCCTCATCTCAGGTCTTAATGCCATGAACTCAGTGAGATTACTCACCTAAATATTTCTTCTTATTAATCCAGAAAATCCTTGTATGAGTGTTTTCTCCTTCCTTCCAATATTTTTCTTCCTTTCTTATTTTTGTGCAGCTCGGGGTAAAGATAATTCTACTGGCTAAAACTGCCTATTTATATGCATTTTTCCACTAGGGTTTTGTTAAAACAGAATTCCATTTCTGTCCTGGCTAGCATCATGCATTTTTCATTCATAATACCCCGGCCATATTAACCAATTTAAAGGCTGCATTTTCTTTCTTTCACTTTTCAGAAAATGGCCACTCACCTAGTCATGTTAAAAGTGTGACTATCCTATTTTATATTTTAATTATTCCTGAGAATCCCCTTTGCTATTTTTGCCTACACAAGCATATTGACTTGTATCACATTTCATGTCATTTTAATGTTATAGTTTCACTTGCTTATATATATATATATATATATATATATATATACTTTTCAGTACTTAAAAATGTATATTTGTATACATATCTTATCTAGGCTTATTTAATTCCTCTTTAATTTCAGAAACATATGCACCTATATGTATACAGGTTTACAAATCCTTATAATATATATATATATATATATGTATAATTTTCTTTTCTGGGTTTTAAATAAAATATGTTTACTGATTTAAAGTAAAACTTACTTTTCTTATTTTCTAAGATGATCCATATAATTCTAGAAATCAAATATCCATGTTGCAAAATCATGTTTGTATTGCTTTTTAATTCTTGTTTTAAATCCAAGAAATCTGGAGTTCTTCCTTGTGCCATTTCAGTGTGCATGTGCACACATATACTTGCACACTATTTATTCCAAAAATTTCACCATATTTAAATCTAAATATCTCAAAAATTAAATCATTTTACAAAAATGATTTTTCACAAAATTTTGGGGTATTACATTCACCCCTCCTTTTAGGAATTGTGTCCTCACAATTTTTCTAACATTTATAACAAGCATCATTTTCTTTTCTGAAAACTTATCAAACATATGCATAAGCAAACAAATTCAACCATATCAACCATGCATAACAAAAAAATTTCCAGAAAAAAAAAATTACCTTTTAATTTGCAAAAAGCTTAGGATAATCCATTCTAATCTTATCCTCTAACTCCCATGTGCAGTCATTAGGATCATTACTCCACTGGATCTTAACTAGTTTCAAGGTTTTGCTCCTTAATTTCTTTTCTTCCTTGGCTATAATCCCCACTGGCTCTTTTTCATAAACCAAGTCAGGATTTATTTGAATTCTGGTAGGCTCTTCCAAAATGTCTCCTTTATCATGTACCCATCTTCTAAGTTGGGACACATGAAAAACATTATGCATTGCTTTCATTTCCTCTGGTAGTTCTAATTTGTACGCCAATGAACCAATTCTTTCCAGAATTTTATAGGGTCCAACATACCTTGGTGTGAGCTTACCTTGCTTGCCAAATCTAAAGACTTTCTTCATAGGTGAAATCTTGATGAAAACAAAGTCTCCCACTTCATATTCCACTTGCTTTCTCTTCCTATCTGCAAATTTCTTTTGCCTATCTTGAGCTGCTGCTATTCTTTTTCTTATTAACCCAATTTTCTCTGTAGTTTCTTTAACATATTCAGGTCCAAGAACAGCCCTTTCTCCAGTCTCTACCCAGCATATAGGTGATAAACATGGCTTGCCATATAAGGCTTCAAATGGTGCCATCCCTATGGTGCTTTGGTAACTGTTATTGTATGTGAATTCAGCTAGATGGAGGTGGTCTTCCCAGTTGCCTCCAAAGTCCAGTGTACATGCTCTCAACAAATCCTCTAAGACTTTGTTCACCACCTCAGTTTGACCATCTGATTGTGGATGGTAGGCAGTGCTTAAGCACAATTCACTCCCCATGGCCTCTTGAAAACTTTTCCAAAACCTTGAGGTGAAGATGGTATCCCTATCACTCACAATGGTTTTGGGTATGCCATGCAACCTTACTACCTCTTTCATGAATATTTGAGCCAATTTTGGAGCATTTCTTTCTGTTTTAACTGGGATAAAATGTGCTACCTTAGTTAGCCTATCCACTATTACCCATATACTTGTGTTTCCCTTCTTAGATCTAGGCAGACCATCTATGAAATCCATAGATATATCCTCCCACTTCCACTGTGGTATACTAAGGGGTTGCAATAGTCCTGATGGCCTTTGTGTCTCTGCCTTGACTTGTTGGCAAGTCATGCACCTTGCAACATATCTGGCCACATCTGACTTCATCCCCTTCCACCAAAGATTTCTTTTCAAATTTTGATACATCTTGGTGCTACCTGGGTGTATGGAGTACTTACTCCTATGGTACTCATTTAATATTTCCTCCTTCAATTCTATATTTTCTGGAACACATATCCTATTTTTATTCCTTAAATAACCATTTTTATCAACTTGATAATTTATTACTTCCTCCCCTTTTGATATGAGCATTTTCTTTTCCACCATGTTTAGGTCTTGTTCCTGCATTTTCCCAATCTTAAGAAGTAAATCTGATTGCAGAGATATCATACTTAATTTCCCTTTACCTTCATCTTCTTCAATGGGCATCATTTGTACCTCACTGTTTTCCTCAATTTCTAAATCAGTAAGTATAGACAAATCCCTAAACTCTTCCATCATCAACATGGCTACCTTGGCATGTTGTCTACTCAAGGCATCTGCAACTTTATTTGCCTTGCCTGGTGTATACAGTATATCTAGATCATAGGAAGCTAGGAACTCTACCCATCTATGTTGCCTCATATTCAAATCTTTTTGTGAGAATAAATATTTCAGTGCCTTATGATCAGTGTACAAAATGAATTTGGCACCTAACAAATAATGTCTCCAAAGTTTCAAAGCATACACAACTGCTGCTAGTTCAAGATCATGGGTTGCATATCTGGTTTCATGTGGCTTTAATTGCCTAGATGCATAGGCTACCACCTGGTCTTGCTGCATCAACACAGCCCCTAACCCAGAGCCACTTGCATCAGTGTACACAACCAAATTTTCATTTCCTTCTGGCACTCTCAATACTGGTGCATTAATTAGAGCTTCCTTTATTTTGATAAAAGCTTGCTCACATTTTTCTGTCCATACAAAGGCTTGGTTCTTTCTAGTTAAATTGGTAAGTGGTGATGATATTTTTGAGAAATCTTTTATAAATCTCCTATAATATCCTGCCATCCCCATAAATGATCTAATCTCACTGATGGTACTAGGCCTTTTCCATGGTTGGATTGCCACTACCTTATTAGGGTTTACTGATATTCCTTTGGCAGAGATAACATGCCCAAGAAAATGCACTTCTTCTTTCCAAAATGCACATTTTGAAAATTTTGCTTTTAAATCATTTTCCCTTAGTCTTGACAAAACTAAATGCAAATGATTTTTATGCTCTTCCACTGTCTTAGAATAAATCAAAATGTCATCAATAAAAATCAGTACAAACTTGTCTAAATAATCTCTAAATATTCTATTCATTAAATCAACAAAATATGAAGGAGCATTTGTCAAACCAAATGGCATAACCAAAAATTCATATAAGCCATATCTTGTGTTAAATGCAGTATACTTAACACTTGAGTCTTCAACCTTCATTTGATGGAATCCTGATGCTAAGTCTAATCTAGAAAATATTTTAGCTTCACTGAGTTGGTCAAAGAGATCATCTATTCTAGGCAATGGGTATTTATTCTTGATGGTTACTTTATTTAGTTCCCTGTAATCTATGCACATTCTCAAGGTACCATCATGTTTTCTTACAAACACTACTGGAGAACCCCAGCAGGAATTGCTTGGCCTTATAAATCCCTTGCCTTCTAATTCTTCCAACTGATTTTTCAATTCTTTCAGTTCACTTGGCCCCATTCTATAAGGTTTCTTGATTATTGGACTTGCTCCTGGAATGAGATTAATTTGGAACTCAACTGGTCTGTGTTGTGGAACACCCTTAACTTCCCCAAACACATCCAAGTATTCATTAACTATGGGAATTTCTTCAATGGTTAGTTCACTCAGATCTTTTTCTAATTCAACTAAATGATACAATTTCCCTTCCTTAGCTACTTCACATAGAACTGTGATCCTCTGGCCTCTAGAATTTTGCAATGATATGGTGGATGAGTCTAAATTAATTATGGCTTTAAATTGCCTTAACCAATCTACCCCCAATATAACTCCTATATTTGGGTAATTTAAAACATATAAATTGGAAATAAAAATATTTCCTCCTATGTTTAACTCCACATCCACACAATTCATGTTCAAAACACTAGAACTCCCTAGGGGACTTTGTACAAGCAATGGGGTTTCAACCAATGTGCAGTTTAATTTTAATACTTTAACTACTTCATAGGAAATCAAAGAGTGTGTTGCTCCAGTATCATATACTACTGGTATGGGTATGGCACAAATGAGTAATGTACCTTCCACTTGGCCATGATTTTCAGCATCAATTTTCACTGCAGATTTGCCTTTACCTTCCAAAGTTGCCAATTTCCCTTGCTGTTTATTCTCAGGACAGTTCCTCTTCATATGCCCCTCTTTCCCACATAGGTAGCATTTGAAGGCTCCTCTTTTTAACTCTGGGCACCTTGGTTTGATGTGTCCTTCTTTTCCACAATGATGGCAAACCAATTTCTTCTTAGTATCATTGGCTTTTGTGTCTTTACTCTTCCTGTTGTCTGCCTCCTCCTTCTTTTTATCATAAGGGTGATATCTTCCCTTATCCTTCTTGTTGTTACTCTTAAAATTCCTATATTTCTCTCTTTCTTTGTCATGTTGTTCCAGTTTCAAGGCCAGATCAATTACTTGATCAAATGTTCTATCTGCATATGGTAGCATAGCTCTGCTAAGTCCTGGGTTCAGTCCTTTTATATACCTATCATTTTTGGATGCTTCATCTGCCACTAGCATTGCTCCATAATTGGATAGCCCCTCAAACTTTTGAGTGTATTCAGTGACATTCAAAGTACCCTGCCTAAGATTGATAAATTCTTCAAGCAAAGTGGTCTTGGCTGATGCTGGTACAAATCTTGCCTCCAACATCTCCTTGAACTGATTCCAAGTGATTTCATTTTCATTTCTTCCAGCTATGATCACCTCCCACCAGCTTAAAGCTACCCCTTTCAGTTGTCTAGAAGCTACTTGCCTCTTCCTTTGGTCATCCAACTGCATGTCATTGAAAATCCTATCAAGTGTTCTCAACCATGCTTGAATTTCCATCACACTCTCAGTTCCTTCAAAACTCCTGCCTCCCAAATTGGAATAAGTCTTCAGTAGTTTTGAAAGCTCTTCATGTGGGTTTTCAGGCCTATGCCCAATTCCATCTCTTAAAACCCTCACAAATTCTTGCATATCAAGCATTTGAGGTGCATTGGGTCCTGCATTGTGATGAGATCCTCTTCCTACCATGGTCTGCTAACTAAATTCTGGGTAAATGGTATTAGTATATTATGAGTACTTCTATAATTTCTATTTTCTTATCTAAATTATTTCATCCAAAACAAACAGACATAATACATTTTTATAATACTTAACAATCAATGCAACCAAGTGCTCTGATACCAACTGAAATGACCCTCCTATTTCCACCCTAATTTCATAAGGATTTTTTTTTCCAGGGTCATTTTCTTTTTCCAATAAACAAAATATATCCAGGATCAAAATAATTTACCAATATAAATATATCAGTGTATTTCTAATAACATACACATACATATGGAGATGTATGTGTTTCTCTTGTTTAAATTCAGAGTATATACTTTATTTTTATTTGTTGTACAAGAGCATTCTGTTTGGTTTAGATATTAGCAATTCTGCCTAAAGTTTATTACTATATACTTTTGAATATTTGTAATAAGTCAGTAAATCCTATGCATATTTAATTCATATGAACTTGCTCATTCTAATTAAACATGTACTTTAGTCTGTTATTCTAATTAAGAAATGATCAAGTAATAATCAGTGGAAAGCAAGCTTTTAATATGGATGATTGTGTTAAAGTCTGGATAGTATCAAACTCAGGCTAAAAGAAAGTGGATCCTAAGTGAACACAAGCAACATCTAGGCGTAATGGAAACGCGCCTAACTTATACATGAGAGGTCACGAGTTCGAGTGCTATGCTGGTCGGTTCAAACACAATTTTTGTTTTTCTTTTTATTTTTCTCCTGTATGGTTTGAAATCTGATATCTACCTATATCTGCACATATATATTTAATTTTTGCCTATAATCTAACATACAAAACAATATTTCTTACTTTATTATTTTTGAAACCCATTCCTACAATTGTTCTAGGAATTTATGTTTATATTTTTACCCAAATATCAACATGTACACAGATATACATGTACATGTCAATATCTTTGCTCATTTTCTAGAAAACTGGGTGAAACAATTGCTAAATGTACTAAGCTTTTGAAATGCATTTTTATTTTCAAAATACAATCTATCATGATCAACCAATACTTCACTTATTTGAAGCTGGTTAACTCATGTATCCTGTATCTGCTACACACTAGTTCAAAGCAATGGAGATACCATTCATTGCATTCTGTCTGAAGCTTTTAAAAACATTTTACTTTTCTCAATACGATTCAGAAATGAATTCAAACTTATTTACAAAGCATTTCAGTAAAAAGGAAACTAAAATCCTTATAAGTTTACTTCTAGCTAAATCCAGATTTTATTCTAAAACTCAGTGCTCTGTTATGTCTCAAGATTAACTAATACATAATATAAATTATGCAAAACAGTAGCTCACCTACATATGCATATTTCTTTTCCAAGCATCCATATCAATACTTAAGATCATTTTCTTGTTTCCCACTCAGATATTTCTTTTAGATTTTAAACCTTAGTGCATAACAATATATTTAACATGATACAACTAGTCCATCTAACCATAATAGAATTCATTACATGACTGGAAATCTTAGAAACATAAAATTTTTCCTGAATACATGCAGATATAATCAATTTAAGCTCTTATTGAAACTAGCTAGCATGTTCATTCACTCCTCCATAATAGCCATAACTTCATTTTTACTTAGTGCCTGCGTTCCCTGAAAGAGCATAAGTGGCTGCCTCATTTTAAAATGAGACACCCCATATGCCATGAGCAAACAAGGGTCAGATCTAAGATCTGGTATGAGTAACATCAATACATTCATGATATTAAGCAATAGAGAATATAAGGGTACTAACTTGTTATTTAGGCAAATTTCTACAATCAATTACTTTAACATGGTATAAATAAGTTGATTCAGGTATGATATATTCATCTATCTTTCTTCACTTGCATACATAATCATGCAAACATAATTATCTATCTGCAACATTTGCATTCACTGGAACCATCATGGTTCCATACCAACCAACCTAAGAAATTTTCATATTCCTATTTCTTCATTTACAGGTTGTCTAATTCAATTTAAATTCCTGCCTCATCTGCTATTAAGGAATCACGGGGACACATTGCAATGAACTAATTCACATCATTGCACAAAGATCTCAGGGCTTAAACAAACCATGTGCCAACTTGCATACTTCAAATATGACAAGCATTCCAGCAGCCTTCTTGGCTTTCCCTTCCCTAGTTTATTTACTAGTGTATTGACTTAAATCCTATCATCAAATATGCTAAGTGAACATGTCACTGCAAGCATGGAAACATCCATAATCTTTCCTAGCATAATTCTCCTCAGAAATAAGCAGACAGTTATTTCCTAAATGGGGTCAATATGTCTTGATCTCAGTAAGATATAAGAATATTTTCAACTGTAAAAGAGGCATGGCATGTTCTTATTATATTGATCTGCAAGCCTTTATGATTGATTCAGATTCAAGATCTGGTTCAATCATAATTTTAGCTTGTGAGTTTCTTTTTTTTTTGATTTGATTAAGGGCTCAGCACTTAGAAAATTTCTATTGCACCCTTAACATTTTTCTTCTCAAGCCTCAGCACTTATACCAAGTATAATGCAGCTCCCAACATTTTTGTAAAGTTTTCATGCCATAGATCTATAACAGTTGAGAGTATTCTCTATATAATTTTAAGATTCTGGACTTTAACATTTTTGAGTAAAAATAAAACAGTAATGATACACATTCAAAGACAAATGTCTCAACAAAGCAGAGATCACCAAAAACATCCATATCAAATCATATCAGATTTAAAATAAGACATCCAAAAAGCATTGATGAAATCATATACATCAAAACCAGAAATATATATAAATGGCAATAAAAAGTGGCTGCCTCATCTCAGGTCTTAATGCCATGAACTCAGTGAGATTACTCACCTAAATATTTCTTCTTATTAATCCAGAAAATCCTTGTATGAGTGTTTTCTCCTTCCTTCCAATATTTTTCTTCCTTTCTTATTTTTGTGCAGCTCGGGGTAAAAATAATTCTACTGGCTAAAACTGCCTATTTATATGCATTTTTCCACTAGGGTTTTGTTAAAACAGAATTCCATTTCTGTCCTGGCTAGCATCATGCATTTTTCATTCATAATACCCCGGCCATATTAACCAATTTAAAGGCTGCATTTTCTTTCTTTCACTTTTCAGAAAATGGCCACTCACCTAGTCATGTTAAAAGTGTGACTATCCTATTTTATATTTTAATTATTCCTGAGAATCCCCTTTGCTATTTTTGCCTACACAAGCATATTGACTTGTATCACATTTCATGTCATTTTAATGTTATAGTTTCACTTGCTTATATATATATATATATATATATATATACTTTTCAGTACTTAAAAATGTATATTTGTATACATATCTTATCTAGGCTTATTTAATTCCTCTTTAATTTCAGAAACATATGCACCTATATGTATACAGGTTTACAAATCCTTATAATATATATATATATGTATAATTTTCTTTTCTGGGTTTTAAATAAAATATGTTTACTGATTTAAAGTAAAACTTACTTTTCTTATTTTCTAAGATGATCCATATAATTCCAGAAATCAAATATCCATGTTGCAAAATCATGTTTGTATTGCTTTTTAATTCTTGTTTTAAATCCAAGAAATCTGGAGTTCTTCCTTGTGCCATTTCAGTGTGCACGTGCACACATATACTTGCACACTATTTATTCCAAAAATTTCACCATATTTAAATCTAAATATCTCAAAAATTAAATCATTTTACAAAAATGATTTTTCACAAAATTTTGGGGTATTACAGTTGTGGTGATGTTGCTCAGATGTTTCCAGGTTCTTGTTCCAGGTTGGATGGAAGCTCGATTTCGAATTCGAGTGTTTGTCGAAGCTCTGTTGATCGAGTTTGGGTATGTGGTTGATCGTCGATGTGTAGAGATCGTCGTGGGTGGCCGGAGTTGATCAGATTCATCGTGCATGTGCACGGTGCACATTTTAGGATTCTGGTAGAGTTTGGGTTTAACAGAGGGAAGGTCTCGAGTTTCTCGCGTGTAAGGCTCGGAGCAATTGGGGTTTTGACTCGGGGGAATTTGTGATGGGCTCGGGTAACTTTTGGGTTACAGTTTTAAAATTTGACAGGGTTTTAAAATTTAAAATGAAATTTAAAAATGAAGAGTAGGATTTAAAACAAAGTTTTAAATCAAAATTTAAGTATGGATTCAAATCTAAAATTGTATTCTAAATTTGAGATAAATAAAGCTTATAAAATTTATAAGGTATTAACAAATTTAAGATATTCAAAGTATAATTTAAAAAGGGTTTGAATTTAAATAAATTGGTTTAAAAATCTTTTAAATGTTAAGTGTTTCTTTAACATTTGGTTTTAAAAAGGTTTTGCAAATTTGATTTAAAATTGGTTAAAGTTAAATTTGTAATTCAAATTTAAATCTTTAATTTAAAATGAATTAAAAGAAAGTTTAGAAGTGAAATGTTTTAAGTCTTTTGTTAATAGTAATTAAAGTTGTTATAAAGGCTAATACTTTAATTTAGAGATTAATTAAGGTTTAATGATTTAGGATAAATTAAATTAATAAGGAAATTAAAGAGTAATTTAATAATTTAATTAATTAATGATTTGGGTTAATTAATTAAGATTATAAGTTAATTAATTAAGGGTTAATTAATTTGGAATTAAGGATCATTTATTTAGATAAGTATGGATTATTAATAAATGATTAGGAATTAATTAATCAAGTGATTAAAGATTAATTAAGAAATTAATTAAGTAATTAGAGATTAATTAATTGGTAATTAAGAATTAATTAATGTGTAATTAATAATGGTGGATTTTAATTACTTAAAGAATGTAAGTAAAGAATTATTAATAATTAATGAGAGATCATTAATTAGGGATTATTAAATAATTAATTAATATGATTAATTTTAATAATCAATTAGATTTATTAATTAATATGAAATTGGTTAAGTATAAATTACTTAATGGAAGTAATTAAAGTAATTAATTACTTAAGGTAATTAATTAAATAAATTTGATTAAGTTTAAATTAATTAATTAAATTAATTTAAGATAATCACTTGGTGATTTGATAAGTATAATTACTTAAATGTAATTAATGAAGTGTAATTATTTAGGAAAATAATTTAAAGGTAATTACTGGATGTAATTAACTGAAGATGATTTAATAATGAAGTAATTGAGTTTAATTACTTTGTATAATTAATCAAGGGATTAATTAAAAGATAATTAATTAAGGGGTAATTAATTTATAAAATGAAGTAATTAAGGGAAGTTAATTACTGGATGAGATAAATCAAAGGTGATTAATAAATGTGACTAATTAAAGATAAATTTTTAAATGTAATTAATTTAAATGGAGTAATTAATTAAAGAAGTAGTTAAGAATCATTAATTAATGATGTAATTAAGAGTTGATTAATTAAACTAATTAATCAATAATAAGTGATTAAAGGGTAATTAATTAATTGTAATTAATTAAAGATTAATGTAATTAAGTATAGTTAATTAATTAATGAAGTAATTAAGGATTAATTACTGTAATGGTTTAAGATAATTAATTTATGAAATTAATTAAGAATTAATTACTTAAAGTAATTAAAGGATAATTGTTAACTCCCATTTTTATGCCGACCTAAAACTCTACGACCCAAAGTTCTTCACGACCTAAGGGACTTCACGACTTAACAGACTCTACGACCTAACGACCTAAGGAAGTTAGCGACCTAACGACCTAAGGAAGTTAGCGACCTAACGACCTAAAGCTCTTCACGACTTAACAGACTCTACGACCTAACGACCTAAGGAAGTTAGTGACCTAACGACCTAAAGCTCTTCACGACTTAACAGACTTTACGACCTAACGACCTAAGGAAGTTAGCGACCTAACGACCTAAAGTTCTTCACGACCTAACTTAGGTCGCTCGTGACCTACGACCTAACTCCTGAAGCGGCCTAGCGATTTAGCAACTTAACGAGCTAAGGAGATAGCGACCTAGTGGACCTAAAAGCTTCGCGATCTAACTTCACAAAGCAGCACAACGACCTACCGCTCCATCAGGCTAACTTCTTAAGTCGCGAGTGGGCCACGACCTAACTTAGGTCGCTCGCGACCTACGACCTAACTTAGGTTGTACACGACCTAAGACTTGGGGTTTAAATTTCGCCCAGAACCACTCCTATAAATACAGCCCCAACTCCAACTAGCAAAGGACTTTTGGCCAATCATTTTCTGAAGCGTCATTACTCTGCCGAATTCTCAACTCATTCAAGACTTGAAGAACTCCAAACATCGAAGATACTACAACAAGCTTTGAACGAGATTCTACACATCCGACATGGATTCGACAAGTCTCATCGTCAAAGTTTGAGTTACTAATCTGAAGTGTTTGAGTGATCGAAGTGAATTGTATTCGAAGTGCATTGTATCAAATTGTGAAAAGATCAGCAATAAAAGACTATAAAGTGGACGTAGGCTTAATTACGGGCCGAACCACTATAAATCTGTTGTTCCTTTACCGTTTTCTGCTATTTTCAGCTTATATTCTGTTCCCGTACCAACGGTGGTGCTTTCACATTGTTATTACACACACCGGGTGTTAGCGTTCAATTTTCAGCGTTAACATTTTGGTGCTTTCACTGAGAACCCAACTCAGGAATATTATCATCATTGCTTCAAAGAAGTTCGTTGAAAAAGTCTCTCTCAAGACCAGAAGTCTGTTGGATATAATGGCTCCTGGAAGAAAACGTAAGTCTGTCAGATCTGAAGATGCTCACGATAATACTGCCACTTCTCCTTCTCCAAGTCAGGCAGCTCCAAGTGTTGGAGTGACACGAGAAGAATTAGATGCTGCAGTGTCCGGGCTGTATCAGCAGATTGAAACCCAGAATACTCTAATGATGGAGAAGTTAAATGATTTGCTCGGGGCTAGCCAAAGACCAGTGAATAATGAAGAAAACATCGCTGATGCTCTTCACAACTCCGAAGGAAGAAATATTCCTCAAGGGGGATCAGGTGCTGCTGAAGGGGCACCCCTCCAAGCTGAAGGATCCAGGCCATCGCCAGTTTTCCACGAACATTTGCCCGGACAAACTTTCGAGAAAATGGCCAAAGTCTACTCCGCAAAGTCATTAAACAATGAGGAATATCTCTCTGGCATGATTCGGCAAATAATGAAAGAAATCATGCAGAGAAGTGAAGATGAGAGCGAATGGGGATTTGCTCCGAGTAAAACTCCGTTTACTGAGAGGATTCTAAAAGCTGAGTTTCCTAGAAATTTTGTTCCCCCCACCATTCCTGCTTATCGGGGGACAAGTCACCCAAATCAATTCTTGTATAAATATGACTGGCACATGACCGGCGCAAGGGCAACTGATGAGATTAAGTGCCGGTATTTCCTGGTATACTTGGAAGGAGTGGCACTTCTCTGGTTTACCAAGCTTCCTGTTCGATCTGTAGATCAGTTTTCCGATCTGACCCGAAAGTTCAAAGAGCAATTCAGGTTGTACGCTTCAAAGACGAAGGACATTATGTCATTGTCTAGTATTGAGCAGAATCCTGGAGAGCCTATTAAATCATTCCTGAATTGCTTCAATATAGCTCTTGCTGAAGTCGACAACGCAGAGCCACGAATGGTCTTGACTTATTTGATGCGTGCTATCAACAAGTCGAGTGAATTTGGAAAATGGCTGAAAATGAAGGAGCCAAATTCACTCGAGAAATTCTATAAGAAAGCTGATGAATTCATACGCTTGGAAAATCTTCCGGCACCAATGAAAGTGGTCGTAACAAGGGTGGAGAATAATATTGCTGCTTCGGTTAAGAAACATTCCGGAGGTCGGAAGAGGGAAAGTCATGATGGGAAAAAAAAGATCTAAAGAAACCTCGCTTCTTCAAGCCCTCATATTTCACTCCATTAACCGACACACCGGAAAATATCTTCTTCGCCACCAAAGATGCTGTGGATTATCCCAAACCAACTGAGATAAAACCGGGAAAGGGTGCTATGAGAAATGGAAAATTCTACCGCTTTCACAACCAACCCGGTCATGATACCAACGAATGTCGTCATTTGAAGATCTTAATTGAAGAATTGTTGAGGGAAAACAAGTTGCAACAGTATGTTAAGAAGAACAAGAGTGACCCAACTTCGTCTACTCAGGGGCAGCAATCCCCTACTCAACCATATGGCTCGGGTAAAGGCACTACTGCACATGAATCTGAAAGGCCAGTTATCAATGTGATTACAGGAGGCCCACACCCAGCGGGCAGAAGCTGGGGTGAAATGGAACGATATGCTCATGCTTTGAAATACATCCCAGCAGAAGAAGATGTTTTTGCTATAGAAGACGCTGCACCCCTGAAGCAGCAGAAAACTTCTAATGATGATATTATGTTTAAGGCTAGGGATTCTATGGGTATTGAAGCTCCAACCATAGATCCTTTGGTCATTTCTGCAGGAATTGGGCCAGCTATTGTAAGACGAGTGCTCATTGATTGCGGTGCTTCCTACAATATACTCTTCAAGAAAACTTTTGACCAAATGAAGATTCCAATGACCGACGTTCAGGCTTCATCACAAAAGATTGTTGGGTTCACTGGGGAACCGCAGCAACCAATCGGAACTGTCGACTTGTTCGTGGAACTTGGAGAGGGGCAGAAAAGGGTAGTTCAGAAACAAACTTTTGTAATTGTTGATGGATTTTCTGCCTACAATGCCTTCCTAGGCCGTCCAACTTTAGTTGCATTCAAAGCCATTCTGGCCCCATGGTGCCTAACTATGAAATTTCCTACAGATAATGGTGTTGGTGTCATTAAAGGAGATCAAAATGCTGGGCGGGAATGTTACCTTATAGAGTTTCGAGAGGCCAGGAAGAGAGAGATGGGAAAAGATGCGGCAGCCCCCCTCCGCATCAAAAATCCAACCTTGTAGCAAATACAGGGTGGTCCCTGCACTGGCGAGCATAGTGGTGCAAGAAGAGAAATGGACCCCAGAAAAGCCAGTGCAGAGGAAAATAGAGTGGTGCCGATGGAGGTAACGGTGCCAGTACCTGTTGATCTTAAAGACCCGAACAAAGTGCTAAATGTGGGTTCGCAACTTAGTATGGCAGTCCAAAATATGCTGATATCATTTTTGAAAGCAAATCTGGAGGTATTCGCTTGGATTTACGCCGATATGTGTGGAATATCTCCAGAGATTGCTGTACATACTATGAATATTGATCCGAAATTCACGCCTGTGAAATAGAAGAGAAGAACCCAAGGTCCAGAAAGATCAGCAGCACTAAAGGAAGAAGTAGACCGACTCATGGAAAATCATTTCATTAGAGAGTCCACATATCCAAATTGGGTTTCAAATCCGGTGCTGGTCAAAAAAGCAAATGGAAAATGGAGAGTGTGCATTGACTTCTCAGATTTAAACAAAGCCTGTCCCAAAGACTGCTTCCCGTTACCAAGGATTGATCAGCTGGTAGATGGAACAGCCGGGCACGAATTGTTATCTTTTATGGATGCTTACTCCGGGTATAACAATATTATGATGCATGAGTCGGACCAGGAAGATAAGAGCTTCGTCACAGATGTTGGTCTTTACTGCTACAAAGTCATGCCCTTCGGATTGAAGAATGCAGGGGCAACATAACAAAGGCTTGTTAACGTAATGTTCAAATCACAACTTGGGAAAACAATGGAAGTCTATGTCGATGATATGTTAGTGAAATCAAAGAAAGCAGTTGACCATATGGACCACTTAGCAGAAATGTTCGAAATCCTCCGAAAATATGGGATGAAGCTCAACCCTTTGAAATGTTCATTCGGAGTAGAGTCCGGGAAATTCTTGGGATTTATCGTAAGCGCTAGGGGCATTGAAGCCAATCCTGCTCAAATTACTGCTCTAAGAGAAGTCAAAGCCCCTGGAACAAAGAAGGAACTACAGAGTCTAAATGGGAAAGTTGTTGCCTTAATTCGATTCATTTCCAAAGCTATTGACAAATGCATCCCCTTCTTTGACGCTTTAAAGAAAGGAAAGAAAAACTTCGAATGGACACCTGAATGCCAAAAAGCTTTCGATGAATTAATCTGTCACATGGAAGTGCCTCCAATACTTTCCAAGCCCAACAACGGCGAAGACCTTTTCATATACTTGGCAGTTTCATCTCATGCCTTGAGTGCAGCACTAGTACGAGAGGATGCAAAAGTTCAACGTCCGGTCTACTATATCAGCAAAAGACTCACTGGGGCAGAAATGAATTATTCAAAGCTAGAAAAGCTCGCCTACTGTTTACTGATTGCTTCTAGAAAGTTGAGACCGTATTTTCAAGCTCACCCCACCAAAGTTCTCACCGACCAGCCCCTAAAGCAAGTCCTATTTTGCCCTGAAACTTCGGGCCGTCTTCTGAAGTGGAATATTGAGCTTAGCCAATATGATATCACTTATCATCCCCGAAGAGCGATCAATGGACAAGCCTTAGCGGATTTCATCGCAGAGTATACAGATAAGGGTGATAAAGAGGAAGAGATTACAGTTGACATCCCGACCAAATGGAAGTTATATGTTGATGGCTCAAGAAATGATTACTGTTCCGGAGCTGGGGTTGTGCTTGAAACCCCCGAAGGGCGATCATTATGTTACACATTAAGATTGGAATTCCCTTCTATAAACAATGAAGCAGAATATGAAGCTCTAATTGCTGGATTAAAGATTGCAAAGGAATTGAACATCAAAGCATTGCAAATCTTTAGTGATTCTCAGCTTATTGTGTGTCTGGTCAAGAAGGAATTTCAAACTAAAGGAGGAAATCTGCCCGCTTATTTGTCAAAGGCTTCTGAACTTCTCAATGATTTTGATCATTATTCGATAAGCCACATACCTCGAGAGGAAAATATGAAAGCGGATTCTCTAGCAAAGTATTCAAGCTCCGGAGAAACTCAGTTATTGGGATTGGTTCCTGTGGAGGTTTTGTCAGCTCCAAGCACCGATGAAATGGATATTGACTGGATCATGGCTGTATCTCAAGAACAAGAATCATGGATGACCCTAATCAAAGAATATCTACTCAACGGCTCTCTACCATAAAATACTAAAGAACTCCAAAAGCTGTTAAGAAAAGCATCAAGATATGTAATTCAAGACGGCCGGTTATACAGGTGGGGATTCTCAGTGCCATTACTCCAATGTGTAACCAAGGAAGAAGCTAAAACAATCTTAGCAGAGATACACGGAGGAGAATGTGGGGATCATTCAGGCGGCCAAACACTTGCCAAGAAAGTTCTTCGGTATGGGTATTTCTGGCCCGATATTAATCGAGATGCTGCTATCTACTCCAGAAAATGTGACAAATGTCAGAGATTTGCAAAAATCCCAAGAGCACCTTCTACTGAACTAACACAGATGGTCAGCCCATGGTCGTTCGCCATTTGCGGGATAGACCTAATCAGACCTTTACCAATTGCCAAGTCGGGAATCAAATATGCTATTGTTGCTGTTGATTATTTCACTCAATGGGCTGAAGCTGAACCTTTGGCCACTATTACTTCTAAAAAGATGATAAATTTTGTAACGAAAAATATCATTTGCAGATATGGTGTGCCACAGAAGATAATCACAAACAACGGTACTCAATTTGAAAGCGAAGAGTTCCAGGACTTCTGCAAGCAATTCAAAATCCAAAAAAGTTTCTCATCAGTGGCTCATCCGCAGGCAAACGGGCAAGTGGAAGCAGTAAACAAAATTATCAAGTCAACCATCAAAAAGCAGCTTGATAAAGCAAAAGGTGGATGGGTTGATAAGTTACCACTAGCACTGTGGGCATACAGAACAACCCATAAAACTGCAACTGGGCACACTCCATTCTCATTGGCATACGGATCGGAAGCAATGATTCCGGTAGAACTAGAAGTCCCTTCACATAGGAGAATTCATTTCAACCAGGACGAAAACGAAAAATTGCAACTCGAAGCACTTGACTTTCTTGATGAAAGAAGGGAAGAAGCTAGACTCAGAGTTGCGGCCCATCAGCAAAGAATTGCAAGGCACTTCAACTCCAAAGTCCGTCAACGAAGCTCTGAAGTCGGGGACTTAGTCTTGAAAAGGATCATTACAGCAGTCGAAGTATTTGGACCAAATTGGGAAGGGCCATATGTCATAGGCAATAAACTTCTTAATGGAACATTCAAACTCACAACTGTCGAAGGAGATCTAATCCCAAGAGCCTGGAACAGCAATCATTTGCGCCCATATTTTACTTGAAAAAGCTTTGCTTGAAATAGTAAAATGATTATGGATGTATCGATTGTATTGTAAACCATTGTAAAATCAGTGATGATGAATAAAAGAGCTATAAAGTGGATGTAGGCCTAGTTCTTGGCCGAACCACTATAAATTTTGTGTTCTTTATTATTATAAAATGCCTGTTTCATTTCGATGTGTAAATACTCTAAACGTATTGCTAAAATATCGATTTAACATTGCAGGTCATTAAAACAAAGCTTACCCATCGCAATGCCAAGTGAACCCCGTAAATCACTCAATAAACAAATTTCAAGCCACAGAAAGTTCCAAATTCAAATCCAACATAAGATGAACTTTACACCAAAAGTCGATGATTCTACCAAAAAGACACTTTTCCAAAGAAAAGGAACTAGACGCTTATTAACTAATTACGATCATTTGTATAAACAGACATCTGATTGAATAACTTGCGCCTGTCCCATGGAATCAATCAATAGTGAAGTACACTCCATTGGATAAAGCGAACTGCTTGCAAAGGAAAGGAACATAGGTGCGGAGACAATAACAGGGGACCATTAATAAGCAAACAACAAAGAGACATGGGCGAGTTGATCAACAAAAGCCCTCTTCGGAGGCACAAGACCTCTTCGGAGGCGCAACTCTTTGGAGGATAAAGACCTCTACGAAGGCACAAGCCCTCTTCGGAGGCACGCCAATAAATGGAAATGCTCCTCTCAACAAAAAGGTTGATGGAACCACTGAGGCAAGGCCTTTGTTAACTAATTGCGATCGTTTGTGCGAACGAACATCCAATTAAATAACTTTCGTCCGCCTTGTGAATCCATTTAACTGTGAGAAAGTAACTTCCAGGCAATCAAATAAAGACCTCTTCGGAGGCACAAGACCTCTTCCGAGGCACAAGACCTCTTCGGATGCATAAGACCTCTCCCGAGGCACCACAAGCCCTCTTACGCGGCATAAGCCTTCCCCAAAGGCACACATTGCCCTCTTCGGAGGCAGAAGACCTTCCCCAAGGCACACAAGACCTCTCTGGAGGCACAAGACTTCTCCGGAAGCACAAGACCTCTCCGGAGGCACAAGACCTCTTCGGAGGCACAAGACTTCTCCGGAAGCACAAACAAAAAGACTTCTCTGGAAGCACAAGACCTCTCCGGGGGCACAACGCTACTTCACAAAGCATAATGCTACCCTTTGGAGTCCAAATGCTACTCCTCAGAAATGCCAAAAAGCCCTCCTCAGAGGCACACTTCAACTCTCGAGGAAGACCTACTTGTTCATCTTGAAAAATTATTCCCCAGAAGTTGAAGTGCTAAGTCAAATCCTCTTTAGAGGCCCGCTTCACCGCGTAGGAGAATTCACTTCTCAAAAACATGAAGTGTCCATCTCCGAAGGTTGAAGCGTAAAAACTTCTCCAAAAACGAGACACGCTCCATTTAAGTAGAATAATTGTTTCCTCAAAGACGGAATAGTTATTCTCCAAAAATAAGAGTACAAGTCTCGCCAAAGCAAAAAGATATTGCAATGCACTTGTGGTATAGGGGCAATATCATACAATACAACTATAACAATAAAAGTAGTATTCAAGCGACATACCACAAGCACATTACAATATCACATGGAAAAGATGTAGAATAAATGCATTCTCAAACACAGAAAAAAAGTTTGTGCAAGTAAAAGGAATCGCTTATTCTACACTAAAATGAGAAATAGATGCATTCTTACATATACAAGAATTCGTGCAAGTAAAAGAATTATTTTATTCAATACTGTGAAAATTCTTTACATGTGCAGATCTCAAAAAAAAAGCAAAATAAGAAAAGTAGAATCCAGGTTATCACTCCTTCTTCCTGCCACCCTTAGTACCCTTGCCCGGTTTGATGATTAGCTTCAGAACCCGGCGGGGACGGGTCGGAGAAGAAGGAGAAGAGGGTGCAGCTGGATCTTCTTCTACCTCATCCTCTCCAGCGGAAATGTTTTTCTTTGTCTTCTTCATGACGCGCTTCCCTTTCCTCTTCGAGGAAGACTCACTTCCCGGAGTAGTAAGTAGCGCAGAAAGCTTAGTGTTATCATCAAGAGACTGCTCCGGAGTCTTCTCGCTGTCCTCAAGATCCTCCGCCTTCTGTTCTTGCGAAGCGGATTGAACCTCCAAGCCTCGAAGGGCTTCTATTTGCTCTTCCTGTGAACCCGGATGAGAAGCAGGAGTTACTTGAAGGGTTGGAGGAGGAACAGCAGGAAGAGGAGAAGAGTGTATAGCGCTCGGTGCCTCCGCTGCAGAAGAAAAGAAGTTAAAATCGGTATTCTCCGAGAAAAGAGAAGATATTGGTTCATCAAAGCTCAAGTAATAAGTAAGAAGTTCATCAAACTTGGTTAAATCGAATAAGTGATTCACTGGATCCGGGTCGACGTCAAAGTTACCTGGAGAGGTCGGTTTTGTAAGATCAATCTCGAATTTCTCAGCCTCAATATCTTCCAGGGCCTCGTCCTCAGTGGGAGTGGTCACAGTTTCTTTGTCAACTTTAGCAGGAGGCGAAGAATGGGAACTGGAGTCTATAATGTTAACATTGGCCGAAGTTGAAGTATGAACGGGGGCAGTTGAAGGAGCTTCCTCCTTTGGGTGTTCTTCTCCCGTCGATTCAGCTCGTGCTTTAGCAAGTTGCTCCTTTCCTATAGCAAGAGCGGCACGAGTTTCATCGTCAAGATAACGTGCCTCTATCTCTGCCTCATCATAGCTGGCACCGCCGAGCATATCAACTGCGGCTTCCCACACTTCGGCCAGAGTAATCTCGTAATCAGGGCCCAGAAAGGAGAGGCTCCCACGACCCAGAACGTTGTGCAAATAAAAGTCGAATAAGGTAGAGCTGACGTTAGCTTTCGTTGCCTCATGCGATTGCTCAGCCGCTTCTTTTTCGGCAACGGTTGCAACTCGACCAGCAACAGCCTCATCACGCTCTTTCTCAACTTTAGAAAGTCGAGCCTTTAACAATTCGATCTCCATGTTCTGGGAGTTAACTGTTTCCCGCAACTGAGCAATATTTTTGCGGTATTCTTCAGTAACGAGCAACTCAGCCGCAAGTTTCATCTCAGCATCCCTCTGAGCAGCATGCGCATCCCGCACTTGTTTTTGAAACACTTCTTCTTTTTGAGATTGCGAAGCGGAAGAAGCGGCGAGATCCTCCTTGAGTTTTTTAACTTCAGACTCAAGTCTTGCATTGTCGTCAACGATGCTTGTCATCTCCGCATCGTGCTGCTTGCAAATTTTATCCCACTCCGATTTATCGTTCTCCATGGTTAGCATGGCTTCCAGATTCGCACGATTGACCCTTTGCAGCTCGTTAACAAGCTTTTGCCATCCAGACATCCTTTCGATATCAAGTTTGATGACATCAACGTTACACAGCATAGACGGTTTATCAATCAGGACCAAGTCAAGGTCAAAGCGTACCCCCTTTAAGCACCATTGCGGGAACCAACTTTGAAGGGTTGGTGGACCCTGTCCAACCTGATTTGGGGTCTGTTGATGATTGTTTGGATATCAGACTTCTCAAGAGCAGGAGAGTCAGAGGGGATATCAAGAGGAATTTCTGCAGAGGAAGGAGCATTAGACTTTTCAGAAATTGCAGACGCGTCACTAGGCTTGACCCGCTTGCTTGAATCTCCAGTAAGGTGACTCTTCCCTTTATCGTCATAAGACTTCCGCTTATGGGAATCATCGCCTCTATGTGAAGAGTCGTGTCGCTCATCCCTCCTCCCATACTGACGTTCATAATCTCGCCTTTCTTGAGCCTTTCTAATAGCTCTTTCTCCATCTGTTTCCCTCGGGGCATTGAGGTATCGCCTAAAGTCATAAGTTCCGCGGCCTCCATAGCGCTGAAATTTGTCATAATATGAGCCAGAGCGTCCCATCGGAGAATCTGAAAATGGAAAAGAAATGAAGTTTAGAAATCTCCAGAAAAAGAGGATAAGTGCGTATAAGTGCCGAAAAATCCTAAGTGTGTGTGGCGTGCAAACTACGCGCGTCAAACTACAAACCACGCTTTAATATGGAAACGGAGACGATTGGTGTAGAAGGTGTCGAAACTTGTTGTAAAGAAGAAGTCGCTTCAACAACAGGAGAGATCGCTTTTGAAATATCATCTTTAAAAAGCTCCTGAGAAGTTATCATTATATCGCTCAAATTATCAAAAGTATCATCGCCGCGATGCCCAGCAGAACTCTCTTTTTCAACTTCCACGTCAGCCGTCTTTTCAGAAATGCGAGGATTTTCCTCCTCTTCAATAACTGGAGAAAGTGTTAACTTGCTGGACGACCCCGCAACATCAATAGAAGTGGAAGATTTCACCAGTGAAGTCTCAGTGGTGGGTTCTTTCAGTGAAAGTTCTTCGGCAAGGGCTGGGGCATCTGACGTCTTTGTTGGAGAATCAAGAACTTCATGAGGCTGGATGGAACGAGAAGAATGTAGAAGTTTGAACTGGTGCAAAAGTTCATCTTTCAACAAGAATTTGGCGCTTCTCTCTTCCATAGCCACAGCAACTAAAGTTTCAAAAATTGACTTGAGACTGGGATTTCTAAGCGGGGGAGGAAGTGCTGAAAAAAGAAAAGAATGAAGATAAGCATTTGATAATTCGGGTTTCGAAAAGCTCATGAGATGAACAGAGAAAGACAATCTTACTCCCGACTCTCCAGACAGAGTAGAATCCCGGAGGACTCGGACAAAGAAGAATTGATTTAGGAACCCGTAAGCACTATCGGGTAAATCCAAAATCAACTTCCGGTTTCTGGCACCTCTTACAAGCACGATTGAAGGGTGATCTTTATTCTTAGCAAAGGTACACAAATAGCAAATTTCATCGAAGCTTGGAAGACGGTTGAGCGCCCTCCTAAACAAAACACACAACCCCATCAAGACGTCATAACCGTTGGGATGTAGCTGGAAAGGCGAGAGAGCTAATCGAAGAAAAAGTTCTCGGAGAAATTCGTTGAAAGGGGGAATAGCTCTACTTAAGAACATCTGACGATTCACTGCGACAAAACCAAGAGGTGGCCTGTCAGCAGTGTCGTTTGCTCTAGGAAATTTAGCATCTGATTCGGCAATACCGAACTGGGTGCACAGTTATCTGAAAACTTTGTGGCTCAGGGTGGTCAGAGTTCTTTCTGGAGGGTCGATCAATGGGTTGGCAATCGGAAAGGCTTCTCCAGCTGTTCCTGTGTCTTCTTGTTGAGATGTCATTCTACAAAATCAACTGGATATTCAAATATGAAGGTGCATGTTTCCTAAAAGTGTGAAGTGTTGTGCAAAACTAAAACGATAACAAGCAAGTATAACAGAAATCAAGATAGTTGACATTTGTCGATTATAAAGTTTCGAGGCTTGTCATTTTAAGTCCAAATACAATGTTGTGTTGATGTAAACAAATCAGCTTAGATTGATTATTTCAGCTTTGCTTTAATACTACATTTGAATTTGTCGTTTCACAGCATTCCATTCACAAAATTTGTTTAAGTTCATTATTTTTTATCGACTAATCTGTCATACGATGTGGGTAGTCAATGGCAGTATATTTGTCCCGTTTTTCTGCAAATGTTGTGTTTAACAGGTTATTAACATTAGAGTTAAAGAAATCCGTAAAGAAGTGCAACATAGTTCAAGTTCAATCAAAATTCAAAGGCCAATTGAGCTCTGTCCAAATTTCACAAGTGTTAGGTCGTCCAGCGACCTAGCATAGGTCGGAACCTCCATAGGTCGCATTGTGCAAATTAAAACGTTCAAGGCAATGCAGAATTTGTTCATGTCCTAGGTCGTTTAGCGACCTATCATAGGTCGAGGCTTCTTTAGGTCGCACTGGGCAAATCGAAGAATTCAAGGCGATGCAAATTTACTTAAGTCCAAATGGTTCATGTCCTAGGTCGCTCACGACCTAGCGTAGGTCGGAAACCACTTAGGTCACAAAAGGTTGTTTGGCTTCACTTAGGTTGGTCGGGTTTCTTAGGTCGTAAAACTTAGGTCGCGCAATTCCCAACACGACCTAACTTTTAGGTCATCCAGATCTCACAGGTCGCTGACTTCCTCTCCACGAAATCACTTACTAGACCCGATAACCCGATAACGCCATTTCAGAGAAAATCTATCATTCTCTTCGTAAATTTCATTCATCTCCACATACCACCAAATCGCCCAAAAAATCGATTCCAAACCCCTCCGATCCATTATAAAAATTACCGTGCATTCATGAATTACCACAACGAATCAAACGACGATCAAAAGTCGATCGAAATAACCATTCAAAATGAAGCATGATACATGAAATTGGACTCGGGTCGGAGAACATGGATTCATGATCGAGCAGCGATTATGGTGGGGAAGAGATTGGATCCACTTACGTAGTATGTTGGTAGAAATGGATCGATGATTAACTGGATTGAATTCGCCTTCGAAAGTTTGAAGATTCGTCAATGGCAGTGGGAATTCGGAGCAGTAAGGTAGGGAGGAAGTAGCGACCTATCAAATTTATATGGGGCTGAGAGAGGAAGGCGAATGGGCACGCGAGTTAGCACGAGTTTTAGGTCGTTCACGACCTAGCAAAAGTTAAGTCGAAGCACACGACCTATGGCATAGGCGTGTACTTCGAGGGGCAAATGTTAACTCCCATTTTTATGCCGACCTAAAACTCTGCGACCCAAAGTTCTTCACAACCTAAGGGACTTCACGACTTAACAGACTCTACGACCTAACGACCTAAGGAAGTTAGCGGCCTAACGACCTAAGGAAGTTAGCGACCTAACGACCTAAAGCTCTTCACGACTTAACAGACTCTACGACCTAACGACCTAAGGAAGTTAGCAACCTAACAACCTAAAGCTCTTCACGACTTAACAGACTTTACGACCTAACGACCTAAGGAAGTTAGCAACCTAACGACCTAAAGTTCTTCACGACCTAACTTAGGTCGCTCGCGACCTACGACCTAACTCCTGAAGCGGCCTAGCGATTTAGCAACTTAACGAGCTAAGGAGATAGCGACCTAGTGGACCTAAAAGCTTCGCGATCTAACTTCACAAAGCAGCACAACGACCTACCGCTCCATCAGGCTAACTTCTTAAGTCGCGAGTGGGCCACGACCTAACTTAGGTCGCTCGCGACCTACGACCTAACTTAGGTTGTACACGACCTAAGACTTGGGGGTTAAATTTCGCCCAGAACCACTCCTATAAATACAGCCCCAACTCCAACTAGCAAAGGACTTTTGGCCTATCATTTTCTGAAGCGTCATTACTCTGCCGAATTCTCAACTCATTCAAGACTCGAAGAACTCCAAACATCGAAGATACTACAACAAGCTTTGAACGAGATTCTACACATCCGACATGGATTCGACAAGTCTCATCGTCAAAGTTTGAGTTACTAATCTGAAGTGTTTGAGTGATCGAAGTGAATTGTATTCGAAGTGCATTGTATCAAATTGTGAAAAGATCAGCAATAAAAGACTATAAAGTGGACGTAGGCTCAATTACGGGCTGAACCACTATAAATCTGTTGTTCCTTTACCGTTTTCTGCTATTTTCAGCTTATATTTTGTTCCCATACCAACGGGTGGTGCTTTCACATTGTTATTACACACACCGAGTGTTAGCGTTCAATTTTCAGCGTTAACAATAATTAATCAGGAATGATTAATTAAGAGGGATACTTAGAGTATGATTAATTAATTGGTTTAATTAATGATTAAGTAAGCAAGATTTATAGAATGAAGTAATTAATTTAATTCACTTTAAATTAATTAGAGATGATAAATCATTACTTAGGGATGGATAAATGATATTGAATGCTTTGCATTGTTTGATATCTCTGATGAGATATGTGCTGATCTATGATATGGATGTTTTGGTTGAATTGTAATGATAATGTTAATTATCTATTTGTGATGATAATATGGATTATCTATTGTGAATTATCTATCTCTGTGTATATAGATAAATAATTGAATTGTTTTAACTTTAAAACAACTTGGCCTTAAAAGATACATTTTGGATTTCGATGAGACCGGGATCGGGTTTCCAGATTTGGATATCCGAATACCACATCGATCTAAATTAACGATAGGTCGTGAATCTCAAGTGAAGATGATGATTTAGAGTGCAAGGGTTATTGTCGTTAACTCTGAGAGTGATTCCAACACGAGTGTAACGAGATAATGCCTTCGGTTTCGTTCGAACCCGGAACGAACTTGTATGGATTGAATGCTTTCAAAACATCGTCAGATGGACGATGAGCATTCTAAGTGATGTGTTCTGATTAAAGGTAATCGTAGCCTCAAGCCTCATCAACCGGGAATGGCTAAAACAGGGGAGGTGCAGCAAGGCTTTGTGGGTAGCACCCACTAAGAGTAAGGTCATCCCTGTCTAGAGAGTTCCTTTATTTCGGCTTAGTGGTGCAGTTGGCGACGGCCATCTGTGGGGTGACTTTATTCGAAATTATCCAGTAAGGGATGGTTCCGGCTTTGTGTTGTAGGGGATTGGGAGTAATCCTCGGTACAGTGATCTAGGCCTCGTACTGTGATGGGCGGTACCCCAGTAGCCCTGCCATTGTATGGAATTCAATCTCCAATAAGCGTCGTACGTATTAGTTGTGCCCAACTATGTTGGAAAGTGAGATGTAAGCATTCCAGCTATTTCTGTATTTTACTTGAAAACCCTAGACCCTATTGTAATACAACTGGATTTCCTATCAAATGTTTTGGTTAGCGTAAGGTAAAAATTACCCATGTTTATGTGTGGGGAGTCTTACGTGATACTTTTTCTTTCAAAGGATTTTCAAAGTTAAGCAAGTTTAACCTGTTACTCACACCAGACCCATGTCTGACCCAAGTGTTTATTTTCTATTTTATAAACTCTTGGGTACTCAAATTTTTACGAGTAGCCAAGGGATTCAGGTTAGCTTTGACGAATTATGGAGGAGCAATGGAGCAGGAGGCTTCAGCGTTCGTAGATATATAGTGTTCCGCTGTGTTGATCTCCGTGATAGTGTCTTGTATGTATTTGAGTTGTAATGTCTAGACAGATATTTATAACTGTCTAGTTTGTGGTGTATAAGCTGTATAACTCTGATGGATGTTGTATATTATGTAATAGCTTATGTGATTAATATAATTTATTCGTTCCGTTGTTGAGATTCTGTTGTTGTTTCTTTCTCTCTTCTCTTCTTTTCTCTTTTCTATCCCTTTCTTTCTTATTGACGATGCGACTTTCTGGTCGATGAAAGTTGGGTCGTTACAGTTGGTATCAGAGCGATAGGTTGAGAAAATACCTAAGCTCTGGAGTGGTGTCTATCTTGAGAGCGCGTATTTGTAATTTTTATATAACTATAAATATATATATATATATATATATATTCTACCTATTTGTTGGGTTACCTGTTCGGGTTTTCCAATATGAGTCATAAAGGTAGATAGGGTAGTGGTGTGTGTAACACAACTAACAATGGTTGGAATTTTAATATTTGAGGTTGGAAGTGTATCTGAAGAGACTGTAGACCTAATACCGTCTCGAATAAACTTTGCAGTGGTGTAAGGATTTCACAAATCTCTGAAGGAAACCTGTTAAGGTTCAGAATCCATCTTTGAAGTTGGATGAGTAGGGTTGGATCTGTCGGTTAGGCAGAAGCGAGTGATGGTATCTCAGGAAATTGTAGTTGTGTGATGAGACGCAGTGACTATGGATGTTCCCTAAGATGTTTTCTTTGGAACAAGTTAAGGAAGTGTGTCTATTTCGGGGTTGTGGCTGAGTTCAGCATGGTGTTTCTGTTTTGTTTGGGTCTGAGTTTCTCGAAGAGCTTTGGATAAGGAAATCTTTGGCATCGGTGGCAGCGTTGCAGCTCGGAGTGTTCTGTGTGCCAGCAAGGAGGTCTTTGGCTAAGCATTTTCCTAGAGGTGAAGTTCAGAAACAGCAGAGTGGATCCATTTCTTTGATGGATTGGATAGTTAAGTATGAGCTGTTCTGATTGGTAAAAAGAGAACAATTTCTTTGGAATTAGGATGGGTTGATCGCAAAAGTGACTTGCGATAGTTTGAGTATTCTGTTGGCTTATCTGAGATTTTCTAGGATGTGTTGTCCAGTCTGTGCTTGTGTTCTTCATCAGCATTTTCATTCTTTTCCAGACCAGAGTGGTGCAATGGAAGCAGTTTGGCGAGTGCTCCTGTTTGTCTTTTCCAGATAGGAGAAGTTAGTTCGGTCTTCTGATGTTTGTGAGTAGAGTTGGTGTTCTTGGTCTTGGTTGATCTTGAGGAGATCATTGTGTGGGGTTGTTTTTGGTCTAGTTTGTTTCTAGAAGCATCGGCGAAGGTTGAGCTGATCAAGAAGGATTTGTAGGAACCAGCAGTTCTGGAGGATTTGGTTGTTGAGTCAGACTCGTCTATAGTCTGATATCCTGTTTAGTTTTGTAGATCTAGATGAGTAGGAGCTCTATAGCTTAGTAGTATTGATTGTTTGACTTCTGTTGAGCGAGTATCCCGGTATTTATACTTGGGAAACTCTAGGAAATTCTATCCAGAATTTTGTCTGGATAGTTAGAATTGTTTGATTGGGTGAATTGGTTGCTATGGTTGTTAGCATATGGATGATAATATATCCTTGTGATTTAAATAGGTTATTAAATTACCTTTGTTTTAAATTTCGGGGACGAAATTATTTTAAGGGGGGAGGAATGTGATATCCCGGAATTTTTGAACAATATCAATTTAATAATCTGTTTAAATAATTAAATTGATTTGATAATCTTTGATAATAAAATTGAATTGATTTAATAATCTAATTAAATAAATATTTAATTAGTGAATTTTATCTTTTAAAAACTAATAAAGTGATTTCTATTTTATAATGTATATATATATGTGTGTATATTATAAATAGATAAGCTCTGGTTTGAAATTTAATAAATAAATAAGATCTTGTTTTTAAATTTCTAATATATATATATATATTGATAGTTTAGAAATTATGATTTATTTAATATTAAGCTTTTCAAAGTTATTTAAACAAATAACTATATGGTTTTAAGTAAGGTTAATAATAAGGTTTATTTTATATTGCTTAATAAATATGATTTAAGAGTATATATATAAGTTTAAAATACAATTTACATATGATATGTTAATTCATTTAGTAATCGTAGTAATTTATAATCTCTTTTATAAATTATTTAAATTTGACCAAAATTGTTATTTCAAACAATATTATTAATATATTTTTTTATATATAGATAAATAGATTTTTAAAGAAATTGAATGTGTTGTTATAAATAGTTTTGGATATTAAAATATATGTATAAACTTTTATTTATAAATATAATTAGTTTGTTTCTTTAAAAAGTAATATATATATAAATAAGTAATTGTATTTATTAAATAAAGAAAAAGCTTTTATTTACATTTAAATAAATAAGTGTTACTTAAATGACATGTGTAAATCTATAAAGACACCTAAATAACAAGTGTAAACTAATTAAAAATGGTAAATGACAAATGTCAAAGTTTTAAATTTTTGTTTTTCTTTTATTTGAATAAATCATTTCTACCTATATATGCATCTACCTCTCATCTTTATTTTTTTCTATTCTTTTCGAACTTAAGAGAATTCAGCCTTAAACCATTCTCAAAAACAAAATCTGAAGCTCAAACAATTTCTCAAAACAAATCAGTAATCAAACTCCACAAACCAGAAAAATTCTTCAACTCTGTAATTCATTTTCAAAACAAGTCTGCAAACATTTCTTTAATCTGGAATCAATTCAAAAGCTGCCTGCATTCATCTTTCAAACCTGGGTTTTATCAAATAGCATGCATGCAAGTTTCTATAGTAAGCAGCTCAAGTTTTAAATCGAAGAAGCAAAAGGCAATTCAAGTTTTTTAATCAAAAGCAATTGCCAGAATCAAAATTTAAAGCCTGGGAATTTCTCTGCTTTTAAAAATTATGAGTAACATTCTTCTTATAAATTAAAGTATAGATATTTGTTTGCATGTGAAATGCTGGAATAAAATGAGTATTAAATGGATGTATATGATTGAATATCTGTATATAGATTTGGATGTATAGATGCATGTTACTGTGGAATCTGTTTTTACCTGTTCTTATTCTTAGAAGATTAAATTAAGATAAAATTCAAATTCCTCTTGATATAATCTTTTTTAGGACTTAGGATTTAAACAACATTTATTTGTTAAATCATAGACTAGTGTTTAAATATTATTTAAGTTAAAATAAAAAGGAAATTGCTCTGGAAAACATAGTGGAACAGGAAAACTTGGGTTTTTGTTAAAATTCAAATTTCTTAATTCATTGATTCAGACATATGATCTGAATCCTTGATTGAAACCATGATTTTTAAAATTCGAATCATAATTTTTAGAGGGGTATTGAACGAACAGTTTGAGTTTGACCAGATTTTACGTTTTGGGTAATTTCTGATGATCTAGTTGATCGGAGGGGTCGTAATCTTCTCTGGGGGTAGTGGAATGATCGTAGAGTTTGGGAAAAATGTCAGGAAGAGGATCAAGACACGGTGGCGACTGCGGCAAGTGTTTGAACTGTGTAAACCTAATTTTGTCGTGGGTTGTATTTGAGTCTCGTTCGCCTTTAATTGATGATCGGGTTCGACGCGCTTATGGGGATTGGAAGAGGGGATGTAGACGAAGTTGTAGCCGGAGACGCTGACGTTCTGATGATCGGCATTGGGAGGACGGAGCGTTGACAGGGTTGTGGTCATGTTGCTCAGATGTTTCCAGGTTCTTGTTCCAGGTTGGATGGAAGCTCGATTTCGAATTCGAGTGTTTGTCGAAGCTCTGTTGATCGAGTTTGGGTATGTGGTTGATCGTCGATGTGTAGAGATCGTCGTGGGTGGCCGGAGTTGATCAGATTCATCGTGCATGTGCACGGTGCACATTTTAGGATTCTGGTAGAGTTTGGGTTTAACAGAGGGAAGGTCTCGAGTTTCTCGCGTGTAAAGCTCGGAGCAATTGGGGTTTTGACTCGGGGGAATTTGTGATGGGCTCGGGTAACTTTTGGGTTACAGTTTTAAAATCTGACAGGGTTTTAAAATTTAAAATGAAATTTAAAAATGAAGAGTAGGATTTAAAACAAAGTTTTAAATCAAAATTTAAGTATGGATTCAAATCTAAAATTGTATTTTAATTTGAGATAAATAAAGCTTATAAAATTTATAAGGTTTTAACAAATTTAAGATATTTAAAGTATAATTTAAAAAGGGTTTGAATTTAAATAAATTGGTTTAAAAATCTTTTAAATGGTAAGTGTTTCTTTAACATTTGGTTTTAAAAAGGTTTTGTAAATTTGATTTAAAATTGGTTAAAGTTAAATTTGTAATTCAAATTTAAATCTTTAATTTAAAATGAATTAAAAGAAAGTTTAGAAGTGAAATGTTTTAAGTCTTTTGTTAATAATAATTAAAGTTGTTATAAAGGCTAATACTTTAATTTATAGATTAATTAAGGTGTAATGATTTAGGATAATTTAAATTAATAAGGAAATTAAAGAGTAATTTAATAATTTAATTAATTAATGATTTGGGTTAATTAATTAAGATTATAAGTTAATTAATTAAGGGTTAATTAATTTGGAATTAAGGATCATTTATTTAGATAAGTATGGATTATTAATAAATGATTAGGAATTAATTAATCAAGTGATTAAAGATTAATTAAGAAATTAATTAAGTAATTAGAGATTAATTAAGTAATTAGAGATTAATTAATTGGTAATTAAGAATTAATTTGTAATTAATAATGGTGGATTTTAATTACTTAAAGAATGTAAGTAAAGAATTATTAATAATTAATGAGAGATCATTAATTAGGGATTATTAAATAATTAATTAATATGATTAATTTTAATAATCAATTAGATTTATTAATTAATATGGAATTGGTTAAGTATAAATTACTTAATGGAAGTAATTAAAGTAATTAATTACTTAAGGTAATTAATTAAATAAATTTGATTAAGTTTAAATTAATTAATTAAATTAAATTAAGATAATCACTTGGTGATTTGATAAGTATAATTACTTAAAAGTAATTAATGAAGTGTAATTATTTTGGAAAATAATTTAAAGGTAATTACTGGATGTAATTAACTGAAGATGATTTAATAATGAAGTAATTTGAGTTTAATTACTTTGTATAATTAATCAAGGGATTAATTAAAAGATAATTAATTAAGGAGTAATTAATTTATGAAATGAAGTAATTAAGGGAAGTTAATTACTGGATGAGATAAATCAAAGGTGATTAATAAATGTGACTAATTAAAGATAAATTTTTAAATGTAATTAATTTAAATGGAGTAATTAATTAAAGAAGTAGTTAAGAATCATTAATTAATGATGTAATTAAGAGTTGATTAATTAAACTAATTAATCCATAATAAGTGATTAAAGGGTAATTAATTAATTGTAATTAATTAAAGATTAATGTAATTAAGTATAGTTAATTAATTAATGAAGTAATTAAGGATTAATTACTGTAATGGTTTAAGATAATTAATTTGTGAAATTAATTAATAATTAATTACTTAAAGTAATTAAAGGATAATTAATCAGGAATGATTAATTAAGAGGGATACTTAGAGTGTGATTAATTAATTGGTTTAATTAATGATTAAGTAAGCAAGATTTATAGAATGAAGTAATTAATTTAATTCACTTTAAATTAATTAGAGATGATAAATCATTACTTAGGGATGGATAAATGATATTGAATGCTTTGCATTGTTTGATATCTCTGATGAGATATGTGCTGATCTATGATATGGATGTTTTGGTTGAATTGTAATGGTAATGTTAATTATCTATTTGTGATGATAATATGGATTATCTATTGTGAATTATCTATCTCTGTGTATATAGATAAATAATTGAATTGTTTTAACTTTAAAACAACTTGGCCTTAAAAGATACGTTTTGGATTTCGATGAGACCGGGATAGGGTTTCCAGATTTGGATATCCGAATACCACATCGATCCAAATTAACGATAGGTCGTGAATCTCAAGTGAAGATGAAGATTCAGAGTGCAAGGGTTATTGTCGTTAACTCTGAGGGTGATTCCAACACGAGTGTAACGACATAATGCCTTCGCTTTCGTTCGAACCCGGAACGAACTTGTATGGATTGAATGCTTTCAAAACATCATCAGATGGACGATGAGCATTCTAAGTGATGTGTTCTGATTAAAGGTAATCGTAGCCTCAAGCCTCATCAACCAGGAATGGCTAAAATAGGGGAGGTGCAGCAAGGCTTCGTGGGTAGCACCCACTAAGAGTAAGGTCATCCCTGTCTAGAGAGTTCCTTTATTTCGGCTTAGTGGTGCAGTTGGCGACGGCCATCTGTAGGGTGATTTTATTCGAAATTATCCAGTAAGGGATGGTTCCGGCTTTGTGTTGCAGGGGATTGGGAGTAATCCTCGGTACGGTGATCTAGGCCCCATACTGTGATGGGCGGTACCCCAGTAGCCCTGCCATTGTATGGAATTCAATCTCCAATAAGCGCCGTACGTATTAGTTGTGCCCAACTATGTTGGAACGTGAGATGTAAGCATTCCAGCTATTTCTGTATTTTACTTGAAAACCCTAGACCCTATTGTAATACAACTGGATTTCCTATCAAATGTTTTGGTTAGCGTAAGGTAAAAACTTACCCATGTTTATGTGTGGGGAGTCTTACGTGATACTTTTTCTTTCAAAGGATTTTCAAAGTTAAGCAAGTTTAACCTGTTACTCACACCAGACCCATGTCTGACCCAAGTGTTTATTTTCTGTTTTATAAACTCTTGGGTACTTAAATTTTTACGAGTAGCCAAGGGATTCAGGTTAGCTTTGACGAATTGTGGAGGAGCAATGGAGCAGGAGGCTTCAGCGTTCGTAGATATATAGTGTTCCGCTGTGTTGATCTCCGTGATAGTGTCTTGTATGTATTTGAGTTGTAATGTCTAGACAGATATTTATAACTGTCTAGTTTGTGATGTATAAGCTGTATAACTCTGATGGATGTTGTATATTATGTAATAGCTTATGTGATTAATATAATTTATTCGTTTCGTTGTTGAGATTCTGTTGTTGTTTCTTTCTCTCTTCTCTTCTTTTCTCTTTTCTATCCCTTTCTTTCTTATTGACGATGCGACTTTCTGGTCGATGAAAGTCGGGTTGTTACACTTATTCTCTCAAAAGGAACTTAATTTGCGTCAACAGCGTTGGCTCGAGTTCCTTGCCTCATATGATCTTGATATCCTTTATACTCCCGGAAAGGGAAATCGAGTGGCCGATGCACTTAGTCGCAAGCAACAAGCGGTTGTTTCCTTGATGATATCCGAATGGAGGGATCTCGAGGTTTTATCCACTTGTGAAATTCGAGATCGTGTCTCCGATTTATGTTCATCTTTTGTCTTATGTAGCCTTGAGGCTCGTCCTTCTCTTTTAGACTGCATTCTTGAAGCTCGACAGCTAGATCCCGAATTGGCTCTTCTTAGCCAGAATATTAGGGATAAAACTGATATTGAAGGTTTGAAAGACTTTGATATTGATTTTCATGGCGGCATTCGAAAAGGTAGACTGATCGTACCAAATATTAGTGATCTTCGTAGAGATATTCTAGAAGATTCTCATCGTTCCAAGTATTCTATTCATCCCGGTTGTAGTAAAATGTACGCAGATATGAAGCGACTTTATTACTGGGAGGGAATGAAAGCTGATATTGCTAACTTTGTTAAGTGTTCCATGACTTGCCAACTTGTTAAGGCCAAACATCAAAGGCCTGGTGGGTTATTGCAACCATTGGAAATTCCTGTTTGGAAGTGGGATCAGATTTCCATGGATTTTATTGATGGCCTTCCCCGTTCTCATTTAGGTCATAATAGTTTATGGGTGATCGTTGACAGACTTACTAAATCTGCCCATTTTATTCCTGTTCGGTCGAACCAAACAGTTCCTCTTCTGGCCAAACTTTTTATCAAAGAAATTGTTAAACTGCATGGAGTTCCTTCTTCCATTGTTAGTGATCGTGATCCATTGTTTTCCAGTGGATTCTGGAAGAGTCTTCAAAAAGCTTTGGGAACGAAGCTTAATTTTAGCACCGCTTATCACCCCCAGTCCGATGGACAAACTGAGCGTGTGAATCAAACTCTTGAAGATCTTCTTCGTTCTTGTGTGCTTGATTTCGGTGGAAGTTGGGAAGATCATATTTCACTCGTTGAATTTTCCTATAATAACAGCTTCCAATCTAGTATTGGTATGGCTCCTTTCGAGGCACTCTATGGAAGGCCATGCCGATCTCCTTCTTGTTGGCTAGAGGCCGGTGAGAAGCTGGTTTTAGGACCCGACTTTATTCGGGATTCCACAGAAAAGATTGAACTTATTCGACATAGGATGAAAGAAGCCCAGAGTAGACAAAAATCCTATGCCGATAATCGAAGAAGGAAATTAGAATTCTCTGTTGGAGACCTTGTATTTATTCGTGTTTCACCTATGAAAGGTGTTGTACGTTTCAGTCGATCGGGAAATCTAGCGCCTTGATACGTTGGGCCATTTCCCATCACTGAAAGTATTGGTTCCATGGCTTATCGCTTTTCATTACCGGCTCAGTTTTCTGCCATGCATGACGTGTTTCATATTTCTCAATTACAGAAGTGCCTTCGGGATTCCGATTCTATTCTTGAGTCCGGTGTTGTGGAAGAGATTGAAGTTTCACCTAATTTAACTTAAGAGCAGCACCCTGTTCGAATTATTGCTTCGGAGATCAAACGTCTTCGGAATAAAGATTTTCCGCTTGTTAAAGTTCAATGGTCCTCAAATCCTAAGGATTGCTCTTGGGAGACTAGAGAATTCATCGAGCGTACACATCCGAAATTGCTTTCTCACGCTCTTTGAGGTAAACTTCTTATTTCAAATTTCTTTTGTGTTAATATGCTTTTTATGGTTGTTACTTTTTATTTCCATCTTACATATTGCGAGGATGCAATTTCTTTAAGGAGGGGAGTTTGTAACAACCCGCATATTTATCGATTTTATATTTAAATATTTTATCGTTAATCGGATTTTGGTCCGAAAAGCTACTTTTTCATACGGTCAAATTAGGACTCGAGACCACTTCCATTGAGTTCAAAATGACGTTTGCGATCTTTTTGAGTGTAAACTTCGATATGTTTGGAGTAAGTGGAATTTTCGTCACTTTTTCCCGCCTTTGACTTTGGTTTGGACTGCACCTTCATTAAGCTCAGCCCAACCCCTTCTCTTCATAACTTCATCTCTTCACTAAACATTCAAGCTTCATTAAAAATGGAGGAGGGAAAGGGAAATTAAAACTCCAAGCTCAAATTCAATTGCAAACCCAACATTCAACTCCAAATTCAAGTAGAAGATATTGGATTCAAGCTTTGGATTGCTTCTCCTTGCTTTCAAGCTCCATCTTCATCAATTTTAGTGAAAAGGTGAGATTTTTAATCTCACATCTTGCCTATAATCGTCATTGGACTGTTGGGAATGATTCCCCATCACTTTAGCATGTTTGTTTGCATTGGATTTGGATTGAATGGGTGAAAACCCCAAATTTTCGAGTGTTTTGGCAAAAATCTGGCCTTAGGTCGCACTGCCTCGAGGCTTCTGTCTGCAGATTTTCGTCTGGCTTTAGGTCGCTAGGTCGCTCGCCTGGTGTTAGGTCGCTAGGTCGCTCGTATGATAGGTCGTTGGGAATTAACTCGTCTGGCCTTGAATCCTCTCTACAGCTTAGGTCGTTCGTCGCCTAGGTCGCACGCGAGTTAAGCCTTAGGTCGTTTGGCCTTTATAACGTTAGGTCGCTCGCGTGTTAATACTTTAGGTCGCGTGGCCATCCTACTTAGGTCGTAAGGTCACTAGGTCGTTATGCCTTTGACTCTTTAGGTCGCGTACTCCTTTTAGGTCGCGTGCCCAGTTAGGTCGCGAACCCTTTAGGTCGCATGACCTTGTTTTATGTTAGGTCGCTCGGCTCCTCTCTGTTAGGTCGCTGGCCTTAGGTCGCTTCCTCCTTTAGGTCGTTTGACTTATTTTCTTTTAGGTCGTTTGACAATTAGGTCATTCGAGACTCTATAGGTCGCGAGTTCGTTAGGTCGCTCGCCCCTTATGATGTTAGGTCGCTCGACCATATGCTATTCTAGGTCGCATGACCTTGTTCTCTTTAGGTCGCATGACCATACTTCCCTTAGGTCGCTTGACCAACATGCAACCCTTATTACCTTGTTAGGTCGCGAGTCCCTTAAGTCGCTCGCCTCTCTTAGGTCGCTCGCATCTGCTAACTCGCGAACACCTCTAGGTCGCAACCACTAGGTCGCTTAGCCTCCGATTTTAGGCCGTTAGACCTACTTCTGTTAGGTCGCCCGACCACATCCCCTTTTAGGTCGCTCGGCTCTGGTTACCACTAGGTCGCTCGGCACTTGATTCCACTAGGTCGTTCGACCTATTTGACTTAAAAGTTTTTGCACTTTAATTCGACCACGTTAGGTCGCAAGTATATTCCTACTTTGATGGTTTTGGGATTGATTTCTTTGGACTTTACTCACGTCTTCGAACGTGAATTTATGTGATTCGATTTGGTTCAACAATCGTTTTGTGACTTGCCACTTTAAAAATGTGAAGGCTTCAATACTAGTAGTGAATATCAAAACTCTTTCATCAAAGCAATTTCAACATTGTTTTAACTACAAAGCTCTTTTTCTCAAACCGTTTTCCAATCTACTAGTATATACAAGCCTTTACTTCACTCGAATGAGAAATCTAATTAAACGGCTTAGTAAAACGAGTGGTATGAAACGCTTGCGTTCACTTCGTCGGTTAATTCTTGGACTTGTTCGATTGAACCCTTTTGTGACAATTTTCTAGTGAAGATTTACAGCTTGTTCGTAAATATTTAAGTTAAGCAAGTGGTTATGGGACATGAAGCTAAACACATATATTTACTAGCTTGGTGTGATTGACACTTCCTTATGATCATGACGATCATCTTTGTGATTTAGACTAGCGATTGAGCGATGTCTCTTTGTCTGCGAGGGAGACTAGACCCCGCTTTTGTGATGCTTCACCATCACATATATGGGGTAGCACCCCATGGTCTTCGGGCCGTTCATGTGTTAAAATTTAATGGATAGCTTCCATGAGATAGCTTCTCGTTCATGTGTTATACGTGTTGGTGAGTTTTCATGCTCCCGTTCATGTGTTAGGCCTTCACCCTTTTTATGTGTTTTCCTGGATTTCGTGTGTTGATTTCTGGAATTTGTGCTTTACCAATTTTCATGATTTTAATTGATATGATATCAGTTTTTGTGCATTGGTGAATTCATGTGTTATTGACTTGTTATGTATACAAGTTTAGGGTATGATACCCTATTTTATCTTTGAGAAGATTCTTGTGATATTGGTTAATCTTTTGTTGATTATCATTTACATACTTATAGTAGTATGCCGTTATGGTTGTTACATGTTCATGCCATATTATTTATCCTATACCTTATCATCTGATATTTATTGCTAGACTGATCCGTTTATTATTTTCTTATAAATAATACTCGGGTCAGACCGAGATGTTACATGTGCTTCTGCTTGACTTCTCTTCAGGATTATTCTGACTTTTGGCTAACTACATAGATTAGTAGTTTTTGGGTGTACCCATTTGAGATATAGACTCTATGTTATGTACTTATTCTTTTATATAGCACGCGTTGCTATTCTTTTGTATTATCGTGGATCTTTCCGACCACTACTCTGATGTACACATTCATGTGTTATATATTTATTCATATCTTCTTCCGCCTTTGTGATATGGATGTCTGTGACTGATTTATGTTATGATTATTTCTATGTTTGTTTCCGAAGATTATATATAGCCACCGTGTGATAGATTTGAGTTTGTATCGGTATGTCGGATTTCCTCCTTAAATGATATGCATTCTATTCTATCTGACATATCGGTGCTCGCACAAAGAAGTTACATGGATGGTCGCTCCTCCACAGCCTTATTCTCCTTGCTAATTGACAGCACTACATCGTAGTGTTCTTGGTTAGCGTGGGTATAGAGGTAGGGCATCACATCATCGCTAGAATTTGATCGCCTCCATCCATCTTATGGCGCGTCAAGTTCATAGGGTGCCACCATCACTGCCATTCCAACTACGCCAGCCTCGTCGCCTACTTTCCCCTTAATCACCACGAAGAGCAGAAAAGACAATTTCCATTCATCGAAGAGCTATCGCAGCTATGCTCCACCATAGCCAATCTCCACCGTTGATTGCACTCGGCAAATCCTCGCCGAGATTTCGTTACTTGACAACATGAATGTCAAAAAAAAATTAACGAACTGGCCTCTGGTTTGAACGCGATTTAATAGGGGAAAAGTATGGTTAAAGATGTGCAGGGTATGGGTTTGAAAGAATAAATTATGGGGGTATGGGACTAAAGTAGGGTATATATGTTTTATGTTATAATATTCTACCTAAACACAACAAAAAACCTCGAACACCAATCGAGGCTTGCCGCCTGACGTTCCATACTGAATACCCCCATTCCGATCTCAATGGAACTAGTCTCGAGAGATAAATCGATCATATGCAGAAGTTAGCTTTTTGAGATCAAATTATATTATATTGATTCTCTAAATTATTTTCCATGCGTTTCGAGCTCGCATGACAAACGATACGTCTGATCGCCATGAAATTCAATGACCTACAATAATTTACTATTACGGATCCAATGGCACTTGTTTCGCCAAAATCCAAGGCAGTGTCTCGGAAGGCTAATATCACCTGTTATTTAAAACAATTATCATAAAACAAGTTTAATCTCTTTTAAATTCAAATTCAAAAGTTTACTATCTTCATTTTTATCCAAATGGAATCTAAACCAACTTTTGAAATCATTTTCATTCACATAAAATTCAAGAGTTAATTATTTAAACAATTTCAAATATTCAAATAACCATAATAGTTGAATTCAAGTTATTTATAAACTTTTCAATATTTAAAATCAATTAAATATTCCAAATTCGAATGACTGAAATTCTGGGTCGTTACATTTTTATTTTATAGAAAATCCATTGATATTATAATAACGTATAGGGATCAAAGTAAAATATGAATATAGCTGAAATGCTTGCATCTCACATTTCAACATAGTTGGGCAAAACTAAGTCTATACGGCGCTTATTGGAGGATGGATTTCATACAATGATCGAACTACTAGGGTACCGCCCGTCAAGGTGCATCTCTTGATAAAATAACACTGAGGACCTCACCGGGTTCCCCTGGCAACATAGAACCGACCTACCACTTGACTAGTAGTACCGAACATGATCACCCCACTTTGGATCCCGAAGCATACAAATGAGAGAAAATATCAACTCTAGATAGGGATGATCTTACCCTAATGGGGAGATCCACTTAGCCATGTTGCATATCCCTCGTTTTAGTCATTCCCAGTTGATGAGGCTTAAGGCTATGTTTTACCTTTCATAAAGCACTCCTCACTTGGAATGCTAACATTGCCTTCTTGGAAGTAATGCAATGCCAACATTCATCCATACAAGTTGTTCAGGATATGAACAAATTGAAGGCACTACTTCTACTACATCCATTTTGGAGTCACCCTCAAGATTAGTAGCAAGCAGCCCTTGCACTTCAAAGAGCTCCGTATTCAATTCCATCATCTTCAAGATGTCTTCACTTCAAAAAGTTTGAGTTGGATCGAAGTGGTTTTCAGATAACATATTCGATCCCGATCTCTTCGAAACAACATTCCATAATTTCCGGTAAACTCAACACCAGTTCTTTAGAAAATAAGCAAACAAAAGAATAAGAATGGAGTTCACCTCCTAATCGTTGAATGAACAGATTTCCTTATCATTTGTCCTAGAAGAGAGAAATGATTTTACACGTATAGTATAGCACCACCGATGGTAACTGTAGCATATAACTCTCGTGTTTCTCCTAGATATTTCCAAAGTAAGTTTTAGTCCAGATTTTAATAGTCGGTTATTTAACTATCAAATAACAAACAACAATTCAGAGATTTAATTACCCATAGCAATCATTAAGACTCAAAACAATTCTTTCATTATTCAAATCTCTTTCCAAATGTGTTTATCAAAAACATTCATATACCGATCTTACTGACATAAGTCTATTCACAAAACATTCGTGAAAGATTTCTCATTTCCAATCATATCAAAAGGATCAACAAAATGTTATTCCTTTTATTAAATCTCTTTTGTACATAATATTTCCTTTACCCAAGCTCCAAATCATTTTGCATAACTTCTTTATAAATTTCCAAATCAAACCCTTATACTAAACCTCTTTCATTTTTGGAAGCTCTATTTCAATTCCAAACCCATTTATAAAATGTTAACCCCCTTTTCGACTCACGACTTAAGAAAGTATGCCGAGTTAAAGTGTTTGACGACTTAAGAAAGTATGCCGAGTTAAGGTGCTTGCCGACCTAAGAAAGAAGACGACCTAACAACTCAACAGGCTCCGACCTAAGGAAAGCTCTGACCCAACAGTTGCCGATCTAACTACTGAGAAGAGCTGCCGAGTTAAGAAGGATGCTGAGCTATGAAAAGCTGCGACCTAAGAATGTCACAACCTAACTCGTTGAAGTGATCCGGCAACCTACGCCTTAAGGAAGTCGCGACCTAAGGAAGTCGTGACCTAAAGAAGTCCGCGACCTAAGAGGCTCTGCGACCTAAGGAGCATTGCGATCTAACAATGTTGCGACCTAAAAGCTCTCCGAGTTATGCAGTGCTCCGAGTTAAGAAGTGCCGCGAGTTAAGGATCTATAAGATAAGGGATTGACTTAAGACAGCTGTGGAAGACCTACGACTTATACTAAGTCGCGCATGATCTCTTGAGTCATCACCGACTTATCACTTAGAAAAAACCACGTACTTCATCGCTGCATTTGGTAAGTCGCGAATAGACTACGACTTATCTTAGGTCGCTCGCGACCTAAGACCTAGCTTAGGTCGTACGCGACCTAGGACTTAACAAATGGTCGACTTAAGATTGCGAGTTAACTCTGCTACGCCCTGACCCTATTCCTTAACTCGTCACCGACCTACCCTAAGTCGGCTACGACCTAAAGACTTAGAGAAATTTCCTGAGTCCAGATCAGCTCCTATAAATACCCCATTACTTCCAACAGAGGGGGGACTTTTTTGGCCATTCATTTCTCCAAGCGCCGTTACGCTGTCGAAGCCTCCTCTCATTCAGCAATCAAAGATCTTCAAGCATTCGAGACACTACAACGATCTTCGAGAAGAGCTCCTAACATCTAACGCGGATTCGACGAGTTTCATCATTAAAGATCGAGCTAGTAGTCAAGAATGATTTGATGATCAAATTGTATTGTGTTTAGAGGGATATTGTATCGAATTGTAATCAAATCAGCAATAAAAGACTATAAAGTGGATGTAGGCTCAATTACGGGCCGAACCACTATAAATCTGTTGTTCATTTACTACTTTTCTGCTTTTCTCAGCTCATACTCTGTTCCCGTACCAACGGGTGGTGCTTTCACGATTCAATTACACACACCGGGTGTTAGCGTTCACTTTTTACCGTTAACATTTTTGGTGCTTTCACTGAGAATTGAACTCAGGCGATCATCCACCGTTGCTTCGCAAAGATTCATAAAAAGAACCTCTCTTTAAAGACCAGATCTGAAATAATGGCTCCTGGAAGAAGAGGTAGACCTATCAGATCCGGAAACGCTCACGAAGGAACTCCCGCTTCCCCAATAACAGACCAAGCAACTCCAACCGTTGGGGTCACCAGGGCTGAATTGGATGACGCAGTTTCTGGATTATACCAACAAATTGAAACTCAAAACGCTTTGATGATGGATAGATTAACTGCTCTGCTCGGGGCAAATCGTCAACCAGAAAACCGTCGAACTACTCTTCCTGAAATGCCACCTTTCCAAGCTGATGGTTCTATGCCGCAACCAACTTGCCATGAGCAGATGCCCGGGCAAAATTCCGAGGGAAGAACTAATACTTGCCCGGAGGTGTCTTTGAACAATAAGGAGTACCTGTCTGAAATGGTTGGCCGCATCATGAAAGAGAGCATGCAAAGGGAAGAGGATGAGGCTGACTGGGGATTTGCGCCAAGCAGAACTCCGTTTACTGAAAGGATCCTAAGAGCAGAGTTTCCAAGGAAATTTGCACCTCCTACTATCCAAGCTTATAGGGGAACCAGTGACCCTAATCATTTCCTCTACAAGTACGATTGGCATATGACTGGTGCAAGAGCATCAGACGAGATCAAGTGTCGATACTTTCCGGTATACCTAGAAGGTGTGGCTTTACTTTGGTTCACAAAGCTTCCAGTTCGGTCTGTAGATAAATTCTCCGACTTAACGCAAAAGTTTAAAGAACAGTTCAGATTGTATGCTTCAAAAGCTAAGGATATAATGTCACTGTCTAACCTTGAACAAGCGCCCGGAGAATCAATCAAATCTTTCTTGAGCCGTTTCAATATAGCTTTAGCCGAAGTAGAAAATGCAGAACCACGCATGATCCTGACTTATTTTATGAGAGCCATTGATAAGTCGAGTGAATTTGGGATATGGTTAAAGATGAAAGAACCGAACTCACTTGATAAATTTTATAAAAAGGCCGATGAGTTCATTCGCCTTGAAAGCCTTTCTTCAACATCGAAAGTGGTTACTGCCCAGACTGATAATGACAATGTCCCACCTAAGAGAAGAGAATCTGAAAGTCAGAAAAGAGAGAATGAAGGAGGAAAAAGCCAGAGAAATGAAAAGAAACCTCGCCGCTTTAATCCTTCGGACTTTACTCCTTTAACTGATACACCAAGAAATATCTTTTTTGCAACAAAGGACGTTGTCAGGTATCCTAAGCCACCTGAGATGACGAGAGGGGCAAAGCGTAATGGAAAATTCTGCCAATTTCACAATCAACCTGGCCATGACACTGACCAATGTCGCCAATTAAAGAAGGTGATTGAAGAATTGCTAGAGCAGGGTAAACTCCAACAATACGTTAAGAGAAGCGGAACCGATCCAACCTCATCCACTCGGGATCAACAACACCCTACCCATCAATCCGATTCTCACAACAACACTGCAGTGCAAGATTCAGAAAAGCTTGTCATTAATGCTATCACGGGAGGACCATACCCAGCAAGCAGAAGTTGGGATGACTACTAATCACTCACAAAACTGCGACTGGGGCATCTCCCGCTTTCTCTGACATGAAAATCCAAAAGCTATGAATCAAGCACAAATGGAAATCCAGCTTGGAGATTCAGAAACAACAATAACTAGCATTCATTTTTACTTAACAGCATTGCTTGAATTTGTAAAGATAATGATAGATGTGTAACTTCTGCATTGTAAACCGCTGAGAAATCAGCGTGACTCAATAATGAAAAACTATGCATTGTGTTTTCTGTTATAAAATGCCTGTTATATTTCGATGTGTAAATACTCTAAATGTATTGCTAAAATATCGATCTAATACTGCAGGTCATTAAAGCAAAGCTCACCCATCGCAAGGCTAAGCAAGCCTTACAAATCGTTTAGCAAATTTCAAGCAACAAAAATTTCAAACTTGAATCCCATACAAGAGGAACTTCACATAAAAAGTTGACGGCTCCACTAGGTCAAGCCCTCATTAACTGGTTGCGATCGTTGATGAAAAAAAGGCATCCAACCAAATAACTTGCGTTTACTCTGTGGAGTCATTCAACAGTGAAGTCTACTTCTTCGGATAAAGCAATTTACTTGCAAGAGAAAGAAACATGCGCTTGGAAACAATGATAAAGAATCGCAGATTGGCGGATGATGATACAACATGAGCGGACAAACATGGAAGCAGTCAAAGGGAGGTATGCCTCTCAACAGGAAAGCAGGTAGATCCACTAAAGGGATACCTTCCCAAGAAGAAGGAATAAGACCCTCGCTAGCTGATTGTGATGCATCCAATCAGGCAGCTTGTGTCCATCCCATGGATCTACTTGCCCCTAAGACGCAACCTTCCTGGCACACCAACCAACTGATGCTCCTTCCCAAGAGTCAACAAAGCCCTCTAACGAGGCACGCCAATAAATGGAGAACTTTCCTCAATCAAAAAGATCGATGGGACTACCAAAGGGGCACCTTGTTAATTGATTGCGATCGTTTGTACAAACAAACATCCAATCAAACAACTTACGCTTGTCCCGTAGACCCCTCCGACCATGAGAAAGTAACTTCCAGGCAATCACAAGCCCTCTTCGGAGGCACAAGCCCTTTTCGGAGGCACAAGCCCTCTTCGGAGGCACAAGACCTTTTCGGAGGCACAAGCCATCTTCGGAGGCAAAAGCCCTTTTCGGAGGCACATTTCACCCGTGTAGAAGTGCAAAATGCTTCTCTTCGGAGACCCACTTCACCAGAGATGAAATGCCAAAACTGCTTCTCTTCGGAGACCAAAACTGCTTCTCTTCGGAGACCAAAACTGCTTCTCTTCGGAGACCAAAATCGCTTCTCTTCGGAGACCAAAAGACCTCTTCAGAGGCGTACTTCATCTTGCTTGAAGTACCAAAAATAAACCCTTTACCGGGGCACGAAAATCAAAACCTTCTTCAGAAGCTCATTTCACTGTACAGGAAGATTCACTTTCAAACAAATAAAAGTGATCATTCCCAGAAGTCGAAGTGTTCTTCAGGAAGAAAAAGAAAATAAAGATTTCTCCAAAGACAAGATATACTCTATTAAAAGCAGAATAATTCTTCCCTGAAAAAGTGGAAAGTTATTCTCTAAAATAAGAGTATCGGTCTTGTGAAATCAAGAAATATTACAATATACTTGTGGTATGGGGGCAACATTATACAATTCAGTTACATTAATAAAAGTAATATACAAGCAACATACCACAAGTTCATTGCAATATCACGTAATAAAGATGTGGAGTAAGTGCGTTCTTGAAACACAGACAAAAAATTTGTACAAGCGAAAAGAATCATTTACTCTACACTTCAAATGAAAAACAGATGTATTCCTACATACACAAGGATTTGTACAAGAAAAATATCTATTTATTTCAACACTATGAGAAATTTTTACATTGTACAGGTTACAAAAAGAAGCGGAGACCGGAATCCGCACAATCCCCGGTCAGTACAAAAAGCAGAAAATGCAAAATCAAACTCATTTCCCCTTCTTCCCACCCTTGGAACTTTTACCCGGCTTGGTAATTAGCTTCGTAGGCCGCGTCGGAGAAGAAGGAGAAAGAGACTCAGCCGGATCAATCTCTTCCTCATCTCCAGCAGCAGTAGAACTCTTCTTTCCTTTCTTCGAAACCACACGTTTCCCCTTCTTCTTGGAAGAAGATTCACTCCCCGGAGTAAGAAATGTAGAAAGTTTTGTGTCGTAGTCGAAAGACCGCTCCGGGGTCTTCTCGCTATCTTCCAGATCTTCTGCTTTCTGTTCCTCGGAAGCAGATGGTTCGTCCAAACCTTGAAGGGCCGCTATCGGTTCTTCCTGTGAACCTGGTTGAGAAGCTGGAAGAGGAGTAACTTGAGAAGAAGGAATGGCAGCTAAAGAAGGAAGAATTGATGCAGTTTCCGGCGCGACTACTGCATAATAAAAGAAATCAGAATTAGTATTCCTCGAGGAAAAAGAAGACCGTGAATCGTCAAAGTTACCTGGAGAAGCCGGTTTGGCAAGATCAATCTCAAATTCCCGAGCCTGGAAGTCCTTCATTGCCTCCTCTTCTGTAGGAGTGGTCACAACTGGAGGTGAAGGATGAGAGCTGGAATCCATAATGTTTGCATCAGCCGAAGTGGAAGCATGAACAGGGGCAGTTAAAAGAGCTTCTTCTTTTGAGAGTTCTTCTCCCAATGATTCAGCCCGTGCCCTAGCAAGCTGCTCCTTCCCTCTAACCAGAGCGGCGCGAGCCTCATCATCAAGATAGCGAGCCTCAAATTTTGCTTCCTCAAATTTTGCTTCATCATAGCCGGCACCTTTAAACATATCTAGTGCGGCCTCCCACACTTCCGCCAGGGTGATTTCATAATCTGGACCCAGAAAAGCAAGGCTCCCACGACCCAGAACGCAGTGTAAATAAAAGTCGAATAAGGTAGAACTGATGCTTGCTTTCGTTGCCTCATGTGACTGTTCAGTCGCTTCTTTTTCGGCAATGGCAGCAACCCTACCAGTAATAGCCTCATCACGAGCTGCCTCAGCTTTAGCAAGTTGAGACTTTAATAACTCAATCTCCACGTTCTGAGAGGTGACTTTTGCCCGCAGTTCGGCGTTCTCCGCGCGATACTTCTCATTGACATGCTGTTCGGCGGCAAGCTTCATTTCTACATCTCTTTGTGCAGCGTGTGCGTCCCGCACCTGCTTCTGAAAGACTTCTTCTTTTTGAGTATATGATGCAGAAGAAGAAGCGAGATTTTCCTTAAGCTGCTTAACTTCAGACGCAAGCTTTGCATTGTCGTCTGCAATACTCGTCATTTCCGCGTCATGCTGCTTACGCCATTTGTCCCATTCTGCTTTATCATTCTCCATCGTCATCATCGCCTCAAGGTTAAGATGGTTGACCCTTTGAAGTTCATCAACCAACTTCTGCCATCCAGACATTCTTTCAATATCAAGCTTGACGGCGTCGACATTTCTCAGCATTGCCTGCTTATCAATGGGAACCAAATCTAAGTCAAAGCGGACTCCTCTTAGACACCAATTCGGAAATCGGCTCTGAAGCGTTGGAGGGCCGTCTTTAACTTGATACTGTGGCCTGTTAATGATGGTTTGAATGTCAGTTTCCTTTAGAGGAGGAGAACCGGCCGGAATGTCAGAAGAAATGGGAGCGTTGGTCTTTTCAGAAATAGCAGACGCGTCACTTGGCTTAGACCGTTTGCTCGATTCATCAGTAATTTGAGTCTTCCCTTTGTCATCATAAGATTTTCACTTATGAGAATCGTAAGTTTTGTAAGAAGAATCGTATCGATCAGCATCCCTTCTTCTCTGCCGCTGCTCATAATCCCATTTTTCTTGAGCCTTCCTTTGGGCCCGTTCCTCATCTGTCTCTCTCTGGTCACCAAGATATTTCCTGAAGTCATAGGATCCACGGCCTCCATGGCGCTGAAATGAGTCATAATATGAGCCGGAGCGTCCCATCGGAGAATCTGAAAACAGGAAAGAAGTAAAGTTTAGAAATTTCCAGAAAGAAAAAGTAAATGCTTATAAGTGCAGAAAAATCCTAAGTGTGTGCGGCGTGCGAGCTACGCGCGTCAAACTACAAACCACGCTTCAGTGCAGGAACGGAGACGACAGGTGTCGAAGGCGTCGAGATCTGTTTCAAAGAGGAAGTCGCTTCAATGACAGGAGAGTTTGCCTTTGGAATATTATCCTTGAAAAGCTCTTGAGAAGTAATCATAATGTCACTCAAGCCATCAAAGGTGTCATCGCCCAAGTGTTCGGCAGATTTCTCCTTCTCAACTTCCACATCAGTTGATTTTTCAGAAGCTCGAAGATTCTCTTCTTCCTCAATAATTGGGGGAAGTGCCGACTTGCCAGCTAACCCTACAACATCAGTGGATCCAGAACACTTTATCAAAGCAGCATCCATGACAAGTGTTTTTGATGCAGCTTCTTCCGCAGAAACTGGGGCATTTGACGCCTCTGCTTGAGAACCCGAAGCAGCCGACGTTTCCGCATCAGAGCTAGGAATTTCATGAATTCGAGTCGACCTGGAAGGGTGTAGAAGCCCAAATTGGTGCAAAAGCTCATCATCTAATAGAAACTGGATACTCCTCTCCTCCACAGGCACCGCCATAAGCCTCTCGAAAGTCACTTTGTGACTGAGATTTTTAGAAGGAGTAGGAAGTGCTGAAAAGAAAAAAAAAAGATCGAAGTTAGCACTTGGTAATCCGAAATTCGGTAAGTTTGAAGGAACATAAGAGACAAGTGCAAGTGATCTTACTCCCTATTCTCCAAATAGCATAAAACCCAGGAGGACAGCGGACATAAAAGAACGGGCTCAGGAAACTGTGAACACTTTCAGGGAGACCGGTGATCAACTTACGATTCCTCGCACTCCTTACGACTATGATGGAGGGATGATCTTTATTCTTGGCAAAGGTACAAAGATAGCGAATTTCTCCGAAGGTAGGAAAGCGGCCCAGCGTTCTCCTAAAAAGCACGCATAGTCCCAGCAAGATGGCGTAGCCATTGGGATGTAGCTGAAAAGGGGAGATAGATAGTTGGAGAAGAAGTTCTCGAATGCAGTCATTGAATGGGGGGATAGCTCCGCTCAAGCACATTTGGCGGTTAACTGCAACGAAGCCACAGGGCGGCCTGTCAGCAGTATCATTTGTTTCGGGAAGCAAAGCGTCAGCTTCAGCAATGCCAAACTGGGTGCATAGTTGACGAAAGGCTTTATGGCTCAAGGTAGTAGGGCTCCTCTCTGGAGGATCATTCAGCGGGATAGCAACTGGAAATACATCTTCAGCTTGCTCTGTTCCTTCTTGTGGAGAAGACATTCTACACAATCAGCTGAATGTTCAAATGTGAAGGTGCACGTTCCCTAAAAGTGTGAAGTGTTGTGCAAAAACTAATGAAAATAAAAGACAAGCATAACTGGAATTAAATTAGTTGACAATCAATCGATTACAGAATTTCAGAACTTGTCAATGATCAAGTGCAGTGTTAATACAGACAAGTCAGTTTCATTTGACTATTATGATTTTGTTTTAATACTTCACTTGAATTGGTTATTGTACAGCATCTCATTCATATTCATTTAATTTAACTTTCTCTTTACCAACTAATCTGTCATTCGATATGGGCAGTCAGTGACAGTATATTCGTCCCAGTATTCTGTGAATGTTGTTTTAAGCAGGATTGTTAGTTTGCAAAATTGAAGCAATCCGTAAAAAGAAATACATGCAACATGGTTTATAGTTCAACAGTTCAAAGTCCAGGCAAAGTTTAAAAGTCATCTGCTTAGTTTGCTGAAAACCCAAGTATTAACTCGGTGACGACTTAAGAGATTCCCTATGGGTCTAGGTCGGCAGTCCCCGAGTCTTAGGTCGAATAAAGAAACAAAAAATTAGTTCGAGGCAACCAGAAATTCTCTAAGTCCTAACTCGGCTGCGACCTAAAGCCTTGTTGTGAAAAATAAGTCGTTGAAATTATTCCAAGTTCTAGGTCGGTCACGACCTAATACAAGAAGCTGTGTGATAAGTTAAGTCGGGCTGCGTGCAAAAGGTCTCAAGTCAGAACGGCATGAATGTCTAAGTCCTAGCTCGGCCACGACCTAAGGCTTATGTCGGCGAATAGTTAAGTCGCAAGAAAAACTGGGCTGCTGAGATAGTTAGGTCGCATGAATGTTTGGAGTCGTCTCAAGCTACTTCTCCTCCACCATAAATTTCACCTCCTTCCACCAATCAACTCGAAATTCACCATTCCCTTCATATCACCAAGTCGCTGGAACAACAATTCAACACATCTCCGATCTGTCGTAAACCTGACCTACTGTCATGCGTTCGTAAATCACACCAACAACTAGTGACGATTAAAAATTGATCACAGCACGATTCAAAGTGAAGCGCGACGTATGATTCCGATTCGGGGCTCGGAGGTTAGAATTCATGGTTCAATGGCGAACGTGAAGTGAAAAAGGATCGAAAACGCTTACGCAATTGAATAGCAAGGGTGAATCGCTGGGTGGTGGACTTGAATTTGTATTCGAAATTGGAGAACTTTGTTAATGGCGGCACAGGAAGTTGGAACAGATGAAGGAAGAGAAGGGATGGCTTAAGCTATTTACTCACTGGGGCAGTGAAAGACGAATCGACACATGATGTACGACTTAAGACTTACGATAAGTCGCCTCCGACCTAACCAAAGAGTTAAGAGAATCGAAGCATACGACCTATGGTTTAGGCATATACTTCGAGGGGCAAATGTTAACCCCCTTTTCGACTCACGACTTAAGAAAGTATGCCGAGTTAAAGTGTTTGACGACTTAAGAAAGTATGCCGAGTTAAGGTGCTTGCCGACCTAAGAAAGAAGACGACCTAACAACTCAACAGGCTCCGACCTAAGGAAAGCTCTGACCCAACAGTTGCCGATCTAACTACTGAGAAGAGCTGCCGAGTTAAGAAGGATGCTGAGCTATGAAAAGCTGCGACCTAAGAATGTCACAACCTAACTCGTTGAAGTGATCCGGCAACCTACGCCTTAAGGAAGTCGCGACCTAAGGAAGTCGCGACCTAAAGAAGTCCGCGACCTAAGAGGCTCTGCGACCTAAGGAGCATTGCGATCTAACAATGTTGCGACCTAAAAGCTCTCCGAGTTATGCAGTGCTCCGAGTTAAGAAGTGCCGCGAGTTAAGGATCTATAAGATAAGGGATTGACTTAAGACAGCTGTGGAAGACCTACGACTTATACTAAGTCGCGCATGATCTCTTGAGTCGTCACCGACTTATCACTTAGAAAAAACCACGTACTTCATCGCTGCATTTGGTAAGTCACGAATAGACTACGACTTATCTTAGGTCGCTCGCGACCTAAGACCTAGCTTAGGTCGTACGCGACCTAGGACTTAACAAATGGTCGACTTAAGATTGCGAGTTAACTCTGCTACGCCCTGACCCTATTCCTTAACTCGTCACCGACCTACCCTAAGTCGGCTACGACCTAAAGACTTAGAGAAATTTCCTGAGTCCAGATCAGCTCCTATAAATACCCCATTACTTCCAACAGAGGGGGGACTTTTTTGGCCATTCATTTCTCCAAGCGCCGTTACGCTGTCGAAGCCTCCTCTCATTCAGCAATCAAAGATCTTCAAGCATTCGAGACACTACAACGATCTTCGAGAAGAGCTCCTAACATCTAACGCGGATTCGACGAGTTTCATCATTAAGGATCGAGCTAGTAGTCAAGAATGATTTGATGATCAAATTGTATTATGTTTAGAGGGATATTGTATCGAATTGTAATCAAATCAGCAATAAAAGACTATAAAGTGGATGTAGGCTCAATTACGGGCCGAACCACTATAAATCTGTTGTTCATTTACTACTTTTCTGCTTTTCTCAGCTCATACTCTGTTCCCGTACCAACGGGTGGTGCTTTCACGATTCAATTACACACACCGGGTGTTAGCGTTCACTTTTTACCGTTAACATAAAACACTTTGTAAATATCCAAGTCTGTTTATAAAATTCTTTTATAAATATCAAAACCATTTATAACCTTTTTATAAGTATTCAAAATCATTTATAAATATCCAAATTATTTACGAAACCCATTCCCAAATTCAAAAATCTTTTCCCGCTTATGAAACTCCTTTTATAAATAAACTTAAATCAATAAAGTTCCTTCGGTAAACAATCAATTATTAAAATACCTTTAACAACAAAGTTATTATTTAACATTCTTTGTTTATCATCTCTTAACCTCATTCAAATTAATTTTAGGATATCATTAATATTATATTAAATTAACTTTAAATAGTATTATTATACTAATAATTTAACTACAAACAATATCAATAAAATAAAGCGTTAATTAACTTCAAAACATACTAATATAACTATTAATTGAACTTTAAAACAATATAAATTAATTATTTAACTAATTTCTAAATAATAATATTAATATGATAATTAATTAACCTTTAAATATAATTAAATAACTTAAACCAATAAAATTAATTAACTTTAATTAATAACTAAAATATAATGTAAAACATTCTCAATAAATAATTAAATAACCTTAAAACCATAATTATTTATCCTTAAAACATTATTAATAATACCTTTAAAACCTTATTAATAGATAATAATTAGCTTTAATATAACATTGATTCCATAATTGACTTTTCCATTTAGAAAGAGGCTTTATCGTCACTATGGTACTTAAACAAGTTATCATTTCATTCAATTTTAATCTTCTAAGTTATAATGCTTGGTGTTTACACAGGAATACATATATGTATATTAATTTCATAATTATCAATCAATTTTTAATACAACACTCAACCAAAATCAACCAACCGGTATGCACATAGTATCTACACTAATGTAATAACAAAACTGTGATTTATCCTGCTAAATAGATGTCAAAATATAACCTATCTGGTTAATTATAGCAGAACGGTGATTTATTCTGCTAGCAGGCGTCAAATAAATTTAATTAGCGAAACGGTGTTTTATTCCGCTAACCAGATACCCAAATTACTTTATTTGATCCAATATAACTCAACAGTATCTTATTTGGTCGAATAAACATAACTAATTAAGATATATAAATTTAAACAACGCTATTTATCAAAATAACATAATTTAAAATCAAACTGTTTTAATCTGCATAAATTTATATATGACCAAAGCAATAAACAAGTCACACTAAAATGTTGTACTAGTCATTACGAGTCTAAAGCAAAAATCCACGGGTGAAATGGATTTAAAACGAGCTAGATATTACGTTTTTAAAACTCAAAACTATTATTTTTATAAATAAACAAATATAATTAGTTTCTCACCATCCATAAGCTCGTCCCAAAGCCCAAATCCCCTACCGCATCCAAACCCACTTCAAATAGTGTTTTCTTCTCCCTCCCTCTTCTGCAATTTTCACTTTCACCATTAACGTGCACCATATGCACGTGTACGAGTACCACCAACGCCTATCCAACCAATTGAGCACACTAGCATGTTGTCCTTCACCTCCTCTTCTCATCGCAATCACATAATTCCACCATCCCACCATGGATCAAAATTCGACCATCAGCCGAGTCCAAAAATCACGTCAAGTACCCCAAAAGTCATGACAAACTTTGGCTCCAATTCCTACCAAATTTTCACCGACCGAGCGCCTCTCCTGTAAGAGTCCAAACCATCGGGACCCATACTTCACTTGTACTCGAATGTCGTAGATTCAAACGCCGAATCTGGCTCCCCGGAGCTTATAACACAATAAGTATGACAGCACAGCGGAAGAAAGAAAACAATGATATCATATATAACTCCAATGAATACAATATCCATAATGATACACAACAATGATATCAATAATATACAACAATATCAGAGGTATGATACAATGCTACAGCGGAAATAACAATAATGGAAGAGATCACTCCAAATGATCTACAAAAGAGAATGACTCCAACAACTCCAACATCAGCTCGAACCACCATCACGTTGCACCAAGATAAGCAACGTCAGTCCTGATTTCCGATGAACTGAACTAGCTCCAACTAGTCTACTAAACCTGAATATCTGAGAAACCCAACTCTAGACTGCCCGTGTGGAAAATTGTGGGCACCCAGAGTTTAGGAAGGGAATAATAAACTCCAGGTCAGTCATGGGACTGGTGTGAGCAACAAAAACAGTTTATCTTTAAACAAAAACAAAAGAATTTTAAACATTGAAATCCGCAATGCTTTTGGAAAATGAAACTACCATAAGACCTCCCGCCACACACACACAATGCAAACGCAAAATTGGAGGAGATTTCTTCTTATGATAGTCAAATATGCTTACTACGCAATAAACTCTTTTGATATTATTACTAGTGCATAGTGCAGAAAATCCTTTCAAAAATATAATATAAATCTTAGCCAGCATAGGCATTTCACACTATGCCTACGATAGCTTCTATGTTCAATAGCAGGTAACTGCCACATTCCATAGCAGGTTATACAACTAAAACCGTACAAGGCTCGTATTGTTTCTTTGGATTTTCCAACAAATGGTCAGGCTAAGGAACTTCCTACTGCCACATGGGAACGCCTCTGGAGGGACGCCCCGAGAACCACCTGGCTCTCTGCCAACACAAGGCCGGTTACCCCCTTCCTGGGTAGTAAACCTGAGCTATTCCACCCCTGGTCCTTTGGGACCTTTATCCAAGCGCTCGATAACCAACATCACATAGTAATAAATATAGTGTGTCCACATGAGTAAGTATCTGGGCTCCATACCATGATACCACCCTTTTCCAGAAGGGATGGACATACCCTAGGGGAGCTACCCCTAAAACCTTGCCACATATTTCCTGTTTCGACCATTACCGGTCTGTGAGGCTCGATGAGGTATTGTCCACAAAGCTACGCTTTACACGAAAGCCATGCTTTGATCAACAAATGATCGGCAACACACAGCAGCACTCAGCATGTCACACTACCAAATTGGGAGTATATCACTGATAACCTTCAACTACATAACCTCTGAGCTCGTACGTCTCAGAGAAGGGTGTTAAGATTAGAGAATAAATCTCCGCCACCAAACAGAAATGTATTTGAAAGAAATCAGTTTTATATCTCAAAGTGTAGTGTCAGACATACAACCATACAAGTCTGTTCCGGGTTCGAACAGAACCGAAGGCACTTCCGAAGAAGCCCTTGCAAATCCGGATAATTTTCTAATCACGTCCGGACTTCCCATCACAAAGGATGATCAAATCTGTATACCGGGGACCATTCGATGCAGAGACATTCGACGAGTTGTCCTTTCGTTTTCGAAAATATCCGGTCTTCACCACCGGTCTTCAAATGCAATCCATATACGACGTATCATTATTCGGAATGGGTTATATGACACAAAGGTCCTCTCCCGGCTAAACCGAATAATGAGCGCGATATTTAAAAACATATGGATAATGGGATTCAGTTAAGTCACAACTTATTACCCAAAACTTTTCTTTCAAATGGTTTAAACAAATTACCATTTTAATCTTTTACATAAAAAGATTCATCTCACAAAGTTCACCCAGTTTCACAAAGATCTATTCATAGGTTTTCCAAATCAATTTCCATTTCAATTGGATTAACTTGTTAAATCTCTAAATCAAAGATTTAACTGATAGCTTTCAAAACAATTCCATTTCGATATTTATACAAAAGGTACACCTTTCCAATTTCAAAACAAAGTTCAATGATCTTTCACAAAGGTTTATTCATAACTCGGAAAACCATTTTCATTTCAAACTTGAAATTCTATTGACACCAATTGGAAATTCATTCCTTATATGAAAGCTTCTGTTATTTGAAAATAAATAGTTTTCATTTCGGAAAATCTGATTCATTTATACGAGTTAAAGTCCTTGGGTTAAATTCAAATTCTCAAAACCATACTTTTAAAATGGTTTAAATTCATGCAAACCCATTTATAACATCTTAACCATAATTTCCAAACATGGAATTCAATTCCAAATTTGAATTCAAATTAAATTATTTAAATTGGAAACTTTACCAAGTTATTCAAAATAACTTTTATTTTAAAACTCCTTTTCAAAAGTTTTTTAACATTTAACCCAATTCCATTTCCAAAATCAATTAAAATTAAAATTTCAATTTCAAAAAATTTAAATTTAAATCATCTATGACTTAACTGATTTCCTCGTGAAATCCATATTTGTGTGTGTAAGAGTGTGGTCCAGGGGTCTAACACAATAGTGCAACATCATCATCAATCAGATCAAAATACAGAAATATAGTTGATAAGCTGTATAACTATAACGCTTATCTTTCATTCACAGATCACAGATATATAAATTACAGATAAATAAACTACAGTACAGATCACACACAAATCAGAATATATCACACAGCATCACAGATCAGGGAATATCAACAATTCAATCATCCAATACAATCTAAACATCCATAGATAGGATCACTTTAATTATCTGATTGATTCAAATCAGATTAATTTCTATGAATAAATTTGCTAGTCATGGTAAATTAATAATCAATTAATTACAAAACATTTAATAAATTATTCTTTGATTAATCATTAATTAACCTCTAATTAATAATTAATTCTTAATTAATTACAACAACTGATTAATTACTCCTTAATTAATAAGTGTTTCTTAATCACTTTTATTAATTAATTTACCTTAATTAATTAACCCTTAATGGTTAACTAATTAACTCTCAATTTCTTTTATTAATTAATTACTCCTTAATTAATTAATAATTAATAACAAATTAATTAACCTTAATTGATTTGTTAAATTAACCTTTAATATTAAGTAATTAATTAAGTAATCATTCTTAAATTAACAAATCGTTAATTACTATTAACATATTTAAACCATTTTACCTTTAATTAACTTTACTTAATTAAATCATTAATTAAGTTTAAATAAAATAACCATTTAACTTGATAAATTAAGGTTACCAATCATAACTTACCTTTAAGTGTTTTAAACATTATCAAGTGATAGTTTTAAAACTATTTCAATTTAAATTTCAAAACTTGTTTTAAAATCTTTTTAACACTGTTCAGTTTTTACTTCGGGTCAAACCCGAAGATTTCTCCGGTCAAACCCGAGTTTTCCCCTGCTCTTTCCCTATTACAAAAATTAGATAAATTTTTTAGTTAAAAACTTTACAGGCTAACACACACGAACCTACTCGAGTACAAACTCGAGTGACCCCTTCCAAAACCCGATATTCCCATCGAGAAAACCCACATCTCCAAAACAACAGACACCAACTTACCCTTGTGCACATGCACCATCACCAGAACTGCCTACGACCTTCGATGACCTCTCCGGCATATCACTTATCACCCATAACTTCGATCCCTACCTCCAAATCACACACGCAAGCTACAGATCGAAATCGAGACACGCAGATGAAACAGGCAACCAACCCATCACCAGAAACTATCTTGAACACGGCGCCCCCGATCACCGGAGCCGCTGCAACTCGGGCCACACGTTCCCCGACCATCCACGCTGCCTTTCCCCAAGCCTTGTAACACTCGATCACCCAGAGACGAAGCATCACCCCAATTCCAAACTTGACCAAAGAATTAGGTTTAAGCTCTAATTCCCACTCGTTCGCCATCTACGTCGAACTACAAAATCATCGAGCATTTTTCCATTAATCCCTGAGTCCTCCTCCATCTTCACGAGCAACCCCGACTCCAGCCATCGCATTGATGATCGACCATGGCCAAAAACTCCAAAATTGATCATTTCAACCTATCTCAGTGAATACTAATTTAAAAATTGTAATTTTACTTCCAAAAATCATGATTTTGGGTACGATTTCAGATTATAAGCTTGAAACATCGAATTAATATATTTGAAAATTTCACTCATTATAATTTATGCTCTGTTCTTTTGGTTTCCAGAGACATACAACTTAAATCTTAACTTAGTTATAATTTTAATCATTAATCTATGATTAGGCAAACAACTTTTATTTATATTTTAAATCCTAACAGAAACTAGATCAAGAGAAAATGGATGTTTTTTTAAAATCCTAGCTCTGAGACTAAGCACAGACAACACACTGATACACAGCCATATACACATCCACACATTCATATATATACACAGAAATACACTTATAAATATACACACAAGCATACTTATTTCCAGAGATGATCAGGCAACAGATTCATATCTTTTTTTTAAAGGGATGTTACTCACCGTGATTAAGAAGAAGAATAGAGCTGCTTTATTTTGAATAGGCTTTGAATTTGCTTGCTGAAGCCTTTCACTTGATCTCTGGTTTGGTCTGAGCTAAATTGTTGTTGTTTTAGTTGAAGCTTGGTTTAATTTTGAGTGGTATTTGCTTTAGATTTTTTTCTTCTTCTCAGTGAAAAGGAACAAACTGGAATGAACTTGATATGTGAGAAAGCAAGTTTACAGGTTGATAAATTATTTTTTTGTACAAGTGATTATATTGTTTTGTACCATAGGATCAGAGATTTTTCTTTCTTTACTTTTCTTTATCTGGCCAAGCAGATTTGTGGAGGCTGAGATGATAATGTGTTGGGTACTCAAGATCCTAACATTAATTGCTAAGTACTTTATGTTTACTTGTTTCATTTTTTTATGTATGTTGATATTTTTCTTTTACTTTGTTTATTCTTACCTTGTATATTACTTTACAGGCAACATACTATACTTGCCTGGTTTGTCTCGGCTGAATCTTGCTTTGGTGGCTTGCATACTTATCCTTTGCTTTATCTTCATTTTGTTCCATTACTTGTTTCAAATTCAAGTATATATTTTGCTTTAGTCTTTGTAATATTACTTCATAATATAAATTTTTAATACGTTATTAGATTTTATTTTGCCTTTTCTCATTATTTTATAATATGAGTATACTTCTATTTTTACTTTATTTTATTTTTCTTTTATTATTTTGTAGTCTACTCTATTTGTATTGTTTGTATTGTTTATTAATCATGAGATTAAGATATATATGTATTTACTTTATATTTATTTTGTAACATAGTTAAATTTCTAGATTTTAATTTGTTGTTAGAATTTTAGCAATTATTTGTTTACTTTATATTTTTATAGTTATCTTTTATATATTGATTCTATTTCTAACTTAATATTTATTATGATTATTTTACTTTAATATTTATTGTCTTGTATTTAATTCATAAATTCAAATTATTATTAACCATCAATTCTAAATTTAAAATTACTTATTTATTGATTTTATAGCTGTGTCAAATGTCTGTATTTTTATATTTATTTTTAAACCATTTATGTTTAAGATTTTAAATTCAAATACAATATTTAAATTTTAAATGATTTAACATAAAATTTATTTGAACTCGGGGAAACTCGCATTCATTTATCGATTAATTTCACAATTTTTTTGTTCAAAAATTAAACTAATTATCAATTAAAATATATATAAAGTCCGGGGTCATTACAGACTTCCCCCCTTAAAAGAATTTCGTCCTCGAAATTTGCCAAGGAGACACGAAGATAGATGAAAAACATTTCATCAAATTAACTGAATATCTATTCTGCATTTGGCTTACCAAATCAGAATATCAATAATAGATACAAGAACGAATCTATTTAACACTTCACAAAATACTCGGGTTATCCAGATCTACGAAATATGCAGTGGCATTGGTTAGTTCGAAGAAATAACTAACCATTCGTAGAATATATCCGGACCCAAAAATAGACAGATATATGGATACAATTCCAAAACTTTTAGTTTAGAACTAAAGTATACCTTTCAACCATAGCAACCAATGCAACCAAGGCAACCAATACATCCAAACAACAATTTTGGCTTATTTGGAGTTTATGTCCCATATTAATATATCGAATCTCCTTCCTGGTCTACTAGGAACTATCAAACAATTTAGAAAAGATGACAAACAAAAGATATTGATAGAGAAAAGATTGTTTCCTTGTTGTTACAGAGTATTGACCATTTATAGTCGTATTCCCTTGTCCCCTATCTCATCCTCTTCTTGCACTCAAACTTACTATCAGTGAATAGCAAGATAATTTACTGAGGCGTACGGATAGATATCTTAAGGATTACTCATTCTAGGGTATACTTCACCCTATCTCTAATGAGCTACTTAATGTGTTATACTCCTGAGCTAAAGTTCAACCTTAGCTCTGATACCAAATGTAAGAGTCCGAAGACAGTGGGAAACGGTAGGCTTTGCAACCATCCCAGCCCCACCGTGGCATACACTGGTACCTCGCGTTTACTTTTACGGCCAGCCTCTCGACTGTCACAACCAACCCCTCCCACTCAAGGACATGTAGGGGTAAGAGTCTCTCGTTCTCCACCAAACCGCGAAGCGAGAACCCACTATCATGCTGTAATATAGCAAATGCGATCCATATACGACGTATCATTATTCGGAATGGGTTATATGACATAAAGGTCCTCTCCCGGCTAAACCGAATAATGAGCGTGATATTTAAAAACATATGGATAATGGGATTTCAATTAAGTCACAACTTATTACCCAAAACTTTTCTTTCAAATGGTTTAAACAAATTACCATTTTAATCTTTTACATAAAAAGATTCATCTCACAAAGTTCACCCAGTTTCTCAAAGAACTATTTATAGATTTTCCAAATCAATTTCCATTTCAATTGGATTAACTTGTTAAATCTCTAAATCAAAGATTTAACTGATAGCTTTCAAAACAATTCCATTTCAATATTTATACAAAAGGTACACCTTTCCAATTTCAAAACAAAGTTCAATAATCTTTCACAGAGGTTTATTCATAAATCGGAAAACCATTTTCATTTCAAACTTGAAATTCTATTGACACCAATTGGATATTCATTCCTTATATGAAAGCTTCTGTTATTTGAAAACAAATAGTTTTCCTTTCGGAAAATCTGATTCATTTATACGAGTTAAAGTCCTTGGGTTAAATTCAAATTCTCAAAACCATACTTTTAAAATGGTTTAAATTCATGCAAACCCATTTATAACATCTTAACTATAATTTCCAAACATGGAATTCAATACCAAATTTTGAATTCAAATTTAAATTAAATTATTTAAACTGGAAACTTTACCAAGTTATTCAAAATAACTTTTATTTTAAAACTCCTTTTCAAAAGTTTTTTAACATTTAACCCAATTCCATTTCCAAAATCAATTGAAATTAAAATTTCAATTTCAAAAACATTAAATTTAAATCATCTGTGACTTAACCGATTTCCTCGTGAAATCCATATTTGTGTATGTAAGAGTATGGTCCAGGGGTTTAACACAATAGTGCAACATCATCATCAATCAGATCAAAATACAGAAATATAGTTGATAAGCGGTATAACTATAACGCTTATCTTTCATTCATAGATCATAGATATATAAATTACAAATAAATAAATTACAGTACAGATCACACACAAATCAGAATATATCACACAGCATCACAGATCAGGGAATATCAACAATTCAATCATCCAATACAATCTAAACATCCATAGATAAGATCACTTTAAGTATCTGATTGATTCAAATCAGATTAATTTCTATGAATAAATTTTCTAGTCATGGTAAATTAATAATCAATTAATTACAAAACATTTAATAAATTATTCTTTGATTAATCATTAATTAACCTCTAATTAATAATTAATTCTTAATTAATTACAACAACAGATTAATTACTCCTTAATTAATATGTGTTTCTTAATCACTTTCATTAATTAATTTACCTTAATTAATTATCTTAATTAATTAACCCTTAATGGTTAACTAATTAACTCTCAATTTCTTTTATTAATTAATTACTCCTTAATTAATTAATAATTAATAACAAATTAATTAACCTTAATTGATTTGTTAAATTAACCTTTAATGTTAAGTAATTAATTAAGTAATTATTCTTAAATTAACAAATCATTAATTACTATTAACATATTTAAACCATTTTATCTTTAATTAACTTTACTTAATTAAATCATTAATTAAGTTTAAATAAAATAACCATTTAACTTGATAAATTAAGGTTACCAATCATAACTTACCTTTAAGTGTTTTAAACATTATCAAGTGATAGTTTTAAAACTATTTAAATTTAAATTTCAAAACTTGTTTTAAAATCTTTTTAACACTGTTCAGTTTTTACTTCGGGTCAAACCCGAAGATTTCTTGGGTCAAACCCGAGTTTTCCCCTGCTCTTTCCCTATTACAAAACTTAGATAAATTTTTAAGTTAAAAACTTTACAGGCTATCACACACGAACCTACTCGAGTACAAACTCGAGTCACCCCTTCCAAAACCCGATATTCCCATCGAGAAAACCCACATCTCCAAAACAACAGACACCAACTTACCCTTGTGCACATGCACCATCACCAGAACTGCCTCCGACCTCCGATGACCTCTCCGGCATATCACTTATCACCCATACCTTCGATCCCTACCTCCAAATCACACACGCAAGCTACATATCAAAATCGAGACACGCAGATGAAACAGGCAACCAACCCATCACCAGAAACTATCTTGAACACGGCGCCCTCGATCACCGGAGCCGCTGCAACTCGGGCCACACGTTCCCCGACCATCCACACTGCCTTTCCCCAAGCCTTATAGCACTCGATCACCCAGAGACGAAGCATCACCCCAATTCTAGACTTGACCAAAGAATTAGGTTTAAGCTCTAATTCCCACTCGTTCGCCATCTACGTCAAACTGCAAAATCATCGAGCATTTTTCCATTAATCCCTGAGTCCTCCTCCATCTTCACGAGCAACCCCGACTCCAGCCATCGCATTGATGATCGACCATGGCCAAAAACTCCAAAATTGATCATTTCAACCTATCTCAGTGAATACTAATTTAAAAATTGTAATTTTACTTCCAAAAATCATGATTTTGGGTATGATTTCAGATTGTAAGCTTGAAACATCGAATTAATATATTTGAAAATTTCACTCATCATAATTTATGCTCTGTTCTTTTGGTTTCCAGAGACATACAACTTAAATCTTAACTTAGTTATAATTTTAATCATTAATCTATGATTAGGCAAACAACTTTTATTTATATTTCAAATCCTAACAGAAACTGGATCAAGAGAAAATGGATTTTTGTTTAAAGTCCTAGCTCTGAGACTAAGCACAGACAACACACTGATACACAGCCATATACACATCCACACATTCATATATATACACAGAAATACACTTATAAATATACACACAAGCATACTTATTTCCAGAGATGATCAGGCAACAGATTCATATCTTTTTTTTTAAAGGGATGTTACTCACCGTGATTAAGAAGAAGAATATAGCTGCTTTATTTTGAATAGGCTTTGAATTTGCTTGCTGAAGCCTTTCACTTGATCTCTGGTTTGGTCTGAGCTAAATTGTTGTTGTTTTAGTTGAAGCTTGGTTTAATTTTGAGTGGTATTTGCTTTAGATTTTTTTCTTCTTCTCAGTGAAAAGGAACGAACTGGAATGAACTTGATATGTGAGAAAGCAAGTTTACAGGTTGATAAATTATTTTTTTGTACAAGTGATTATATTGTTTTGTACCATAGTATCAGAGATTTTTCTTTCTTTACTTTTCTTTATCTGGCCAGGCAGATTTGTGGAGGCTGAGATGATAATGTGTTGTGTACTCAAGATCTTAACATTAATTGCTAAGTACTTTATGTTTACTTGTTTCATTTTTTTATGTATGTTGATATTTTTCTTTTACTTTGTTTATTCTTACCTTGCATACTACTTTACAGGCAACATACTATACTTTCCTGGTTTGTCTCGGCTGAATCTTGCTTTGGTGGCTTGCATACTTATCCTTTGATTTATCTTCATTTTGTTCCATTACTTGTTTCAAATTCAAGTATATATTTTGCTTTAGTCTTTGTAATATTGCTTCATAATATAAATTTTTAATACGTTATTAGATTTTATTTTGCCTTGTCTCATTATTTTATAATATGAGTAAACTTCTATTTTTACTTTATTTTATTTTTCTTTTATTATTTTGTAGTCTACTCTATTTGTATTGTTTGTATTGTTTATTAATCATGAGATTAAGATATATATGTATTTACTTTTTATTTATTTCGTAACATAGTTAAATTTCTAGATTTTAATTTGTTGTTAAAATTTTAGCAATTATTTGTTACTTTATATTTTTATAGTTATCTTTTATATATTGATTCTATTTCAAACTTAATATTTATTATGATTATTTTACTTTAATATTTATTGTCTTGTATTTAATTCATAAATTCAAATTATTATTAACCATCAATTCTAAATTTAAAATTACTTATTTATTGATTTTATACCTGTGTCAAATGTCTGTATTTTTATATTTATTTTTAAACCATTTATATTTAAGATTTTAAATTCAAATACAATATTTAAATTTTAAATGATTTAACATAGAATTTATTTGAACTCGGGGAAACTCGCATTCATTTATCGATTAATTTTACAATTTTTTTGTTCAAAAATTAAAATAATTATCAATTTAAATATATATAAAATCGGGGGTCGTTACATCTCCTCTACGAACACAACGCCACCCTTCGTTTCGCGTATTGTAACGACCCAAAATTTTGATTATTTGATTTTAAATGTTTAATTAAATTTAAATATTTAAAATAATAGAATTTTGGAATTCAATAATTTATAATTCAAATATATGGGATAATTAATATTTGAATTATGAATTAAATGTCAATTTAATGGATTTAATAATTTTATTTAACTCCTTTTAATTAATAAATAATATTGATGAATTCAATTTGTAAATTTATTTACAAATATAAAATAGATTAGATAAATATCGATAATTAAATTTTTAAATCTGTGAAATGAGCCTTCCGGGGCATAGTCTCGGATTTCAACGAAACAAGTTTCATTGGATCCAAAATGGTGAATTATATTACGCCATCGAATTTCGTAGCGATCTGACGTATCGTTTGATCGTGCGAGATCGAAACACGTTGAAATTAATATCGATTTAATATAATAACTAGTTCCAAAACCCTATCTTCTGCATACGATCGAAATAGGTCTCGGAACAAGTTCCATTGTGTTCGGGATAGGAGTATTTAGCTAGGAATACTAGTGAGCATGTCTCAATCGGAGTTCGAGATTTTGGGAGTATTTGGAGCTGGATATTATAGACTAAAATAATAGAAAATCAAATCTTTTTAAATCCAAATCATACCCCCATCAACTTCACCCGCTTATACATCACGTCGCACATCCATCAGCCCATAACCTTTCAATTCTAGGCCATACCCTTAAGTACAACACAACCATACCTTTTCTTCTTTATGATATTGCATGTAACCAGCAGAGGTATTTTTTCTTTTGATTCAAGAAATTCAAAATTGAAAATAAAATGTTATACTCATCTAAAAATCCTAAAACCTGTTTTAAAAATCTAGTTTTGGCGAGTGCTTCATCCCGACATGATATGGTGTTGTTCGATCAAGCTTTGGGCAGTCGCCGTTTGGGGTGGCAGAGCTAGGGTTTGAGTTTTCGATAATTTTAGGCGACGAGGGGACGAACGGGGCTTGTATTTGGGTTTGTAGCATCATTTGGCATCTCGGGATGGATTTTGGTGAGGGGTGGCTCGACTTTGCTTGGTGCAACCTAGATACGGTCGTGTATTGGTATGGGTTTGGTCGCTTTTTAATTGGGGACGGCGGTCGTGGTTTTTAAGGTACCGTCGAGTGGAGATCGAGGTGAGATAGCGGTTGACAAAGTCAGAAGTGGATTTCATCGAGTTTTGGGTGGCGTTTGGCCATGCGTGCACAGTGGCATTCACTGACAAGAGCGTGCACGTTTTTTGACTTAGTTGGGGAAGAATAATTTTCTTTTGTGAGGGTATAATTGTAATTTTATATAAGTTGTTTTGATTTTAATTAAAATTATCTATAACTTCTAACATGTATATCTCGCTCATACGAGGTTGGATTCGAACGCCGTTTACTGCGATGGACTCGTGTCGTCAAGAGCTTTGCGATGGAGTTAGTTTGGTTAGGTTTGGAGCAAGTGAAATTTTAGGCTAAAATTGAACGTCCGTTCGGTTTTAGTCCGAAATCGGGACGATTTGATTCAAACGAAAATCAACGTGAGTTTAACTCACATTAATTTTATTATATCATATCAATGATGTTATAAATATTTATTGGTTGTTTGGATGTCAGTTAAAATTATTGGATTGCGTGTTTGGTTGAATTTCGGTTTGGAAAATGGATGATATTTTATTTTGATCGTATAAACCCATATGATTATATATGTATTATCCATAACCATTATTTTGCAGGGAAAATCTATAGAGAGACCCAAATGGGGTTTCTCACCAATAAATTATTTATTTACATCATTTTCAATATTTAAATAATATTTGAAATTCACTAATTACATATTGTAATTAACTTAATTTCCTTTTCCCCCCAATCTATCTCCCTTGTCTCCCACTCTCATTCTTAGGCATGAAAAACACGCAACCTTCAATCGATCAATGCCACCACTATGCTACAGCTCCGACCACCATGACTCGTCAAGGAGTAGCCCCACCTCCTCCTCACCTAAGGCCACTGGCCATGCCTCTCCATTCGCTGCCATCACCAAGAAAATGTCCCAAAATCGAACCAAAGTTCATCGCTAGAATTTGATCGCCTCCATCCATCTTATGGCGCCTCAAGTTCATAGGGTGCCACCATCACTGCCATCCCATGTGACGACCGCCCATGACCCCTGCACTAAACATAGAGATAGTGCGCTGTAAAGTGTGCCAGGCAACCATGGATGATCGTCAGGGGTAAGTTAAAATAGCAAAATCTATCGTATTACTCACAGCGCATGGATAAAATACAATAGAGAAAATATACATAGTGAAGCTACACAGAACAGAATCGCATCAAATAAGCCTCATAGTAGTTTGATACAAAAATCTGAATAGTCAATACATCCAGCCTCACTACATATCACTCAGAGAATATACAAGCAGCGGAACATCCAGTACATATAATAAGAAAATAATATGCAAGCCTCCAGCTCGTCTTCGTCATCAGCATCGTCGGAAACTAAGAACAGCACCTGTCACCTACTACCTAGTCTGCCCATCCCAAAACGGATGAACAGCCCAAGGTAATAAGAGTTGAACATAAAACCTTGAGTCAGACAACAGTCTTAGTGAGCGGTAAATTAACTAACAACGTACCAAAAAAGCATAAAGGTAAAAGGAATAGGAACCCAACCCTCCCACTCCACCTCTTTCTACAGTGATAGCCCCCAGACACACTAAGCAGAAGTAAACATAGCAAAGCAAACATTTAAAGTAAAGCAATTATCACTCGAGTCAAGGTCAACGTTTTCCAAGTACAAACCCCCAAGGCCTAAACCAAGATCAGATAAGCACCCAGAAAATATTGCTCTTGAGACCGAATGACGATACAACCAAACATCCATGACTCTGGCTATCACTGTTATCATTGTTTCGATACCACCGTTAATTGAATGAACGGCACATTCTTTCAGCCGTTCGTCAAGGGCTAATGGTAACCCCGGTTCTAGACAGAACTCCGCACATCGTCGCAGCCCGTGTCTAGGACTATCGAATCTGGCCAGAGTACTCGACTACCAACTGTAGTCTTTTGGGACTATCGAATCTGCCTAGCGTACTCTTGCTTTGAGTCTGCTAGAACCTTCAATAACGATGAAATCTCAGCCTTCTAGTCATCCTCCTCAACAACTATTCTCATACTAGCTCAAGCGCCTCTCGAGCCAACCATTATCCTCAAACTCGAACCATATCACCGAGTCATCAACATGCTTGGAGTGATCCCGTCTGGATTAAACCAAGGCTATCTCACATCATGCCTCGCTTCATCTCATCATAGCAAAGCCTCATCTCAACATCATCATCAAATCTATTCATATGAGCTTTATCATCCACGTCTTATGCCACGAGCAGCTTTTCTTATTCAAGAGCCTTTCCCTTGGCTTTTGAATCATCTTAAACCAACTTGTCCAAATCAAACCATCAATCAACTAATTTATAACAATCAATCCAGTCAATCATTAATCCAAGTAATCAAGCATTCAAACATGATCTAATAAACAATTATAACAATAATGGCAATTCTGTAAATAAAGAGTCCAAATCTAACAAGCATGAATCATGAGCAATATCTCTATAACTTGATGAATGAACTTGCATAAGTTAACATGTAATAAAATGGATGTCAAATCATCATGAACAATAGATTTATACTTAAGTTTAAGAAAATGCATGGAAATCACTATTTAAACACAAAATCAAGCCACCAATCCGATATACTCCTTTGGATCCATGTGAGAGATAATCACCACTCACCGAATCACTTAAACACTTCAAAAGCAACACACTTCAGATCTGGACAGCAAAGGATCTAACTCGATTCTCCAAAATTCCGCTTCAAACGATGAAATCTCTCTTCGATGGTTGTAGATCTTCAATCTAAGCTCTTGGATCTTCGATTTGATCTTCGATTTGGATGGAAGGAATCACAAGATTAGAGTGGAGAAAAGAAGTGAAGAAGTGTAGAAATCGAGCTCTCAAAATGGGAGCACTTCGTCGCTTCAAAATCTGGATCCCAAAAAGTAAAGAAAAACCCCGTATTTATAGGCTGGAAATTCCTTAAGTCGTCCGCCCCCTTAAGTCGTCCACGACTTATAAAAACCCCACGACTTATGACTTAACAGATCTCATGACTTACGACTTAACAGATCTCACGACTTACGACTTAAGAGATCTCACGACTTACGACTTAACAGATCTCACGACTTACGACTTAACAGATCCCTCCGACCTAACACTTGCGCGACTTAACACATATGCGCGACCTAACGACTTATCATAAGTCGCGACCTAACTGAGATACGACTTAACGACTCAACGACATTGCGACTCAACGACTCAGGCCTATGCGCGACCTACGACGTAACAGGAGCACCGACCTAACACACACGCGGCTTACCACACGACCTAATGACTTAACACCTTAGGTCGTCTAACGACCTAACTACTCATAACTGCTAAACTTAGGTCGCTCACGACCTCACTAAGCACAGCACCCCATAGGTCGCTCATGACCTAACTACAACAACTCCTTAAGTCGTTCGAACGACCCAAACTCCCTAGGTCGCTAACCCGCTTAATTCCTTAAGCCGCTAACTACTAGGTCGTTGCCGCTAATTCTTAAGTCGCTACCCTCCTTAAGTCGCTTACTAACTTAAGCCGTTAACTCCTAAGTCGCTAACCCTTAAGTCGTCGACTCTCTTAAGTCGCCAACTCCTTAGGTCGCTTACTAACTTATCTACCTTAGGTCGCTCCAACCCCTTAGGTCGTTCACCCGACCTAACTACCAGACGACCTAACTTCTACACGACTTAAACTCTGAACGACTTAACCACACTAACGACCTAATAACAAGGGTTTTACGATCTTTCGATCCGTAAAAATACGGGTCGTTACATTCTCTCCCCCTTAGGAATTTCGCCCCCGAAATTCCAAACAAACAAGAGCAATCAAAAACTATTCTGCATGCCTACCATCCACAGCAATCAACAAACCATGCGTCCAATTCTAGCCTAGCATGCAGAATTCTAAAACTAGAACAAGTTACAATGTCGTGAGATGACACGACTCCTTATGGCCATACCTCGAAGAGTTCAGGATGAGCTGCCTTCATCCTCTCTTCCACCTCCCATGTACAGTCGTTAACATCATCACTCCATTGTATCTTGAGCAACCTAACTACCTTCCTCCTAAGCTGTTTCGTGTCAGTTTCCACAACACGAAGTGGCTTACGAGGTCTCTTATCGACTAGATCAATCTCAAAATCTTCACGGCTATCTGCAGAAACCACTGTATTCGAGTTGTGCACATACTTCCGTAGATATGATACATGAAAAACATTGTGCACACCCGCCATCCTTTCTGGTAACTCCAATTTGTAGGCGAGCTTTCCAATTCGCTCGATGATCGGGAATGGTCCAACAAATCTCGGAGTCAATTTTCCTTTTTTCCCGAATCGAATAACATTCTTCAGTGGAGAAATCTTCACAAAAACCATATCACCTATGTCGAATTCCAAATCTTTACGACGTTTATCAGCATAACTTTTCTGATGGTCTTGGGCTGCCTTCATTCGTTGCTGAATGATCTCTATGCAATCCGAAGTCTATCGAATCATTTCTGGCCCAAGTATCAACTTTTCTCATGTTTCCAACCAACATGTCGGAGAGTTACACGGTCTTCCATACAATGCTTCATATGGTGCCATACCAATGCTTGACTGGTAACTGTTATTATACGAAAATTCCACCAAATGAAGATGATCTTCCCATGATCCTCCGAAGTCTAAAACACATGCTCTGAGGAGATCTTCCAAAACTCGGTTGACTCTCTCGGTCTGACCATCTGTTTGAGGGTGATAAGCTGTACTCAAACACAACTCGGTTCCCAAAACTTCCTGGAAGCTCTTCCAAAATCTACTAGTGAACAATGGGTCTCGATCGCTCACTATACTCTTCGGAATACCATGGAATCGAACTATCCACTTAACATACAGCTCAGCCAACTTTGATGCAGTTCTGGTTGATCGAACAGGAATGAATCTTGCACTCTTAGTCAGACGATCTACGATGACCCAAATTCCTTCATTTCCCGTTCTTGTTCTAGGTAGTCCATCGATAAAATCCATCGATATTTGCTCTCACTTCCATGTAGGAACTTCTAACGGCTGAAGCAATCCACTGGGCTTCTTTTGCTCAGCTTTTACCAACTGGCAGTTCATGCACTTGGAAATAAAATTTCCAACATCCTTCTTCATACCTTCCCAGTAATAGGTTCTCTTCATATCCCGATACATCTTGTTTCCACCTGGATGAATTTTCAACTTCGAGTGATGACTTTCCTTCAGAACTTCATTTCTCAATTCATCTATATCGGGAACAACTAGTCATCCTTGTTTCCGAAGCCAACCCTCTCAATCGACCTCGAATCCTTTATCCTTTTCTGGGTCCAATCCAGATTCCAAATCACGGATAATCTTGACAAGCTTACCGTCTCGCTTTTGGCTCTCGCCAATTCTTTCCACAAAAGTCGGTCTTATCGATAAGTTAGTCAACATCTCATATTCTAATTCACATCTGGGCCTGAAGTCAAATCCAGCTAAATACTCGAGATTCTTCCATTCTGAAAACATGGCTCCCAATCCTGCATGTCTTCGACTTAACGCATCTGCCACTGCGTTACCCTTTCCCGGAGTATAGGCTATACCAAAATCATATGATGCCAAAAACTCTAGCCATCGTTGCTGCCTAAGATTCAAATCCTTTTGGGAGAAAAGATACTTCAACGACTTATGATCTGTAAACAACTCGAATCGAACTCCCAATAGATAATGTCTCCACATCTTCAAAGCAAAAACAATTGCCGCTAACTCCAAATCATGAGTCGGATAATTCCTTTCAGGCGGCTTCAGTTGTCGACTTGCATACGCAACAACTTTACCCTTCTGCATCAGCACTGCTCCAAGTCCAGTACCACATGCATCGGTGTAAACCACCATCTCTTCATTTCCACTTGGAATAGTCAAGACAGGAGCACTCATCAATCGCTCTTTCAGGATTCTAAAAGCTTGCTCACACTTAGCATCCCATCTGAATACTTGGTTCTTTTTCGTCAATCCTGTTAATGGTGCAGCCACCTTGGAAAAGTCTTTGATAAATCGACGATAGTATCCTGCTAATCCAAGAAAACTTCTCACATAAGATGCATTCTTAGGTCTACCCCAATCCTGGATTGCTGCTATCTTGGCGGGATCAACCGCTATTCCATTTCCAGAGATAATATGGCCTAAGAACCTCACTTCACTCTTCCAGAAGTGACACTTCGAAAACTTAGCCTTCAGCTGATGTTTCCATAAGATTTCCAAAACAATATGCAAGTGCGTCTTGTGCTCTTCTTCAGTTCTGGAATAAATCAAAATATCATCCACAAACACAAGTACGAACTTGTTCAACTGATCTCTGAACACTCTATTCATAAGATCCACAAAATATGCTGGTGCATTGGTCAATCCAAACGGCATTACCAGCCACTCAAAGAAACCGGATGGTGTCCTGAAAGCAGTCTTTGGCACACTATCCTTAGCCACTCTTAATTAGTGAAATCCCGTTGCCAAATCCATCTGAGAAAACACCTTAGCTTCGTGAAGCTGATCAAACAAGTCATCTATTCTCGGCAATGGATACTTGTTCTTCTTAGTCACTTTATTCAGCTCACGATAATCCACACACAACCTCAACGATCCATCCGCTTTGGTTACAAACACAACTGGTGCACCCCATTCGGACACACTACGCCGAATGAATCCTTTTCGTAAAAGATCATCAACCTGCACCTTCAACTCTTGTTGTTCCCTAGGCGCCATCCGCCTAAGAGGCATCACAACTGGTCTGGCTCCTTCAACTAGATCGATACGAAACTCGATCTCTCTATGCGGCGGTAACCCTTTGACCTCATCAAAGACATCCTCAAATCCATTAGCGATTGGCATTGATGACAGTCCATCCCGTGGAACAACCAGCGAATACATGAAGCTCATGAAGACGCCTTCCTCATGCTTACATCGTATCACAACCTTTCGCCCTTCCACATTCTCGACTGTCACCTCCAACCTTTCACAATCAACCTTTGTCGCATACTTCCTAAGCCAGTCCATACCCAAAATAATTCCGAACCCCGCAAAGTTCAGAACAAAACAATCACAAACAAAAGAGCAATCATGACTCGATACAACCAAACCACGGCATAGCATACACAGACAGGATGAACCCCCTACTGGATTAGTCACAACCAATGGTCTATCAACGATATCCGGTTCTAAACCCAACCGGCCTACAAGTTCATTACAAACAAAAGAATGCGACGCCCCAGTATCGAATAACACTCTAACTGGAACACCACATATGGAAAGAGTACCTTGAACCACCACACTCTTTCCTTTCTCTTCAGCGGTAGGAGCTTTTGAAGATGATGGAACAGCCCCCAAAGCATAAGCTTGCACAATCTGCTTGTCCTTCCGCGGTTCTAGACAATTCTTCATAATATGTCCTGGCTTGTCACAGTTGTGGCACTTCACCGGCACCTTCGGATTCTTGCAATCTCTGGAGAAATGGCCCTTCTGCTGACAATTGTAGCAGGTCACTTCGCCCTTTGGCTTCTTCTGTTCATCCTTACCCTTTTGCTGCTATTGCTACCTCTTCTTGTTTCCACCCTGCTGTGGTTTAGACTCTTCCTTGGTTACAGCAACAACAGATCCTTCCTTAGGAAACAGATTTTCGTGCCTGAGAGCTTTCTCCACAAGTTTCTCAAATGGATCGTCCAGATGATCCACCAACTGCCTCCCAAGATAACTGTCCAAGCCTGTCACAAACTTCTCATTCTTCTGGTACGAAGATTCAATATACGATCGGGCGTACTTGGACAAGGCTTCAAACTCAGAAACATACTCAAGAACTGGTCTTCCACTTTGCTTGAGCTCCACAAACTTCCTAAACAAAACAGATTTCTGAGCTGTAGAAATGAACTTAGCTTCAAATCTGGCTTGGAATTGCTCCCAAGTAATTTCTTCCTCCGGAGTATCAATGGTGATAGAGTTCCACCAATCAGAAGCTCTCCCTTGAAGCTGTCTTGATGCGAGCTTCCTTTTGGTTGCATCCTCGATTCCCAAGTCACCAAAGATCCTTCTACAAGCATCTATCCATCTCTGGACTTCAATAGTTGACTCTGTTCCCAAGAAAACCTTTCCTCCAAGAGCAGTATAGTCTTTACACAGCTTAGCGAAATCCACCGGTTTTGGAGTTTGAACTTGAACTCCAACATCTACTGATGGCCCCGGAGCTGGCATCCTTCTCATGATCGAAGTCATCATAGCCTCGAACATAGCAGCATAATCAGCAGCCCCCTCAGCAGCACGACCTTCCTTAGCATCTGGTCTCCCTCTTCGGCTCATTCTTAATATCTATAAAAAGGAATGATTAATACACCTTGAGAACAACTACATAAGGGGTTCAAATTCTTCTAAGCTACTATATTATATATAGTAATCATCCATCAAAATACAATTACGTCTCTCATACGTAGTTACGTCAGCGAGCGTTGGGTAAAATCGATTAACCAATGCTCTGATACCAAATTTGACGACCGCCCATGACCCCTGCACTAAACATAGAGATAGTGCGCTGTAAAGTGTGCCAGGCAGCTATGGATGATCGTCAGTGGTAAGTTAAAACAGCAGAATCTATCGTATTACTCACAGCGCATGGATAAAATACAATAGAGAAAATATACATAGTGAAGCTACACATAACAGAATCGCATCAAATAAGGCTCATAGTAGTTTGATACAAAAATCTGAATAGTCAATACATCCAGCCTCACTACATATCACTCAGAGAATATACAAGCAGCGGAACATCCAGTACATATAATAAGAAAATAATATGCAAGCCTCCAGTTCGTCTTCGTCATCAGCATCGTCGGAAACTAAGAACAGCACCTGTCACCTGCTACCTAGTCTGCCCATCCCAAAACGGATGAACAGCCCAAGGTAATAAGAGTTGAACATAAAACCTTGAGTCAGACAATAGTCTTAGTGAGCGGTAAATTAACTAACAACATACCAAAAAAGTATAAAGGTAAAAGGAATAGGAACCCAACCCTCCCACTCCACCTCTTTCTACAGTGATAGCCCCCAGACGCACTAAGCAGAAGTAAACATAGCAAAGCAAACATTTAAAGTAAAGCAATTATCACTCGAGTCAAGGTCAACGTTTTCCAAGTACAAACCCCCAAGGCCTAAACCAAGATCAGATAAGCACCCAGAAAATATTGCTCTTGAGACCGAATGACGATACAACCAAACATCCATGACTCTGGCTATCACTGTTATCATTGCTTCGATACCACCGTTAATTGAATGACCGGCACATTCTTTCAGCCGTTCGTCAAGGGCTAATGGTAACCCCGGTTCTAGACAGAACTCCGCACGTCGTCGCAGCCCGTGCCTAGGACTATCGAATCTGCCCAGAGTACTCGACTACCAACTGTAGTCTTTTGGGACTATCGAATCTGCCCAGCGTACTCTTGCTTTGAGTCTGCTAGAACCTTCAATAACGATGAAATCTCAGCCTTCTAGTCATCCTCCTCAACAACTATTCTCATACTAGCTCAAGCGCCTCTCGAGCCAACCATTATCCTCAAACTCGAACCATATCACCGAGTCATCAACATGCTTGGAGTGATCCCGTCTGGATTAAACCAAGGCTATCTCACATCATGCCTCGCTTCATCTCATCATAGCAAAGCCTCATCTCAACATCATCATCAAATCTATCCATATGAGCTTTATCATCCACGTCATATGCCACGAGCAACTTTTCTTATTCAAGAGCCTTTCCCTTAGCTTTTGAATCATCTTCAACCAACTTGTCCAAATCAAACCATCAATCAACTAATTTATAATAATCAATCCAGTCAATCATTAATCCAAGTAATCAAGCATTCAAACATGATCTAATAAACAATTATAACAATAATGGCAATTCTGTAAATAAAGAGTCCAAATCTAACAAGCATGAATCATGAGCAATATCTCTATAACTTGATGAATGAACTTGCATAAGTTAACATGTAATAAAATGGATGTCAAATCATCATCAACAATAGATCTATACTTAAGTTTAAGAAAATGCATGGAAATCACTATTTAAACACAAAATCAAGCCACCAATCCGATATACTCCTTTGGATCCGTGTGAGAGATAATCACCACTCACCGAATCACTTAAACACTTCAAAAGCAACACACTTCAAATCTGGACAGCGAAGGATCTAACTCGATTCTCCAAAATTCCGCTTCAAACGATGAAATCTCTCTTCGATGGTTGTAGATCTTCAATCTAAGCTCTTGGATCTTCGATTTGATCTTCGATTTGGATGGAAGGAATCACAAGATTATAGTGGAGAAAAGAAGTGAAGAAGTGTAGAACTCGAGCTCTCAAAATGGCAACACTTCGTCGCTTCAAAATCCGGATCCCAAAAAGTGAAGAAAAACCCCGTATTTATAGGCTGGAAATTCCTTAAGTCGTCCGCCCCCTTAAGTCGTCCACGACTTATAAAAACCCCACGACTTACGACTTAACAGATCTCATGACTTACGACTTAACAGATCTCACGACTTACGACTTAACAGATCTCACGACTTACGACTTAACAGATCTCACGACTTACGACTTAACAGATCCCTCCGACCTAACACTTGCGCGACTTAACACATATGCGCGACCTAACGACTTATCATAAGTCGCGACCTAACTGAGATACGACTTAACGACTCAACGACATTGCGACCCAACGACTCAGGCCTATGCGCAACCTACGACTTAACAGGAGCACCGACCTAACACACACGCGGCTTACCACACGACCTAACGACTTAAAACCTTAGGTCGTCTAACGACCTAACTACTCATAACTGCTAAACTTAGGTCGCTCACGACCTCACTAAGCACAGCACCCCATAGGTCGCTCACGACCTAACTACAACAACTCCTTAAGTCGTTCGAACGACCCAAACTCCCTAGGTCGCTAACCCGCTTAATTCCTTAAGCCGCTAACTACTAGGTCGTTACCGCTAATTCTTAAGTCGCTACCCTCCTTAAGTCGCTTACTAACTTAAGCCGTTAACTCCTAAGTCGCTAACCCTTAAGTCGCCGACTCTCTTAAGTGGCCAACTCCTTAGGTCGCTTACTAACTTATCTACCTTAGGTCGCTCCAACCCCTTAGGTCGTTCACCCGACCTAACTACCAGACGACCTAACTTCTACACGACTTAAACTCTGAACGACTTAACCACATTAACGACCTAATAACAAGGGTTTAACGATCTTTCGATCCGTAAAAATACGGGTCGTTACATCCTAACTACGCCAGCCTCGTCGCCTACTTTCCCCTTAATCACCATGAAGAGCAGAAAAGACAATTTCCATTCATCGAAGAGCTGTGGCAGCTATGCTCCACCATAGCCAATCTCCACCGTTGATTGCACTCGGCAAATCCTCGCTGAGATTTCGTTACTTGACAACATGGTCTGAAAACGCCTCGAAGGGCTCCGAACGACTCGAGCCGTAGGATGATGGGAGATGAATTTCAAAAAAAAATTGACGAACTAGCCTCTGGTTTGAACGCGATTTAATAGGGGAAAAGTATGGTTAAAGATGTGCAAGGTATGGGTTTGAAAGAATAAATTATGGGGGTATGGGACTAAAGTAGGGTATATATGTTTTATGTTATAATATTCTACCTAAACACAACAAAATACCTCGAACACCAATCGAGGCTTGCCGCCTGACGTTCCATACTGAATACCCCCATTCCGAACTCAATGGAACTAGTCTCGAGACATAAATCGATCATATGCAGAAGTTAGCTTTTTGAGATCAAATTATATTATATTGATTCTCTAAATTATTTTCCATGCGTTTCGAGCTCTAATGACAAACGATATGTCTGGTCGCCATGAAATTCAACGACCTACAATAATTTACTATTACGGATCCAATGGCACTTGTTTCGCCAAAATCCAAGGCAGTGTCTCGGAAGGCTAATATCACCTGTTATTTAAAACAATTATCATAAAACAAGTTTAATCGCTTTTAAATTCAAATTCAAAAGTTTACTATCTTCATTTTTATCCAAATAGAATCTAAACCAACTTTTGAAATCATTTTCATTCACATAAAATTCAAGAGTTAATTATTTAAACAATTTCAAATATTCAAATAACCATAATAGTTGAATTCAAGTTATTTATAAACTTTTCAATATTTAAAATCAATTAAATATTCCAAATTCGAATGACTGAAATTCTGGGTCGTTACATTTTTATCTTATAGAAAATCCATTGATATTATAATAACGTATAGGGGTCAAAGTAAAATATGAATATAGCTGAAATGCTTGCATCTCACATTTCAACATAGTTGGGCAAAACTAAGTCTGTACGGTGCTTATTGGAGGATGGATTTCATACAATGATCGAACTACTAGGGTACCGCTCGTCAAGATGCATCTCTTGATAAAATAACACCGAGGACCTCACCGGGATCCCCTGGCAACATAGAACCGACCTACCACTTGACTAGTAGTACTGAACATGATCACCCCACTTTGGATCTTGAAGCATACAAATGAGAGAAAATATCAACTCTAGATAGGGATGATCTTACCCTAATGGGGAGATCCACTTAGCCATGCTGCATATCCCTCGTTTTAGTCATTCCCGGTTGATGAGGCTTAAGGCTATGTTTTACCTTTCATAAAGCAATCCTCACTTGGAATGCTAACATTGCCCTCTAAGAAGTAATGCAATGCCAACATTCATCCATACAAGTCGTTCAGGATATGAACAAATCGAAGGCACTACTTCTACTACATCCATTTTGGAGTCACCCTCAGTATTAGTAGCAAGCAGCCCTTGCACTTCAAAGAGCTCCGTATTCAATTCCATCATCTTCAAGATGTCTTCACTTCAAAAAGTTTGAGTTGGATCGAAGTGGTTTTCACATAACATATTCGATCCCGATCTCTTCGAAATAACATTCCGTAATTTCCGGTAAACTCAACACCAGTTCTTTAGAAAATAAGCAAACAAAAGAATAAGAGCGTAGTTCACCTCCTAATCGTTGAATGAACAGATTTCCTTATCATTTGTCCTAGAAGAGAGAAATGATTTTACACGTATAGTATAGAACCACCGATGGTAACTGTAGCATATAACTCTCGTGTTTCTCCTAGATATTTCCAAAGTAAGTTTTAGTCCAGATTTTAATAGTCGGTTATTTAACTATCAAATAACAAACAACAATTCAGAGATTTAATTACCCATAGCAATCATTAAGACTCAAAACAATTCTTTCATTATTCAAATCTCTTTCCAAATGTGTTTATCAAAAACATTCATATACTGATCTTACTGACATAAGTCTATTCACAAAACAGTCGTGAAAGATTTCTCATTTCCAATCATATCAAAAGGATCAACAAAATGTTATTCCTTTTATTAAATCTCTTTTGTACATAATATTTCCTTTACCCAATCTCCAAATCATTTTGCATAACTTCTTTATAAATTTCCAAATCAAACCCTTTTACTAAACCTCTTTCATTTTTGGAAGCTCTATTTCAATTCCAAACCCATTTATAAAACACTTTGTAAATATCCAAGTCTTTTTATAAAATTCTTTTATAAATATCAAAACCATTTATAACCTTTTTATAAGTATTCAAAATCATTTATAAATATCCAAATTATTTACGAAACCCATTCCCAAATTCAAAAATCTTTTCCCGCTTATGAAACTCCTTTTATAAATAAAATTAAATCAATAAAGTTCCTTCGGTAAACAATCAATTATTAAAATACCTTTAACAACAAAGTTATTATTTAACATTCTTTGTTTAATCATCTCTTAACCTCATTCAAATTAATTTTAAGATATCATTAATATTATATTAAATTAACTTTAAATAGTATTATTATACTAATAATTTAACTACAAACAATATCAATAAAATAAAGCATTAATTAACTTCAAAACATACTAATATAACTATTAATTGAACTTTAAAACAATATAAATGAATTAATTAACTAATTTCTAAATAATAATATTAATATGATAATTAATTAACCTTTAAATATAATTAAATAACTTAAACCAATAAAATTAATTAACTTTAATTAATAATTAAAATATAATGTAAAACATTCTCAATAAATAATTAAATAACCTTAAAACCATAATTATTTATCCTTAAAACATTATTAATAATACCTTTAAAACCTTATTAATAGATAATAATTAGCTTTAATATAACATTGATTCCATAATTGACTTTTCCATTTAGAAAGAGGCTTTATCGTCACTATGGTACTTAAACAAGTTATCATTTCATTCAATTTTAATCTTCTAAGTTATAATGCTTGGTATTTACACAGGAAGACATATATGTATATTAATTTCATAATTATCAATCAATTATTAATACAACACTCAACCAAAATCAACCAACCGGTATGCACATAGTATCTACACTAATGTAATAACAAAACTGTGATTTATCTTGCTAAATAGATGTCAAAATATAACCTATTTGGTTAATTATAGCAGAACGGTGATATATTCTGCTAGCAGGCGTCAAATAAATTTAATTAGCGAAACGGTGTTTTATTCCGCTGACCAGATACCTAAATTACTTTATTTGATCCAATATAACTCAACAGTATCTTATTTGGTCGAATAAACATCACTAATTAAGATATATAAATTTAAACAACGCTATTTATCAAAATAACGTAATTTAAAATCAAACTGTTTTAATCTGCATAAATTTATATATGACCAAAGCAATAAACAAGTCACACTAAAATGTTGTACTAGTCATTACGAGTCTAACGCAAAAATCCGCGGGTGAAATGGATTTAAAACGAGCTAGATATTACGTTTTTAAAACTCAAAACTTTAATTTTTATAAATAAACAAATATAATTAGTTTCTCACCATCCATAAGCTCGTCCCAAAGCCCAAATCCCCTACCGCATCCAAACACACTTCAAATAGTGCTTTCTTCTCCCTCCCTCTTCTGCAATTTTCACTATCACAATTAACGTGCACCATATGCACGTGCACGTGTACGAGTACCACCAACGCCTATCCAACCAATTGAGCACACTAGCATGTTGTCCTTCACCTCCTCTTCTCATCGCAATCACATAATTCCACCATCCCACCGTGGATCGAAATACGACCATTGGTCGAGTCCAAAAATCATGTCAAGTACCCCAAAAGTCGTGACAAACTTTGGCTCCAATACCCACCAAATTTTCACCGACCGAGCGCCTCTCCTCTACGAACACAACTCCACACTTCGTTTCGCGTATTGTAACGACCCAAAATTTTGATTATTTGATTTTAAATGTTTAATTAAATTTAAATATTTAAAATAATAGAATTTTGGAATTCAAAAATTTATAATTCAAATATAGGGGATAATTAATATTTGAATTGTGAATTAAATGTCAATTTAATGGATTTAATAATTTTATTTAACTCCTTTTAATTAATAAATAATATTGATGAATTCAATTTGTAAATTTATTTAAAATATAAAATAAATTAGATAAATATCGATAATTAAATTTTTAAATCTGTGAAATGAGCCTTCCGCGGCATAGTCTCGGATTTCAATGAAACCAGTTTCATTGGATCTGAAATGGTGAATTATATTACGCCATCGAATTTCGTAGCGATCCGACGTATCGTTTGATCGTGCGAGATCGAAACGCGTTGAAATTAATATCGATTTAATATAATAACTAGTTCCAAAACCCTATCTTCTGCATACGATCGAAATAGGTCTCGGAATAAGTTCCATTGTGTTTGGGATAGGAGTATTTAGCTAGGAATACTAGTGACATGTCTCAATCGGTGTTAACGCTAAAAAGTGAGCGCTAACACCCGGTGTGTGTAGTAGAATTGTGAAAGCACCACCCGTGTGACGGGAACAGAAATTAAGCAGTAAAATAGCAGAAAAGCAGTAAAAGACAGCAGTTTATAGTGGTTCGGCTTGAGATCGAGCCTACGTCCACTTTGAATCTCTTTATTACTGAATCCGGTTACAAATCGATACAATTCACTTATGAAAACAATACAGTTTGATCACAAAGACAATCTCGACTACTAGCTCAAACTTCGATGATGAAACTCGATGAATCCGTGTTGGATGTAGGGAATTCCTCTCGAAGCTTGTTGTAGTGTCTCGAATGTTTGAAGATCTTCAGTTGTTGAATGAGTGGAGAGTTCAGCAGAGTAACGACGCTTTTAGAAATAATCGGCCAAAAGTCACCCTGAAGTTGGAGTTAGGGTGGTATTTATAGAAGTAGCTCTGAGTGCGAGTTTTTTGTTCAAGTCTTAGGTCGCGAACGACCTAAGTTAGGTCGTAGGTCGCGAGCGACCTAAGATAAGTCGTCTCCCTTTAGTAGCCTTGCAGCTTGAGTTATAAGTGCGCAGTCTTAGGTCGGGGACGACCTTAATTAGGTCATAGGTCGCAAGCGACCTAAGATAAGTTGTGGACTACAAATGGCTTTAGGTCGTAACACTGCTAGGTCGCGAAATCTTTAGGTCGCAACATTGCTAGGTCGCAATGTTTCCTGTAGCTTTAGGTCGTAAGTTGCAACTTCCCTTAAGTCGCGAAGTCTCTTAGGTCGTTAAGTTCTATAAGTCGTGGGTCGCTGAGACTTTTCAGTAGTTAAGTCGCTAGCTTCTTTAGGTTGTGACATTCCTGTAGCTAGGTCGAATGCTCTTTTTGATAGTTAGGTCGTAGAGTCTTTTCCGAAGTTAGGTCGCAGGCTTTCTTAGTTAGGTCGCAGGCTTCCTTAGGTCGCAGAGTTCCTTAGGTCGTATGGTTATAGGTCGCCAGAAAAATATGAGTTAACATTTGCCCCTCGAAGTGCAGGCTTATGTCGTAGGTCGTGCGCTTCGACTTAACTTCGCTAGGTCGTGAGCGACCTAAAACGCTGGCTAACTTTCGCGCCTGTTTGCCTTCCCTTCTCAGTTCCATATAAATTAGTTAGGTCGCTTCCTTCTCCCCACTTTACTGTTCTGAGCTTCCATCTCCATTGACGATTTTCCAAGCTTCCGAAGACAAATTCAATCCATTCAGTTGTCGATTATTCCTTACCAACATAATTCGTAAGTAAATTCGATCTCCATTCCACCCTAATCACTATTGAATTACGAATCCCTATTTTTCCGACCTTAACCCAATTCCTTGTATCGTGCTACATTTTGAATTGTTGCAATCGACTTTCGATCGCCATTTGAGTAGGCATGGAAATGTATTGAATGTACGATGGATTGGAAATGCTTTGAATCGCTTTTCAGGTGATTCGGTGATGTATGGAGATGATGAACTTCACGAAGAGGTTGATGGACTTTTGTGCAATTGATAGCGAGTTATCAGGTCTGGTGATGTATTGCGTGGAAAGGAAGTTAGCAACCTAGTGGATTTGAGCATCTTAGGATAATTCGCGATCTAAGGACCTTTGCGACCTAAGGAATAGTTTCGACCTACACTAGGTCACTGAACGACCTAAAACTTGCGCGACCTAAGACTTTGCATGAGCTAAGAGTTACTCGAGCTAAAAACTGCACGACCTAACTTTCTTGCGACATAGGCTGTAGGTCGCGGTCGAGCTAACACTCGGACAAATTTGAAATGCCTTATCCTTTACTTTGCACAGCGCGACCTAAGAAGGTTCTGACCTATGCTAGGTCGCTGGACGACCTAGGACTTGTGAAATCCTCAGACAACTTTGACTGAACTGCTTGGACTTGAATTTTGTTGTATTTCTTTGCAGATTATCTCTAATGCTAATAACCCGTTAAACACAATATTTGCAGAAAAATGGGACGAATATACTACCATTGACTGCCCACATCGAATGACAGATTAGTTGATAAAAAATAATCAACTTAAATGAACTGAATGATTGAAATGCTATGGAACAACATTTTCAAGTGAAGTATCAAAGCAAAACTACAATAATCAACCAAAGCTGATTTGTTTGCCATAACACTGTACTTGTATTTACAATAACAAACATTGAAACTCAATAATTGACAAGCATTAACTAATTCGTTTATAGTTGTTTGTTATTTTTTCTAGTTTCGCACAACACTTCACACTTTTTAGGAAACGCGCACCTTCATATTTAAATATCCAGTTGATTGTGTAGAATGACATCTCAACCAGAAGATTCAGGACCAGTCGGAGAAGCTTTCCCGATAGCCAACCCACTGATCGATCCTCCGGAGAGAACTCCTACTACTCTGAGCCACAAAGTTTTTAGACAACTATGTTCCCAATTCGGTATTGCCAAATCGAATGCTATATTCCTTGGAGCAAGCGACACAGCTGACAGGCCACCCCTCGGTTTTATTGCAATGAACCGCCAGATGTGTTTAAGCGGAGCTATTCCGCCTTTCAACGAATTTCTTCGTGAACTCTTTCTTCGATTAGCTATCTCGCCCTTCCAGCTACACCCCAACGGTTACGTTGTTCTGATGGGGTTATGTGTTCTGTTTAGGAGGACGCTTGGCCATCTCCCGAGCTTTGATGAAATTTGCTACTTATGCACTTTCTCAAAGAACAAAGACCATCCTTCAATCGTGCTTGTGAGAGGTGCCAGAAACCGGAAATTGATTTTGGAATTGCTCGAAAGTGCTCACGGATTTCTGAGTCAATTTTTCTTTGTCCGATGTCCTCCAGGATTCTACGCTGTCTGGAGAATCGGAAGTAAGATTATCTTTTTCCGTTCGTCTCATGAGCTTTTTGAAACCCGAATTATCAAATGCTTAACTTCATTCTTTTTCTTTTTCCAGCACTTCCTCCCCCGCTTAGAAATCCCAGCCTCAAGTCAACCCTTGAAACCTTAAATGTTGTGGCGGCGGAGGAAAGAAGCGCCAAATTTCTGTTGAAAGATGAATTTTTGCATCAGTATGGACTTTTACACTCTTCCCGATCTACCCAGCCTTATGAAGTCCCTAATTCTCTAGAAAAAACACCGGATGCCCCAGTCCATGCTGGAGAACTTTCACCGAAAGGACTTACCATTGAGACTTCATTGGTCAAGTGTTCTACTCCCACTGACATTGTGGAGTCATCCAACAAATTGAAGCTTTCTCCAATTATTGAAGAGGAGGAAAAACCTCACATTTCTGAAAAGACGGCTGACGTGGACATTGAAAAAGAGAGTTCTGCTGGGCATCACGGCGATGATACCTTTGATGATTTGAGCGATATAATGATAACTTCTCAGGAACTTTTCAAAGATGATATTTCAAAAGCGATCTCTCCCGTTGTTGAAGCGACTTCTACCTTTAAACAAGCTTCGACACCTTCTACACCTGTTGTCTCCGTTCCCACATTAAAGCGTGGTTTGTAGTTTGACGCACGTAGTTTGCACGTCGCACACACTTAGGATTTCTCAGCACTTATAAGCACTTATCCTCTTTTTCTGGAAATTTCTAAACTTTACTTCTTTTCCGTTTTCAGATTCTCTGATGGGGCGTACTGGCTCATACTATGACTTATTTCAGCGCCATGGAGGCCGTGGATCTTATGACTTTAGGAAATACCTCGATGCCCCGAGAGAGACAGATGAAGAAAGGGCTCGAAGGAAGGCTCAAGAAAGGCGGGATTATGAGTAGTGGCAGAGAAGAAAAGACGCTGAGTGATATGATTCTTCTCACAGAAGTGACGATTCCCATAAGCGAAAGTCTTATGATGACAAGGGGAAGACTCATATTGCTGACGAATCGAGCAAGCGGTCCAAACCAAGTGGCGCGTCTGCAATTTCTGAGAAGGCTGATGCTTCCATTTTTCCTAATATCCCGTCTGGCTCTCCTCCTTTAAAGAAGTCTGATATCCAAGCGATCATCAACAGACCCCAGTATCAGGTTAAAGATGGCCCTCCAACGCTTCAAAGCCGATTTCCGAATTGGTGCTTAAAAGGGGTGCGCTTTGACCTAGATTTGGTCCCGATTGATAAGCAAGACATGCTTAAAAGTCTTGACACAGTTAGGCTTAACATTGAGTGGATGTCGCAATGGTAGAAGCTCGTTGATGAACTCCAAAGAGTCAACCATATGAATCTTGAAAACATGCTGACTATGGAGAATGATAAGACTGAATGGGCTAAAATTTGCAAACAGAATGATGCCGAGATGACAAGCATTGCTGATGATAATGCGAGACTTGAGTCCGAGGTTATAAAACTCAAGGAAGATCTCGCCGCTTCTTCTGCTTCACAATCTCAAAAAGAAGAAGTGTTTCAGAAACAAGTACGGGATGCGCACGCTGCTCAGAGGGATGCTGAGATGAAATTTACAGCTGAGCAATTCATTGTTGAAGAATACCGCAAAAATAACACTCAGTTGCGGGAAACGGTTAATTCCCAGAACGTGGAGATTGAATTGCTAAAGTCCCGACTTGCTAATGCTGAGAAAGAGCGTGATGAGGCTGTTGCTGGTCGAGCTGCAGCTGTCGCCGAAAAAGAGGCGGCCGAGCAATCGCATGAGACAACAAAAGCTAACATCAGCTCCACCTTATTTGACTTTTATCTGCACAGCGTTCTGGATCATGGGAGCCTCTCTTTTCTGGGTCCTGACTATGAGGTTACCCTGGCTGAAGTATGGGAAGCAGCAGTTGACATGCTTGGTGGGGCCGGCTATGATGAGGCGGAACTTGAGACACGCTATCTTGACGAAGAAGCTCGTGCTGCTCTTGCCAAGGGAAAAGAGCAACTCACTGAAGCTAGAGCTGGAATGGTGGCAGAAGAACATCCAGAGAAGAAAATATCTTTAACTGCCCCTGTCCACACTTCGACTTCGACCGACGTCGATATTATTGGTTCCAGCTCTCACCTTTCTTCTCCTGCAAAAAACGTCGAGGCTAAGCCCGTCACAACCGAGTCTCCCCTTACTCAAATCGAGGAGCAGAGCCAAGAAGACACTGAGGCTGATAAATTTGAAATTGTCTTGTCAAAACCGACTTCTCCAGGTAATTTTAGCGTCAATCCGGGTCCAGTGAATCATTTATTTGATTTAACCGAGTTTGATGACCTTCTTACTTATAACTTAAACTTTGGTGAACCGATACCTTCTCTTTTCTCGGAGAATACCGATTTTAACTTCTTTTCTTCTACAGCGGAGGTACCGAATACTGCACAAACTTCCACTCCTTTGTTGCCGTTCCTCCATCTTCGCAAATTACTCCTCCTTCTGCTTCCCAACCGGGATCACAGGCAGAGAAAATTGAAGCTCTTCAGGGCCTGGATGATCCGGCCGCTTCGCAAGAGCAGAAGGCTGAGGATCTTGACGACACTGAGAAGACCCCAGAGCCGTCTCTTGACAATGACACAAAGCTTTCTACACTGCTCGCTACTTCGGGGAGTGAATCTTCTTCGAAGAGGAAGGGGAAGCGTTCCATAAAGAAGAAGAAGAAGAAGAATATTTCCGCTGGAGAGGAAGCAGAAGTTGATCCAGCCGTGCCTCTTTCTCCTTCCCCCCCGACCCGTCCACAACGGCTTCAGAAACTAATCATTAGGCCGAGTAAAGGCTCCAAAGGTGGCGGGAAGAAGGAATAACAAGCTGGATTTTCTACTCCTTATTTTTGCTTTTCGCATGTATCGACCGGAGATTGTGCGGGTACCGGTCCCCTCTTCTTTTTGTGATCTGCACAATGTAAGAAGTTTTCATAGTATTGAATAAAATAGCTATTTTACTTGTACAAATTCTTGTGTATGTGAGAATGCATCTGTTTCTCATTTTAGTGTAGAATAAACAATTCTTTTTACTTGTACAAACTTTCTGGTCTGTGTTTGAGAATGCATTTATTCCACATCTATTTTTCATGATATTGCAATGAACTTGCGGTATTTTGCTTGCATATTCCTTTGATTAATGTAACTGAATTGTATAGTGTTGCCCCCATACCACAAGTGCATTGCGACATTTCTAACTTTTACAAGGCTGATACTCTTATTTCAGAGAATAACTATTCCACTTTTAAGGGAAGAATCATTCTGCTTTTAATAGATCATATCTCGTTTTTTTTGGAGAAATTTTTACTTTCTCTTTCTTTCTGAAGAACACTTCAACTTTCGGGGATGATCACTTTCATTTGTCACAAAAGAAAGTAAATTTTCCTATGCAGTGAAATGAACTTTCTGAAGAAAGTTTTGATTTTGTGCCCCAGTAAAGGGCTTATTTTTGGTACTTCGAGCACGGTGAAGTGTGCCTCCGAAGAGGTCTTTTTGCAGCATTTCGACTTTTTAGGAAGAACTTTTCGAGATGAATAAGTTAACCTTCCTTTGAGAGTTGAGATGTGCTTCCGGAGAAGACTCTTTTGTTTGAGCATTATGTTTTGGGACATGCCTCCGAAGAGGGCTCCTCTTAAAGAGTTATGCCTCCGAAGAGGGCTTGTGCCTCCGAAGAGGGCTTGCGGTGCCTCGGGAGAGGGCTTTTGCCTCCGAAGAGGGCATGTGCCTCCGAAGAGGGCTTGTGGTGCCTCGGGAGAGGGCTTTCGCCTCCGAAGAGGGTGTGTGCCTCCGAAGAGGGCTTGTGCCTCCGAAGAGGGCTTGTGCCTCCGAAGAGGGCTTTTTAATTGCCTGAAAGTTACTTTCTCATGGTTGGATGGATCCACGGGGCGGACGCAAGTTGTTTGATTGGATGTTCGTTTGCACAAACGATCGCAATCAATTAACAAGGGCCATGTTCCTTCATCTTGGGAAGGTGCCCCTCCGGTGGTTCCACCAATCTTTTTTTATTGAGAGAAGCACTTCCATTTTTTGGCATGCCTCGTTAGAGGGCTTTGTTGGCCTTTGAGAAGGAGCATCGGTTGGTTGGTGTGCCAGGAAGGTTGCGTCTCAGGGGCGAGTAGATCCACGGGACAGACGCAAGCTGCCTGATTGGATGCATCACAATCAGTTAGCAAGGGCCCTGTTCCTTCTATTTGGGAAGGTGTCCCTTCGGTGGTTCTACCGACCCTTTTATTGAGAGGCATAATTCCTTTTGGCTGCTTCTGTGTTTGCTTGGCCATGTTCTCTCATCATCTGTTCATTAGCGATCTTTTATTATCATTTCCAAGCGCATCTTCTTTCCTTTTTGCAAGTAAATTGCCTTATCCGAAGAAGTGGACTTCACTGTTGAATAACTTCACGGGACAAACGCGAGTTACCTAGTTGGATGTCTGTTCATATCGACAATCTCAACCAGTTAACGAAGGCTTGCCACAGTGGAGTTGCCAACTTTTTATGTGAAGTTCTTCTTGTATAGGATTTAAATCTGGAATTTTTTGTCGCTTGGAATTTGCTTAATAAGTGATTTATAGAGGTCGCTTGGCTTTGTGACGAGCAAGCCTTGTTTTAATGTCCTGCAATTTTGAATCGACATTTTAGCAATACATTTAAAGTATTTATATATCGAAATGAAACAGGCATTATGAAATAGTAAAGAACACAAGATTTATAGTGGTTCGGCCAAGAATCGGGCCTACATCCACTTTATAGCTTTCATTCATTTACACTGATTTACAATGTCTTTCAATACAACTGATACATTCATCACTATTTTACAATTTTGAGCAAAGCTTTTTTTTTAAGTAAAATAAGGACGTAAGTGATTGCTGTTCCAGGCTCTTGGAATTGGATCTCCTTCGACAGTTACGAGTTTGAAAGTGCCATTAAGAAGTTTATTGCCCACGACATATGGCCCTTTCCAGTTTGGCCCAAACACACCAGCTGCTGTCATGGTCCTTTTCAAAACTAAGTCTCCGACCTCAAAGCTGCGTTGGCGAACTTTAGAGTTGAAGTGCCTGGCTATTCTTTGCTGATAAGCTGAAACTCTGAGCCTGGCTTCTTCTCTTTTTTCATCAAGAAAATCAAGTGCTTCAAGTTGCAGCTTTTCGTTTTCAGTTTCATTGAAATGAATTTTCCTGTGTGAAGGAACTTCTACTTCCACTGGAATCATTGCTTCTGATCCGTATGCCAGTGAAAATGGAGTGTGCCCAGTCGTAGTTTTGTGAGTAGTTCTGTATGCCCATAGTGCTAATGGAAGCTTATCAACCCAACCACCTTTTGCTTTTTCGAGTTGCTTTTTGATGGTTGACTTGATGATTTTGTTTACTACTTCCACTTGCCCGTTTGCCTGCGGATGAGCCACTGCTGAGAAGCTTTTTCGAATTCTAAACCGTTTGCAAAAGTCTTGGAATTCTTCACTTTCAAACTGAGTGCCGTTGTCTGTGATTATTTTCTGTGGCACACCATATCGGCAAATGATATTTTTAGTTACGAAATTTATCATCTTTTTAGAGGTAATAGTGGCTAAGGGTTCAGCTTCAGCCCATTTCGTGAAATAATCAACAGCAACAATAGCATATTTGATTCCAGATTTAGCGATCGGTAAAGGTCCAATCAAGTCTATTCCCCAAATGGCGAACGGCCATGGGCTGACCATTTGCGTGAGTTCGGTGGAAGGCGCTTTTGGTATTTTTGCATATCTTTGGCATTTGTCACACATTCTGGAGTAAATAGAAGCGTCTCGATTAATATCCAGCCAGAAATACCCATATCGGAGAACTTTCTTGGCTAGAGTTTGACCGGCTGAATGATCTCCACATTCTCCTCCGTGTATCTCAGTTAGAATTGTCTTGGCTTCTTCCTTAGTTACACATCGGAGCAGTGGCATTGAAAATCCCCGTCTGTATAATCGGCCATCTTGAATTATATATCTTGATGCTTTCCTCAATAGTTTTTGACGTTCCTTAGAACTTTCTGGCAGGGAGCCATTGAGTAGGTATTCTTTGATTGGAGTCATCCATGATTCATGCTCTTGAGACGCAGCCATAATCCAATCAATATCCATTTCATCAATGCTTGGAGCTGACAGAACTTCCACAGGAACTAATCCCAGTAATTGAGCTTCTCCAGAACTTGAGTACTTTGCTAGAGAATCTGCTTTCATGTTTTCTACCCAAGGAATATGACTTATCGTGTAATGATCGAAATCTTCGAGAAGCTCACATGCCTTTGACAAGTATGCGGGCAGATTTCCACCTTTAGCTTGAAACTCTTTCTTTACCTGGCAAACAATAAGCTGGGAATCGCTGAAGATCTGTAACACTTTGATGCTTAGTTCCTTGGCAATTTTTAAACCAGCAATAAGAGCCTCATACTCTGCTTCATTGTTCGTTGAAGGAAATTTCAGTCTCAATGCATAACACAACGGTTGTCCTTCGGGGGTTTCGAGCACAACCCCTGCCCCAGAACAGTAATCATTTCTCGATCCGTCAACATACAACTTCCACTGGATTGGAATGTCATCAGTTGTTTCATTCTCACTATCACCTTTGTCAGTAGATTCTACGATGAAATCTGCTAAAGCTTGTCCGTTGATTGCTCTCCGAGGATGGTAAGTGATGTCATACTGGCTGAGTTCAATGTTCCATTTCAAAAGACGACCCGAAGTTTCAGGACGAAACAGGACTTGCTTTAGAGGTTGATCAGTAAGAACCTTGATAGGATATGCTTGAAAGTATGGTCTCAATTTCCTGGAAGCAATTAGCAAACAATAGGCAAGCTTTTCTATCTTCGAATAATTCATCTCTGCCCCAGTGAACCGTTTACTGATGTAATAGACTGGACATTGTACTTTCATATCTTCCCGTATAAGTGCTGCACTGAGGGCGTGAGATGAAATTGCTAAATAGATGAAAAGGTCTTCACCATCAGTAGGCTTGGAAAGAACTGGAGGTGTTTCCATATGACGAATTAGTTCATCGAAAGCATTCTGGCATTCGGGAGTCCATTCAAAAAATTTCTTTCCTTTCTTTAGGGCGTCAAAGAAGGGAATGCATTTGTCTGTGGCCTTGGAAATGAAACGACTCAGAGCAGCGACTTTTCATTGAGGCTTTGCATTTCTTTCTTTGTTTTAGGGCTTTGACTTCCCTTAGAGCTGTGATTTGAGAAGGATTGGCTTCGATGCCCCTAGCGCTCACAATGAAACCCAAGAATTTCCAGGACTCTACTCCGAACAAACATTTCAATGGATTGAGCTTCATCCCGTACTTTCGAAGAACTGCAAACATTTCCTCCAAGTGACCCATGTGGTCTACAGCTTTCTTTGACTTTACCAACATATCGTCAACATAAACTTCCATGGTTCTGCCAATCTGAGGTTTGAACATTGCATTGATGAGCCTTTGGTAGGTTGCCCCAGCATTCTTCAATCCGAAAGGCATAACTTTGTAGCAGTAGAGACCCACATCTGTGATAAAGCTTTTGTCTTCCTGATTCGGCTCATGCATCATAATCTGATTGTATCCGGAGTAAGCATCCATAAATGATAACAACTCATGCCCAGCTGTTCCATCTACCAATTGATCGATTCTGGGCAGTGGGAAGCAATCTTTGGGGCAAGCTTTGTTTAGGTCCGAAAAATCGATGCAAACTCTCCACTTCCCATTTGCCTTCTTAACCAGTACTGGATTTGAAACCCAATTCGGATAAGTGGAGTTTCTGATGAAGCCGTTTTCCATGAGCCGATCGACTTCTTCCTTTAGTGTTGTCGACCTTTCTGGGCCTTGGGTTCTTCTTTTCTGTTTCACTGGTGTGAATTTTGGATCGATATTCAGAGTATGTACAGCAATTTCCGGGGAGATCCCACACATATCAGCATGACACCAAGCGAACACATCCAGATTGGCTTTTAAGAATGATATCAGTGTGTTTTGAACTGCTATGCTCAGCTGTGAACCCACATTGAGTACTTTGTTCGGGTCTTTTGAGTCAGCAGATATTGGTACCGTTACCTCCACGGGTACCACTCTATTCTCCCCTGTACTGGCTTTCCTGGGATCCATTTCTTTCCTTGCATTGCTGTGTTCGCCAGTACAGGGGCCACTCCGTAGTTGCTACAGGGTTGGTTCCTTGATGCGGAGCGGAGCTGCCGCATCTTTCCTCATTTCTCTTTTCCTGGCCTCTCGGAGCTCTACAAGATAACATTCTCGCCCCGCGTTCTGATCTCCCTTAATGACAGCAACCCCATTGTCAGTGGGAAATTTCATTGTTAAACACCACGGAGCGAGGACGGCCCTGAAAGCAGCAAGAGTAGGCCGACCCAAGAAAGCATTATAGGCGGAGAATCCATCAACAATTACAAAAGTTTGCTTCCGAACCAACTTCTTATGTCCTTCGCCCATTTCAACAAACAAGTCCACTATTCCAATTGGCTGTTTCAGCTCTCCTGTAAATCCGGCAATCTTGTGCGAAGAAGCTTGTACATCTGTCATTGGAATTTTCATTTGGTCAAATGTCTTTTTAAAGAGTATGTTGCACGAGGCACCACTATCAACCAACACTCTTCTGACAATAGCCGGCCCAATACCGACAGAGACAACTAAAGGGTCCTCAGTAGGAGCTTCCACATCAATAAAATCCCTGGTTCTGAACATAATATCATCATGAAAAGTCTTTTGCTGCTTCAGAGGTGCAGCATCTTCCAAGACTAAGATACTTTCCTCAGCTGGGGCATACTTCAAAGCTCTAGCATATCTTTCCATCTCACCCTAACTCCTGCCAGCCGGATGAGGTCCTCCTGTGATCACATTGATAACAGGTCTTTCCTTTTCAGCAGGCCTCTCTCCTGAACCAGATGAATGAGCTGGGGGTAGTTGCCCCTGGTTAGATGAAGACGGGTCTTTTCTATTCCTCTTAACGTACTGCTGCAACTTATTCTCTCTTAACAATTCTTCAATAAGGCTTTTCAAGTGGCGGCACTCGTTGGTATCATGGCCTGGTTGGTTATGAAACTTGCAAAATCTTCCTCTTTGAGCAGCGTTTTTCCCAACTTTTACTGCCGGTGGTTTTGGAAATTCAACAGCATCCTTAGTGGCGATGAAAATATTCTCCGGTGTATCAGTCAGTGGGGTAAAATCCGAAGGTTTGAGGAAGCGGGGCTTTTTGAGATCTTTCTGCTTCTTTCCACCATTACTTTCTTTTTTCTGATTTGCGGGTTCTTTCTTGTTTTGAACTGTAGCGTTATTTTCCACCACTGTTGTCACAACTTTAGCTGATGCGGAGAGATTCTCTAGGCGCATGAACTCATCAGCCTTTTTGTAGAATTTTTTGAGCGAATTTGGTTCCTTCATTTTTAACCATTTTCCAAACTCGCTTGACTTGTCAATAGCCCGCATTAAGTAGGTTAAGATCATTCGCGGTTCCGCATTATCAACTTCTGCTAAGGCTAAATTAAAGCGATTCAGGAAGGATTTGATGGGTTCTCCAGGATTCTGTTCAAGACTCGAGAGAGACATTATATCCTTTGCTCTTGAAATGTACAATCTGAATTGTTCCTTGAACTTTTGGGTCAGATCAGAAAACTGGTCAACAGATCGCATAGGAAGCTTGGTAAACCAAAGTAACGCCACTCCTTCCAAGTATACCGGGAAATACCGGCATTTAATCTCGTCAGTTGCTCTGGCGCCAGTCATGTGCCAATCATATTTGTATAAGAACTGATTTGGATCACTTGTTCCTCGATAAGAAGGAATGGTAGGAGGAACGAACTTTCTGGGAAACTCGGCTTTTAGGATTCTTTCAGTAAATGGAGTCTTACTCGGAGCGAATCCCCAATCATTCTCATCTTCGTTTCTCTGCATTCTTTCCTTCATTATTTGCCGAACCATGCTAGAGTGATATTCCTCATTGTTTAGAGACTTCGCGGAATAGACTTCGGCCACTTTCTCGGAGGTTTGCCCAGGTAAATGCTCACGGAGAACTGGTGACGGCCTGGATCCTTCAGCCTGGAGGGGTGCCCCTTCGCCAGCACCTGATCCCCCTTGAGGAATATTTCTCCCTTCGGAGTTGTGAGCAGCATTATCAAAGTTTTCTTCATTACTTACTGGCCTTTGATTAGCCCCGAGCAGAGCATTCAATTTTTCCATCATCAGATTATTCTGAGTTTCAATCTGCTGGTACAGTCCGGACACAGCAACATCTAATTCTTCTCGCGTCACCCCGACGCTTGGAGCTGCCTGACTTGGAGAAAGAGAAGTGGCAGTATTGTCGCAGTCATCATCAGTTCTGACAGACTTACGTTTCCTTCCAAGAGCCATTATGTCTGATAGACTTCTGGTTTTGTAGGAAATTCTTTCAACAAACTTCCATGAAGCTATGGTGAATGATCGCCTGAGTTGGGTTCTCAGTGAAAGCACCAAAATGTTAACGCTAAAAAGTGAGCGCTAACACCCGGTGTGTGTAGTAGAATTGTAAAAGCACCACCCGTGTGACGGGAACAGAAATTAAGCAGTAAAATAGCAGAAAAGCAGTAAAAGACAGCAGTATATAGTGGTTCGGCTTGAGATCGAGCCTACGTCCACTTTGAATCTCTTTATTACTGAATCTGGTTACAAATCGATACAATTCACTTATGAAAACAATACAGTTTGATCACAAAGGCAATCTCGACTACTAGCTCAAACTTCGATGATGAAACTCGATGAATCCGTGTTGGATGTAGGGAATTCCTCTCAAAGCTTGTTGTAGTGTCTCGAATGTTTGAAGATCTTCAGTTGTTGAATGAGTGGAGAGTTCAGCAGAGTAACGACGCTTTTAGAAATGATCGGCCAAAAGTCACCCTGAAGTTGGAGTTAGGGTGGTATTTATAGAAGTAGCTCTGAGTGCGAGTTTTTTGTTCAAGTCTTAGGTCGCGAACGACCTAAGTTAGGTCGTAGGTCGCGAGCGACCTAAGATAAGTCGTCTCCCTTTAGTAGCCTTGCAGCTTGAGTTATAAGTGCGCAGTCTTAGGTCGGGGACGACCTTAATTAGGTCGTAGGTCGCAAGCGACCTAAGATAAGTTGTGGACTACAAATGGCTTAAGGTCGTAACACTGCTAGGTCGCGAAATCTTTAGGTCGCAACATTGCTAGGTCGCAATGTTTCCTGTAGCTTTAGGTCGTAAGTTGCAACTTCCCTTAAGTCGCGAAGTCTCTTAGGTCGTTAAGTTCTATAAGTCGTGGGTCGCTGAGACTTTTCAGTAGTTAATTCGCTAGCTTCTTTAGGTTGTGACATTCCTGTAACTAGGTCGAATGCTCTCTTTGATAGTTAGGTCGCAGAGTCTTTTCCGAAGTTAGGTCACAGGCTTTCTTAGTTAGGTCGCAGGCTTCCTTAGGTCGTAGAGTTCCTTAGGTCGTATGGTTTTAGGTCGCTAGAAAAATATGAGTTAACAATCGGAGTTCGAGATTTTGGGAGTATTTGGAGCCGGATATTATGGACTAAAATAATAGAAAATCAAACCTTTTTAAATCCAAATCATACCCCCATCAACTTCAACCGCTTATACATCACGTCGCACATCCATCAGCCCATAACCTTTCAATTCTAGGCCCTAAGTACAACACAACCATGCCTTTTCTTCTTTATGATATTACATGTAACCAGCAGAGGTATTTTTTCTTTTGATTCAAGAAATTCAAAATTGAAAATAAAATGTTATACTCATCTAAAAATCCTAAAACCTGTTTTAAAAATCTAGTTTTGGCGAGAGCTTCATCCCGACATGATTTGGTGTTGTTCGATCAAGCTTTGGGCAGTCGCCGTTTGGGGTGGTAGAGCTAGGGTTTGAGTTTCCGACAATTTTAGGCGATGAGGGGACGAACGGGGCTTGTATTTGGGTTTGTAGCATCATTTGGCATCTCGGGATGGATTTTGGTGAGGGGTGGCTCGACTTTGCTTGGTGCAACCTGGATATGGTCGTGTATTGGTATGGGTTTGGTCGCTTTTCAATTGGGGACGGCGGTTGTGGTTTTTAAGGTACCGTCGAGTGGAGATCGAGGTGAGATAGCGGTTGGCGAAGTCAGAAGTGGATTTCATCGAGTTTTGGGTGGTGTTTGGTCATGCATGCACAGTGGCATTCACTGACAAGAGCGTGCACGTTTTTTGATTTAGTTGGGGAAGAAGAATTTGCTTTTGTGAGGGTATAATTGTTATTTTATATAAGTTGTTTTGATTTTAATTAAAATAATCGATAACTTCTAACATGTATATCTCGCTCATACGAGGTTGGATTCGAACGCCGTTTATTGCGATGGACTTGTGTCGTCAAGAGCTTTGCGATGGAGTTAGTTTGGTTGGATTTGGAGCAAGTGAAATTTTAGGCTAAAATCGAATGTCCGTTCGGTTATAGTCCGAAATCGGGATGATTTGATGAAACGAAAATCAATGTGAGTTTAACTCACATTAATTTTATTATATCATATCAATGATGTTATAAATATTTATTGGTTGTTTGGATGTCAGTTAAAATTATTGGATTGCGTGTTTGGTTGAATTTCCGTTTGGAAAATGGATGATATTTTATTTTGATCATATAAACCCATATGATTATATATGTATTATCCATAACCATTATTTTGCAGGGAAAATCTATAGAGAGACCCAAATGGGGTTTCTCTCCAATAAATTATTTATTTACATCATTTTCAATAATTAAAACCCTTGTCATTTGAACTTGAGCTTTTGTTTCCGCAAAAAAGAATATTGAAAAATTTATTAATCATTTTGATTAATGATAATTTAAAATTAATTAATCATTTTAATTAATTAATTTGAGATTAATTAACCAATTTAATAAATGATGATTAAAAATTGGTTTATCTTTATATCATTTTTGCTAATGATGTTTTATACTTAACTATCGTTTTAATTGATGATTATTTGAATTTAATTAATTCTTTTAATTAAGGATAATGGGGTTCAATTAATTTATTGAACTTAATTAATTATTTTAATAAATAATGATGGGATTAAATAATTGTTTCAATTAATGATAATTGAAATTAATATCATTTTAATTAATGATATTTAAAAGTAATTAATCATTTTAAATAAAAATATTTGAATTTAATTAATCATTTTAATTAATGATTATTTTCAAATTTAATTGATTGTTTTAAACTTCATTAATTATTTTAATTAATGATTATTTTAAACTTCATTATTTATTGATTATTTTAAACTTCATTTAATTATTTTAATTAATGGAATTTAAAATTACTCATCATTTTAATTAATGATGTTTGAGATTAATTATTCATTTAATTAATGACTATTTGAATTGAATAAATCTTTTTAATTAATTGATTTAATAAAGGTGATTAAAGTAAATTAACCAATATAATAAAAATTGTTTTAATAAAATGATTTAAAGTTAATAAACTGATTTATTAAAGATTTTAAAGTTAATTTTCCAATGTTATAAAAGTGTTGGAAATAATTATCTATTTTATTATAGATAATGAATTTGTTTATTTAAAAGAGATTTTAAATGTGATTAATTATCTCTCGGGATAATTGATATTGTTTTAAAGTTATGAAAAGGAATTGGAACTCGATTATTAGGGTGTTAAGTTGGATAATCTTCTAGGCATTCGGTTTGATGTTGGTTTAGGCCTTCGGGGTCGCTCGCTTGGAAAAATTATTCTCTTAACGTTTTAACAATTAGGAACTAACTCTAAATGTGATTTACCAATACGAAAATCAAGCAAAAGCTTGGTTCGTTTTAAAAGCAAAAGTTTGATTCGTTTATGGAAATAAATTATTTATGTAAAGCTAATCACTTATATGGAAACGATTTATTTGTATAGTTAGCACTAAACATCGAAAAAGTAAATTTGTCACTATTTCAAAAGTTAAGAGAGATTGTTGGACATGACTTTGAGGTAACACTACCTTGACTTGTCTGATATTACTATTAACCAAGAAAAGTACAAGTTCGAATTCAATGAGTGGTGATAGGTATACAAGACTTAATTTCCATATACGATCGTTTTATATCCTCGATAGTTGGTATCTCAACTATCGGTTACTTCAGCTTCATTATTATCGTCATTCTAAGACGATTTATTGCTCCATTGAGCTTTGTTATTCTTTGTCGGAAATGACTAAACCAAAAGCATGAGAGGAAGCCAAGTTATGTGGGGTTGCTCCCATTAGGGTATTTTCACATCTCATCTAGATATTTGTGTACCGTCATGTGAAAAACGGTTAAGATTTAGATGTGAAATATTCGGATACTCGGTAAAGTTTGGCGGGGTCCAGCTTGGTATCGTCCAAGAAGTGTCACGGAGTATATGAGCTTCTCTGAAGTATATTACTAGAGGTATACTTCAAGGGGGGTGCACCTTCCTAGTCATTTGTTGGAAAATTTCCTTTCCTTATTTGATTCGTATCCCTGAATCTTTTTTAGCTTTAAATTGCCACAAGTAGAGCCAACTCCTCATCATGGCATTTAAGTGTTTATTGTTAGAACCTCAGTTCCTGATATTTTGATAATAACAATTATATGTGTTTATCTAACCAAGTTTTATAGGAAAATATCGATGACCAGATTACAGATTGATGAACGTAATCGTTTACAGGTTATAGAGTCTGTGTCTAGTTAGTAATATATGTTAAAATCTCTCCCAATTGGTATGGATTCACAAGCTATTGAATACACACACTTTTTTTCAAAAGAAGTTTTAAAGATGTCTGCATTAGGAGAATTCAGAAGTCTAAATCATAAATTCAGACGTCTGACTGCTGAAGCAAAGCACTTTTTAAATAGCAAATTCAGACGTCTGAATAAGGTCAAAAATGCACTGTTTCGGCGCTGCCTTGTTATTTCACTACACTCAGAAGGCTGAATTTTAATTCAGAAGTCTGAGTTAAAAATAACGGCTGGTTTTTTGAAAAGTTGCTTCTCTTCCTTGAACAGAAACAACGTTCATTTCAATAGTTGCTTCTATTCTGATTCATGGCAACTCTTCACTAATCATTGCAACCTTTAACAACTATAAATAGCAAGCAATTTCAACACTATTCTTAACCAATTCTTATTTTGATTTCTAAACTCTATATTCTTGCTATTTACTTTCAAGTTTTACAAATCAAACTATGTGATCACCAAACACTCAAGCATACTCTTGTATGGTCAACTAGACTTCCTTTCTTCACAAATTACACTATATACCATAAAGGAGAAGATTATAGGAAGGGTGTACTTATATTGACTTATCAGTGCTATTTCAGAGCATACTCAGCCAGAAGCATTTCCATTTGTATTTGAAGTCCTGTTGTAGTATCCTCAGGCGGTAGAAGTCCTATTCGGTTGTCTAGGCGGTGTATTGATTAAATCCAGAAGGAGTCTAGGACTGAATGTAGAACGGGAAGTTTGAACCAGTACAAAAATCTCTGGTGTCTTTTACTACTCTGTTTCTACAACCATTTTTGGTGATTTGTCACTTTAAAGTACAAAGGTTTCTATACTAGTAGTAACTATTCACACAAAGATTAGAGATACGCCTTTCACATGGGAGGTTTGAGGTTCATTTTCGTGCCTACCGCTCCAAGTCAACCGAAAGGTCTAGCTAGCTTGGAATAGTGGTTGTGGCGGGCCAGCCATCTATTCCCTAGGTTTACTGTTCAGGAACCGCATATCGGTAGTGATTGACCAGGTTTCCCTAGTTCCAAAAAAAAATTTCACACAAAGATGATTTCAACTCTATTTTTAATACAAAGCTTATTTATAAAACCGTTTTCCAACCTATTAGTATATACAAACCTTTCCCTCATTCGTACGAGAAATCTAATTAAACGGCTTAGCAAAACAAGTGCTATAAAACGCTTGCGTTTACTTTGCCGGTTAATTCTTAGACTTGTTCGATTGAAAATCTTGTGACAATTTTCGAGTGGAAATCTACAATTTGTTCGTAAATATTTAAGTTAAGCCAGTGGTTATGGGACATGAAGCTAAACTCATTTACTTACTAGCTTAGTGTAATCTACACTTTTCATCGATCGATGGTGATCATTTTATGGTTTAGACTAGTGATTTGCGATGTCACTTTGTCCACGTGGTGGACTGTACCCCGATTTATGGAGCTTCGTCTCATTTTTATAGGCTAGCGACCTATGGTTTTATGGAGTTCGGTTCATCGAGCGTAACGCTTTATTACGTCGTTGTTCCGGCTTATTGGAGTTCGGTTCATCGGGCGTTCGCTGTACTACGTCGTTGTTCTGTATTATTTGAGTTATGTTCATCGGGCGTTCGCTGTACTACGTCGATGTTCCGGATTATTTGTGTTCAGGTTCATCGGACGTTCGATGTACTACGTCGTTGTGCCTGATTGTTTGAGTTTGGTTCATCGGGTGTTCGTTGTACTACGTCGATGTTCCGGATTATTTGTGTTCAGGTTCATCGGGCGTTCGTTGTACTACGTCGTTGTGCCTGATTATTTGAGTTTGGTTCATCGGGCGTAACGCTGTACTACGTCGATGTTCTGGATTATTTGAGTTTCTGGTTCCTCAGGCATTCGCTGTACTACGTCATGGCACCGGCTCTATGGTTAGCGACCATGGGATAGCGACCCATTTGTGATACACGTGTTGGTGAGTTTTCATGCTCCCATTTGTGATAGGGCTTCCCCCTTTGTGATTTTTGGATTTCTAGTTGATGATTTCTAGAATTTGTGTTTCACCAATTTTGATGATAGGCATTGATGAGCTCTATCAATTATTTGTGTTTTTGGTGAATAATTTAAAGAATGCGATTCTTTTTGGATGTTTGAGATGATTTGAGATATTGTATGATTTTTGTTGTTATTTGATGTATACTTGTCGCAGTATGGCATTTTTGTTATCATACGTTTTTGGTCATATCTCTTATCATATCTTATTTTATATGATATTTATAGCTAGACTGATCCGTTTATTATTTTCTTCTTAAATAATACTCGGGTCAGACCGAGGTATTTCAGGTGATCCTGCTTGACTTCTTATCAAGGTTCATCACCTGATTTTTGGCTAACTGCTTTAGCATAGTAGTTTTTGTTAGTATATATTTGAGATAGAGACTCCTTGTTGTATACTTATTCTTTTGTCTAGCCCTTGTATCTATTCTTTTGTGATGTAGTGGATCTAGTTTGACCACTATTTTGATGTACACTTTTATGTGTTATATTCATATCTGTTTCCGCCTTTGTGATATGAATATCTGTGACTGATTTGTGTTATGTTTGTTTCTATATTTGTTTCTGAAGTCCACATAGCCACTGTGTGGTAGCTTTGAGTTTGTATTTGATCTGTCGGATTTCCTCTATGTAAGTTATATTATCTGACAAATCGGTACTCGCACAAAGTAATTACACAGATGGTCGCTCCTCAACAGCCTTATTCTTCGTGCTAGTCGACGGCATTACCCCATAGTGTTCTTGGCTAGCGTGAGTATAGAGGTGGGGCGTCACAGCTTGGTATCAGAGCCAAACTTCGGAACAATGTAGAATAAACTAGCAAGGATCATTGTCCTAAGTCTTTCTTAGGAATCGTGCCATAGGATTTAATTCGAGTCTTCGTACCGTTCTATCCTTTTTCTTTTTTATGATGCCTTGTTCTATCAATCAAATTTGTTTGATATTTATTCTGAGAATAACCTTTTTCCTCTTCTTTCTTTCTTTCTTAAAGAAGGGAAATGGTTAGATCTGGCTGTCCTAGCGCTAGTCAATCCAGTAGTCCTTCTCTGGATGGCGTATTCCTGTCTTCCTAATAACTTTTGGATCTTGTAAAGAATCAAAGGTTTATCTGTGCTTTGAGTAAGAACCCCAAAAAGGTTTTACCTCTGAAACTAGAAGTTCCTTTCGACCAGCTTGTAGATATCACTCTTCGATTAGAGGAGGCTGATAAAGAAAGTGATGTTGAAGTTGTGGATGTCAAACAAAACTTCAACATCAACAAGAAGAGGCATATTAAGTTCAAAAGCCCTAATCCCAACAAGAAAGGGAAGCAGGCAATTTCGGTAGCAAAGACTCCTACCACTAGTCGTGGACGATGCTACAATTGTGGTTCTACGAACCACTATGCAAATAAGTGTCCGAGGCCTCTTACTTGTCGCTATTGCAAAGGTTTGGGTCATCTTTTATCTTCATGCCCCAAACTTCCAAACAAGAAAGAGGGAAAGCTGAAGGTTGTGCAAGCCTCTACTAGCACTTCTCATGGTCAAGGTAATTCTCATTCTATCCTTGATGGCATTAATTTGTTTCGTGATTATCCTATTTCGAATTTCTTTTGATTCGGGTGCATCCCACTCTTTTATATCAAATGAACTTGTTGATTCTTTTTCTTTAAATATTTTGGGCTCGATGACTTCACTGAGAATTGCAAATCTGATTGGTAGATCTGCAACACTCAGTTTACTTTATGGAGATGTCGAGATTATTTTATGTGATTATTCTTTTCGAGCCGATTTGCATGTTATGTGTTACTTAGGCTTCGAAATTGATTTCTGGGAAAGGATTGGCTTGATCATTATGAAGCCCACATCCTATGTCCTGAGCGGACTATATATCTTCAACATTCCCAATCTGTTAAGCAGATTTCTATGGTTCTTAATGATTTCGATTTCCAATTCGGTGACATCATTTTATTCTTTAAACCTACATGATGAGGAGATTGTTATTTCTCTCATTCAAGTAGTTTGTGGATTTTTCAGTATATTTGAGCTTGTCTTAGGATTACAACCTAAGCATTCTATTGAGTGGTGCTAAGGTCTTTTCAGCTCGACCTTGCCACCGGTTTTCATCAGCTACGAGTTGCGGAGGATAGCATTCCACTTACCGCATTCCGCACTCGTTATGATTCTTGTGAGTGGTTCGTTATGTCATTCGGTTTGACGAACCTTCTACCTTATTTCATCCATCTTATGAATCGAGTATTCTACGAATATCTCGATGAGTTTATCCTAGTATTTATTGGTTATGGATGAAAACAACAATTTAAAGTTTGCAAATCTTTTTAATAAGATATTTATAAGTATGAATGGATTTTGTTCTGAAAACGAGCAAAGAATATTTGTAAAAAATTTAAGAGACGTATGTTTATCATATAGAAGATGATTTTGTGTTATTTTTCCCATTGAGGGCTTTAAGAATTCTGGTCGATGCGCTTGATCAACTTATCGATAGGAATCTCCTAAACGCTATGATGAGACAGTCAGACACAATAAATTGACTTGTAAAAAGTAAATTTTTCTAAAAAGATGATTACATAAAGTTAATTATAATTTTGAATGTCTTAGCTTTTCGGGAAAGAGGATCAATTAAAAGAACTCTTTTCTGATGCTTTTATTCTTGCGATTCCCGAAGGGAACCAAGACTTTATTGTTTATACCAATACTGGTCGTATTGGTTTGGGAGCCGTTCTCATGCAAAGGGAACGTGTTATTGCTTATGCTTCAAGGCAATTAAAGCCTGTCGAGATTAGATATGTCACTTATGATTTAGAGCTTGCAGCTATTGTTTTCGCTCTTAGAATTTGGCATCATTATCTTCTGGGAGAGAAATTTGTTCTCTACACCGATCATAAAGCTTTGAAGTATTTATTTTCTCAAATGGAACTTAATTTGCGTCAACAACATTGGCTCGAGTTCCTTGCATCTTATGATCTTGATATTCTTTATACTCTGGAAAAGGGTAATCGTGTTGCCGATTCCCTAGTCGTAAGCAACAAGAGGTTGTTTTCATGATGATATCCAAATGGAATGATCTCGAGACTTTATTCACTTGTGAGATTCGAGATCGTGAATCCAATTTATGTTCATCTTTTGTTTTGTGTAGCCTTGAGGCTCGTCCTTCTCTTTTGGACCGTTCCTCTTTTGGCTAAACTCTATGTCAAAGAAATTGTTAAATTGCATGAAGTTCCTACTTTTATTGTTAGCGATCGTGATCCATTATTTTACTAGTGGATTTTGGTAAGGTCTTCAAAAGCTTTGGGAATAAAGCTTAATTCTAGCACCGCTTATCGTTCTCAATCCGATGGACAAATAGAGCGTGTGAATCAAACTCTTGAAGATCTCCTTCGCGCATGTGTTCTTGATTTTGGTGGAAGTTGGGAAGATCATATTTCTCTAGTTGAGTTTTCCTATAATAATAAGCTTCCAATCTAGTATTGGTATGGCACCTTTCGAGGTACTTTACGGAAGGCCATGCCGATTTCCTTCGTGTTGGCTTGAAGCCGGTGAGAAGGTGGTTTTAGGTCCGGATTTTATTGGTGTTCATTTGCGTTTCACCTATGATGGGTGTTGCGCGTTTCAGTCGATCGGGAAAGTTAGCACCTCGATATGTTGGTCCATTTCCCATCACCGAACGTATTGGTTCTGTGGCTTATCGCCTTTTATTACCGGCTCAGTTTTCTTCTATTCATGACGTTTTCCACGTCTCTCAACTACGGAAATGCCTTAGGGATTCTGATTCTATTCTTGAGCCCAGTGTTATTGAAGAAATTGAAGTTACACCAAATTTGACTTATGAGCAACATTCTATTCGTATCATTACTTCGAAGGTTAAACGCCTTTGAAATAAAGATATTCTTCTTGCGAAAGTTCAATGGTCCTCAAATCCTAAGAATTGCTCTTGGGAATCTTGAGAATTCATCGAGCAAACACATCCAGACTTACTCTTTCCTGCTATTTAAGGTGAATGTCACACCCCACCTCTATACTCACACTAGCCAATGTAACATTCCCCCTTCTGACCGTCTCCAGTCGGAAATTAAGCCAACTAAAAACGTTCAAAAAGATGAATTGTTATTTAGTTTATAACGTTTAAACAGAATCAGCCACAGAAACACAGATAATAACAATCAATTAAAACAAATGAGAATTTATTTCATTACTATAAATCTTTTTATATACATCAGAGTTTATACAATTTTAATACTGATACAGCGGAATATCTTAAAATACAATTTTCTTCTGAAAACTAAAGTGATTCTTTACTCTCTCTCTAACTTCGCTGCTCGAAAATCTTCAAGATGTAAAATACTCGGTCTGACCCGAGTATTATATTCAAAAGAAAATAATACACAGGTCAGTCTAATTCAAACCAGTTTATGAGTGCATAGAGACAATGATAATCAAATAGACGATAGTCACAATAATTCTCGTCTATCCGACTCTTTAAACAAAGAAATCGGATAACGAAAATTTTAACACTAACAGTGTTAAACAATAAATCAGCAGATTTAAGACATCAACAGAGATAAACAGTGTTATTGGCTGCCGTACACGCACGCGTGTACTGCCTCGCCAATACGGTGAAGAAATCATCACAACACCAAATGTAAATCAACAAAACGAAAGAACAGAGGTCAAGTCACAATAATCGCGACTCAACACTACTGCACAGTGAAATAGAGGCAAAGCTTATGTCATACTAGGTTCATAAGACCCAAACATGCAGCTGATTCAAATAATGTCAACAAAAGGATGGTGAAGTAGTGACACAGCATAGCATAGTGCAACACAGTGACAAGCTACACAACAGAGGTAACTGGCATCAACATGTATACAAACATGAGTTAGTGACTAATGTACAAGTTCCACAATCAAAACAACATCAATGAAATGAAGTCTGTGTGCCAAAAAAGGGTTAGCGGTAATGTAAATGCAGACTACTCATAAATGAAGACCACATGAGCTCAATGCGTCCCAAATACTAAATGAAATAGGCAAATTGAAACAGACTCAAGTGCACATCTAAACCAATATGAATGCAGTAACAACCACCGAGCTAAATGCAACTCAAGTGAAGATACAAACTACACAAAAGTTCAAGTGAATCAAGTTCAGATATGCAACTCAATAAAGCAACACTGGAATATGCAGACAACAATGAACTCAACTCAAGGCTAAGACCAACATATCAATGCCACAGTATGCTACAGAGAAACTGACCAGAAAGTTGAACTGCAGTGCAACTTCAACACCAACTCAAAACAAACCAAATCAGTGTGCAGACGAAGACAACTCCAGAACTAGTCAGAGCAAAATTCTATCAAGTAAACTACATGATTCAAGCTACATGAAGCATGTCGACCAATTCACAATGAATATAATGAATGGCAATGGATGGAAACAACATAGGACAGTGAAGAATCAAAGTCGAAGCCGACCAGAATTAAGTTTAACAATCTAATAAAGTCAAATTCGAGGCATGACAGAATTTCACAAAATCAAACATGGTGTAAGTCATAAAAAAAATTGAAGCCGAGAATTTTAAAAACCAAGTCCAGGCCGAAGTCAATGTGGAACAAGTCAAATTCAAATCAAAGCATATAAATTAGATACCAGTGTAGCATAACAGAGGTGGGTATATGCATGTACTAGCAGTGGGCAGTGAAAGCAATGAACTTGAATTGTAGACATACCATTTTTTTTACAAGACAGAATCATTTAAAAATTTGAATTAGATGTGAGAATTACTCACAAAATTCCCAACATATAGACAGTGAACACTACAGGCAAGTGGACACTATCGGCATGTTGATAACAAAGCACTACAACTAAAAAGACTCGAGTGATGAAGCACTGAAATGATGCAATTGTACAGACAACAAATGAATAGCCGTGACACTACAGAGCTACCCCAGGCAAAATGATAAACCAAATATATACATGCAAGAATGCATATATATACATGTACAATGCCCAGAGATAATGAAACTGAAGGGCCCAAATATTGAAAATGTTTCAAAGCCGAAGCCCAAAAGAAGTATGCAGTCCAACATCAAAGAACACTTGCCACCGTGGTGAGGCAGTGCAACATAATGAATGAAACAACTTTTCAAAACTGTCACCCCTAATTTTAGCATACATAAACAAGGAAAATATGGGTGCAGTGAGAACTATATCTAATGGCTGTAGCAATAGACGTCAATAGCAACGTGCAGCTGTAAACAAATACAAGCCTAAGAAATCTGAGGGCCAAGGCTGAAGTAAACAAGAACAACTATGAACACAATATGAATCAGTGTCAACAAATGGTCAAGTGAAATGCAGACAACAGAAAAATCAAATAAGGTCAAAAGTATAACCGAAACCAACAAAGATCGAAATCACAGTTTCAAATGAAATCGACTTCGAAACAAAGTCGAATGCCGACAAATCAAAGGAAGAGTTCAACATATACAAAATTTATAAAGTCAGAGAAAACATCAACATTTGAACCAAATCGACAGTCGAAACATGGTTTTTGAATCAGATGTGAGGGTCACTCACCTTTTACCGGGGCTGTCGCAAGCGAAGAGAAAAGATGAAGCCCTAATTCGCGAACGATCGGAGCTATGGAGGTCGGCCGCCTTTGATTGGAAGGAAACCCTAGCTTTTGGAGACGAGCGAAAACAATATCGAAGCTGAAGCCCTAACTTGGACGAAGAGAATCGATCGAATGCCGAAGCCCTAGATTTTTGAGTCGCCATTTTTTTTCTTCTTCGAGGAACGAACGAAAGAAGTCGCCGCCATTTATTTTCTCGTTTAATTTTGTCTTAGGGTTTCGAATGAGAATGAAAGGGGATCGGGTATAGGGTTTTAAACGAGACAAAGGGTATGGGATGATATGGGTTGGGTATGGTATAGGGTATGGTTTTTATTTTATTTTCTTTTTAAATCAAATTTTGTTTTTGTTTAATTTTGTTGTTAAAATCTAAACTATATATATATATTCATTCGTACAAATAAAAATTTAAATAAAAGAATTTAAATCGATTTACAATTTCCAAATTCAAACAGAAATTAACAATCGATATTAAATCGTTAATTTACGAAGATTTTATCGTTATAAAAATTTCAACAATAAACAGCAAATACCTGTCAACTTTAATCGTTTATTGATGATTATAATTTTGGGCAAAACCCCATGTTGTTACAGAAAATCAAATTGAATTCAATTAAATTTTATACGCGTTTATACGTCGTATGTTCACAAAACAATTCTGATAAATACGAAATTGAAAATCCAGTAATAATTCAATATTACGGACCCAATGAAACTTGTTTCGTCAAATTCCGAGACTGTGCCTCGGAAGGCTATTTTAAAATTCAACTTAAACGATAATATTTCAAAATTGAACAAATCGCTTTTAAAATCAATTCTGAAGCTTCTATTATCTTCAGCATTATCTATATGAATTTTTCCAAGCCTTTAAAATATTTTTAACCGGCTTAAAATTGAAGATTCAAATTTTATTCAACTTTCAATAGATTAAATTCAAAAATTTAATCGCCAATTCATTCTGATAATTTGAAATTCAAGTCAAATCATCGTTCAAATATTTAAAATTAATTAAATATTTTCAATTCAAATTGTTCAAAATTCAGGGTCGTTACAAACTCCCCTCCTTAAAAACTTTTCGTCCACGAAAAGGAAAGGTTGTCAAAATTTCATCGATATTTATACTCTAAACAATTTTTACTAAGCTTAAAGCTTATTACAAATAAATGAATATATGATTCATTCCATTTGTTTAATCTCATTATTTTTGCTTATCTTCTCTTTTGTTCATTGATTTTCTAAACTCAAAACCCAAAAGTCTTTTACTAACATTTTTAATTTACAACTCAGATTCAAACTTACAAATTCTTCACGTTAGAGATTTATATAATATATCTCTTCCAAAGCTGTGGACTTTCAAAACATTACAAAGATCCTATTCCTTAGTTTATTAGGTAGGAATTTTGTCATTTTAATTTCAGATCATTGATTTGCTATTTACAGTCTGAAAATACTTGCTAACTCGAAATTTAACAAGTCCATCTTCGTTCTCACAGACATTAGGCATACGCTGGCCAGGCGCAGGTCTAAAAATCTCCAAGTACTAAACATACTTGCTTCAATTCCCAGTGAAAATACTTTTAAAAATTCTTTTAAAAATGGATATGGAAAGCACGTTCCCCCATGGATTACAGTTCCACCCGGCGGTTACGCTACTATCCCAGTAAAGTCGCTTGTGGCTGTAGATTTCTCATCTCTTAAATTTCGCCATGGTTGTCGCCATAGATTGCAGTACACACGGCGGTTACGCTACTATCCCAGTAGAATCGCTCGTGTCTGTAGGCATCACGCCCCTCAAATTTCGCCTGGCATTAGATTGCAGTTTACCCGGCGGTTACGCCACTATCCCAGTGGAATCGCTTGTAACTGTGGGCATCTCGCCCCTCAAATTACGCTAATCATCAATCAATCTAATCTCATCGCGATGATCTATCGCGAAGGATTTCCGATTCAAATAGTCACTCTGACTAAATGTAAATTCTACGTAGCTACGAATTTCTAATGGACACTCTTCACGAGTTCCAATACCTTCTCTAATAATAAATGGAAGGTACTTTTCCACATCCTCAGTTTAGAAAACATAATATCATATATGTAGTACTTTCATTTCACATTTCGTACATATAACATCTATGTAAACATACATAAGATTTCCATAACAATGTCTTTCTAAACTAACGGTTTCAAATTTACCGCATTCATATATATATAAGTTCTAAAAACTTACATATCTCATATTCATAACAAAATAGAGGATTTCAAAATTTTCCTCTAAGTCGATTTGGAAATTTAAGGTTATCTCAAACCTAATTCATATTCATAATTCCATTCATTATCGACTTTCACATTCAATTCGGATTTCACGCTTACATCGTCAATTCTCAACACAGAATTGATGTCTATCGATATATAACCTCTGAGCTCGTACGTCTCAGAGAAGGGTGTTAAGCTAAGAGAATAAATTCTCCGCCACCAACAGATATATATTTAATAGAGATCAATTGCTATGTCATCAATTCACAATGTTAGACATACAATCCAAATCATCATCTGAAATTCAAAGCTCAACTTATATTGTCTTTGATGTCGAAGTTAAACTCAATTTTAACTCAACGATTCAATCTTTTTAAAAAAATTCAAATTCAACAAATTGTTCAAATTTCTCATTTAACTTTTCAACTTCGACTTCGAAAAATGAATTTCAAATCATTTATTCCTTACGGAATATATTCACAACATTTCATATTTGGAAAAACATTTCCATACTTATTTAAAAATAAGTAATTCACAAATCCATTTTATTTTCGACATTTGAAAATATTCGATATACTTTAATCAAAATTAAGTATATATTTCATCTTTAAGGAAATCATTCTCTTTCACATATTTATTTGAGTTAAAACGAATGTTACGTAAAACATCGTTACGACAACTCAAAATCACTAGTATAGGGATTCGAAATTTAGATAGATATATAAATCCCAATACTACACAAAACATTTCCTTTCGGAAATCATTTACTATAACAATAGTGTAATAGTCCATCATTTCCTTATATTCGAAAACGTCTATTTCAACAATGAATGTTGAAATCTATGATTTCGATATTCAATGCTTTGAAAACATCTTTTTAAAACAATTACTTCGTTTTAAAAATATCACTTTCCCAAAAACATGTCCTTTTTAATTCAATAATATATTCACGGTCCAAAATTGTGAATATACTACTTTTAACAAGCTATAAGAATTTACTTATCAAAATAAGTCAGGTTCGAATTTATAAACAACGTTTATAAATTCTATTCCTATTCATAAAGACTTCAATTTATAAAAATTGCTTTATTAACCCATTCCTTTATAACTCAATTTTATATCAGAATTTTAATTTACAAGTAAATTACTTATAAATTCTTTTATTTCGCAACATCGATTCATTTTTATAACTTCACAATTTCAATTCTGTAATTTCCATTCACTTATGAAATCCATTAAATATTTCACTTTTAACACTTATACAATCCCAATATTTTATCAACACTTTCAAATCTTCCATTTAAACCGTTTATAATAATTCAAAAATTCCAATTTAAACTATTATATAAATTTATCAATTTTCCATTTCCAAAATAATCAACTAGTTCTTTAGTAAATCCTTCATCGATTTGGTTTTCAATTCATTCACATTGGATTTTACTAACATTCATTCATATTCAATTAGTTCTCTTTCACTAATTTATATTCAAGTTAGTTTGCTTTCAATTCAAATCAAATTTGGTTCTATTTAGATTTCTTACCTTTCAATTTGAATTCAATTACATAGCTTTCAATTTCCATTAATTCAATTTCATTAACACTTAATGGATTTCCATACGATCAACTAGCAACCAATGCACATTCAATTTAACCAAATTTATTTACTTTGCTTACATTCAATTTGGTTTAACACCCTTAATTTCAATTGGTTTATATTCTAATTCGGATTGAATTCTTATACTCACCATATTCACTAATTCACTTTTACAGTTAAAGTTGAATTTCCTTTCTATAATTGAAATTCATATTCATTACTTCACTTTATCAATTCATTTTGATATCAAATTCAATTTGATTCACTATTACTTAAGCCATGTTCCATTTTATCTTCACTTGCATTTATTTTCACCATAAAACTTAAGTTCGTCTCAAATTTATTTGAAATTCTATTTTATTTAACTTTACTAAAGTCAAATTCATATCATATTTCAAAATGCAGATTTTGTTTACTTAACAAAACTATTTAACCATTTAAAAACTGGTTTTACTTAAACTTTCTCATTTTATAAGTTAAACAACTTATTAATTTAAACTTTCCAATTCATATTATATAATCACTTATCTTTTATGTTTAAATTTCCATCTCAATAATTTATCAAATCAAGTACGATTTATTTAACTTCCTTTAGTTAAATTTCAAATCATATATTTATTGATACTAATTCAATTCAATTTAACTTTTCTTAAGTTAAAAATCTTTATTTTCAAAAACAGTTTTATACTTCTTTGGATTTGAAAAACGTTTCCTTTTAAAAGTGTTTCTAGTAACTATTCATATTAAACGTCATAAACTAAGCTTTGTGTAAACCAAAGCTCTGATACCACTCTGTAACATTCCCCCTTCTGACCGTCTCCAGTCGGTAATTAAACCAACTAAAAACGTTCAAAAAGACAAATTGTTATTTAGTTTATAACGTTTAAACAGAATCAGCCACAGAAACACAGATAATAACAATCAATTAAAACAAATGAGAATTTATTTCATTACTATAAATCTTTTTATATACATCAGAGTTTATACAATTTTAATACTGATACAGCGGAATATCTTAAAATACAATTTTCTTCTGAAAACTAAAGTGATTCTTTACTCTCTCTCTCTAACTTCGCTGCTCGAAAATCTTCAAGCTGTAAAATACTCGGTCTGACCCGAGTATTATATTCAAAAGAAAATAATACACAGGTCAGTCTAATTCAAACCAGTTTATGAGTGCATAGAGACAATGATAATCAAATAGACGATAGTCACAATAATTCTCGTCTATCCGACTCTTTAAACAAAGAAATCGGATAACGAAAATTTTAACACTAACAGTGTTAAACAATAAATCAGCAGATTTAAGACATCAACAGAGATAAACAGTGTTATTGGCTGCCGTACACGCACGCGTGTACTGCCTCGCCAATACGGTGAAGAAATCATCACAACACCAAATGTAAATCAACAAAACGAAAGAACAGAGGTCAAGTCACAATAATCGCGACTCAACACTACTGCACAGTGAAATAGAGGCAAAGCTTATGTCATACTAGGTTCATAAGACCCAAACATGCAGCTGATTCAAATAATGTCAACAAAAGGATGGTGAAGTAGTGACACAGCATAGCATAGTGCAACACAGTGACAAGCTACACAACAGAGGTAACTGGCATCAACATGTATACAAACATGAGTTAGTGACTAATGTACAAGTTCCACAATCAAAACAACATCAATGAAATGAAGTCTGTGTGCCAAAAAAGGGTTAGCGGTAATGTAAATGCAGACTACTCATAAATGAAGACCACATGAGCTCAATGCGTCCCAAATACTAAATGAAATAGGCAAATTGAAACAGACTCAAGTGCACATCTAAACCAATATGAATGCAGTAACAACCACCGAGCTAAATGCAACTCAAGTGAAGATACAAACTACACAAAAGTTCAAGTGAATCAAGTTCAGATATGCAACTCAATAAAGCAACACTGGAATATGCAGACAACAATGAACTCAACTCAAGGCTAAGACCAACATATCAATGCCACAGTATGCTATAGAGAAACTGACCAGAAAGTTGAACTGCAGTGCAACTTCAACACCAACTCAAAACAAACCAAATCAGTGTGCAGACGAAGACAACTCCAGAACTAGTCAGAGCAAAATTCTATCAAGTAAACTACATGATTCAAGCTACATGAAGCATGTCGACCAATTCACAATGAATATAATGAATGGCAATGGATGGAAACAACATAGGACAGTGAAGAATCAAAGTCGAAGCCGACCAGAATTAAGTTTAACAATCTAATAAAGTCAAATTCGAGGCATGACAGAATTTCACAAAATCAAACATGGTGTAAGTCATAAAAAAAATTGAAGCCGAGAATTTTAAAAACCAAGTCCAGGCCGAAGTCAATGTGGAACAAGTCAAATTCAAATCAAAGCATATAAATTAGATACCAGTGTAGCATAACAGAGGTGGGTATATGCATGTACTAGCAGTGGGCAGTGAAAGCAATGAACTTGAATTGTAGACATACCATTTTTTTACAAGACATAATCATTTAAAAATTTGAATTAGATGTGAGAATTACTCACAAAATTCCCAACATATAGACAGTGAACACTACAGGCAAGTGGACACTATCGGCATGTTGATAACAAAGCACTACAACTAAAAAGACTCGAGTGATGAAGCACTGAAATGATTCAATTGTACAGACAACAAATGAATAGCCGTGACACTACAGAGCTACCCCAGGCAAAATGATAAACCAAATATATACATGCAAGAATGCATATATATACATGTACAATGCCCAGAGATAATGAAACTGAAGGGCCCAAATATTGAAAATGTTTCAAAGCCGAAGCCCAAAAGAAGTATGCAATCCAACATCAAAGAACACTTGCCACCGTGGTGAGGCAGTGCAACATAATGAATGAAACAACTTTTCAAAACTGTCACCCCTAATTTTAGCATACATAAACAAGGAAAATATGGGTGCAGTGAGAACTATATCTAATGGCTGTAGCAATAGACGTCAATAGCAACGTGCAGCTGTAAACAAATACAAGCCTAAGAAATCTGAGGGCCAAGGCTGAAGTAAACAAGAACAACTATGAACACAATATGAATCAGTGTCAACAAATGGTCAAGTGAAATGCAGACAACAGAAAAATCAAATAAGGTCAAAAGTATAACCGAAACCAACAGAGATCGAAATCACAGTTTCAAATGAAATCGACTTCGAAACAAAGTCGAATGCCGACAAATCAAAGGAAGAGTTCAACATATACAAAATTTATAAAGTCAGAGAAAACATCAACATTTGAACCAAATCGACAGTCGAAACATGGTTTTTGAATCAGATGTGAGGGTCACTCACCTTTTACCGGGGCTGTCGCAAGCGAAGAGAAAAGATGAAGCCCTAATTCGCGAACGATCGGAGCTATGGAGGTCGGCCGCCTTTGATTGGAAGGAAACCCTAGCTTTTGGAGACGAGCGAAAACAATATCGAAGCTGAAGCCCTAACTTGGACGAAGAGAATCGATCGAATGCCGAAGCCCTAGATTTTTGAGTCGCCATTTTTTTTCTTCTTCGAGGAACGAACGAAAGAAGTCGCCGCCATTTATTTTCTCGTTTAATTTTGTCTTAGGGTTTCGAATGAGAATGAAAGGGGATCGGGTATAGGGTTTTAAACGAGACAAAGGGTATGGGCTGATATGGGTTGGGTATGGTATAGGGTATGGTTTTTATTTTATTTTCTTTTTAAATCAAATTTTGTTTTTGTTTAATTTTGTTGTTAAAATCTAAACTATATATATATATTCATTCGTACAAATAAAAATTTAAATAAAAGAATTTAAATCGATTTACAATTTCCAAATTCAAACAGAAATTAACAATCGATATTAAATCGTTAATTTACGAAGATTTTATCGTTATAAAAATTTCAACAATAAACAGCAAATACCTGTCAACTTTAATCGTTTATTGATGATTATAATTTTGGGCAAAACCCTATGTTGTTACAGAAAATCAAATTGAATTCAATTAAATTTTATACGCGTTTATACGCCGTATGTTCACAAAACAATTCTGATAAATACGAAATTGAAAATCCAGTAATAATTCAATATTACGGACCCAATGAAACTTGTTTCGTCAAATTCCGAGACTGTGCCTCGGAAGGCTATTTTAAAATTCAACTTAAACGATAATATTTCAAAATTGAACAAATCGCTTTTAAAATCAATTCTGAAGCTTCTATTATCTTCAGCATTATCTATATGAATTTTTCCAAGCCTTTAAAATATTTTTAACCGGCTTAAAATTGAAGATTCAAATTTTATTTAACTTTCAATAGATTAAATTCAAAAATTTAATCGCCAATTCATTCTGATAATTTGAAATTCAAGTCAAATCATCGTTCAAATATTTAAAATTAATTAAATATTTTCAATTCAAATTGTTCAAAATTCAGGGTCGTTACAGCCAAGGACACTACAGGGTAATGCCGTCGACTAGCACGAAGAATAAGGCTGTTGAGGAGCGACCATCTGTGTAATTACTTTGTGCGAGTACCGATATGTCGGATAATGGACTTCAGAAACAAATATAGGAATAAACATAACACAAATCAGTCACACACATTCATATCACAAAGGCGGAATCAGATATGAATATAACACATAAAAGTGTACATCAAAGTAGTGGTCAAACAAGATCCACTACATCACAAAAGAATAGATACAAGTGCTAGACAAAAGAATAATTATACAACAAGGAGTCTCTATCTCAAATGTATAATAACAAAAACTACTAATCTAAAGTAGTTAGCCAAAAATCAGATGATCATCCCTGATAAGAAGTCAAGCGGGAGCACCTGAAATACCTCGGTCTGACCCGAGTATTATTTAAGAAGAAAAATAATAAACGGATCAGTCTAGCTATAAATATCAGATAAATGATATAAGATAAGAGATATGACCAAAAGCGTATGATAACAAAACTGTCATACTTTGTAAAGTATACATCAATTAACAACGATAATCATACAATATCTCAAATCATCTCAAAACACCAAAAAGAATCACATTCTTTAAACTATTCACCAAAACACAAATATTGATAGAGCTTATCGATGCAAACCATGAAAATTGGTGAAACGCAAATTCTAGAAATCACAACCAGAAATCCAGAAATCACAAAGGGGGGAGGCCTATCACAAACGGGAGCATGAAAACTCACTAACACGTGTATCACAAACGGAACGCTATTCCATGGTCGCTAACCATAAATTTTGAGCCGAAGCTCCGCAAACGGCCCGAAGACCACGGGTCGCTACCCCGCCAAATTTGAACCGAAGTTTCACAAACGTGGTTTTTAGTCCCCATACAAATAAATAGACATCGCACATCGCTAGTCTAAATCACAATATGATCATCATCGATCAATAAAAAGTGTGAATCACACTAAGCTAGTAAACATAAGAGTTTAGCTTCATGTCCCATAACCACTAGCTTAACTTAAATATTTACGAACAAATTGTAGATTTCCACTCGAAAGTTGTCACAAGATTTTCAATCGAACAAGTCCAAAAATTAACCGACGAGGTAAACGCAAGCGTTTCATACCACTTGTTTTACTAAGCCGTTTAATTAGATTTCTCATACAAATGAGGTAAAGGTTTGTATATACTAATAGATTGGAAAACGGTTTTAAAAGAGAGCTTTATATTTAAAATAGTGTCGATATCGTTTTGATGAAAGAGTTTGCGTATTTACTACTAGTATAGAAACCATTGTATTTAGAAGTGACAAATCACAAAAATGATTGTAGAAACAATCAATCACCAAAGATTCACATTCGAAGACGTGAATCAAATCCAAAGAAATCGATACCAAATCCATCAAAATGGATATTCCCAAAAATCCAACGAAATAAGTCATCAAAGTCGATAGTAAGTGATAACAACAATCCGGATCAACTAAAATCGATTAAAATAGGAAATCCACACAAAACGGCCTAAATAGGCAAAAATGGACGTTTTCAGACGTCTGGTTTGGAATCCAGACGTTTGGATTTGTTTTCTGGAAATAGTTCAGAAAGCCACCCAGACGTCTGGAATAGCAAAACAGACGTCTGAGCTGTGACCAGACGTCTGGTTTTGAATCCATACGTTTGGTTTTGTTCCCTGGAAAAAATCCAAAGAACCCCGAACGTCTGAAACTTTCAAATCAGACGTCTGAGACCCATCCAGACGTCTGATCTTAAATTTTGGACGTCTGGTTCTGATCTCTGCCTTTTTTTTTATAAATCCTGCGAGCATATATTTTTGCTCCAGGTTCAAACCAGACGTTTGGACTTGGTCACCAGACGTCTGGTCACCTGGTCTGGGCAACAATTTGCCTAGGCCAAAGTGGCCAAAACGTATCGGAAGCGATCGGACGAGCAACGGCGACTAAGGATTTACGCCAAGCGACAACCCGGCCTTATAGGCTCTTCGATACTCCCCAATAATCAATGTCCAAACATCATCTTCATAAAATTAGACCAAAACACCAAAATTTGGAAAATTCACCAAATCAATTCAAATCAAAAGCAAATGAATATGCACAAATGTTAGGAATTCATACCTAACAACAATGATAGCTATAGACATAGATGTGAGTTAAAGAACTCACCTTTAAACCCAAAAAAAATGAATGAGAAGCTTTTAAAACAAGGCAAGAACAATTACTCTTCAACACACCTCTAGAATCTTCAATCTATTATCAAAGGTGAAGTTTTTCCTAAGTTAGGGTTAAGAATTTCTGAGAATTGAAGAGAGATTGAGATGGATAAGAATAAGAGGATGCTTACCTTAGCTTCTCTTTGTTTTCTAGAGCTTGAATTTGAATTTGCTAGTAAACTAGGTTTAGGAATTTTAATTTCCTTTCTCTTCCACCATTTCTGCTTTACCTAGAGAGTATTAGGAAAAATGAGAATGAAGTAAGGAAGATGAGTGGAGTATAGGGTATTCAGTTGGGTTAATGGGCTGAAACCCAAACCCAAAGCCCAATAGGAAAATAGCAAAATTCACCCAACTCCAAACATATCGATGTTTATACTCAAAAAAGTTGTAAACGCCATTTTGGACTCAATGGAAGTTGTCTCGAGTCCCAATTCGACTATTTACAAACGTAGATTTTCGGACTTTAATCCGATTAACGATGTCATATTTAAATAAAATATTTAAATATACAATCGTAAAATATGTGGGTTGTTACAGTGAACTTCTTATTTCAAATTTTCTTTTGTATTGATATGCTTTTATGGTTGTTACTCTTTATTTTCTTCTTAAGTATTGCGAGGATGCAATTTCTTTAAGGAGGGGAGTCTGTAACAACCCCCATATTTTACGATTGTATATTTAAATGTTTTATTTAAATATAGCATCGTTAGTCGGATTTAAGTCTGAAATGTCACTTTTTGCAAACAGTCGAATTAGGACTCGAGACCACTTCCATTGAGCCCAAAATGGTGTTTGCGACCTTTTTGAGTATAAACATCGATATGTTTGGAGTTGAGTGAAATTTTGATATTTTCATTTAGGGCTTTGGGTTTGGGTTTCAGCCCAATAACCTAACACCCAACCCATCTAATACCCTAACTCCCACTCCACTCCTCTTCATTCCTTCATAACATTTCCTAACACTTTAGCTCAAGAGAAAAATGGGGGAAGAGAAAAGAAATCAAAATTCCTAAGCCCTAGTTTCTATTAGGAATTCAAATTCAAGTCCAAAATCAAGGAGAAGCTTAGGTAAGCACCCACTTCATCTTCTCCATCTCTATCTCTCTTCAATTTCAGAAATTCCTAAACCCTAACTTAGGAAATATTTGCTTATTAGCTTAGATTGGAGCTTCTTGAGTTGAAGTTGAAGAGGAATTGGCCTTTCCTTTGTTTTAGAGCTTCTCATTCGTGTTTTTGGTTTTTAAAAGGTGAGTTTTTGAACTCACATCCATGTCTATATCTTTGATAGTTGTTTGGTAGTAATTCCTAACATCTATTCCTTGTTCATTTGTTTTTGAATTGAATTGGTTTGATGAATATTCCAATTTTTGGTGTTTTGAAGTCAAATCTTTAAAAATCCTATCTTTGATGTTTAAACACATTGTTAGGGTGTATCGAAGAGCCTATAAGGCTAGGTTGTCGCTTGGCATAAATCTCTAGTCTCTGATGCTCGTCTGATCGCTCCCGTTTGGATTTTTTCCCCTTTTGGGGGCTAGGCTGAGAATACTGGAAACCACAATTCAGTCGACTGAACCGCAGAGTCAGTCGACTGAATCTAGGACTAGAAAACTCTCTAGCTCTGTGTTAGTCGACTGACCATGTAGTTCAGTCGACTGAACTGGGGACAGAAATGTTTCTGTCCCTGTATCAATCGACTGAACTGCAGAGTCAGTCGATTGAACCTGAAACCCGAGAGTTTCTAGGCTTGTTTCAGTCGACTGACCCTACAGAACAGTCGACTGAATCTGTGAAGTTTGTTTTTTGCCTATTTCAGGCTATTTTGTGTGGGTTTCCTGGTTTTTAATCGATTTTTGATGATCTGAATTGTTGTTATCATTTATCGACTTTGATGACTTCTTTTTCAAGATTTTTGGGAATATCCATTTGATGGATTTGATATCGATTTCTATGGTTTTGATTCACGTCTTCGAATGTGAATCTTTGGTGATTGATTGTTTCTACAATCATTTTTGGTGATTTGTCACTTTAAAGTACAAAGGTTTCTATACTAGTAGTAACTATTCAAACTCTTTCACAAAGATGATTTCAACTCTATTTTTAATACAAAGCTCATTTATAAAACCATTTTTTAACCTATTAGTATATACAAACCTTTCCCTCATTCGTATGAGAAATCTAATTAAACGGCTTAGCAAAACAAGTGGTATGAAACGCTTGCGTTTACTTTGTCGGTTAATTCTTAGACTTATTCGATTGAAAATCTTGTGACAATTTTCGAGTAGAAATCTATAATTTGTTCGTAAATATTTAAGTTAAGCCGGCGGTTATGGGACATGAAGCTAAACTCATTTATTTACTAGCTTAGTGTAATCTACACTTTTCATCGATCGATGGTGATCATTTTATGGTTTAGACTAGCGATTTGCGATGTCTCTTTGTCCACGTGGGGGACTGTACCCCGATTTATGGAGCTTCGTCTCATTTTTATAGGCTAGCGACCTATGGTTTTATGGAGTTCGGTTAATCGGGCGTAACACTGTATTACGTCGTTGTTCCGGCTTATTGGAGTTCGGTTCATCGGGCGTTCGATGTACTACGTCGTTGTTCTGTATTATTTGAGTTTGGTTCTTCGGGCGTTCGCTGTACTACGTTGATGTTCTGGATTATTTGTGTTCAGGTTCATCGGGTGTTCGCTGTACTAGGTCGTTGTGCCTGATTATTTGAGTTTGGTTCATCGGGCGTTCGCTGTACTACGTTGATGTTCCGGATTATTTGTGTTCAGGTTCATCGGGCGTTCACTGTACTACGTCGTTGTGCCTGATTATTTGAGTTTGGTTCATTGGGCGTAACGTTGTACTACGTCGATGTTCTGGATTATTTGAGTTTCTGGTTCCTCGAGCATTCGTTGTACTACGTCGTGGCACCGGCTCTATGGTTAGCGACCATGGGATAGCGACCCATTTGCGATACACGTGTTGGTGAGTTTTCATGCTTCCGTTTGTGATAGGTCTTCCCCCTTTGTGATTTCTGGATTTCTAGTTGATGATTTCTAGAATTTGTGTTTCACCAATTTTGATGATAAGCATTGATGAGCTCTATCAATTATTTGTGTTTTTGGTGAATAATTTAACGAATGCGATTCTTTTTGGATGTTTGAGATGATTTGAGATATTGTATGATTTTTGTTGTTATTTGATGTATACTTGTCGTAGTATGACATTTTTGTTATCTTACGTTTTTGGTCATATCTCTTATCCTATCTTATTTTATATGATATTTATAGCTAGACTAATCCGTTTATTATTTTCTTCTTAAATAATACTCGGGTCAGACCGAGGTATTTTAGGTGCTCCTGCTTGATTTCTTATCAGGGTTCATCACCTGACTTTTGGCTAACTACTTTAGCATAGTAGTTTTTGTTAGTATACATTTGAGATAGAGACTCCTTGTTGTATACTTATTCTTTTGTCTAGCCCTTGTATCTATTCTTTTGTGATGTAGTGGATCTAGTTTGACCACTATTTTGATGTACACTTTTATGTGATATTCATATCTGTTTTCGCCTTTGTGATATGAATATCTGTGACTGATTTGTGTTATGTTTATTTCTATATTTGTTTCCGAAGTCCACATAGCCACTATGTGGTAGCTTTAAGTTTGTATTTGATATGTCGGATTTCCTCTATGTAAGTTATATTATCTGACATATCAGTACTCGCACAAAGCAATTACACAGATGATCGCTCCTCAACAGCCTTATTCTTCGTGCTAGTCGACGGCATTACCCCGTAGTGTCCTTGGCTAGCGTGAGTATAAAGGTGGGGTCTCACAGTTAAGTTCTTATCCTAATTCAAATCACAAATCACGGACAGATATACTAGAAAGCGGGTAGTACAATGTAGAAAGTTAAGGGCATGCAAAAAATTTATAGCGATTCGACAATTTCTGACCTACATCCATTTTGTACCTTTTATTACGATTCTCCAATTTACAACTGGTATAACACTTGCTAGATCTCTCTAAATCGGTTACATCAATTATGGGTTGTTAAATTATGGGTTGTTAGATATATGATTGGTAAAACTTTGATGTTGTAGATTTTAATGTTGGTCCACCACAGTCTGACATTGGATGATGAACTGGATGATTGAAGATGATTATATAAGCTTGAGATGATTCATTGCTATCCAAAAGAGCTCCAGAAGCTTCTCCCCTTGATTATATGGAGTGTATCCGCTCTTGGATCTCTTCCCCAAATGATGAAGCGGGGGGGCAATTATATGTGTATTATTGAGGCTCTTAGGTTGCTGCATGTAGATGGAAAGTCAACAAGGTTGGACCCCGAAGCCCAAGACGAATGCCATGTCCATCTAAGCCTGGTTATAAGCAGGCCAAGTTTTGGTTGGTATCATTATGGTCAGTACCGACCACAACAATACCGAATCATTTACACGGTCCAGCATGTAGCATATCAGACCGTCTACACGGTACGTTACAAGACCGTTTTCATGATTCAGTAGGCCACTTACCAAACCATTTTCACTGTTATGTAAGATACCTATTGTTAACCCTTAATTGTATACGACTCAAGAAGTATACGACTCAAGGAGTATACGACTCAAGAAGTGTATGACTCAAGGAGTATACGACTCAAGAAGTGTACGACCTAACAACTCAGGATATTGTACGACCTATGACTCAGGGTCCAGACGACTTAACGAGTTAACATGTGAACGAGTTAACGGGTTAGGGTATCAACGACTCAAGTATTGCACGACTTAAGTGGATAATACGAATCAACGACTTAAGGCCTGGACGACTCAGCGAGTTAAGGATTGTGCGAGCTAACGACTCAGAATACTTTACGACTTAACAACTTAAGGACCAAACGACTCAAGGGAAGTTCCGACCTAAGGTGTTAAGAAGGTCCACGACTTAAAGAAATTACCGACCCATGGGAGTTAACGACTCAAAGGACTTACGACTTAAGGAACTCACGACTTAGCTTAAGTCGTCCACGACCTAAAAGCTATCGGGTTAAAACCCAATGCCTGCACCGGTGCTACTTTCATCTGATAAGTCGGCCACGACTTATGATTCATTATAAGTCGATCACGACCTAAGACTTGACTTCGGCCAAGCCACAAACTGAACTCAGTAAGTCGCCCACAAGTTGCTTTAAGTCAACCACAAGCCACGACACATCCTAAGTCGGCCACGACTCATCTTGAGTCGGCCACGACTCATGACTTGGCAGAAACCACTATTCTGAATTTGACTCCTATAAATAGACCACCACTTCCAACATAGGGGGGACTTTTGGCCATTCATTTCTTCAAGCGTCGTTACTCTGCCGAACTCTCAACTCCTTCCACAATTGAAGATCTCCAGATATTTGAGACACTACAACAAGCTTCGAGAGGAATTTCCTACATCCAACACGGATTCATCAAGTTTCATCATCGAAGTTTGAGCTAGTAGTCGAGATTGTCTTTGTGATCGAATTGTATTGTTTTGATAAGTGCATTGTATCATTTTGCAATCAGATTCAGTAATAAAGAGATTCAAAGTGGACGTAGGCTCGATCTCAAGCCGAACCACTATAAACTGCTGTCGTTTACTGCTTTCTCACTATTTTACTGCTTAAATTCTGTTCCCGTCACACAGGTGGTGCTTTCACAACTCAACCACACACACCGGGTGTTAGCGTTCACTTTTCAACGTTAACATTTTGGTGCTTTCATTGAGAACCCAACTCAGGCTACCACTCACCATTGCTTCACGGAAGTTTGTTGAAAGAATTTCCTACAAAACCAGAAGTCTATCAGACATAATGGCTCTTGGAAGGAAACGAAAGTCTGTCAGAACTGATGATGACCGCGACAATACTGCCACCTCTCTTTCTCCAAATCAGGCAGCTCCAAGCGTCGGTGTGATGCGACAAGAGTTAGATGCTGTTGTATCCGGACTGTACCAGCAGATTGAAACTCAGAATAATCTGATGATGGAAAAGCTGAATGCTCTACTTGGGGCTAATCAAAGACCAGTAAGTAATGAGGAAAACTTTGCTAATGCTGCTCCCAATTCCGAAGGGAGAAATATTCCTTAAGGGGGATCGGGTGCTGCTGAAGGGGCACCCCTCCAGGCTGAAGGATCCAGGCCGTCACCGGTTCTCCGTGAGCATTTACCTGGACAAACCTCCGAAAAGATGGCCGAGGTCTATTCCGCGAAATCTCTAAACAATGAGGAATATCTCTCTAGCATGGTTCGGCAAATAATGAAGGAAAGCATGCAAAGAAACGAAGATGAGAATGATTGGGGATTCGCTCCGAGTAAAACTCCATTCACTGAAAGGATCTTAAAAGCTGAGTTTCCGAGAAAATTCGTTCCTCCCACCATTCCTTCTTATCGAGGAACAAGTGATCCAAATCAATTCCTATACAAATATGATTGGCACATGACTGGTGCCAGAGCAACTGACGAGATTAAATGCCGGTATTTCCCGGTATACTTAGAAGGAGTGGCGTTACTTTGGTTCACCAAGCTTCCTGTGCGATCTGTTGACCAATTTTCCGATCTGACCCGAAAATTCAAGGAACAATTCAGATTATACATTTCAAGAGCAAAGGATATAATGTCTCTCTCAAGTCTTGAACAGAATCCTGGAGAGCCCATTAAATCCTTCTTGAATCGCTTTAATTTAGCCCTAGCAGAAGTTGATAACGCGGAACCGCGAATGATCTTAACCTACTTAATGCGGGCTATTGACAAGTCTAGCGAGTTTGGAAAATGGTTAAAAATGAAAGAACCAAACTCGCTCGAAAAATTCTACAAAAAGGCTGATGAGTTCATGCGCTTAGAGAATCTCTCTGCGTCAGCTAAAGTTGTGACAACAGTGGTGGAAAATAATGCTACAGTTTAGAACAAGAAAGAATCTGCAAATCAGAAGAGGGAAAGTAATGGTGGAAAGAAGCAGAAAGATCTCAAAAAGGCCCGCTTCCTCAAACCTTCGGATTTTACTCCTCTGACTGATACCCCGGAGAATATTTTCATCGCCACTAAGGATGCTGTTAATTTTCCAAAACCATCAGCAGTAAAAGTTGGGAAAAATGCTGTTCAAAGCGGAAGATTTTGCAAATTTCATAATCAACCAGGCCATGATACCAACGAATGCCGCCACTTGAAAAGCCTAATTGAAGAATTGTTGAGAGAGAATAAGTTGCAGCAGTATGTGAAAAGAAATAGAAAAGACCCGTCTTCATCTAACCAGGGGCAACTACCCCCAGCTCATTCATCTGGTTCTGGAGAGAGGCCTGCTGAAAAAGAAAGACCTGTTATCAATGTGATCACAGGAGGACCTCATCCAGCTGGCAGGAGTTGGGGTGAGATGGAAAGGTATGCTAGAGCTTTGAAGTATGCTCCAACTGAAGAAAGTGTCTTGATCTTGGAAGATGTTGCACCTCTAAAGCAGCAGAAAACTTTTCATGATGATATTATGTTCAGAACCAGGGATTCTATTAATGTGGAAGCTCCTACTAAGGACCCTTTGGTTGTCTCTGTCGGTATTGGGCCGGCTATTGTCAGAAGAGTTCTGGTTGATAGTGGTGCTTCGTGCAACATACTCTTTAAAAAGACATTTGACCAAATGAAAATTCCAATGACAGATGTACAAGCCTCTTCACACAAAATTGCCGGATTTACAGGAGAGCTGAAACAGCCAATTGAAACGGTGGACTTGTTCGTTGAAATGGGCGAAGGACATAGGAAGTTAGTTCGGAAACAAACTTTCGTAATTGTCGATGGATTCTCCGCCTATAATGCTTTCTTGGGCCGGCCTACTCTTGCTGCTTTCAGGGCCGTCCTCGCTCCGTGATGCTTAACAATGAAATTTCCCACTGATAATGGGGTGGCTGTCATTAAGGGAGATCGAAATGCGGGGCGAGAATGTTATCTTGTAGAGCTCCGAGAGGCCAGGAAAAGAGAAATGGGGAAAGATGCGGCAGCTCTGCTCCGCATCAAGGAACCAACCCTGTAGCAACTACGGAGTGGCCCCTGTACTGGCGAACACAGCAATGTAAGGAAAGAAATGGATCCCAGGAAAGCCAGTGCAGGGGAAAATAGAGTGGTACCCATGGAAGTAACGGTACCAATATCTGTTGATTCGAAAGACCCGAACAAAGTACTCAATGTAGGTTCACAGCTGAGCATAGCAGTTCAAAACACACTGATATCATTCTTAAAAGCCAATCTGGATGTGTTCGCCTGGTGTCATGCTGATATGTGTGGGATCTCCCCGGAAATTGCTGTACATACTCTGAACATTGATCCAAAATTCACACCAGAGAAAAGAAGAACTCAAGGCCCAGAAAGGTCGACAGCACTAAAGGAAGAAGTCGATCGACTCATGGAAAACGGTTTCATCAGAAACTCCACTTATCCAAATTGGGTTTCAAATCCGGTACTGGTTAAGAAGGCAAATGGAAAGTGGAGGGTATGCATCGATTTTTCGGATCTAAACAAAGCTTGCCCCCAAAGATTGCTTCCCACTGCCCAGAATCGATCAATTGGTGGATGGAACGGCTGGGCATGAGTTGTTATCATTTATGGATGCTTACTCCGGATACAATCAGATTATGATGCATGAGCCGGATCAGGAAGATACAAGCTTTATCACAGATGTGGGTCTCTACTGCTACAAAGTTATTCCTTTCGGATTGAAGAATGCTGGGGCAACCTACCAAAGGCTCGTCAATGCAATGTTCAAACCTCAAATTGGTAGAACCATGGAAGTTTATGTCGACGATATGTTGGTAAAGTCAAAGAAAGCTGTAGATCACATGGGTCACTTGGAGGAAATGTTTGCAATTCTTCGAAAGTACGAAATGAAGCTCAATCCATTGAAATGTTCGTTCGGAGTAGAGTCCGGGAAATTCTTGGGTTTCATCGTGAGCGCCAGGGGCATTGAAGCTAATCCTACTCAAATCACAGCTCTAAGGGAGGTCAAAGCCCCTAAAACAAAGAAAGAAATGCAAAGTCTCAATGGAAAAGTCGCTGCTCTGAGTCGTTTCATTTCCAAGGCCACAGACAAATGCATTCCCTTTTTTGACGCTCTAAAGAAGGGAAAGAAAAATTTTGAATGGACTCCCGAATGCCAGAATGCTTTCGATGAACTAATTCGTCATATGGAAACACCTCTGGTTCTTTCCAAGCCTGCTGACGGTGAAGACCTTTTCATCTATTTAGCAATTTCATCTCACGCCCTCAGTGCAGCACTTGTACGGGAAGATATAAAAGTACAGCATCCAGTCTATTACATCATTAAACGGTTCACTGGGGTAGAGATGAATTATTCGAAGATAGAAAAGCTCGCCTATTGCTTGCTAATTGCTTCCAGGAAATTGAGACCATACTTTCAAGCTCATCCTATCAAGGTTCTTACTGATCAACCTCTAAAGCAAGTCCTGTTTCGTCCTAAAACTTCGGGCCGTCTTTTGAAATGGAACATTGAACTCAGCCAGTATGATATCACTTAACATCCCCGGAGAGCAATCAATGGACAAGCTTTAGCAGATTTCATCGCAGATTCTACTGACAAAGGTGATAGTGAGAATGAAACAACTGATGGCATTCCAATCCAGTGGAAGTTGTATGTTGACGGATCGAGAAATGATTACTGTTCTGGGGCAGGGGTTGTGCTCGAAACCCCCGAAGGACAATCGTTGTGTTATGCATTGAGACTGGAATTTCCTTCAACGAACAATGAAGCAGAGTATGAGGCTCTTATTGCTGGTTTGAAAATTGCCAAGGAGCTAAACATCAAAGTGTTACAAATCTTCAGCGATTCTCAACTTATTGTTTGCAAGGTAAAGAAAGAGTTTCAGGCTAAAGGTGGAAATCTACCCGCATACTTATCAAAGGCATGTGAACTTCTCGAAGATTTCGATCATTATACGATAAGTCATATTCCTCGGGTAGAAAACATGAAAGCGGATTCTCTTGCGAAGTACTCAAGTTCTGGAGAAGCTCAATTACTGGGATTAGTTCCTGTAGAAGTTTTGTCAGCCCCAAGCATTGATGAAATGGATGTTGATTGGATTATGGCTGCGTCTCAAGAGCATGAATCATGGATGACTCCAATCAAAGAATACCTACTCAATGGTTCCCTGCCAGAAAGTTCTAAGGAACGTCGAAAACTATTGAGGAAAGCGTCAAGATATATAATTCAAGATGGCCGATTATACAGACGGGGATTTTCAATGCCACTGCTCCGATGTGTAACTAAGGAAGAAGCCAAGACAATTCTAGCCGAGATACACGGAGGAGAATGTGGAGATCATTCAGCCGGTCAAACTCTAGCCAAGAAAGTCCTCCGATATGGGTATTTCTGGCTAGATATTAATCGAGACGCTGCTATTTACTCCAGAAAGTGCAACAAATGTCAAAGATTTGCAAAAATCCCAAAAGCACCTTCCACTGAACTCACACAAATGGTCATCCCATGGCCATTCGACATTTGGGGGATAGACTTGATTGGACCTTTACCGATCGCTAAATTCGGAATCAAATATGCTATTGTTGCCGTTGATTATTTCACCAAATGGGCTGAAGCTGAACCTTTGGCCACCATCACTTCTAAAAAGATGATAAATTTTGTAACGAAAAATATCATTTGCAGATATGGTGTGCCATAGAAGATAATCACAAACAACGGTACTCAGTTTGAAAGTGAAGAATTACAGGATTTTTGCAAACGATTCAGAATTCGGAAAAGCTTCTCAGCAGTGGCCCATCCGCAGGCAAACGGGCAAGTGGATGCAGTGAACAAAATCATCAAGTCAACCATCAAAAAGCAACTCGAAAAAGCAAAAGGTGGTTGGGTTGATAAGCTTCCATTAGCACTATGGGCGTACAGAACTACTCACAAAACTGCGATTGGGCACACTCCATTTTCACTAGCATACGGATTAGAAGCAATGATTCCAGTGGAAGTAGAAGTTCCTTCACATAGAAGTTCATTTCAATGAAGCTGAAAACGAAAAGCTGCAACTTGAAGCACTTGATTTTCTTGATGAAAAAAGAGAAGAAGCTAGGCTTAGAGTTTCAGCTTATCAGCAAAGGATAGCCAGGCACTTCAACTCTAAAGTTCGCCAACGCAGCTTTGAGGTCGGAGACTTAGTTTTGAAAAGGATCATGACAGCAACTGGTGTGTTTGGACCAAACTGGGAAGGACCATATGCCATTGGCAGTAAACTTCTTGATGGCACTTTCAAACTCATAACTGTTGAAGGAGATCCAATTCCAAGGGCCTGGAACAGCAACCACTTACGTCCTTATTTTACTTGAAAAAAAGCTTTGCTCAAAATTGTAAAATAGTGATGAATGTATCAGTTGTATTGTAAAACATTGTAAATCAGTGTAAATGAATGAAAGCTATAAAGTGGATGTAGGCCCGATTCTTGGCCGAACCACTGTAAATCTTGTGTTCTTTACCATTTCATAATGCCTGTTTTATTTCGATATGTAAATACTTTAAATGTATTGCTAAAATGTCGATTCAAAATTGCAGGACATTAAAACAAGGCTTGCTCGTCACAAAGCCAAGCGACCTCTATAAATCACCTATTACGCAAATACCAAGCGACAAAAAATTCCAAATTCAAATCCTATACAAGGAGAACTTCAAATAAAAAGTTGGCGACTCCACTGTGGCAAACCTTTGTTAACTGGTTGAGATTGTCGATATGAATAGACATCCAACTAGATAACTTGTGTTTGTCCCGTGAAGTCGTTCAACAGTGAAGTCCACTTCTTCGGATGAGGCAATTTACTTGAAAAAGGAAAGAAGATGCGCTTGGAAACGATAATAAAAGATCGCTAATGAGCAGATGATGAGAGAACATTGCCAAGCAAACAAAGAAGCAGCCAAAAGGAGGTATGCCTCTCAATAAAAGGGCCGATAAGAACCACTGAAGGGACACCTTCCCAAGCAGAAGGAACAGGGCCCTTGCTAACTGATCGTGATGCATCCGATCAGGCAGCTTGCGTCCGTCCCGTGGATTTACTCTCCCCTGAGACGCAACCTTCCTGGCACACCAACCAACCAACGCTCCTTCCCAAAGGTCAACAAAGCCCTCTAACGAGGCACGCCAAAAAATGAAAGTACTTCTCTCAATCAAAAAAGATTGGTGGAACCACCGGAGGGGCACCTTCCCAAGCTGAAGGAACAGGGCCCTTGATAATTGATTGTGATCGTTTGTGCAAACGAACATCCAATCAAGCAACTTGCGTCCGCCCCGTGGATCCATTTAACCATGAAAAAGTAACTTCCAGGCAATCAAAAAGCCCTCTTCGGAGGCACAAGCCCTCTTCGGAGGCACATGACCTCTTCGAAGGCAAAAGCCCTTTCCCAAGGCACCACAAGCCCTCTTCGGAGGCACATGACCTCTTCGGAGGCAAAAGCCCTCTCCCGAGGCACCACAAGCCCTCTTCGGAGGCACAAGCCCTCTTCGGAGGCACAACTCTTTAAGAGGATCCCTCTCCGGAGGCACGTCCCTAAATAGAATACTCAAATAAAAAGCCTTCTCCGGAAGCACAGTTCAACTCTCAAAGGAAGGATAACTTATTCATCTCAAAAAGTTCCTCCTAAAAAAGTTAAAATGATACAACAATTTTTCAGAAAAGTTCATTTCACTGCATAGGGAAATCTACTTTCTTTTTTGACAAATGAAAGTGATCATCCCCGTAAATTGAAGTGTTCTTCAGAAAGAAAGAGAAAATAAAAATTTCTCCCAAAAAAAAACACGAGATATGATCTATTAAAAGCAGAATAATTCTTCCCTTAAAAGTGGAATAGTTATTCTCTGAAATAAGATTATCAGTCTTGTGAAAGTTAGAAATGTTGCAATGCACTTGTGGTATGGGGGCAACACTATACAATTCAATTACATTAATAAAAGGAATATGCAAGCAACATACCGCAAGTTCATTGCAATATCATGAAAAATAGATGTGGAATAAATGCATTCTCAAACACAGACCAAAAAGTTTGTACAAGTAAGAAGAATTGTTTATTCTACACTAAAATGAGAAACAAATGCATTCTCACATAAACAAGAATTTGTACAAGTAAAATAGCTATTTTATTCAATACTATGAAAACTTTTTACATTGTACAGATCGCAATAAAAGAATCGGGGACCGGTACCCGCACAATCTCCGGTCGATACATGCAAAAAGCAAAAATAAGAAGTAGAAGACCCAGCTTGCTATTCCTTCTTCCCGCCACCTTTGGAGCCTTTACTCGGCCTAATGATTAGTTTCTGAAGCCGTTGTGAACGGGTCGGGGCAGAAGGAGAAAGAGGCACGGCTGGATCAACTTCTGCTTCCTCTCCAGCGGAAATATTATTCTTCTTCCTTATGGCACGCTTCCCCTTCCTCTTCGAAGAAGATTCACTCCCCGGAGTAGCAAGCAATGTCGAAAGCTTCATGTCATCATCTAGAGACCGCTCCGGGGTCTTCTCGATGTCATCAAGATCCTCCGCCTTCTGCTCCTGCGAAGCGGCCGGATCATCCAGGTCTTGAAGAGCTTCAATTTTCTCTGCCTGTGATCCCGGTTGGGAAGCAGAAGGAGGAGTAATTTGCGAAGATGGAGGAACGACAATTAAAGGAGTGGAAGTTTGTGCAGTATTCGGTACCTCCGCTGTAGAAGAAAAGAAGTTAAAATCGGTATCCTCCGAGAAAAGAGAAGGTATCGGATCACCAAAGTTTAAGTAATAAGTAAGAAGGTCATCAAACTCGTTTAAATCAAATAAATGATTCACTGAACTCGGATCGATGCCAAAATTACCTGGAGAAGTCGGTTTTGACAAGACAATTTCAAATTTATCAGCCTCAGTGTCTTCTTGGCTCTGCTCCTCGATATGAGTAAGGGGAGATTCGGTTGTGACGGGCTTGGCCTCGACAGTTTTTGCAGGAGAAGAAAAGTGAGAGCTGGAACCAATGATATCGACGTCAGTTGAAGTCGAAGTGTGGACAGGGGCAGTTAAAGATATTTTCTTCTCTAGATGTTCTTCAGTCACTATTCCAGCTCTGGCTTCAGCAAGTTGCTCTTTTCCCTTGGCAAGAGCAGCACGAGCTTCTTCGTCAAGGTAGCGTGCTTCGAGTTCCGCCTCATCATAGTCGGCCCCGCCAAGCATGTAAACTGCTGCTTCCCATACTTCGGCCAGGGTAACCTCATAGTCAGGACCCAGAAAAGAGAGGCTCCCATGACCCAGAACGCTGTGCAGATAAAAGTCAAATAAGGTGGAGCTGATGCTAGCTTTTGTTGTCTCATGCGATTGCTCGGCTGCCTCTTTTTCGGCGACAGCCGCAGCTCGACCAGCAACAGCCTCATCACGCTCTTTCTCAGCGTTAGCAAGTCGGGCCTTTAGCAATTCAATCTCCATGTTCTGGGAGTTAACTGTTTCCCGCAACTGAGTGTTGTTTTTGCGGTATTCTTCAACAACGAACTGCTCAGCTGCAAATTTCATCTCAGCATCCCTCTGAGCAGCGTGCGCATCTCGCACTTGTTTCTGAAACACTTCTTCTTTTTGAGTTTGTGAAGCAGAAGAATCGGCGAGATCTTCCTTGAGTTTTTTAACCTCGGACTCAAGTCTCGCATTATCATCAGCAATACTCGTCATCTCGGCGTCATGCTGTTTGCAGATTTTGTCCTATTCCGTCTTGTCGTTTTCCATGGTCAGCATGGCTTCAAGGTTCGCATGATTGACTCTTTGGAGTTCATCGACGAGTTTCTGCCATTGCGACATCCTCTCAATGTTAAGCCTAACTACATCAGGACTTTTAAGCATGTCTTGCTTATCGATTGGGACCAAATCCAGGTCAAAACGCACTCCTTTTAAGCACCAGTTCGGAAATCGGCTTTGAAGCGTTGGAGGGCCGTCTTTAACCTGATAATGGGGCCTGCTGATGATCGCTTGGATATCGGATTTCTTTAAAGGAGGAGAGCCGGCCGGAATATCAGAAGAGATAGGAGCATCAGTCTTCTTAGAAACTGCAGATGCATCACTTGGCTTGGATCGCTTGCTCGATTCGTCAGCAATATGAGTCTTCCCCTTGTCATCATAAGACTTTTGCTTATGGGAATCGTCACTTCTGTGAGAAGAATCATATCGCTCAGCGTCTTTTCTTCTCTGCCACTGCTCGTAATCCCGCCTTTCTTGAGCCTTCCTTCGAGCCCTTTCCTCATCTGTCTCTCTCTGGTCACCAAGGTATTTCCTGAAGTCATAAGATCCACGGCCTCCATGGCGCTGAAATGAGTCATAATACGAGCCAGTTCGCCCCATTGTAGAACCTGAAATTGAAGAAAAGACAAGTCTTAGAAATCTTCAAATTAAGGAGGCTAAGTGCATATAAGTGCTAAGCATCCTAAGTGTGTGTGATGTGCGAACTACGCGCGTCAAACTACAAACCACTCTTTGGTTGGGGAGTGATAGCAGATTGAGAAACGAGAGTTGATTCTTGAGCCGACAAAGTTTGCTGCAAAGTAGATGTTGCTTCTGTTACAGGAGAAGTGACTTTAGTTATGTCATCTTTAAAGAGCTCTCGAGAAGTTATCATTATATCACTTAAGCCATCGAAGGTGTCATCACCATGGTACCCAGCAGAGCTTTCCTTTTCAGCCTCCACATCGGCTGACTTTTCAGAGATTCGAGGATTTTCTTCCTCTTCGATAATTGGGGCAAGTGCCAGTTTGCTGGACGGGCCCGCAACATCGGTAAGTGTGGGACATTTTACCAGTGAAGTTTCAATGGCAGTTTCCTTCGGTGTGGGGTCTTCAACAGAAAGTGGGGCATTTGCTGCCTTCGAAGGAGAGTTGGGAACTTCGTGAGGCTGAGTAGAGCGAGAAGAATGAAGAAGTCCGAACTGATGAAGAAATTCGTCTTTCAACAAAAATTTCGCATCCCGCTCTTCAATCGGTACAGCCATAAGCCTCTCCAGAGTTTGCTTGTTGCTGAGATTCCTAGAAGGAGGGGGAAGCGCTGAAATGAGAAAGCAAAGTTAACACTTGATGATTCATACTTCATAAAAACTCAAAAAATAGGAGAAGTAAAGATAGATAATCTTACTTCCTTCCCTCCACACAGCATAGAATCCCGGGGCACAGCGAACATAAAAGAATTGAGTCAAGAACCCGTGAGCACTATCGGGAAGGCCAACAATCAATTTACGGTTTCTGGCACTCCTCACGACAGTAATAGAAGGATGATCTTTGGTTTTGGTGAAAGAGCACAAGTAGCATATCTCGTCGAAATTCGGAAGTCGTTCGAGAGTTCTCCCAAATAGCACACATAGCCCCATTAAAATGGCGTAGCCATTGGGATGTAGCTGAAATGGGGAAATGGCCAGTTGTCGGAGAAGATGCTGAAGAAAGTTATTGAAAGGTGGAACGGCTCCACTAAGGCACATCTATCGATTCACTGCTACAAAGCCAGGAGGCGCTACATCAGCAGTGCTATTCTTCTCAGGGAGGACGGCATCAGCTTCAGCAATGCCAAACTGAGTGCACAACTGCCGAAAAACCCTGTACGATAGAGTGGTAGAAGCTCTTTCTGGGGGATTGACTAAAGGAGCTGGAATAGGAGTGGACACTCCGGTCTGGACTGTTACATCTCCTTGTTGAGAAGTCATTCTACACAAGCAACTGGATATTCAAATATGAAGGTGCACGTTTCCTAAATAGTGTGAAGTGTTGTGCAAAACTAGTAAAGATAACAAGTAAATACAACTGGAATTAAGATAGTCGGTAATTGATCGATTATCGAATTTCAGGGCTTGTTAATTTAAAAGTTCAGGTACAGTATTAAGTGTAAACCGGTCATTTTTCAGTTGACTGTTTTAATGTTGCTTTAATACTTTGCTTGAATCTGTTGATTTAGAGCACTTCGTTCACACAATCTATTTATGTCAATTATCTGTTATTAGCTAATCTGTCATTTGATGTGGGCGGTTAGTGACAGTATATTCGTCCCAATTTTCTGTAAATGTGGTATTAAACAGGTTGATTAATTTGCAAGTTAGAATGATCTGTGAAAAGATGCAACAATTCAAAGTTCAGCAGTTCAAAGCTCATGCAAAACACAAGTCTTGAGTCGCCAACGACCTATATGTTAACTCGTCCACGGCTTAAGGACTTTAAGGCAAGACAGGACAGGTCATTTCGATTTTAGGTCGTTGATGCCTTGGGTCGGCAGTACTTCAAGTCGTTAAGTTGTGTAAAAGAAGAAAGAGACCTCAGGTTAAAGCGAGGCAATTTCCCTAAGTCCTAAGTCGTCCACGACTCAAGGCTTATGTCGTGACAGGCTTAAGTCGTACAAGGTTTATGTCGTGACAGGCTTAAGTCGTACAAGGCTTATGTCGTGATAGGCTTAAGTCGTACAAGGTTTATATCGAATGAGGCTTATGTCATAGGTCGCAAGAAGCTACTAAACCATGACCATGCTAACATCTCACTCCATTGGACCCATTGACTTTTCTCCAAACCCGTTATCCTCCAAACCCGATAACCTCTCAATCAACTATGATTCTTATCCTCATTCCACCACACCATTGAATCACCCAAAAGCCAATTTCAGATCGCCAAAGCCTCGTCAACCTAATCAATTATTAAACCTGAAATACAGTGATCCCTCATCTCCATCGCCCCATTCATCTAAAGCTAAAGTCGAGCAGAATCAGGTTCGCGAACTGACAAAGCGGTGGAATTCGCAACAAAAACATTGCACGAGAGGATGGATTAAATACAAGGAGGGGAATTCCCGAATTAATGATGATTAAGGATCAAGAAGGAAGCAGGAGCACTTACGCAGTAAAGGATCAAGGATCGGTGATCAACTGATTGTTGAAAAAAGGGAAAAAATTGCCTTGAGAAAGCTCGGAGGAATATTAATGGCAGATACGACTTAGGGGATAGATAATGAATAGAGGGAACGACTCAAGCTTTTTATACCTCAGGGCAGTGGAACACGAAAAGGCACGCACGAGTTAAGATAAGTCGAAGTACACGACCTACGACTCAGGCGTGTACTTCGAGGGGCAAATGTTAACCCTTAATTGTATACGACTCAAGAAGTATACGACTCAAGGAGTATACGACTCAAGAAGTATACGACTCAAGGAGTATACGACTCAAGAAGTGTACGACCTAACAACTCGGGATACTGTACGACCTACGACTCAGGGTCCAGATGACTTAACGAGTTAACATGTGAACGAGTTAACGGGTTAGGGTATCAACGACTCAAGTATTGCACGACTTAAGTGGATAATACGAATCAACGACTTAAGGCCTGGACGACTCAGCGAGTTAAGGATTGTGCGAGCTAACGACTCAGAATACTTTACGACTTAACAACTTAAGGACCAAACGACTCAAGGGAAGTTCCGACCTAAGGTGTTAAGAAGGTCCACGACTTAAAGAAATTACCGACCCATGGGAGTTAACGACTCAAAGGACTTATGACTTAAGGAACTCACGACTTAGCTTAAGTCGTCCACGACCTAAAAGCTATCGGGTTAAAACCCAATGCCTGCACCGGTGCTACTTTCATCTGATAAGTCGGCCACGACTTATGATTCATTATAAGTCGATCACGACCTAAGACTTGACTTCGGCCAAGCCACAAACTGAACTCAGTAAGTCACCCACAAGTTGCTTTAAGTCAACCACAAGCCACGACACATCCTAAGTCGGCCACGACTCATCTTGAGTCGGCCACGACTCATGACTTGGCAGAAACCACTATTCTGAATTTGACTCCTATAAATAGACCACCACTTCCAACATGGGGGGGACTTTTGGCCATTCATTTCTTCAAGCGTCGTTACTCTGCCGAACTCTCAACTCCTTCCACAATTGAAGATCTCCAGATATTCGAGACACTACAACAAGCTTCGAGAGGAATTTCCTACATCCAACACGGATTCATCAAGTTTCATCATCGAAGTTTGAGCTAGTAGTCGAGATTGTCTTTGTGATCGAATTGTATTGTTTTGATAAGTGCATTGTATCGTCTTGTAATCAGATTCAGTAATAAAGAGATTCAAAGTGGACGTAGGCTCGATCTCAAGCCGAACCACTATAAACTGCTGTCGTTTACTGCTTTCTCACTATTTTACTGCTTAAATTATGTTCCCGTCACACGGGTGGTGCTTTCACAACTCAACCACACACACCGGGTGTTAGCGTTCACTTTTCAACGTTAACACCTATCGGTTGTTAATACGGTCCGGTTCTAGTGTCATCTGCCTTACCTTTGAGTCTTTGTTGACTCGTGCTTTGTTTTGTCCTTCGTGCTCGTTGCTCCGACGCATTAATTTGCTATGTTTTGAGTTTCGTAGATTTCTGAGTAGAAGAAGATTTAATCATTATTGTAGAAGTCGCTACTTCATTTTAAGTAAGAATGGGACGAATATCGGATAATTACCATAACCGCTAACGATTAATAAATAAAAAAACATATATAAAATTTGATTTAATATGAACTCTTTTTCTAATAAAAAAGTGGTCCTCATAATAACATATTTAATAATTTAAATAATTTATATAAGAGATTATATTATCAAGTAATATTTTTATAAGTATGAATGGATTTTAAAGACCACGGAATTGTTATTTTTAAATTGAATGAGTAATTGTATATGTATATATATAACTTAATTTTAAATTGAATCTTAGGATTTAATTTGATTTGAATTTGAATTTAAAGTTGAAATTCAAAAGATAGATATTTTAAATTGTTTTGGATTTTAAAATATATGTATAAACTTTTATTTATAAATTAGTTTTGTTTCTTTAAAAAGTAATTTATATATAGATAAGTATTTAATAAATAAGAAAAAGGCATTTTATTTACTTTTAAAATAAATAAAAACATTTGGTATCAGAGCCAGGTTGAAAATGAATGCAGACAGGCTTCTTGAATTGATTGCAGATTTGAAAAGAGTGTTTGCAGGGCTTTGTTTTGGTATTGAAATTTGGTTACAGGTTGATCTTTGATTTGTTTGAGTTTCTCTTGGTTTTGAAAAGAAAATAGAAGAAATGAAGTGAAGAAATGCATGTGTATATAAGTAAATTTATGATAAATAAAAATAAAAGAAAAATGAAAATAATAAAGACACTTGTCATTACATTGATTACTTAAATTACACATGTTATGAGGAGAGCACTACATAAACTTTTTTTAACCACGTTGATTATAAAATTATGCAAAATCAATAAATATTATAATAATAAATAATTTCGAACAATTAACATACATTAAATGCATATAACATAAATTATTAACTTTACAAAAATGCATCTTTCGTTTACTAAAATACATAAAATAAAATATAATGTTGATAAAAACCGAACGGATAATATTCGAACGTGGATGTCTTCGTATTCACACATCCATATCCATGTTTACGGATATCAGATATTTATCTGCTTTTCGGACATAGATGCAAACGAATTTCGGATTATTGAAACATCCATTTGACAGCCTTAGCACAAAGTCTTCTGCCACGAACAATGATAAATCTTACAAATTGTATAAACAATTAATTTCAACAATTGCACTTTTTTTTTACACAGCTAGCACACCCTCTCTAACAATGTAAACAAATATGATGTTTTCATGATCAGCTCCGATGCAAAATTCCAACTTATCGGACGCAATAAAATACTTTACAAATACATTATACTCTGTAATCAAGGAATGGTAGGAATACCATGCTGTTGAAACCATTCAGGCATGTGAAACTTCTCATATAGTGCAGGTCTTACATCCTTCTCCAAGGACAGTTGCTTTAGCAAAGGAAACAGAACTTGAAGGAGCTGAAAAATGATTGTTAGTAGCATAATATTGAGATAATTTGTAATATATTGGTAACATTTGCTGCTATTTGATGTGATATATCGGTTATAGTAGTCAAGTATTGTTATTTAGTAGGAAAAGTACATAAATATATCACATTACATTAAATTTTTGGGGTATATATAATAAAATTCATATAATTATATTACCAAACAATCTAACAGTTATTTGAAATGATAAAAAGAGAATATCTGCATCTTTTATCACTGTAAATGATATTGCTTGCTAACAAACATTACCGATATCACTCTGATATTATCCATAATTTTCAAATACCGGATATTGATCATTCACCGATATTTTACCAATACTGGCATTAACTACTTAAGGTCTTAGTTTTTCATGATGTTTCATACCTGTTCATCATAGGGTTGCCCTGCAGAAAATGGGACACATGGTATTCCATTTACTGGTTGGAGTATGAAACTGAAGGGATTATTATCTACAATAACAGTTCGGCTCAGGTCTTCTGATATGCATGCTAGATCCTTGACATGTTCGCGATGCTCCCTAGAAAAGCAAAGTATACAGTACACAATCACATTAAAGTTACAATGTCAAGTCATCATGTTGGTAAAATAACATGAAACTCAAACCACGGAGATAGCATAAATCACAGTCCTGGTTATCTGGATGTACATTGGGATTGATATAAATTTCCCAGGGTTCATTTACTGAATCCTTTGTTTTTATAGCTAATTAGGCTTTTTTAGAGTGTGTGTGTGTGTGTTGTGAGTGTGTGTGTGTGTGTTGTGAGTGTGTGTGCGCGTGCTATAGGGACATATATAAATACAAATTTCCTAAGAATTTGAATGTAAATTTGAAAGCATCAGCTTCGCTAATCGCTAAAATGATAAAAAATAATGTTAAGATCATGCTGAATGAATAATGTGCTAAACTTGGCAAGAAAATGAACACGTCAAATCGAACTAATTACATTGCATCGGTATACAAATTGTGCATTCTTCAGCTTCAACATTTCAGAATGGTTATAATACTCAGAATCCCACATAGAATGCTCAGTTGGAAACAACTTGGGAAACTGTATGCAACAGTACAAGTTGAATTACAATTAAGACTTCCCTCCTCCACACTCGTAATGACACCTTCTCAAAAATTAATTGTCTAACACCAACACTTCCCACTAAAAGTTTCAGATTATAAAAAATAAAACACTATGTTAGCCTTTTCAAATTCCTGGTAAAAATCTGTATGAAGTAAAATCAGTATTTTTGCGGGCAAACAGTTTTATCAAGCCTAGTTAGCCATCATAAAAATATGTATAATGATGATAGAATCGCATTTAGGTACTCTAAATACATTCAATGAGTGTTACTTGGCAACACAATTATAGTAGTATCACAAAAAAAAAAGCGTTATAGACTGAGGAAAAATATAGGTTTAATTAAGTTGTAGGTTTGGACAATCTTCCTATATAGGATGAGAAGCCACTAACTAAGTTCTGAGTTGTAGGTCTAAATTGCCGCCAGGCTTCCAGAAAACCCATGCACTTGTCCGAAATGATGTAGGGTTCAGCTTAAACATGATATTTAATTTTAGACGGTCATGTGAATTAGTGTATGATCCACGTCGGTGCTCTGTAATGTCAGATGCACTTTCTGGACATGACAAGCCATCTTAAAAGTACAAAGGAAGGAAGCAAATTCAGTTTGACAAAATTACCATGATACATCCAGGCCTGCACTTAACATCACTTAATTATATGCCCTGGCTGATGCCACTAATATCCAGTCAAATGTTTCATTAATCTATCTGCTAGATATTTAGAGTGAGCCTGCAAATCGCTATGCAAAGTTTGTTATGCAGCAACAGCTTACAGGACAGTTTTGTAAGAGAACGGTTTCTTCTAGAATATGATCTTTTTATTTGCATTTTCCTTATTCCAACAATGCCAATGTAATGACAGCTGTCCTTGTTTGTTTCGCTAAAATTGTAACGACTTGTTATAATATTGGATGAAATGCAAATAGGCAACAGGCTATTATGAGAAAATACATCTTCCTCCCTTAAAATTCTGCTCTCTTTCTTCTCTCAAATCTTGCTTCTTTGCAAAATAGAAACTTAACCCAACATACCACCATACCGTTTGTTGCGTCATTTTAATGATAATAAGCTAGTATTGTATGTGATTAATTATTCTATCTTCATCTAATTGAGCTTATATTTCTATCATAAAAGTAAGCACCAATTTTAACACGAAGACTGTAAAGTTAAAGATAGCATATGTCAGTTTCATTCAAATTTACAGCCAGATTAGATATATTTTCTAACGGGTATCAAGGTAACTTCTCTCAAGTCATTGTTACATTTTCTCATTTCTCTTTGCACTGTGTGAAATATGATATTGTAGTTTCATTTAAGTTTAGATACAGCGACCTTTGCAGGAAAATTGTTCCTCAAAGTGACTTATAAAAGTTCATTAAGGAAGTGCAATCAAGTTCAAAATTAGCTTGTTGCAAAACAAATGGATCATTAAACCTATTTGGTAGCTTCACTGCAAAATATTTGAGCCATACGCATTAAAGCAAGAATGATTTAAGTGCACATAAGTGATTAAACCCTAATACCTAAGAAGTAACTTGTGAAATAAAAGCAATTGATCAACATAATATATGTTGGCATTTGTTTATGTATTGTTGACAAACAAGTTATGCGTAGGGCTGTCAATGAGTATCCGAGAAATCCAAAATCCATCCGACGTTGTATCCAAAAAAATTAAAAAAATATCCGAAATTCAAAAAAAGGATACGGATATGATAGTAACCACATCCGAAAATTATCCGTCAACTTTTATCAAGAGAGCAGTTGAGATTATGCATATTCAACTATATAAAATGATTGACATTTACTGTCTTATTATGGTAATAATTCATATTATGCATGTATAAATGAATAGTTGTTATCCAAAAGTGATTATTATCATTGTATTTTTTACTTTTTGTATTTATGTTAGTACCATTCCTCAAAGGGTTCATAGTAGACCAAAAAAATTCATTTATTTTTTACTTTATTAATTATGAGCATAGTGGATAAAGATCTGATGTGTGTATCTGTGGATACAGATATCCAATAATGATTTCAGATTCAAATATGGCACTATCCGCATCCGAAAGTTTCTTTTGACGGGCCTAGTTATGCGAGCTATATTTATTACTGAAGATCCAAAACATAATTTTTATTAAGTATAGAAGTGCTCAATTATAACTAGTACAGAAGCAGCTTAGCAGGGAGTAAAACAGCAGGAAAAAATCTATAAAAAAAAAAGGAATCAACGTCGATTATAGTTTAGGCATGTCAACGGAAACTTTTGGATGTGGATGGTATCATATCCGCATTCGAAATCATTTTCGAATACCGAATATCCGCATCCGCGAATATGGACGAATATCGGATAATGATCCAATTCGCCAACGATCGATAAATCAAGAAACATAAATTTAAAATTTTGGTTTAACATAAATTTTTGTTCAATCCCATTGATTATAAAATTATGAAAAATAAACATATCATGGTAATAAATAGCTCTGAGGAGTTAACATGCATTAAATGCATATAATATAAATTACTAATTTAACAAAACAATAAATACATATATACACACATAATATAAGTTATAATCTTGACAAAAACCGGATGGACAATTTTCGAATGTAGATGTTTTTGTATCCGCGTCCGTATAAGTTTTCCGGATATTGATTATTTATCCGCTTTTCGGGATACGAATACGCATGGATTTCGGACTTTTCCGAATATCCATTGACAGGCTTAGTAGCGTTACACGTTTGAATGGACCTATAAAATGAAGTATAATCATAACATGGCTCATTCTAGTAAAGGAAGTGATGCATAAGGAAATGTATTGAACTTATGCACATGAATACTAACAGTTTATTTAAGTTTACCACAGGGATGTGAAATTTTTGAACTTACGTGCTAACAGTAGATGGTCGGTATAATCTAAGAATAAACTTCTTGTCCACATCTATTCTGTCAACAAGAGGTCTAGCATAACCTGAAACAAATTTAGCAAACAACAGTCAACCTTAACAATCTAAAAAAGAACTAAAACATCAACAAATAAATTGCTAAAACCTTCAAGACCAGCAGTAAATAAAACAAGGTCTCCAAATTCACTAATCTTCTGCAAGAATTCTCTTAACCCTGGCCTCTCAAATACAGTTACATGATTTACTCTAGGGTTTCCTTCAGGATCTTTTTCTGAAGACAAGCACTCAAGCTCAAAACAATTAACTCCAGCACCGATCGCATGATTTTTAATTACGTCAGGAAGGCAAGATGTCTCATATGCACAAACTAATGTCTCATCTAAGTCCAAAACAATCTGCATGTATTAAATCCATCAATTTTTTAATCAACCAAGAGGGGATATCCCCAAATTATCGTTTTGAAGCTATTATACTTATTTATGGTATCAAACAAGACAATAAGACAAGTATGTAAATAATTAGGTCAAGTTCACCAATTTGAAATCAATAATGTTTCCTGTTAGATAAAATTGTTATGATAACTGTAAATTTTCTATTATCATACTATTACTGGTCCATTGTTATCATTTTTAAATTAAGTCAGCATACTAGTATAATTGGTACAATAAAGATAAATTTACTATTTGTAATGGTATTCTTTCAAAGCCAACGGTAACAGTAATTTACCAATCTATTTATATCGTTAACTTATCTTTTTTATAGATTTTGTCAAAGGGAAACAATTGAAAAGATTTAGTTTAGAAATTTAGTTAAATTATGCTAATTACATTATTTTTAACTAAGTGATAAATGAAATGTATAATGAAGAAACAATACATCATAAAAATACCATACCATCCCTGTTGTTAGATGTCAAACATGCATAAAAATAAAACCATAAACATATAGAGTGATTCAAAAGGCATAAAGAGCAGATTTCGTATTCTGGTGTGATGCTTGAGTTTTCTAGTGCACATAACCTACAGTATATATTTCTATTCAGACCTTTATTGTTTTCGGTGAACCATCATTGTTTTTATTTTTCATTTGTTGATGGGCGCTGCCGAATTTTGCTTCGTGCGAGGGGTAAAACAGTAAATCATCTTATTCGGTGGAGTCCCAAAAACAAAACAAAATTTGTGGAGTCGTCCTAAAAAATTTTTTGGTGCATAAAATAGACCTTCACTTAAAACAATGCCAATTCACATAGCTTGCAGCCAAATGTGCATTTTAAAAAGTTTTGACAATCGCTTCTCGAAATGACTTTAAAAAACAACTTCTGATCAAAGTAGCTTACACATCCTAAATCTAATTATGATAAAAGCGAGTTTTAAGTCAAGGAAAAAATGTGGTTTCAGAACAATTTATTGGAAAGTTACCGAAAATTTAAAGGGCAAATTTTTGAAATAGGTCTCTAGAAAAAACTTATTAGAAAAATAGGATTGGGTAGAAACTTGTTATGAAAATAGGCCTATTTTGTTTCCAGACCAGTAAACATGCGCATTCTATAAATGTGCAGTGCAAGTACACTAGATTTTATTTATTTTTAATAAACAAAACTAGCGCATTCCGTAAATGCGCATGTACAGAATGCGCATATACATTTTCAGCCTTAAAGTAGACAGCCACTGTCATTCTTCCTCATTTCAATCTCTATCAAAACCTAATCCAAAATCCTCAATTCCAAAACTCAAACTCCAAACTCTACTTTCGTCCAAACATCAAATTAACCTATTTTTATCTCCAAACTGTAAGGAAATGGAAGAATCTTCTTCATCTTCTCAAATAATAGGTAAAAACTCTAAATTTAAATTTTGATTTGCAATTTTAGTGTACATTATTTTTAGGGTTATTATAGACGTATCCTAATGATTAAACTTGTTGATGTTATAATTTAGATTCAAATATAGATTAGTGTATACATGTGTTGAAATTTTATGTAATTATTGATTGAAAAAAAATTCATGAGTAGAGTTAAAACCCGGACCAATTAACGGAAGTGTTCTCTATCGCCAAAAGGAGCTGAAAACCAAGCACTCATGGAGGTATATTATTGCACTGGTTCTAGTTTATTATTGTACGAATAATGAGAATAAAATTTAAGTAATTTTGTCATACATCTGAATTTAATTGAATAGGGAGTTTCCACGATTAAAGCTATTGATCATTCAAGCAAGCTCAAAGTAATAGATTGTAAAGATCCCCGACTAGAAGGTAATTTAAGAACATCCGTTTTTGGAAAATATTTCAACTTGAGTATCTTAAATTGGACCATCATCTTATTACCGCCTTGTGTGATCGGTGGAGGCCGGAGACAAATACATTTCATTTTAGAGTTGGGGAAATGACTATAACTTTATTTGATGTTGAGAAACTTATTCGTATTAGGGCTAGCGGTTTTTCAGTGTATTTCGATGACTCTGAAACCAATTATATTGAGTTATATCGTGAGTTATAAGGTGTAACTCCTCCTCTAGATGAAATTGATCAAAGAATGAAATTAGCATGTGTTGGTTTAGACAGGAATTCGAAAATCCCCTTCCCGTAGAGGCAATGGATATTGAGATAGAGCAACGAACCCATGTTGTAATGTATTGTTTAAACTCGACTTTTGCAGATCATTCAAAAGGTCGATGTAATTTGAAGTATTTGTCGTTTTTAAAGGATTTCCAACAATTTGGTTACTATTCTTAGGGTAGTACGGTGTTTTCATATATTTATATAGCGAATGTCAGTTGTTGCGTTGTAGAAGTCCAAATCAATAAGTGGTTGTGTCTTTATTGCATGTATGTAACTTTCAAATGTATTTTCTTTGTAATTCCATATAATTATTGCTTGATATTGTTTTTCTATTTCCATGTAATTATAGCTATAGTCGTGGACGTACTTGACCATTGGACGACCAAATGTAGCAATCCCGTCTAATTTGGACCTTTTCCTTCCCTATGGTTGTAGGTGTCCATTATTATTTTGAAGAAAGCCTTACTATGATTATTGTAAAGTGTAAGTTTAATTCATTATTCACTTGTCTCGTGTAGATGGAACACTGCAAAACATTGGCTAGACCCCTAAAATGTTCTATTTTATCGTAATGAACTCTACTTACTACCATCCGAAAGTGTGACTTAGGATCCATATGCCTTAACTCTTGGAACAACGAACTATTTATTTGATCAGTATAGAGGTTTGTTGTGTAAGACTCAATTGATTTATTTTTTAGGATTTGAAAATTATTGTCTGGATCGGGTAGTGAGACAATTTGGATATCTTTCTCAACATATTCCCGATCCGGTTGTTCCAATTATTGAAAACCCTTAGGATTGGAGTGAGTTGATTAATGAAACTTTACATTTATGGAATGTGAGATTTGAAAACATGGTTGTTAAGCGAAATCCTCTAATTCCTTGTGTGAATATGAGTATTGGTATTGGCAAATAACTCGCCGTTTCATACTGAAACAATCTTCCAGACGCCTGGTTGCTTACATTCCTCAAGCACCATTGAAGCGTGATGTTAGCGGAATTTATAGTGCTCTCGAGATGGTGGATGTTATTGAACTCAATCAATTTGAGCCCGATAAGGTGAAAACAAAATGCTTTGGGCTCAAAGATTTACTCAATACAATTTTAGGTGAAAACATGTTGCATCGACCTTCTGCGCATCCAAGGTTTTAAATATCGGATTTCGATCACGTTTCGTCTTGGAATTTTTACACAAGTTATCTCGTATCGGGAGAGATCTCGGACGAGATGAGTACATATCGGGTGTACATCTCGGATTGACATCTCGGGTCTTATAATGCATCTCGGGAATATCTCGGATGTACTTATGTGTCTAAAATTGATGTGTCAAAAATTTATTTAACGGTTATAACTTTCTTTGTAAAAATAAAAATGGTAACATACCTATTTACATGGAAAAAGGAATATTTTTAAAAGAGTGGTAACTTGATTAGCTTAATTGATTTGGTAATGATTGAACATCCTTTTATTGAACATAATAAAGAAGTGAAACCTTTCACTATGACTCATTAAGGTAGGAAGTAAAGAATATGTTCAAGAAGTTGGTAAATTATAATTGGATTGAGTAGTTTCTTTTGAATCAAAATGAAAATAAAAAATATTATGCAAAATAAAAAAAATGTATAATTTTCGGGTGAGATCTCGAATTGAGATTTTGATTCATATTTCGGGTGAGATTTGAATATCTCGAACGAGATGAGTGTCGAGGGAGATATGGAGGAGATTTGATGTCTCGTCTCGTTTAAGTGTGAAAAGGAGATCTCGGAGGAGATCTCGGGTGATATGTAGGAGATTTAAAACCATGTGCGCATCATGTTCAACCACCTCCTTCTACTCATGCTCAGGCCTTCTAGATCTCGTTTGGAAGCTAATGTCGAACAATGGGATGCTAATGTCGAAGAACAATGGGAAGCTAATGTAAAACCTCTCGCCACGCATGGAGAACAATAATGGCCACAATGGGAAGCTACAACCCAAACTTTTGAATATATAGAAGGCTCAACCTTCCAAGCACATGAGAAAATTGTATGTGGATCATCTCAAGGTGAATATACCACCACAAGCATACTCAAGAACAACCCGAGCCATCTCAAACGCTAGTTTACCGAAGGAGGGAAAAGAAGAAAAGAAATACACCATTAGAACTTCGAAGGCTTAAGGATTAGCTTATGTATTTGACTATGAATTTGCTTTTAAACATTGAATTTGCTTGTTTGGAATGTAGGAATATTGGGAATATTTGAAATTTATTTTTCTTTTGTATATATGAATCTCTATATGAATGCATATATGAACGTCTATATGAATATTTATATGAATGAATGTATGGATGCAAGTTAAGGGTGGGAAACAGCACTGTTTTTTGAAGCAGCAAAAAATGAATAGGCGCATTTGTAGAATGCGCAAGGAATATACACATGCGCATTCCACAAATGCGCATGTGTGTAATCCTTCATGCGCATTCAACAAATGCGCCTGTTCATTTTTGCAGCTTCAAAAAATAGTGTTGTTTCTCATCCAAGAATTCAAACATATATACAAACATTCATACAAACATTCAAACATATATATTCATAAAACCATAAACCTTGCATTCAAACAAAAGCACTAAGTTCATCGATTACAACAAGCAAGTCCATTACATAAGCAAGTCCGTAGTTCCATGCACATCCATTACAACAAGTTCATCGATTACAAGTTCTCTTATATCCCAAAACACCACATTTGCTACACCTATCTTGTCGGTTGGTATTTGATTAATCCATTGCTTCTTTGATTCGTGTGGATCATGGACGTCCTGAGTTTCTTCGTTCTGGAGGTGGTTTTATGTAAGGACCTTCATACGTTGTCCAATAACGACTATCTGAGATTGGATGAAACGTAGGACAATAAGAAGCGTTATAATTTGCAGTTGTATACCGTGGTGAAATAAAATAATCATATGCTTTATTAGCACCTCCGGATCCTCGTGAACATGCTGCTAAAACATGTGAGCAAGAAAAATGTTCCAATGTTGGCATATTACACGAACATGTAGCTTCGTTATCCCCAACATTTACTGCATAATCGAGCATATGCAAATTTTTCACTTGTCATTCCGTATAGCTATACCGTTCGATGTTCAAATGTCTTGATTCTTCCAATCTTGCCTTTGCAATTGCTTCCCACTTTGGCATCAAACGTGACGTCAACAACTCCTCTTGAGTACAACATTCGTAGAAGTAGTGGTTAACACGATGAAAAGTACATGCAACCAATGATCTCACGGGTAAGTTCCTTGTTCCTTTTAATACACCATTGAAACTTTCGAACACATTTGTCATCATCATGTTAAATCTCATTCCACCATCTCTACATAGTGTCCAATTTTCTTCTTGGTCTTTCAAACTTTTTTCGATCCATGCATCGACTTCGGGACCAACAAGCTTAATTTGCTTTCGTAACTCCTCATATTTCACTACTTCGTAGGCAACAGCCAAAGCATGTAACAAGTTTTGAAGAACATCCGATCCAAATTCAGCTTTTTTGAAATTGGCTTTAATGTGTAACACAATACCGATGATGATGATGAGCGGGCCAACCTTCAATTAATGCATGTGGAATTCCTTTCATACAATAGAAAACAAACATGATACATCTACTACGCAAAGATGGAATATGTTTCCATATACGACTAATAAACCACTTCCATGTATTCCATGACTCGGTTGGCACAATAGCAAATGCTAATGGATAAAGACACTAATTTGCATCAACATCTGTGGCAACAAGTAAGGTGCCTAAACATTTCCCGCATAAATGAGTGTCATCAATGGAAAGTATTTCCATTGGGCAACAATGGACAAAACCTTCAATTGAAGGCCCGAAAGCCCAAAAAGCAGCATCAAAAACACCTCGAGTGTGAATGACGTCAAATATTGTTCCGGATTGCTGTTTTGCACCGCTTTAAGATACTTTGGTAATTCCGCGTATGATGTACCTCAATCACCATATATCATTTCTAAAGCCTTTGATAACCCTTGGCCAAGCCTTTGAGTAAGTAATTTTGATGTGAAACATATTTGACATTGTTTCTTGACCTGTATTTGCAGTCAAAATTGTATTTGATTTGACTAGTGGAAGTATCTGCTACAAATAAATTTAGCAGTTGTTTGACGATGGTTTGAGTTGATGGTAGGATTTAGACAAGTGTGGTCGCCTCCATACGATTTAATTTTCCACCAATTTTGAGATTTCTTCGTCGAAAGATGAGCATGTACCCTTCAAGGACAATTTTCATTAATGTCACGTCGAACCGTATAGTCATTAGCACGAGACTTGACTACTCGAAAAGAAATCGAACATTTAATTGCCCATTCACTTATTTGTTCGATAAGTTTTTCTTTTGATTCAAAAATCAACCCAACTCGAGGACCTTTGTCAACACATTCTTGTCCAAAGACCTCCACGTCTAATTGAGCACTCTCCATAATTGATCTAGCCGTCATTGTTGCGGTACATAAGTCATCAACTACAGGATCTTCCATTATTGTATTTTCGTCATTAGTTAGCTCTTCGAGCGGTTGAGTATCGTCATATATGGGTGCTTCGTTATTAACTTTCATATTTTCAATCCACATTGTATCTTCTTCTATTGCACATGCTACTTGCATACTATCCAGTTGCCCTTCACCAACATTTGCATTGTCAACAAAAGCATCGTCCTCCTTCATACAATAGTTTGATGCTTCTCCAACTTCATGTGTTGTATAGCTATAAAAAAAATTTGACCCAACATATAAACAATGTACTTAAAGATAATTCATAAATTTATAATTTGAATGCTAACCAAGTGGGTGCTTGAGAATGAATTGGAATACTACCACCCAGATATTGTCTTTTCAAAATTTGTTACGGGTATGGAGTCAACCGTTGAATATCATGGCTCTTCGACATTAACAATTTTACATTTTTTTAACATATAGCTCTCTCGCTTTCATTCCAACAGAAAACATCGAATTTGTATCTTCATCATCCTCTACATCAGTAGCGGACGAACCATCATCTCTTACCCATTTTGTTACTAGCTTTATATCAAACTTACTAGGGTTTATTTTTGTCACATCGTATATATTTTTCTTAAGCTCTTCAAACTTACAATATTTTTTTAATTTTTTATCCTTTTCTTTTCCCATCAACATAGTTAGGTTTATCGTCATCTTCAATCGCTAATTCGCCATCATAGTAATATATAATTGAAACGGTAGACATTATCTATACACTTTTCAAATAAAAACCTTTTAGCAATGAAAACAACTATAGAGTATAAAATTGCATTACAACTAAGAAAACGATGAACTAAAATACAAACAATTTAGACATGAAAATTTTACTGAAAATAAAACCCAAAAAATTTATCTTCAAGATATTTACTTGATTAGAAGATGGATGATGTTGTTGTAGATTTTACTGAATATTTACGGTTTGGAAATGAAAAGTACATGAGTTTGATGTTTGGATGGAAGTAGAGTTTGGGGTTTGGTGCTTGGGGTTTGGAATTGAGGATTTTGGGTTAGGTTTTGATAGAGATTGAAATGGGAAAGAATGATAGTGGAGTCTACTTTTAGGCCTAAAATGTATATGTGCATTCTGTAAATGCGCATGAACAAATATGTACATGCGTATTTACGGAATGCGCTGGTTCTGTTTATTTAAAAAAACTAGCGTACTTGCACATTCTGTAAATGGGCATGTACAAGTTTGTTCATGTGCATTTACAGAATGCGCATGTATACTGACCTGGGAACAAAACAGACTTATTTTCATAATAAGTTTCCACACAAGCCTATTTTTCTAATAAGTTTTCTCTGGAGGCCTATTTCAAAATTTTGTCCAAAGTTAAATTTAGCATTAAAAAACTGTTGTTTTGGAAAGCGTTATTTAGGCCAGGTGTCATTTGCAATTTGATAGTTCCAGTTTACTAGAGACACGCATTAAACCCAGGTTTTCCACAGCCATGGTTATTTACACTAGTAACAATACTAAATCCATCATGCCAATCATACCACATACTGTGTCGTAATCCAAAACCAATAATGTCAATCATATCAGAAGCAATGCCAAACCTCCTGTTCTATCACATTCTAGACAGTATTAAATTTCTGATACTAATACTTTTTTTTCCTCATAGGATGAGACTTTACTAGACATATAAGGGTAAACCATGGCGAAAACACAAAAGTATACAAAGGGTTTGGTTTTGGAACATGAAATGAGAAAGAGAAAACGCAAGAGCATTTGATTAGCAAACACATTGTTAGAAAGTAGTGAACATTTGATAACATACAAAAATGAATCAAATAAATCTCTAATTGAAGATCTTATATAAAAAAGAGATTTAATATCATCATATGAAGAATGTAAATTAATACTCAGGAAAAATCTAAAAGCCAAAACTGCTTTGACCGTAAACATATTAATTGTAGATAAACTTAAAGAATATGAACAAGAAACGCAAAAGCACTAAATGGATAGAATTGAAAAACAGTTATATAAAAAAATTTAATGAATATGTAATGAAAATAACAAACTGAAAATTTAACAATGATGAAAATAGGCTATGGAAAAATATAGCAAACAACATAAAGAAAATAGCTAAATAAATTTTGGAAAAAACTGAAGGGGAAAATCATTAAGAGGACAGTTAGTGGGGAAGAGGTATTATAAGCTATATACTTAAAAATGTTTTAATACATGGCAAAACAACAATAGGAAGATGATCCAGACAACCATATATGTGTGTGTGTGATATAAGCATTTTGTTCATACGATAAGCCAAATATAAAGGAAAAGGAAAATTATATTTATAAATTAGCTAATAAAGGATAAAATAACTCAAAATTTGTACTAAAAAAATCATAAACAATAATATATTGGCAAAGGAGAAAGATATACCAAGTATGTGGCAAAAAAATATTTTGGCCAACCGCTTAAGGAGAAAACCTTGAGAAAGTAGAGCAAGTATACAATAACATAGCATCGAATAACAAAATAAAAGGCAGAAGTTTAAGAAACAATAAAAAACATGAAAAATTAAAACTGTAGAGCACATATGTACTTATAGAGCCCTGAAAAGCATTGGAAAGTAAGGAAATTAAATGACTTGCAAACTCATTTACTGAAAAATTAAACTAACGAAAAACGTCAAACTAATAGAAAAAGAGCATGACAATAGCAATCATTAAGAACAAAGAAGATATTCGGAGTTATAGTAATTACAGAGGAATCAAACTTATGAGTCGTGCAATTAAACTATGAGAAGGAGTCATAGAACAAAGATGAAAAGAAGAATAATCAGTATCAAGTAACCAGTTTGGTTTTATGTCACGTAGTTCCACAATGAAACAATACACTTAATGAACCAATCCATAGAATAATTGAGTAAACAAACAAGATTTACATATGCTATTTATAGATCAAAAAAAGCATATGATGAGGTACTAAGTGACAAAGTGACATGATTTATCAGACTTGGAGCAAAAGAAAATTTCAATGCACATAATAAATAATTTTATTCAAGAATGAAAACTCTAAGATTAAAAAATTGTTTGCAACCAGACTAGTGAATTTTTTGGTAAAGGTAGGGTTACATTAAGGATTCATTGTAAATCCATATGTATTTGTTCTTGAATAACATAACAAGTAAACTTCAAAAGAATATACTGTGGTGCATGATGTTTGCAAATGATATAATGTTAATAGCAATGTTGTAAAATCATTAGACAGACGTTAGGCGGTTAGTATGCACTAGGGATTAATCGTTTAGGTGTGAATTAATCGAGGATTAATCAGAGCTAGGAATTTTTGACAAATCGTATATTTTGGATGAAATTTTAGTGTTTTATTTAGTATTGATTAATATAAATTGGTATTTTCGGGATTTTAAATGTGCTTAGGAGTAGCCAAGGAGGCAAAACCACCTAATAGTAGCACATTAATGCTTATACGTGGCAGTGAACCTTATATAATGCATAACCAATGTCACAATCATGGTTTGAGATTCCGTCCGGCATGCTGGAATTCCAGCCATTACAGCCCAGCTCCGGCAGTGACCGGGACGGAATTGGATGGATAATCCGGTTTCAGATGTAAGCAGCAAAAACTTGGCCAAAAATCGAAAGGAAAAACAATCGTTGAGCAAGATGAAGTCAAGAGTAAAGGATAAAGATGGGGCCGAGCCTTTTGGCCTGATTTTTTTATTTTCGTAGCCATCAAACTTTCAATTTGGGATTATGAAGTTAGGGCATGGGTTCGGTGTTTGGGAAGAAGCATATGACAGAGAATTAGAAAGAACGTGATGAGAAGAAGAAGATGGAGTTTCTTTTTAATATTTAAGTTTTTAGATGGGCTGGACTCTTTTGAGTTAATAACCATATGAATAGTACAACTAATTTATATGAACAAATTGAATTAATAAAAACGGTAAAATACTTGGTTTGTATATTTTTCATTAAAGTATGTATTTTGTATGTAATTCAAAGTATATGCTATAATTTATGTTAGTATTGAACATTTATAAGGGTATTTAGCTATTTAGGTTGAAAGAAGTACGGGAATTTTCAGACCGCATTTAATTTGGAATTACCGAAACGGAACCGAAACTTAAAAACTATCTATGTCCAGAACAGAAATGGAAAACTGAATTTTGAACCTTGGTCAAAATACATGTTTTAATTCTTTCATGAGGCGATAACCTTGGTTAGGCGGACCTAGGAAAATCGCTAAGCGGTAAGGCTCGTCTAACGCTTAGGGTGGCTAGACGGAGACTTAGAAGGATTTTTACAACAGTGGTTAATGAACACCTCAAAAGTAAAGGTGGAACAAGGCAACAAAACGAGAATCGAAGGACTGAAAATCAATATGGCTAAAACTAAGTATATGGCTTGCAAATTAAGTAAAAACACGAGTTAAGATGATAGCGCGATAAAACTACATAATCGAACGATTGATAAAAAGATGTGTTTAAATACATAGAACCAATGATACAAGAAGATAAAGAAATAGAGAATGAAAAAATAAGCCAGATTATCATGAGAGAATGAAACAAAAACAAGCAAGCAACAGTTTTAATGTTACAAGAAAATAACAAACAAACTAAAGGAAATTCAATCAAATGGTGATTGAACCAACTACATTTTATGAATCGGAATGATGAGATTCAAAAAAGATGCATGGAAAACAGTAGAAGAAACGAAAATATTAAGGATCAAAATCAATGGAAATGATGGTGACAAATGAAAGAGTGAGAGAAAATAAATAAAAAACTAAAAGTGACACATACAAATAAGAAACCTAGAAAAACAGATTTAGATAATATGAATATACATGCCGTAGATATTGCGATGCACTAGCGAGAAAAGAATATAATATATCTACACCGAAGGGGAATGACAAAAACATACCAAAATAACATGGAAAAAGGAATGTTGAAAATGATATAAAAATTATTTAACTAAACATATGATCCGTGATAGATTATTGAAAGTTGGCCGCAATCATTTAGGATTAAAGCAAGGAAGATGAAGGTGTTGATGAGACATTCATACATTCAAATTTCATCGCCCTAAGATCAAAAGAAGTACAAAAATTGAAACACATTTTGTTGCCCACTTTAATGAAATTGTCTAGTAATTTAACATTCATAATAAAAGTATTTCTTTATGAGTAACAATATACCTTGAGATCATGAACTTCATTTGTTTTTGCTTAGTTTTGATAGCTTACTTATTTCTCAATCTATCCCTCTCAATGTATGCCAAGTTCAAAGAATAAGAGGCTGGAATTGATATTAGTTTGATTCAGAATTATATATCTATGATTCTTATTCCAAAATTTAGGTTCTACTAACTAAAAGAGGTTATAACAAACCAATTTACTGATGGAAGTATGATAACTTTCTTTTTCGTATGTAGTATTCAATTTTGAAGAATCCACATAGAAAGAGAACAAACAAATTTTGACAGTGAAGATGTTTAATTTCATTCATCTAACTTTTACTTTTGTAAAATGGAATTCAACTTCGGAAAATCTATATGAAAAAAGGGACAACAAACAAAATTAGATGGAAATGTTTGGTTTCATTTTATTATTAATGCACTTGGGGTATCTGAGAATCGAAAAAGTAGAGTTAGCTTAACTTCACTGTGCAAAGAAGAGTGAGTGTTAAGTAGACAAAATTGTGATGTCTGCCACAGCACTCCAAAATAATATTAGATCTCTCCACCCATGGCCATTGCAAAAACAAAGGTATAATCAAAATAAGACAAAGCTTCAAAGCACTGATGGTAATGACCAAACAAAGTTTATCTTGCAATTTCCCAAATGAAGAATAGTATGCCATCTAACATTCCATGTATTTGAATCTTTCCAGCAATCATGACATAAGAATAAAATTGCTCAACAAACACTGCATTTCCTGGTTTGTAACTAATGGTCCATAGATCAGTTGACCACAATTTAATTAGAGCACATATTCAAGTAGCAAAATTTTACGTCAGATGACACATGTCAAGAGTTTATCAAACAATTGAATAAAAAGTTAGCAAACCGAGTTATTGCAATCTATCGGATTATAAATCAAACATTTAAACAATGGTAAATAGCTACTAATTACAAAGATCTCAATATAACTGAAAATAATAACAATAGTATTATAAATAATAAGAATTAGAGATACCTTGAGCTTAGAGAGAGAGACGTCCGATGGTGGCGGTGGCGGTGGCGGTTCATCGACAGGAAGAGGCTTGAAAGATAGCGAAGGGGTAGGACATAAATAAGATGAGTGACGCACCGATAATAAATGGGAAATAGGAGTGCCTTTTACGATCTGAATGAAAAGCTGAAAAATGAATCCAAGCCAATTTATTAGGGTTTTCCAAACTTGTATACGAGTTGAACTTGGATTTGAGGAGTATATAACTTCCGACGCTGTTGCTTGTGTTAGCTCCGGCATGAAGGAAGATGAAGAGGAGGAGATGAATTTGGACGATGATTAATGATTGGACCCTTCATGATAGAAAAAAGTTGTTAACCGAAGTGGTGGGGCCCACTAGTTTTGGTTAAATCAAGCTGCAATCAAACCTTTTTTATGTTCACCATGTAATTTTACTCAATTTTTTTTCTCTAAGCAGCAATTTTAATAGTAATATATGACAAACAATCTACTAAACATGGCCTCTAAACAATTTTTTTATATATCAATTTTTTTTTTTTCGCATTGTGAGTTATCTCTTGAAACATAGAATTTAATTAACATTGCTTGATTGGAGATGCTCTAAAGATAAGTACATTATTCTTTAATCTCCAACCTCCACAACTTTGATTCATCCATCATTTCCACAGTGTCATGTGTCATTTCTTTTTATTTAACATTTTTTCCAAAGTTTATTTATGCGTCTTGAACTTTTATTTTATTCTGAAAGTGTCTCTTTTTATCGAATTTGTTGCCCTCTAACTTTCACTTTAAACAGTATATTACCAAAACCTATGCGCGATTCTTGCCTATAAACCTTTGTTCTTGGTAGTAGACTTCGATTTCCTTTCAATCTCTTCGCTCGATTTCTTCCTTTATTCTCCCTCCCTCGCCACCCCTAATTCATTCCATAATATTCCTTCCAACTTTAAACCACATTTAGAGGTGATGTTGTTTATTTGTGAACCATGCTCGGTGGGAGCATGGTTCTTTTACAGTTAACGCTCAGCCCGAGCGTGGTTCTTTGACCAACCACACTCGATCGGAACATGGTTTTATTGTGCTTGATGCACCGGTGAACCACGCTTATATAGTGCGTGATTACTCAATAATTTGCGCTCATCTCGAAGGTGGTAAATAACATCGGACAATTTTGGAACATTGACAACAACGGAGGTGAAAGGAGGAAATCGATGGAAGATAACCAGCCTTCTCATGGGGTTTTATCCATCAGTCTAAATCATTAGTTATCCAATAATAATTCAAATAAATATAGTTTATATACAAAATTAAAATGTTAAAATTAAACATTACAAGGAATATAAGAAAATGCAATACAGTATACATTCTACCACCCCATGATTATTTTTCCAAAAAAATGCATATGTATCGAATAAAATACAATATATTACATATCATACAAAACCGAGCACCATAATCATGATCACTAGTCCAAAGTACATCAAATATATGTTCTCGTCACAATACAAATTTACATGCAATAGAAACATTACTTGGATCTCAAATACAAACGATAATCATGTATATTATTTGTATTATCTTCACGTCACTGAGCTTCACTATACCTTATTATATGTACCTTCCTTGCATCCAGACATGTTTCTCATGGCAAACTCATTTAAGATAATTGTAACGATCCAACTTTTCAACCATCGAATGTCGACATTAAATACATTCACAGTGTTTGTGTGTCGAACACCCAAGTACCGGAAAGATAGAAAGTTAGGGTAAAATTTAAAAAAAAATAGAACAAGAAAAGAACACAACATCAGAATCTCACAATGGAACGGTAATATATAATATTGAAGTAACAGTACAAAGCAGTACTCTAATACAGAAATATCAAAGTTATTAAAACCTAAGTACTATCATCAGTCTGAATAGTTATAACAACATGTCCTCACATATGCTGATAAATATAATACCAGTGGAAATAGAATACCATGGAAAGTAATCATCCAGTTTTTCTCCATAAGCCCCAAAGCGTCCGTAGCTAAATCTGGAAACATACATGGCGCTCACCCGAGCATTATAAGAAACATCTGGATCAGCTTGGTAAACCAGCGTGAGAAACTCAAAAAATAAGGTAAACCAGCGTGAGAAACTCAAAAAATAAGAGTGACATATGACAACACCTTTTTAATAGCATACAGATTACCACAACGGTTTTTCCTTCAAATGAAACCAACCATTCATTAAGTTTTATATAGTGATATGATAGATAATGTCTAGAGTATAACACATAAATCATATCAAATAGCTACTGTGTGAATGCCACAACAATAATAGGTATACAATCAATACCACTAAGGCGCGTTCGCATGATGGGTTTTCCCATAGAGATCTCCTCAGTCTGATCGCATCCGAACTCAATGACCGGGATCAAAAACTACTTCCGAGCATCGTATATCTTTAGATAGGATATACTCTAAGGTAAACATAACTGGACCACCCTCAGCGTGTGGTCCGGGGCATATCAACTCACACTATCAGCAATAGATAATCATCTCTAGATATGGAGTTGATATACTCTTGAGGTCAGCTAAACCCCTCTAGCCATGTCCCTTCTCTGTTTTCTGTTATTTTCCGAATGTCGAGGCTATGTTCGACATCTCTCACAAGAGTCTTCATCACTCGAACAAAACACGAATCTCCAAATGGGTTCCATCATCACGAACGGATTACGATTCACTACATGGATTCGAGCATCTCGAACCTCCACATAGATTCCCCATATAAGTCCTCCGACAAATGCTAACGATGTCCTCTCTCTTGGAATACTCCTCAAGATAGACAGTCCCACACAATAGCATCATCTAAAATATTAACGTTGACATTTCCCTTGGACTTAACCTTAGGAGAGACAGTTTAACTCTATAACATTCCACTTCACAACCGCTTCAAGAACATAGACTGCGTATATGGTTTTGAAGTGATTACGGGTTTTGAGTCATCTCATATAAGTACACTCTTCCCATTTATTGGACTCTCCAAACCAAACGATGAATCCACAGCTAACTCAATTCCGGTTCTTTCAGAAGTAAGCGAAAGCTAGAGACGTTTCGTACCAGTACTTCTCTCCGGGGGTTCTTATTGGTATGAAATCGCGAAGCCTTTCAATAACTTCTTAAATTATATTTGGTCAAGTTCGATAATCGACTAATTGATTATCTAGTCAAAACAATTTCTTATACAAATCAACATCCGTACGCTTAACTCTTTTCCGACATTCCAACTTAACTATTCCTCGTCTAAGAGTGAAGCAGATAAGTTGGACCAGTGGTTGCATCAAAGCCTTGCTTGGACACTTCATTCGTGAATCTCACAAATAGATAAGTCTACCTCGTCGGCTTTTAGTGTTAAGTAAAATATTAATAATTTCCATAAGCAAGTAAGAAATCAACACAATTAACATGTTTTCGATATTTTTCGACTTACTATTACTCGGCCAAGAGGGAAACTAGTAAGTTAGAGCTCCATTGCTCCATTCCTACTCGACATCGATCTTAACCCTTACAAATAGATAAGCCTTACTTCATCGGCTTTTAGTGTTAAGCATAGTTAATTACTTTAATCAAATAATTAACCATTTAGCCATTAAGAAATTCTTAACCCTTTTTCGAAAACATTTTTATATACTTTTAAAATACTTATAATAGGTTTTAAAACATTTACCCAAAATATTACTTTAAAATAACAAGTTTGTAAAATCTATAAAACTTGGAAAAGAACATGTTTTCTATATATTTTAACAATATCCCTTCTTTAAAAATTCACAACTAATTCTTAAAAATTTATAAATATCTCAAACCACTTTTGAAATACTCTAATATAAGTCGGAAAACACTTATAAAAAGAATGAAATAAAATACTTAAATTAAAATATCTTTTCAAACCTTTTAAAGTCCAAAATCAAGTCTAAATGGGGCAGTTTTGCACAAGTGAAGTTTTGGCCACGTTTCAAGATGTTACTTAAATTTTTACTATTAAAGATTTTATTAGCAATAAACATACATATAACATTATAAATATGATGAGAAACCCTTAAGAATCTCTCTACAAACTTCTATAGAAATCGTCGAATACTAGACAATTCCAAACTGCATCTATTGCGATTATCGCTGTAAGTGCACTTTCAAATGCGAGTCCGATCTAAACCAAAGTCCATCTATAACCTATGTACTTTGTTCAAGGTCTTCTCACAAGTCATATAAGTCCATTCCAAGTTCGTTCAAGTTCATATACATGGTTCACAAGTGTCACTTACTTTCAAAGTAAGAAATTCAAACCAATGTTTTAACATATGTCAACAACAATTCGAATAACATAAACACAATCAAACACAACATAGATATTTTATATTTTCCATTCAAAGTGAGGTGTTAAATCAACTTTAACCCAACAAACAACCAAGTCCAAGAACCCAAGTCCAAACCCAAGCTAGCAACTCCTTATTCCTCCTCTTGCTTTTGCACTTGAATTTGCCTTCCTCTCCTATAATTTCTCACAGCCAAATCTTGGCGGAGGAGTATGGCTTTGTTTCTTCAACTTTTAACTTGATGGAAGGTATTATAATATCCCTCAAGGCTTCACTCCAAATTTGAGTTGATTTGGTTAAAGAAGAAGAAGAAGCCATTGATTTCTTACTTTAAGCTTTGTGAATTTGTTATTATAACTCTAAGTTATGCCTCTCCTTACATAGGCACAAGAATGGTGTTGCCTAAGCTTTCATTCACTCCCCACCATGCCATGGAAGCTTCACCTCCCATCACTTATTTTTTAAGTCACTTCTCCTTTATACTAATTACCATTATACCTCTCTCATGATAATATCTCTTATGCTAATAGAAGTTTCTAGAACATTCCAAGCTTTATGAAGAGGTGTGTGTGTTAATTAGTTCCTACTGTGTTCATTTGATCATTATATAAGTGCACAAAAGTTCGAACAGCTTATATCGATCGAAAAGCCATTTACCAATAAACCGATTTTCGATCATATTATCGATTTTCCATCGAAGAATATATTTTTGCAAACAAATTTCAAAAACAAGTTTCTTATCATTATTCATTAACTAAATGATGTCTGATAGGGTTATAAAATCATATTTATAACACTTGATTACATTTTAAAACATTTTGATATTCGAAGACGAAGTGTTCGAATTTCCGGGTCGCTACATTCTCCCATACTTAGAACATTTCATCCTCGAAATTCAAATAAGAACGATAATCAAAGGAGATGGAAGAACAAGATATATATATATAGCATACTACTTAAACAGTATACAAACTAAACTGCAACTGAATGCATACTAAGCGACTCCACCTCAAGTGGTGAGTACACTATAAAAGATGTACGATACTAAGATAAGAAGGAACCCCTAGTCTATAAGCAATCTAGGTAGAACTCCTTTAAACAGTCCTTCGTCTTCTTGTACCATCTCGAGCATCTTGCTCCTTGGCGCTTCTAACCTTAACAAAGGAATAAGCAAACAAATACTCAAATAGTATTCAAATTACTAGCAACCAGTGCTCATGGTTCACTTAGGTTCAAAACTCTCACATCGTCCAAGGACGATAAACAATCTATTAAGCATATCTTACGCTCAACAGCCTCAGGTCATTACTTAGACGATTATTCATGTTACCTCATAATAAATTGAACAGTCATTCCCCAAACTCTTCACAAGCCAACAAACATAGTATACAAATGTACTAAAGCATGTACAATGTACATATCCCATCCGTACACAATATCTGATCCGATCACTTACTCGATCACATAAATTTCACTTCCAAACTAGTATAGATCACTTGACCTCTCTAGTGTAGACTTTGATATGGTACCTTGATTAGAAACCTCCATTCTCCTTGCATTATGATATACTATGATAGGAAACATCGGGATCGTATCATGAATCCATATCAACTGTTTGCCGTTAAGAATCGAGTGAAAAATCCTTGTTAGGACTGGTGTAAGCCACCTCAGAAACATGTACTCTACTGGATCAAGAACAGTCATGCAAATAAAACGATCTACGTACAACTTACGTATTTATCCTATTGGTTTCTTAACTACACCAGTTCCTTTTTAATCATATTCATTTATACAAATAGTATGTCATCTAATACTAAATCATTTATGCATCATTTCATAAATCATAACTTCAAGTTTATACACCTTTTGTAACTTAAGTTCATACTCGTATAATACTCCACTGCATCCCAAGAGTATATACCAAAACATCAAATTTGTAGAAAGTATGATTAACAAATTTAAAATTTGTTTTAACTTGCTATCTTCTCAATTCAAGTGGTATATAAGCTCAACTTTATATTTTTAAAAACACCTAAGTACAAGTTCTATAACAACTCGAAAGTTCCCGGCTATCCAAAATTGCCGAAAATCCAATTTCATTTTAACAAATGAAAATTATCAAACAACATATCATACATGATGCACAAACCAAACTGTCCTAATGCCTAGGCTATATGTGTCCATGAAATAACTTAATAAGAGAAGTTTAGAACTAAACACCGGTTTTTCATTTCAAACCACTTTGAAATAATATATACATATAACCTCTATATATCAAATCATACTTTCGGGATTTAAATCAAAATCAATTTTACCAAAACCACTTTGTAGCATCCCACACTTAGAAACATGAAAATGAATGTCGACGATGCTGTAGTCATCACTGAAATTATTTTCAAGCGATAGAAGTGAGTTCAGTACATCCAAACCATACTCTTGGTATTTAACCAAAATCATTCCAAAGCGATATCAAATACTTCGTATAATAAGATTGAGTATCATGATCTTAATTTTCTAAACCAACTTCCCCAAATATTTACTTTCAAATAATACTTATTATTTTTTCCAAAATCCTAAAAAAACGTTTTCAAAGACATTGGGATTTAAGTTCTCAATTTTTTGTTTAAATCCTTTTTATTTATAATCCACATTTCATTAACCATGCTTATATAAAATTACTTACTTATATAAATCATTTCACAAATATTTATTTCCAGAATATTCTACCTTTCCTTTTGATTATAGTAAATATCTTTTATTAAATTTTAACTTCTAACCCAACATTATCATTGAGCGCCTTATAGTCAAACCGTGAAACTTAATTCACAAGGTATTCATTTCAATGTACCCACAATTACTGTCTACCAACCCATGATGTAGAAAGGTAAAACTGCTCATAAACCGGTTGAGTACAAATCAACAACAAATGATACTCAATGTTCCTAACATGCCAAGCATGACTAAGAAATCAAGGTTACAGGATATTAACTATGAGAAGTACTAATACCAAACTAATACAAATAGGTGTTGAAGCAAGTACAAAAGCTCTAGGTTGTTGTCCTATCTGAAGTGTCGTACAACTCCTAACTATATGAGCGGGTTGATGGCAGTTATAGCAAGTCCTTGATCCCAACTATGCCTTGGCTACCAGCAACTCAAACTTTGGTATTTTAGCAATCGGTTCTTCAACAACTTGTCCTCCTCCTTCTGTATTACAATCTTTAGCAAAGTGGCCCTTCTGCCCACACCGATGGCAAGTTAAACCAGAAATATCTCTTGGCAGTTGAAACTTCTGCTTGTTGCCTCTGGTCGGTGTAGATATAGACGGCCTTAGAGCCGAACCCTCGAACCGAAAAGCCATACTTATAATATCCTTGAATGTTCCTTGGATATGATCCGTCATATCCTTACATACCATGTTACACAAACTAATCCAAGCTTGGATTTTGATGATAGTCTTGGTGCCGTTGAACCTCTTCCTGCCCAATATCTCAAACTCGTGCCATATCGAAGCAAATTCTTTCTGTGGTCGAACCTGCACCACTTCTTCTACTACATCTCTCCCATCATTAGAAGCTCTAGCATCCATAGTTATTACTACCTAATCAAAGCAGAACAACTTCAATAAACTAAAGGATAGAGTTACTCCAAAGAGTTACGAAGAAAGAGATATTCCTAAGGAATAATTTGAAAAGTCTAGTTTTTAAAATACAAATATGCTCTCATATGTATAATACTCTCGACACATTCTAGGGTGTTGCTTACCCTATCTTTAATGAGCCATTCCCAACCAAAGCCAAGGTGTTCGCTCAACCTTGAGCTCTGATACCAAATATAATGACTCGACTTTTCGCTCCTTGAATGTCGACACTAAATACATCCATGGTATTCATGTGCCGAACACCCAAGTGTCGAAAAGATAGGAAATTAGGGTACAAAAATAGAACAAGAAAAGAAGAACACATTAGAATCTCATAATGGAACGGTAGTATATAATATCAAAGGAACGGTACAAAGGGGTACTTTGAATATAGAAATATCAGAGTTACTAAAACCTAAGTACTATCATCAGCCTAGACAGTTATAACTACTTGTCCTCCCATATGCTGATACATATAATACAAAAATGCAACAAAAGTAAGAATACTACGGAAGGTAATCATCTAGCTCTTCTCTATAAGCTCCAAAGCGTACGTCGCTAAATCTGGAAACATACATGAGGCTGACCCGAGTATTATAAGAAAATAACACCGGGATCTGTAACGACCCGATATTTTCAACCATTCGCATCCGCACATGTAGGACTTGAATTGCTCAAAATACCGCGTTGTAAATAAAAATTTGGCAAACTCATCATATAAGTAAATAAATAATCACAGATCACAGACACAGAGTAATATAATGCAGCAGAAACAAAGAAATAGTAGTTCATGAAGCTACTATATAAATACATTAGAGTTAAGTAAGATACAATAGGAATACCAAGATACAACAGGAGTAACAATATGATGATCAGGTACAACTCAGAATACAACTGGAATCAACTAGATAACAAAATGAATAGATATCTGGTTCTTCAAAGCAAAACTCCAGCTCCAAAGGTGAGTCTCAAAATGTTGTATCACTCGGTCTGACCCGAGCGTAAAGCAAAACACAAAACACTCGAGTCAGGACATACATACTTATACAATGTAAACCAACTCAAGTGAACTGTAATAAAGGTACAAGTAACTTAAAGAATCTTGGGATCGCTCATTCTTTAAGGATCTGTTAAACTATCTACTATGTAGTAATATTCGCTATTATAATAATGTCTAACAATAAAATAAACATACTTTTTAATAGCGTCAAGGGGTTACCCATATAGCCCTTAACACGTAATAGTCCCAGTAGTCTATCCAGTATTAGCATACTTCCAAAAATGGGGGCTACCCTCGATACTCCACAGGCTACGGGAGAAATCACAAATCGTAGTAAAGCTTTTATATGGTAGGTGACACGGCACACAAGGCAATGCCAGGGTAGATATACCAATTACGCATCCGGACTAATGGAAACGCATAGCAGCCACTACCGCTCCACCTCGAACAACACTCCCAAATCAAGGGGTGCACCCAAACAATCACAAAGTAATAGAATGGTATCGAAGAAGTGCGTCCGATTACAGGTGCTACCTCATTGGCCCGAGATCGCTCCTGTTTTAGCCACCTTATGCCAACTCACGGGAGTTGGGTCCATGCATATACCTTAGGATCGTCACCACCATCCTACTTCATTCTGGAAACTCCACCGCGTACACAGTTATCAAAGTGGTTTTCGGTATCGACGGAGAGTATGTCCATATCCAATCCCGGTCTCTTTAACAACCAATCGTTATTATAACCCGTGGTTATAAATTTCAAAATAGTTTATGTTTCAAATCAAAATACATCCTTTAAACCATTTCAAAATCATATCATTTATTTCAAAATAATAAATACTTTCAAACCCAAAACATATCCATTTCAAAACCAATTCAAAAATATATCATTTCCATTTCAAAACCAATTCAATAATATATCATTTCCATTTCAAAAATCAAAGCAATAATATCTCATTTAAATTCCAAAATCAAATCAATATATCATCTATATTTCAAAAATCAAAGCAATAATATATCATTTAAATTCCAGTACCAAATCAATATATCATTTATATTTCAACCCAAATTTCCAAATCACTGAAAGTTTCTTTCAATTTATTAAACTTGAAATATTCTTTTAAATCATCTTAAGTCAAACCACCTTATAAAGTCATATCCTTGAATCTTCAATTTCAATAAGATTCAAATTAATATATAATTTAAGACAATTCTTAATTAAATACAATTCCAATTAATTTTATTTCCAACCATAGTACTTCCAAAGTCATAACAATTCTGAAACCAAACTTTTTGGAACCAAAATACTTGGAAATCATAACACTTGAAATATTTCATTAGGACCTCATAATACTTAGAAAAATCATAATACTTCTAAATTAATATTCATTACCAAAGTTATAACATTTTAAGTTCATTCATTCAATTATACCAATTTCAAACATTGTATTTAACTCATAAATTCAAAGTGGTTTATACACAAATCAAAATAATTCATTTACACCATTTAAATATGAAGTCATTATACTTACAAATCAAATATTCAATTCCCAAAAATTTAGCCTTTTCTGAGCTCAATCATTTCACTTAAATACTTCAAACAATTTAAATTTCAGCTTTCGCAGCACTTAGAGAATGCTACGGTAAGTTACATTTAAAACAATTCAATTCAGCAAAGACAGCATTTAAAAACTACTGTAATAGTTCAGTTTTAGTTGAAAAATAGTTCAATTCAGAAAAGACAGCATTTACAAAACTGCTGTAATAGTTCAGGGTTCTATTTAAAGATTTTAGTTTAATTCAGCAAAGACAGCACCTGCAAAGTGCTGTGATAGCCCTTAGTTAAAATTCCTTTTAGTTTACTTCTGTAACTACAGCACTTACAAAGTGCTGCAGATTCATTTAGTTCAGATTTTAGTTCATTTCCAGAAATAAGCATTTCTGAAGTGCTACTAAATGAATTTCCAGATTTTAAATAGAATTCCAGCCATAAATAAACTTCAATTTAAATCATTTGAACTTATAGAAAAATCATATTTTTCCACATCAAAATGTTCATTTAAATACCTCTAACTTATGATTTTTATAAAGTGAATTTTTACAATAAAATCCAATTTTACAAAAATTAATTCAAGTGTACCATTTCCTTATTTCTTTCATTTTTAACAAATTCTCTTTACACTTGAATTTTAAAATTTCATTTCATAAACAAAACTTAATTTCAATTTTATTTAATTAACTTAAACTTTCATTAAAAATCAAATCACAAATTTCCAAATTAAGTTATGTTGAAAATCACAGTTTTTCCATTCATTTATTTAACATATTTAACACATAGAAAAATCATTTTCACTTTATTAAATCATTTTAAAAACCAAATTTAAATCAAAATATCAAAATTTACATTTTTAAAATACTTAAAACTTCCAGAAAAATATATGAAATAACCATGGGTCTGTATAATATTTTCTAACCTAGGTCAAGTGATACGGATAATATATCATTTCAATCCGAAATTTACAAAGAAAAATCCGGGTTCTATCATTTCAAACCCGCAATCCCAAGTTAAATAAAAATCACTCAGGCCTATCATTTCAGCCCATAATGAATTTCCCTTATTCTAAAGTCCGTTCGGGTATGTATCATTTCAACCCATAGTGATTCTATTCTACCGGGAACTTGCAGTGTGATTAACATAAATAAATAAACAATAAAATAAAATAAAATATAACAGATGATGTGACAAGTTAATAATAGGGTTTAACATCATATAATAAACATCACAGGCAGGTATAACATAATATAATTATTTCTTCACTTTCACTTGTTATCTATTCACAGTTATATTAGTATGAATGTCAGGTGTGATTACTCACCTTTCTACTCTGGAGTTAGCAAAACAAACACACAAACAGAAATCCGGAAAGCACGATACGACTTTTGATTTGAATGGAGAGAGAGCCAAGATGTTAATCTTGTATTCACAAAATAAACAAAGCCAAATATAAATATAAATATAAATACAATACAAAAGAATATATTGAAACAAATTGAAATTGAAATAGACAATTGACTCCACAAAGCTTTTAAACCATTTTTCCTTGATCTTCACTCAACTTTGCTCGACCACACATGTTGTTTGGCTCAGCATCAACATGATTTCAGGTGGTAAAGGTCTGGTTTGGGTTCACAAAGGCATGGTCAAGCAAGAATGTGAAGGGGTAGGAGTTACAAATGGAAGAATACAAAGGGACAAGGCTAACAAGTGGGTTTGGATGCATCTAGGCTCGACCAAAGGGGTCTATGGACTCGGTCAAAGGCTGTACAGATCTGGACAGAGGGGGAAGTGATGTCTAAAGGTGGAGCACTTGCTGGTGGTGGTGGCTATGGTGGTGGCCGAAGTCACAAATGAAGGTGGAAGTTGAACTAGGCTTGGCTATGACATAGTTTTGGTGTTTATGCATTGTTTTTGTGGAGTTTTGGGTCAAGGGGAGGTCACAGCCTGAATTGGATAGAGGTGATGGAGGGTTAGGTCATGGATGATGTGGGAAAGAGGTGGTGTGGTGGTCGAAGGTGATGGTGGAGTCTAAGGCCGAGCAAAGCAAGAGGGAATCAAGGCAAAAAAATAGGAAAAATCAATAGAAAAACAAGGAAGAAAAAGTAGAAAAAGAGAAGGAAGCCATTACCAATTTTCAGATCTGAAATGGCCGAAATTTTGATGAAAGTGAGATGTGTTTTCACGTGAAAAATGGAATAAAGTCACGGCTAAAATTGTGGAGAAGTTATGGTAGGAAATCAAAGGGGTGGAAAGATATAAAGGCAAAAATCAAACGTAACGTATGCCTATAATTAAAACAGGTAACGTATCTTAATTGATATGTTTCCTATATAATAAAGAAAGATGTATACAAGAAGCCTTCTAAACCAAATAAATACAAGAAACGTTTAAAAAAATACATTTTAAAAGATATGCCTTTTAAAGCAATAACATATATATATTGAAACTTCTTTCCAAGAAATAAATAAGGGATCTAGATGCTTATAAAATGTTTTAAAATAAAATATACATATATAACATGTCATGTTGCACAGGTAAACATAAATTTGAAAATGACATGACAAACAAATATTATTTATATAAATTAAAATAAACAATTTTGTTAAATAAAACAATTTACATATAATAGTGTAAAAAGCATAACTTTCACAATATTAATCAGATTTCAATGAAACGAAAAGCAGTATACTTGAATTTTTATTTACTTTCATAATAAAAGATAAAATTCAAAAATTCAAACTTTTAAATTTTTAAATTAAAAGTCAAAGTTTGACCACATTGACAAAAATTCACATTTCTGGAAAACATTCTATTTATTCATGTTTGGAATTATAATTCACATACAAATCAAAATTTATATTTAAAATAACAAAATTTATCCATTTTAATAAATAAAGTAATGTTTTTTAAATCAGGAAATTCAATTAAAAATAATTACAAAATACAGGGTTGTTACGGGTTACCAGGTGAGAAACTCAAAAAATAAGAGTGGCATATAATAGCGCCTTTTTGAGACCATACGGGTTACCACAACGGTTTTCCCCTCGATGAAACCAACCATTCATTAAGTTTTATATAGTGATATGATAGATAATATCTAGAGTATAGTACATAAATCATATCAAGTAGTTGGTGTGTGAATGCCACGACAATAATAGGTATATAATCAGTACAGCTAAGGTGCGTTTGCATAATGGATTTTCCTATGGAGATCTCCTTGGTCTGACCGTATCCAAACTCCATGACAAGGATTAGAAACTACCTTCTGAGCATCGCATATCTCTAGATAGGATATACTCTAAGGTAAACATAACTTGATCACCCTGGGCATGTCATCCGGGCTATATCAATTCCCACCGGTAACAATCAATAAGCATCTCTAGATATGGAGTTGATATACCCTTTAGATCAGCTAAACCCCCTGGCCATGCCCCTTCTCTATATTCTATCATTTTCTCGATGTCGAGGCTACGTTCGACATCTCTCGCACGAGTCTTCATCCCTCGAACAAAATATGAATCTCCAAATGGATTCAATCATCTCAAATAGATCACGAATCACTACATGGATTCGAGCATCTCGAACAGGTCTCGAACCTCCATATAGGTTCCTTACATAAGCCTTCCGACAAATGATAATATTTCCTCTCTCTAGGAATACTCCTTAAGATAAACAGTCCTACATGATAACATCGTTTAAAATGTTAGTGCTGACCTTTCACTTGGATTTAAGTTAGGATAGAAAATTTAACTCTATAACATTCTACTTCACAACCACTTCCAAAACATAGATCGAGTGTATTGTTTTGAAGTGATTATTGGTTTTGACTCATCTCATATAAGTACACTCTTCCCACTTATCAGACTCTCCAAAACCTATCGATGAATTCCCGGCTAACTCATTTTCGGTTCTCTCAAAAGTAAGCGAAAGCTAGAGATAATTCGTACCAATACTCCTCCTCGGGGGTTCTTATTGGTATAAAATCGTGAAGCCTTTCGATAACTTGTTATGCTATATTTGGTTAAGTTCGATAATCGACTAATCGATTGTCTAGTCAAAACAATTGCTTATACAAATCAATATTCATACGCTTAACTCGTTTTCGACATTCCAACTTAATTATTCCTTGTCCAAGAGTGAAGCCAAGTAAGTTAGAGCATCGGTTGCATCAAAGCCTTGCCTAGACACTTTATTCTTGAATCTCACAAATAGATAAGTCTACCTTATCTGCCTTTAATGCTAAGTATAGTATTGATGATTTCCATAAACAAGTAAGAAATCAACACGGTTAACATGTTTTTAACATTTTCCGACTTACTATTCCTCAGCCAAGTGGGAAACCAATAGGTTAGAGCTTATTGCTCCATCCCTACTCGACATCGATCTTAACTCTCGCAAATAGAAAAGCCTTACTTCATCGATTTTTAGTGTTAAGCATGGTTAATTACTTTTCAAACAAGTAATCAAATAATTAACCATTTAACCACTAAGAAATTCTTAACCCCTTTTAAAAAATGTTTGTATATATATTTAAAATACTTGAAAATGCTTATAACAAGTTTTAAAACATTTATCCAAAATATTACTTTAAAATAACAAGTTTGTAAAATCTAAAGAACTTGGATAAAAACATGTTTTCTATTTATTTTAACAAAATATCCCTTCTTTAAAAATTCACAACTAATTTTAAAAAATTCATAAATATCTAAAAATACTTTTGAAATACTCTAATATGATTTAGTAAACACTTGTAAAAGGAATGAAACAAACTACTCAAATTATATATCTTTTCAAATCTTTTAAAGTCCAAAATCAAGTCTAAACGGTGCGGTTTTGCACAACTGAAGTTTTGACCACTTTTCAGGATGTTACTTAACTTTTTACTATTCAAGCTTTTAATAGCAAAAAACATAAATACAAAACATTATAAATATGGTAGAAGCCCCTATGGACCTCTCTACAAAGTTCCACACAAATCGTCGAATACTAGGCAATTCCAAACTGCATCTATAGAGACTATCCCTATAAGAGCACTTTCAAATTCGAGTCTGGTCTAAACCAAAGTCCATTTATAACCTATGTGCTTTTTTCAAGGTCTTATCAAAAGTCATACAGGTCCATTCAAGTCCATTCCAAATTCGTTCAAGTTCATATATGTAACGGTTGCGACTTTTCGACGCTCGAAAGTCGACATTAATACCGTCCACTGTATCAAATGCCGCGCAATCGAATGCCGGAAAACCGAACCATTAGGGTTAAAAAGAAGAGGTAGAAGAAGACAGAAGAAAAGAAAGAACAGAAAAACAGAAATAGAAACAATATCAGAATCTCACATTCGCAGCGGAACAATATATAATAGATAATCACTAGTCTTTTAAACAAAGAACTATATCAGTTTATACAATACAACAATGAGAGTCAATATACAACTCAATACAACGATGGACAGTTATATAAACTTGTCCCCATACAGAATACACAGCGGAATAAATAACAAGTACGGTAGTACGTTTTGCCATCCAGCTCATCTCCAAAGCTCCAGAATATCCAGAATATCCTGATAACATAACTCTAGGCTGCCCGTGTGGAAAATTATGGGCACCCAGAGTTTAGAAAGAGAACAATAAACTCCAGGTCAGTCATGGTGACTGGTGTGAGATCGTAAAATAGTTATTTTCACAAAGAAAATAAAAAAAATTCGCAATGCTTTTGGAAAATGAAACTACCATAAGGCCTCCCACCACACACACAATGCAAACGCGGAATTGGAGAAGATTTCTGCTTATGATAGTCAAAAATGCTTACTACGAAAGATCAGTTGATATTATTATTAATGTCTAGTGTGGAAAACATTTCGAAAGTATAATATCAATCTTAGCCAGCATACAACCATTATTGTATGCCTACTATAGCTATTATGTTCAATAGCAGGTTACCGCCACATTCCATAGTAGGTTATACAACTAAAATCGTACGGGGTTTGTATTGTTTCTTTGGATTTCCAACAAATGGTCAGGCAAAGGAACTTCCTTACACCGAAATGGAAACGCCTCTGGAAAGACGCCCCGAGAACCTAACCGGATCTCTGCAAACACAAGGCCGACGCTACCTCACGCTGTACAGCTGTAACTAGGTAACTAACACACTGACGCTACCTCACGCTGTACAGCTGTAACTAGGTAACTAACACACAAGTATGCCATCCCCCCGTCGTTACCGACCTTTACCCGAGGATCCTCAACTACAAAGTATAATAAATGTGCAGCATCAACATAGGTAAAATATCTGGGCTCCATACCATGATATCACCTTTTATCCAGAAGGAAATGACATACCCTAGGGGCGCGACCCCTAAAAACCTTGCCGCAACATTCCTGTTTCGACCATTACCGGGTTGTGAGGCTCGACGAAGTCTCGTCCACAAAGCCACGCTTTTTCACAAAGCCACGCTTTTTCACAAAGCCACGCTTTTTCACAAAGCCACGCTTTTTCACAAAGCCACACTTTTTCACAAAGCCACATTACCAAATTGGGAATGTATCACTAGTACCATCAACTACATAACCTCTAAGCTCGTACGTCTCAAAGAAGGGTGTTAAGCTAAGAGAATAAATTCTCCGCCACCAACAGAAATGTATTTGATAGAAACCAGCTTTACATCTCAAAGTGTAACGTCAGACACACATCCATACAAGTCCGTTCCAGGATCGAACGGAACCGAAGGCACTTCCAAAGAAGCCCTTGCAATCCGGGCATTCACTAATCACGTCCGGACTTCCCATCATAAGAAGAGTGATATAAATCTCTATACCTGAGCAACTCGGTGCAAAGACATTCGACAGGTTGTCCTTTCATTTTCGAAAATACCCGGTCTTCACACCGGTCTTCAAATAATGTCCATTCACGACGTATCACTATTCGGAATGGGTTATATGACACAAAGTCCTCTCCCGGCTTAACCGAATAATGAGCGTTTGTTTTAAAAACAAATCAAGTGCCATTTCAAAGGCAAATATTGATAGTCGGTTATATAACTATCAACAAGATTCACAACAATCAACCAATTTAAATAATTTTCCCAAATTATTAAATTTCAAAATATCTTCACAAGATATATATTTTTCCACACTTCAACGTTTTGAAAACCAATTTCAAATCACTTTTCACACTTCATTACTTTGAAAACAAATTTCAAATCACATTTTCCACACTTCATCACTTTGAAAACAAATTTCAAATCATATTCACTCGTGGAATAAAATTCCCGATATTATTCATTTCCCTTTTTCTTTATAAATTCCCACTGTGAATTTAAATTTCCAAATATTCACTTTCAAACACCAAATCAATTTCAAATTTGATTTCTAGAAACTTATCACCTTTTAAATAAATTCCTTTATTCTTCCAAACCATCTAAAATTCCATTTTAAATAAATTTCCCAACTTTCGAATAATACTATTCAAAATCCATTTAAAAAAAATCTTTTCCCATATTTTGGAAATAATTCGATAAGATTTCAAAAATCAACTTTACGCTTTAAAATTCCTTCTTTGAAATTCAACTAATTCTTTTAAAAGAATTTACTTAAAATTTCCAACTTAAATTTCAAAAATCCAATTTTATTTATTTCTGGTATCCAACGATACCAAAAATACATTCAACTAAATTATAGCCTTCAACAAATTCAATCACAATATAATCATTCACAGATTATAAATAAATTATCACACAGCATATGAAACAAATTCATACAACATATGAAACAAATTCATATAATTTGAGGAATCCAGTTGGATCCCTCCAACCTGTTTCCCTGCATCCACAGATGTTAGCACAATACCAATTCCACTTCGAGGTGGAATATCGCGGTATATGGGATTTATAAAATATCATCCGCTATTATGCGGCGCATAGGGTCTCATCCGCTATATAATGCGGGAAATCAACAACTCCAATATATACATATTCCAATATATATATATTGCTATATACTACTACCGTATATACTATCATTCAAGCACACAATCAACACAATCAATAATTTTAAATATAACTATTTAAATTAAACAAAACCCTTTGTTTGAGTGAGAAGATCTCACCTTTGATTTTAATTCGCAGTCCATTTTCCATTTTGACCATTTCTTCACGGTTTCAAACCTTGTATAAACAATTATATGATTTATTAATATTCGAAGTAAATCGAATTATCAATTGCCATTTTAACAATTTTAACCAACTAGTGATTTCATTTTCAAACTAAAACCTTTAATTTAAACCAATTCCTTTTTAATAAATTGATTTAATTAAAAGTTAAATTTAAAACTAAATCCCTTTTTAACAAAATATTTTCTTTTCTGTAAACCACATAATCAGAGATTTACTTTACTGAAAAATCTTTTCATCCTTAATATATATATTCAAAATCTTTTCTATATATAATTTCCTCTTTTCCTATGTATTATATATATATACATATATATATATATCATTATCATACTAAATTTAAAAATAAGCAGCCTGTAATTCTTTCTGTGTTTTCTGTAAATATACATTATATATAAATCTGCATATATTATATTTCTTTAGTCACTGCATAAATAAATAGATATATACATATATAAAAACTTGATTTAACTGTAATTTGATACCATTTCATTTTTTTTTCTGGTTATAATTAAATTGAGATAAACACGATACCTTACTGCCAAACGTCGAACTCGCCTTCAAGCCCTAGCTCGGCTCGTGCCGCCGAATCGAGACTCCCACGCGAACGAGCTCGCGAATGCCACCACCACCGAAGCCCCAACAGCTCGTCCAGTCATCGCCCTGCTCGACTTGCCAAAACTCCCCTTGCCTCGCGCCTGCGCACGCGCGCACCACCATTCACAGTTCTCCCCTCCAGATCGAGTTGCCCTACTATCGAACTCCTCGACTTCTGTGTGCTGAAGTCGCGAAAGAAAGGAACGGCATCGCCTGATGCCTCGCCTCCCTCGATGTCGCGCGCCTCGCTGGCGAACCCCAAATCATATGCTCGAACGCCTGCTCCCACGAATCGAAGACGCGTAGCTTAATGACGTCGCGCTCGAGAATTTATTGCCACCATTTTTTTTCCATTTCTGAGATTGATTTCGAACGAAATGATTTCGTTTTGAAAAAGAAAAGGCTCGGCTGTGATGTTATTAAAAGAGGGAACACGGATATGAAAGGAAGTCGGCTGAATATAAAAAGGGAAGCGTGTTTAAGAAGGCACCGATGACATTGATTTGATCAATTGAAGTTTTATTTAATTTTCAACGCGTTTACTTATCGTACGCTCACACAACAACTCCAAATGCTACGAAAATTGAAATCCGATAATAATATATTATTACGGATCCAATGGAACTGGTTTCGTCGAATTCCGAGACTGTGCCCTGGAATGCTATTTTTAAATTCAATTTAAACGATAGAATTTCAAAACTGAACAAAACAGTTCCAAATCCAATTCTGAAAGTTCTATTACCTTCAGAATTATCAATATAAATTTCCTAAGCCTTTAAAATATTTTTAACTGGCTTAAAATTGAAGATTCAAATTTTTACCCAACTTTAACAAATTAAATTCAAAAATTTAATCGCCAAATTCATTCTTATATTTGAATTTCAAATTAAACTATCATTCGAATATTTAAACTCAATTAAATATTCACATTTCAAATGTCAAAAATTCAGGGTCGTTACAATCTTCCCCCCTTAAAAGAATTTCGTCCCGAAATTACAAGTTAAGAAGAATGTTCCAATACTCGTTTATCATTTTCCCAAAACCAAACAATTTTATCAAATTCTCAACCCAATCTTTTTATTAAAGATTCGTTATCACTTTAACTAACTTTACACAATCAACCATAAGTTCCAAATAATATGGTTTTCTTAACAATTCAAATTTAAATTCAAATTCAAATTTTGAATTCAAAATTTTCTCAAAATTTTCTAACTCTCTAAATTTCCGAGAAATTTCGCCAGCGTCTCCTTTGCGCGGCTAGCTCGGTACTACTACAAAATGTCCATACGGACTCCCAAATTCCAATAAAAAACAAAATGCCAAGTGGCAAAATCAGAAACTCATCAAATTTCATACTGAAATTCAAATACATACCTTATTGTCGAGCAATTTAAATTAACTTCAAAATCGAAAATCCAATTCCATTTTCCTTAGCCTTTACAATCCCTGTATATTTTACTGAACCATAATGTCCAAATTTACTTATTGGATTCCCAATACCAATTTTACTTAAGAATTTCATTCTTTATTTCTTAAGTTCAATATAAGTATTTACATACTTCTTATATTTATTTTCACTTCACAAACAAAGTTATATATTCATTTCCATTCAACTTTGCATTTTCAATTCCATTTGAATTCAATTTACAATTTCAATTCTATTTGAATTCATTTTATCTACAAAAATTCACTTAGTGAAAACTCGATATTCACTTTTTCCAAAGCTTTCAACTTCAACCAAAACAATGGTTTTCAATTTCTAGTTCAATCCCTACGTTTCCATTGCAATTTGAAAAATCAATTTTCCATTAACAAAAATTTTCCAAATTTTTTCAAATTTTTTTTCTAACTCCCAAACTTTTCAGAAAATTTTGGCGGAGTCTCCTTTGTACGGAGGAGCTTTTGCAATTTGAAAAAAGTTATAAATATATACATCGACCCACTCGGTCGGAAAAGCAAAAACAGTTCATATTTCCTATTTTGTATTGCGTAGGCGTACCTTTATTTAGCATTTTAAGCAAAGCGGCTTATTTATTTAGCTATTTGCGCAACCAATGCAGCCAAACGGCTACCAAAAACCTGCACTTACTCATTTTAAACACGTAAGTGACATATATAGGAAATCTATTTACATTTCACTTAATTTCAATAGTAAACACATAGTTTTCATAAGCAAAACACTCAAAATAATTCCCATAAGCAATTTATAAAATTTCAATACAAATTAAATTGCTTTCATCTAATTTACATTCAATTCAATGGTTTACAATGCAATTCCTTATATTCAATTCATTTTTTAAATGAATCTAACTCATATCCCTTTCAATTGATACAAAAGTCAATTTTTATTGGCTTTCATTAACTCATATAATTTTATACAATCTCGTTTGCGTCAAACGACAATCATTTCTATGCAAATTCAACGATATTCACTTAATAGAATATCCATTCTAGTTTATAACTAATTTAAATTTATACCAACTCAATTTATTTTAATTCCATTTCATTTCCAATTGATTCCATTCAATTTAATTTACATTCCATTAATCAAACAAATTTCCTTGTAAACAATTTCCAATTTAAATCTTCGATTTGATTTTTCATTTATCAAATCCATTCCATCTACTAATTTAATTCAATTAGTATATTCACTTATCCTTTTTAAATTTCAACTTTACATATTCAATTCATCCTGAATTTAATTTATCTCTAACAAGGAAATTTCAATTTATTTCTACTACTTGAATTTATATGCAAATTCAAATCATTTTTATTCAGCTCACAATTCAATTTTAATTTAACTAATTCAACTTCCAATTCATTATTTCATGAATTAATAAATTATCAAATTAGTTTACTTGAATTCAATCCATTTTATTTTATTTTTCTCCAAGTTTGGATTTCTACAACTTGATTCAAATCAAATATCATTCCATTTTTCAATTCTAATTTATTTATTCACAAATGTAACCTCATTTGTTCATTCACAAATCCATTCCTTTTCAATTTGAATCTTATTCCAATCAAACTTCAAATATTTTATAAGTTATCAACTTATTTACATTCCATTTCTTTTTAAAGAAATTCCAGAGTCTTTTTACAATTACTCACATTTCCTTTCAATTTATAAAACTCATTTATAAATTCACACTACCAATTTCATTCCACTTATGAATTTATTTCAAATATCTTCCTCTGAAATTCTATTTCAAATTATAAATCACATTTATAATTTACATTTACAAATTCCATTCGTATATGAATTTATTTCCTTATCTTTTAATTCATATTTATAAATTTCATTTGTCAAATGAATTTATCTTCAAATCTTTGGTTATACCATTATTTCTTATTCAATTTCCATATAACAATGATAATATTCAATATTATCTCTTCCTAACAACCAAGCAACCATATACTATAATAATTCATAGAAAATGATTTCTTTTCTATACAAAAATAGTTTTGGGTAAAATTATTTCATTTACCCTATTTAAAACAATATTGTGTCGATTTACCTTGTTTAAGAGTTTAGAAATCCCTATCGATTGCATTTGGCCAGACTGCACCGACCAGAATCTATAAACAATCAACCGATAAGTCAACACAATACAAAACAAATTTTGTATTCACTAACAAATACGCGCTCATATCTATTATTACACTCACACTCATTCTAGAGTACTACTGACTCTATCTCTAATAAGTAACACCCAACAGAGAGGGTTGTCGCTTAACCAATAGCTCTGATACCACATGTAACGGTTGCAACTTTTCGACGCTCGAAAGTCGACATTAATACCGTCCATTGTATCAAATGCCGCGCAATCGAATGCCGAAAAACCGAACCATTAGGGTTAAAAAGAAGAGGTAGAAGAAGACAGAAGAAAAGAAAGAACAGAAAAACGGAAACAGAAACAATATCAGAATCTCACATTCGCAGCGGAACAATATATAATAGATAATCACTAGTCTTTTAAACAAAGAACTATATCAGTTTATACAATACAACAATGAGAGTCAATATACAACTCAATACAATGATGGACAGTTATATAAACTTGTCCCCATACAGAATACACAACGGAATAAATAACAAGTACTGTAGTATGTTTCGCCATCCAGCTCATCTCCAAAGCTCCAGAATATCCAGAATATCCTGATAACATAACTCTAGGCTGCCCGTGTGGAAAATTATGGGCACCCAGAGTTTAGAAAGGGAACAATAAACTCCAGGTCAGTCATGGTGACTGGTGTGAGATCGTAAAACAGTTATTTTCACAAAGAAAATAAAACAAATTCACAATGCTTTTGGAAAATGAAACTACCATAAGGCCTCCCGCCACACACACAATGCAAACGCAGAATTGGAGGAGATTTCTGCTTATGATAGGCAAAAATGCTTACAACGAAAGATCAGTTGATATTATTATTAATGTCTAGTGTGGAAAACATTTCGAAAGTATAATATCAATCTTAGCCAACATACAACCATTATTGTATGCCTACTATAGCTACTATGTTCAATAGCATGTTACCGCCACATTCCATAGCAGGTTATACAACTAAAATCGTACAGGGTTCGTATTGTTTCTTTGGATTTCCAACAAATGGTCAGGCAAAGGAACTTCCTTACACCGAAATGGAAACGCCTCTGGAAAGACGCCCCGAGAACCTAACCGGATCTCTGCAAACACAAGGCCGACGCTACCTCACGCTGTACAGCTGTAACTAGGTAACTAACACACTGACGCTACCTCACGCTGTACAGCTGTAACTAGGTAACTAACACACAAGTATGCTATCCCCCGGTCGTTACCGACCTTTACCCGAGGATCCTCAACCACAAAGCAACAACCGCAAAGTATAATAAATGTGCAGCATCAACATAGGTAAAATATCTGGGCTCCATACCATGATATCACCTTTTATCCAGAAGGAAATGACATACCCTAGGGGCGCGACCCCTAAAAACCTTGCCGCAACATTCCTGTTTCGACCATTACCGGGTTGTGAGGCTCGACGATGTCTCGTCCACAAAGCTACGTTTTATCACAAAGCCACGCTTTTTCATAAAGCCACGCTTTTTCACAAAGCCACGCTTTGATCAACAAATGATCAACAGCACTTCGTATGCCACATTACCAAATTGGGAATGTATCACTAGTAACCATCAACTACATAACCTCTGAGCTTGTACGTCTCAGAGAAGGGTGTTAAGCTAAGAGAATAAATTCTCCACCACCAACAGAAATGTATTTGATAGAAACCAGCTTTACATCTCAATGTGCAACGTCAGACACACATCCATACAAGTCCGTTCCGGGATCGAACGGAACCGAAGGCACTTCCAAAGAAGCCCTTGCAATCCGAGTACTCACTAATCACATCTAGACTTCCCATCACAAGAAGAGTGATATAAATCTCTATACCGGAGCAACTCGGTGCAAAGACATTCGACAGGTTGCCCTTTCATTTTCGAAAATACCCGGTCTTCACACCGGTCTTCAAATAATGTCCATTCACGACGTATCACTATTCGGAATGGGTTATATGACACAAAGTCCTCTCCCGGCTTAACCGAATAATGAGCGTTTGTTTTGAAAACAAATCAAGTGCCATTTCAAAGGCAAATATTGATAGTCGGTTATTTAACTATCAACAAGATTCACAACAATCAACCAATTTAAATAATTTTCCCAAATTATTAAATTTCAAAATATCTTCACAAGATATATATTTTTCCACACTTCAACGTTTTGAAAACCAATTTAAAATCACTTTTCACACTTCATTACTTTGAAAACAAATTTCAAATCACATTTTCCACACTTCATCACTTTGAAAACAAATTTCAAATCATATTCACTCGTGGAATAAAATTCCCGATATTATTCATTTCCCTTTTTCTTTATAAATTCCCACTGTGAATTTAAATTTCCAAATATTCACTTTCAAACACCAAATCAATTTCAAATTTGATTTCTAGAAACTTATCACCTTTTAAATAAATTCCTTTATTCTTCCAAACCATCTAAAATTCCATTTTAAATAAATTTCCCAACTTTCGAATAATACTATTCAAAATCCATTAAAAAAAAATCTTTTCCCATATTTTGGAAATAATTCGATAAGATTTCAAAAATCAACTTTACGCTTTAAAATTCCTTCTTTGAAATTCAACTAATTCTTTTAAAAGAATTTACTTAAAATTTCCAACTTAAATTTCAAAAATCCAATTTTATTTATTTCTGGTATCCAACGATACCAAAAATACATTCAACTAAATTATAGCCTTCAACAAATTCAATCACAATATAATCATTCACAGATTATAAATAAATTATCACACAACATATGAAACAAATTCATACAACATATGAAACAAATTCATATAATTTGAGGAATCCAGTTGGATCCCTCCAACCTGTTTCCCTGCATCCACAGATGTTAGCACAATACCAATTCCACTTCGAGGTGGAATATCGTGGTATATGGGATTTATAAAATATCATCCGCTATTATGCGGCGCATAGGGTCTCATCCGCTATATAATGCGGGAAATCAACAACTCCAATATATACATATTCCAATATATATATATTGCTATATACTACTACCGTATATACTATCATTCAAGCACACAATCAACACAATCAATAATTTTAAATATAACTATTTAAAATTAAACAAAACCCTTTGTTTGAGTGAGAAGATCTCACCTTTGATTTTAATTCGCAGTCCATTTTCCATTTTGACCATTTCTTCACGGTTTCAAACCTTGTATAAACAATTATATGATTTATTAATATTCGAAGTAAATCGAATTATCAATTGCCATTTTAATAATTTTAACCAACTAGTGATTTCATTTTCAAACTAAAACCTTTCATTTTAAACCAATTCCTTTTTAATAAATTGATTTAATTAAAAGTTAAATTTAAAACTATATCCCTTTTTAACAAAATATTTTCTTTTCTGTAAACCACGGAATCAGAAATTTACTTTACTGAAAAATCTTTTCATCCTTAATATATATATTCAAAATCTTTTCTATATATAATTTCCTCTTTTCCTATGTATTATATATATATATATATACATATATATATCATTATCATACTAAATTTAAAAATAAGTAGCCTGTAATTCTTTCTGTGTTTTCTGTAAATTTACATTATATATAAATCTGCATATATTATATTTCTTTAGTCACTGCATAAATAAATAGATATATACATATATAAAAACTTGATTTAACTGTAATTTGCTACCATTTCATTTTTTTTTGGTTATAATTAAATTGAGATAAACACGATACCTTACTGCCAAACGTCGAACTCGCCTTCAAGCCCTAGCTCGGCTCGTGCCGCCGAATCGAGACTCCCACGTGAACGAGCTCGCGAATGCCACCGCCACCGAAGCCCCAATAGCTCGTCCAGTCATCACCCTGCTCGACTTACCGAAACTCCCCTTGCCTCGCGCCTACGCACGCGCGCACCACCATTCACTGTTCTCCCCTCCAGATCGAGTTGCCCCACTGTCGAACTCCTCGACTTCTGTGTGCCGAAGTCGCGAAAGAAAGGAACGGCATCGCTTGATGCCTCGCCTCCCTCGATGTCGCGTGCCTCGCTGGCGAACCCCAAATCATATGCTCGAACGCCTGCTCCCACGAATCGAAGTCGCGTAGCTTAATGACGTCGCGCTCGAGAATTTATTACCACCATTTTTTTTCCATTTTTGAGATTGATTTCGAACGAAATGATTTCATTTTGAAAAAGAAAAGGCTCGGCTGTGATGTTATTAAAAGAGGGAACACGAATATGAAAGGAAGTCGGCTGAATATAAAAAGGGAAGCGTGTTTAAGAAGGCACCGATGACCTTGATTTGATCAATTAAAGTTTTATTTAATTTTCAACGCGTTTACTTATCGTACGCTCACACAACAACTCCAAATGCTACGAAAATTGAAATCCGATAATAATATATTATTACAGATCCAATGGAACTAGTTTCGTCGAATTCCGAGACTGTGCCCCAGAACGCTATTTTTAAATTCAATTTAAACGATAGAATTTTAAAACTGAACAAAACAGTTCCAAATCCAATTCTGAAAGTTCTATTACCTTCAGAATTATCAATATAAATTTCCTAAGCCTTTAAAATATTTTTAACAGGCTTAAAATTGAAGATTCAAATTTTTACCCAACTTTAACAAATTAAATTCAAAAATTTAATCGCCAAATTCATTCTGATATTTGAATTTCAAATTAAACTATCATTCGAATATTTAAACTCAATTAAATATTCACATTTCAAGTGTCAAAAATTCAGGGTCGTTACAATATACATGGATCACATGTGTCACTTACTTTCAAAGCAAAAATTCAAACCAATTTTTCAACATATGTCGCAATTCTAACAACATAAATTCAATATATATATGTTATATTTTCCATTAAAAGTGAGGTGTTAACTCACCTTTAACCCAATAAACAACCAAGTCCAAGAACCCAAGTCCTAACCCAAGCTAGCAACCTTCTTTCCCACCTTCCTCCTTTTGCTTTTGCACTTGAATTTGCCTTCCTCCCCTATCAATTGCTCACGGCCAAAGCTTGGTGGAGGAGTGTGACTTTGTTTCTTCAATGTATAACTTGATGGAAGGTGTTATAATGTCTCCCCAATGCTTCACTCCAAATTTGGCTTGATTTGGATTTGGTTTGTAATAATTTTTCTTTAAAACATAAGAGAGGAAGAAGAAGAAGTCATCGATTATTTACTTTAAGCTTTGTGAATTTGTGATTATAACTCTAAGGTATGACTCTCCTTATATAAGCACAAGAATGGTGCTTCCTAAGCTTTTATTCACCCCCCCCCACCATGCCATGGAAGCTTCACATCTCATCTCTTCTCTTTTAAGTCACTTCTCCATTATGCTAATTACCATTATACCCCTCTCATGATAATATCTCTTATCCTAATAGAAGCTTCGAGAATATTCCAAGCCTTATGAAGAAGGGTGTGTGTTAATTAGTTGTTAATGTGTTCATTTGATCAGTAGACAAGTGCACAAGAGTTCAGACAACTTATATCGATCGAAAAGCGGTTTACCGATGAACCGATTTTCGGTCACATTATTGACTTTCCAACGAAAAATATATTTTTGTAAACAAATTTCAAAAAAACGTTTCTTATCATTATTCATTAATGGAATGATTTCTAACAAAGTTACAAAATCGTAGTTATAACACTTAATTATATTTCAAAATGTTTCGATATTTGAAGACAAAGTGTTTGAATTTCCCAGTCGCTACATGATAACCTAAGAGGTCACATAGAAAAACAAACGGGCGAGGAATGAGGTATTAGCATGAGTAATCTCCAAACATCCCTATTTTCATCACATTTAATATACATATGATATCATACTTGAATTTGTTTCATCTAAATAGACAATTGTTGACATAAATAACATCATAGCATAATGCAATAAAATTATGAATGCTGTTGTATAGTCCTCACCTACTATGTATAAGGTACACCAACCAATTTTTGGGTTCATGAATGCTCACCTTAGTTCACTCCCCATGTAATCCTCCTAACACTTTTGTTGTCCACCTACCTAAGCACATCACGGGGATGCTCACATGTTCCTCTTTTAAAACTCCATAAAACACAATGTTGAACATAAATAATAAACATCGAACATTACACCAAGCTCCAAATGACCAAGGATGACTAATGCTAAATGGTTAATGCTTTTCTCCTTACTAAAGGGAATAGCCAACCAAAATTTAAGGGTTAACATCATCATCAATTTATTGTTTGAATCTCCCGTTGGATTTTGGCATGACAACACATCTCCAATCGACTATGGGTCGACATTCCTCACATTACTTTTTATAGTCCATTGTTGCAGTAGAATAATCCTAAAGCTTAGCATCACTGTTTGAGGAGCTCTCTCATTATCACATAAACAACTAAACCAAGGGCAATCCCAGAAGTCTATAAACCAAATCATCTTCGCTCGATACTGAATATCTGCTTGTACCATTCTATGCCAAGGAAAACACTCATCCCTTTACGCACTTATAGTAGTTGTTTCTCATTACACCTAGTGAATGATCCTAAGGAGACACTATTCCTATCCAAACGTAAAACTATCACACCATGATTAAACCTCACTTTGTGATGCTCACGTAACGAGCTGATAGAGTTAGAGGTACCTTAGTGGAAATTCTTTAATTTATTGTAAATTATTAACTTTGTAATAAAATCTCGTTTGAAATGTGTTAACTCATATTTTAGTACCGACCTAAAACTCTACGACCTAAAGACCCCACGACCTAAGGACTTCACGAGTTTGCGACCCAACTGTTGAAGGAAGCTTGCGACCTAACTACTAAAAGGAAGTTGCGACCTAAGAAAGTTTGCGACCTAACCATTGAAGGAAGCTTGCGACCTAACGTGCTGAACGACCTAACTGGCATCTACGATTTAAAGACCTCACTACTTCGCGACCTAACTGCTGAAGAGACTCTGCGATTTAAGGGACACCACGACCTAAGAAAGTCCCCGACCTAACTACTGAACAGACCTTCGACCTAATTCCTGGAACGGCACAGCGACCCATCTTAGGTCGCTCGCGACCTACGACCTAACTTAGGTCGTACGCGACCTAACTCTGACCTAATGAGCTAAGGAGTTAACGACCTAAAACTTACCAAACTAAGTGGGTTCATGACCTAACTGCAGGAAGTAGCTTAACAAGCTAAAAGAAGAGAAGGGGGGCGCGACCTATCTTAGGTCGCTTACGACCTATCTTAGGTCGCTTACGACTTACTACTTCAGATAAAATCAAGTGCAGCTCCATCAATCCAGCTTCCCAAGTCATGAGAGGACCACGACCTATCTTAGGTCGCTCGCGACCTACGACCTAACTTAGGTCGTATGCGACCTAAGACTTGTGGAAAAATTTCTATCCAGAATTTCACTTCTATAAATACCCCCCTAACTCCAACGGCAAAAGGACTTTTGGCGGATTATTTCTGGAAGCGTCGTTATTCTGCTGAACTCTGAACTCATTCGACAATTGAAGATCTTCAAACATTCGAGACACTACAACAACCTTCGAGAGGAATTTCCTACATCCAACACGGATTCATCAAGTTTCATCATCGAAGTTTGAGCTAGTAGTCGAGATTGTCCTTGTGATCAAACTGTATTGTTTCGATAAGTGTATTGTATCGTCTTGTAACCAGATTCAGTAATAAAGAGATTTAAAGTGGACGTAGGCTCGATCTCAAGCCGAACCACTATAAACTGCTGTCTTTTACTGCTTTTTCGCTATTTTACTGCTTACTTCTTTTTCCCGTCACACGGGTGGTGCTTTCACAATTCTACTACACACACCGGGTGTTAGCGTTCACTTTTTAGCGTTAACATTTTGGTGCTTTCACTGAGAATTGAACTCAGGCGATCATTCACCATAGCTTCACGGAAGTTTGTTGAAAGAATTTCCTACAAGACCAGAAGTCTATCAGACATAATGGCTCCTGGAAGAAAACGTAAGTCTGTCAGATCTGATGATGACCGCGACAATACTGCCATTTCTCTTTCTCCAAGTCAGGCAGCTCCAAGCGTCGGGGTGACGCGAGAAGAATTAGATGCTGCTGTGTCCGGACTGTACCAGCAGATTGAAACTCAGAATAATCTGATGATGGAAAAGTTGAATGCTCTGCTCGGGGCTAATCAAAGACCAGTAAATAATGAAGAAAACATTGCTGATACTCTTCGCAACTCCGAAGGAAGACATATTCCTCAAGGGGGATCAGGTGCCGCTGAAGGGGTACCTCTCTAGGCTGAAGGATCTAGGCCATCGCCAGTTTTCCGTGAACATCTACCCGGACAAACTTCCGAGAAAATGGCCGAAGTCTACTCTGCAAAGTCACTAAGTAATGAGGAATATCTTTCCGGCATGATTCGGCAAATAATGAAGGAAAGCATGCAGAGAGATGAGGATGAGAGCGAATGGGGATTCGCACCGAGTAAAACTCCATTTACTGAGAGGATTCTGAAAGCTGAGTTTCCCAAAAAATTTGTTCCCCCCACCATTCCTGCTTATAGGGGAACAAGCGACCCAAATCAATTCCTGTACAAATATGATTGGCACATGACTGGCGCCAGAGCAACTGATGAGATTAAATGCCGATATTTCCCGGTATACTTGGAAGGAGTGGCATTACTTTGGTTTACCAAGCTTTCTGTGCGATCTGTTGACCAATTTTCCGATCTGACCCGAAAATTCAAGGAACAATTCAGATTGTACATTTCAAGGGCAAAGGATATAATATCTCTCTCAAGTCTTGAACAGAATCCTGGAGAGCCCATCAAATCCTTTCTGAATCGCTTTAACTTAGCCCTAGCAGAAGTTGAAAACGCGGAACCGCGAATGATCTTGACTTACTTAATGCGGGCTATTGACAAGTCAAGCGAGTTTGGAAAATGGTTAAAAATGAAGGAACCGAATTCGCTCGAAAAGTTCTACAAAAAGGCTGATGAGTTCATGCGCCTAGAGAATCTCTCCGCGTCAGCTAAAGTTGTGACAACAGTGGTGGAAAATAATGCTACAGTTCAGAACAAAAAGGAATCTGTAAATCAGAAAAGGGAGAGTAATGGTGGAAAGAAGCAGAAGGATCTCAAAAAGCCCCGCTTTCTCAAGCCTTCGGACTTTACCCCTCTGACTGATACACCGGAGAATATTTTCAACGCCACTAAGGATGCTGTTGAATTTCCAAAACCATCGGCAGTAAAAGTTGGGAAAAATGCTGTTCAAAGCGGAAGGTTTTGCAAATTTCATAACCAACCAGGCCATGATACCAATGAGTGCCGCCACTTGAAAAGCCTGATTGAAGAATTGTTAAGAGAGAATAAGTTGCAGCAGTACGTTAAAAGGAATAGAAAGGACCCGTCTTCATCTAACCAAGGGCAACTACCCCCAACTCATCCATTTGGTTCAGGAGAGAGGCCTGCTGAAAAGGAAAGACCTGTTATCAATGTGATCACGGGAGGACCTCATCCGGCTGGCAGGAGTTGGGGTGAAATGGAAAAGTATGCTAGAGCTTTGAAATATGCCCCAGCTGAAGAAAGTGTCTTAATCTTGGAAGATGCTGCACCTCTAAAGCAGCAGAAGACTTTTCATGATGATATTATGTTCAGAACCAGGGATTCTATTGATGTGGAAGCTCCTACTAAGGACCCTTTAGTTGTCTCTGTCGGTATTGGGCCGGCTATTGTCAGAAGAGTGTTGGTTGATAGTGGTGCCTCGTGCAACATACTCTTTAAAAAGACATTTGACCAAATGAAAATTCCAATGACAGACGTACAAGCTTCTTCGCACAAGATTGCCGGATTTACAGGAGAGCTGAAATAGCCAATTGGAACGGTGGACTTGTTTGTTGAAATGGGCGAAGGACATAAGAAGTTGGTTCGGAAGCAAACTTTTGTAATTGTTGATGGATTCTCACCTATAATGCTTTCTTGGGTCGGCCTACTCTTGCTGCTTTCAGGGTCGTCCTCGCTCCGTGGTGTTTAACAATGAAATTTCCCACTGATAATGGGGTTGCTGTCATTAAGGGAGATCAGAACGCGGGGCGAGAATGTTATCTTGTAGAGCTCCGAGAGGTCAGGAAAAGAGAAATGGGAAAAGATGCGGCAGCTCCGCTCCGCATCAAAGAACCAACCTTGTAGCAGCTACGGGGTGGCCCCTGTACCGGCGAACACAACAATGCAAGGAAAGAAATGGACCCCAGGAAAGCCAGTACAGGGGAGAATAGAGTGGTACCCGTGGAAGTAACGGTACCAATATCTGTTGACTCGAAAGACCCGAACAAAGTACTCAATGTGGGTTCACAGCTGAGCATAGCAGTTCAAAACACGCTGATATCATTCTTAAAAGCCAATCTAGACGTGTTCGCTTGGTGTCATGCTGATATGTGTGGGATCTCCCCAGAAATTGGTGTGCATACTCTGAACATTGATCCAAAATTCACGCCAGTGAAACAAAAAAGAAGAACCCAAGGCCCAGAAAGGTCGACAACACTAAAGGAAGAAGTCGATCGGCTCATGGAAAACGGCTTCATCAGAAACTCCACTTATCCAAATTGGGTTTCAAATCCAGTACTGGTTAAGAAGGCAAATGGAAAGTGGAGAGTCTGCATCGATTTTTCGGACCTAAACAAAGCTTGCCCCAAAGATTGCTTCCCGCTGCCCAGAATCGATCAGTTGGTAGATGGAACAGCTGGGCATGAGTTGTTATCATTTATGGACGCTTACTCCGGGTACAATCAGATAATGATGCATGAGCCGGATCAGGAAGACACAAGCTTTATCACAGATGTGGGTCTCTACTGCTACAAAGTTATGCCTTTCGGATTGAAGAATGCTGGGGCAACCTACCAAAGGCTCGTCAATGCGATGTTCAAACCTCAGATTGGTAGAACCATGGAAGTTTATGTTGACGATATGTTGGTAAAGTCAAAGAAAGCTGTAGACCACATGGGTCACTTGGAGGAAATGTTTGCGATTCTTCGAAAGTATGGAATGAAGCTCAATCCATTGAAATGCTCGTTCAGAGTAGAGTCTGGGAAATTCTTGGGTTTCATTGTGAGCGCCAGGGGCATCGAAGCCAATCCTACTCAAATCACAACTCTAAGAGAGGTCAAAGCCCCTAAAACGAAGAAAGAAATGCAAAGCCTCAATGGAAAAGTTGCTGCCCTGAGTCGTTTCATTTCCAAGGCCACAAACAAATGCATTCCTTTCTTTGATGCTCTAAAGAAAGGAAAGAAAAATTTCGAATGGACTCCCGAATGCCAGAATGCTTTCAATAAACTAATTCGTCATATGGAAACACCTCCAGTTCTGTCCAAACCTAGTGATGGTGAAGACCTTTTCATCTATCTAGCAATTTCATCTCATGCTCTAAGTGCAGTGCTTGTACGAGAAGATATGAAAATACAACGTCCAGTTTATTACATCAGCAAACGGTTCACTGGGGCAGAGATGAATTATTCGAAGATAGAAAAACTTGCCTATTGTTTGCTAATTGCTTCCAGGAAGTTGAGACCATACTTTCAAGCTCATCCTATCAAAGTTCTTACTGATCAACCTCTAAAGCAAGTCCTGTTTCGTCCTGAAACTTCGGGTCGTCTTTTGAAATGGAACATTGAACTAAGCCAATATGACATCACTTACCATCCCCGGAGAGCAATCAACGGACAAGCTTTAGCGGATTTCATCGCAAAATCTACCGACAAAGGTGATAGTGAGAACGAAATAACTGAAGGCATTCCAATCCAGTGGAAGTTGTATTTTGACGGATCAAGAAATGATTATTGTTCTGGGGCAGGGGTTGTGCTTGAAACCCCCGAAGGACGATCGTTGTGTTATGCATTGAGACTGGAATTTCCTTCCACGAACAATGAAGCAGAATATGAGGCTCTAATTGCTGGTTTAAAAATTGCCAAGGAACTAAACGTCAAAGTGTTACAGATCTTCAGCGATTCTCAACTTATTGTTTGCCAGGTAAAGAAAGAGTTTCAGGCTAAAGGTGGAAATCTGCCCGCGTACTTGTCAAAGGCATGTGAACTTCTCGAAGATTTCGATCATTATGCGATAAGTCATATGCCTCGGTTAGAAAACATGAAAGCAGATTCTCTGGCAAAGTACTCAAGCTCTGGAGAAGCTCAATTACTGGGATTAGTTCCTGTAGAAGTTCTGTCAGCTCCAAGCATTGGTGAAATGGATGTTGATTGGATTATGGCTGCGTCTCAAGAGCATGAATCATGGATGACTCCAATCAAAGAATACCTACTCAACGGTTCCCAGCCAGAAAGTTCTAAAGAAAGCCGAAAACTATTGAGGAAAGCATCAAGATATATAATTCAAGATGGCCGATTATATAGATGGGGATTCTCAATGCCATTACTTCGATGTGTAACCAAGGAAGAAGCCAAGACAATTCTAGCTGAGGTACATGGAGGAGAATGTGGAGATCATTCAGGTGGCCAAACTCTAGCCAAGAAAGTTCTCCGATATGGGTATTTATGGCCTGACATTAATCGAGATGCTGCCATTTACTCCCGAAAGTGCGACAAATGCCAAAGATTTGCAAAAATCCCAAAAGCACCTTCCACCGAACTCACACAAATGGTTAGCCCATGGCCGTTCGCCATTTGGGGAATAGATTTGATTGGACCTTTACCGATCGCTAAATCTGGAATCAAATATGCTATTATTGCTGTTGATTATTTCACAAAATGGGCTGAAGCTGAACCCTTGGCTACCATCACCTCTAAAAAGATGATAAATTTCGTAACTAAAAATATCATTTGCAGATATGGTGTGCCGCAGAAGATAATCACAGACAACGGCACTCAGTTTGAAAGTGAAGAATTCCAGGATTTTTGCAAACGGTTCAGAATTCGAAAAAGCTTCTCAGCAATGGCTCATCCGCAGGCAAACAGGCAAGTGGAAGCAGTGAACAAAATTATCAAGTCAACCATCAAAAAGCAACTCGAAAAAGCAAAAGGTGGTTGGGTCGATAAGCTTCCATTAGCACTATGGGCATACAGAACTACTCACAAACTGCGACTGGGCACACTCCATTTTCACTGGCATACGGATCAGAAGCAATGATTCCAGTGGAAGTAGAAGTTCCTTCACAAAGGAGGATTCATTTCAATGAAGCTGAAAATGAAAAGCTGCAACTTGAAGCACTTGATTTTCTTGATGAAAAAAGAGAAGAAGCTAGGCTCAGAGTTTCAGCTTATCAGCAAAGGATAGCCAGGCACTTCAACTCTAAAGTTCGCCAACGCAGCTTTGAGGTCGGAGACTTAGTTTTGAAAAGGGTCATGACAGCAACTGGTGTGTTTGGGCCAAACTGGGAGGGACCATATGCCATAGGCAGTAAACTTCTTGATGGCACTTTCAAACTCATAACTGTTGAAGGAGATCCAATTCCAACAGCCTGGAACAGCAACCACTTACGTCCTTATTTTACTTGAAAAGAGCTTTGCTCAAAATTGTAAAATAGTGATGAATGTATCAGTTGTATTGAAAGACATTGTAAATCAGTGCAAGTTAATAAAAGCTATAAAGTGGATGTAGGCCCGATTCTTGGCCGAACCACTATAAATCTTGTGTTCTTTACTATTTCATAATGCCTGTTTCATTTCGATATGTAAATACTTTAAATGTATTGCTAAAATGTCGATTCAAAATTGCAGGACATTAAAACAAGGCTTGCTCGTCACAAAGCCAAGCGACTTCTATAAATCACCTATTAAGCAAATACCAAGCGACAAAAAATTCCAGATTCAAATCCTAAACAAGAAGAACTTCACATAAAAAGTTGGCAACTCCACTATGGCAAGCCTTCGTTAACTGGTTATGATTGTCGATATGAACAGACATCCAACTAGGTAACTCGCGTTTGTCCCGTGAAGTTATTCAACAGTGAAGTCCACTTCTTCGGATAAGGCAATTTACTTGCAAAAGGAAAGAAGATGCGCTTGGAAATGATAATAAAAGATCGCTAATGAGCAGATGATGAGAAAACATGGCCAAGCAAACACAGAAGCAGCCAAAAGGAATTATGCCTCTCAATAAAAGGGCCGGTAGAACCACCGAAGGGACACCTTCCCAAGCAGAAGGAACAGGGCCCTTGCTAACTGATCGTGATGCATCCGATCAGGCAGCTTGCGTCCGTCCCGTGGATCTACTCGCCCCTGAGACGCAACCTTCCTGGCACACCAACCAACCGATGCTCCTTCTCAAAGGTTAACAAAGCCCTCTAACGAGGCACGCCAAAAAATGAAAGTTCTTCTCTCAATAAAAAAAAAGATTGGTGGAACCACCGGAGGGGCACCTTCCCAAGCTGAAGGAACAGGGCCCTTGTTAATTGATTGCGATCGTTTGTGCAAACGAACATCCAATCAAACAACTTGCGTCCGCCCCGTGGATCCATCCAACCATGAGAAAGTAACTTCCAGGCAATCAAAAATCCCTCTTCGGAGGCACAAGCCCTCTTCGGAGGCACACGCCCTCTTCGGAGGCGAAAGCCCTCTCCCGAGGCACCACATGCCCTCTTCGGAGGCACACGCCCTCTTCGGAGGTGAAAGCCCTCTCCCGAGGCACCATAAGCCCTCTTCGGAGGCACACGCCCTCTTCGGAGGCGAAAGCCCTCTCTCGAGGCACCACAAGCCCTCTTCGGAGGCACATGCCCTCTTCGGAGGCAAAAGCCCTCTCCCGAGGCACCGCAAGCCCTCTTCGGAGGCACAAGCCCTCTTCGGAGGCACAACTCTTCAGAGGAGCCCTCTTCGGAGGCATGTCCCAAAATAGAATGCTCAAACAAAAAAGCCTTCTCCGGAAGCACATTTCAACTCTCAAAGGAAGATTAACTTATTCATCTCGAAAAGTTCTTCCTAAAAAGTCGAAATGCTACAAAAAGACCTCTTCGGAGGCACACTTCACCGTGCTCGAAGTACCGAAAATAAGCCCTTTACTGGGGCACAAAATCAAAACCTTCTTCAGAAGCTCATTTCACTGTGTAGGAAAATCCACTTTTTAACAAATAAAAGTGGTCATCTCTGAAAGTTGAAGTGTTCTTCAAGAAAGAAAGAGAAAGTAAAAACTTCTCTAAAGACGAGATATACTATATTAAAAGCAGAATGATTACTTCCTTTAAAAGTGGAATAGTTATTCTCTAAAATAAGAGTATCAGTCTTGTAAAAACAAGAAATGTTGCAATGCACTTGTGGTATGGGGGCAACATTATACAATTCAGTTACATTAATAAAAGGAATATGCAAGCAACATACCGCAAGTTCATTGCAGTATCATGAAAAGTAGATGTGGAATAAATGCATTCTCAAACACAGACAAAAAAGTTTGTACAAGTAAAAAGAATCGTTTATTCTACACTAAAAGTGAGAAACAGATGCATTCTCACATACACAAGAATTTGTACAAGTAAAATAGCTATTTTATTCAATACTATGAAAACTTTTTACATTGTGCAGATCACAAAAAGAAACGAGGACCGGTACCCGCACAATCTCCGGTCGATACATGCAAAAAGCAAAAATAAGAAGTAGAAAATCCAGCTTGTTATTCCTTCTTCCCACCACCTTTGGAGCCTTTACCCGGCCTAATGATTAGTTTTTGAAGCCGTTGTGGACGGGTCGGGGGGGAAGGAGAAAGAGGCACGGCTGGATCAACTTTCGCTTCTTCTCCAGCGGAAATACTTTTCTTCTTCTTCTTCATGGCACGCTTCCCCTTCCTCTTCGAAGAAGATTCGCTCCTCGGAGTAGCAAGCAGTGTAGAAAGCTTTGTGTCATCGTCAATAGACTGCTCTGGGGTCTTCTCAGTGTCATCAAGATCCTCCGCCTTCTGCTCTTGCGAAGTGGCCGGATCATCCAGGCCCTGAAGAGCTTCAATTTTCTCTGCTTGTGATCCCGGTTGGGAAGCAGAAGGAGGAGTAACTTGGGAAGATGGAGGAACGACAACTAGAGGAGTGGAAGTTTGTGCAGTATTCGGTGCTTCCGCTATAGAGAAAAGAAGTTAAAATCAGTACTCTCCGGAAAAAGTAAAGATGTTGGTTCATTGACACTTAAGTAACAATTGAGAAATTCATCAAACTCAGTTGAAGCAAATAAGTAGTCTGCTAGACTTGGATCAACATCGAAGTTACCTGGAGAAGCTGGTTTGATCACATTGATTTCAAATTGCTCAGCTTCAATGTCGTCTTGAGTCTTTTCCTCGTCCTGAGCAGTGGAAGGCTCAGTAGCTGTGGTTTTAAGTTCGGCATTTTCGGGAGGTGGAGAATGGGAACTAGAGCCAATGTTTTCGGGATCGACCGAAGCCGGAAGATGGGCAGAGTCGGTTACAGTCACTTTTTCTAAACATTCTCCTCCCGCTGCATCGGCTCGCTCCCTAGCAAGTTGCTCTTTTCCCCTAGCAAGGGCGGCGCGCGCCTCATCATCCAGATAAGTCGCTTCAAGATGTGCCTCAGCGTATCCAGCACCTCCGAACATGTCCATTATTGCTTCACACACTTCGGCTAAGGTAGTCTCATATTTTGGTCCCAAGAATGAGAGACTACCACGCCCTAAAACGCTATGGATGTAAAAGTCAAATAGAGTAGAATCAATAATGGCTTTAGTTGCTTTATGAGATTCTTCAGCTGCAACTTGTCCAGCAACTGCTTCGTCACGCTCTTTCTCAAATTTAAGAAGTCGAGCTTTTAACATCTCAATCTCCGCGTTTTGGGAAATAGTTGTACCCCGCAGCTTAGCATTTTCTTTGCGGTATTTCTCATTAATGTGCTGCTCGGCTGCAAGCTTCATCTCGGCATCCCTTTGCGCAGCATGTGCATCTCGCACTTGCTTCTGAAAGACTTCTTCTTTTTGAGTATGCGATGCTGAAGAAGAGGCGAGATCTTCTTTAAGTCGCTTGACTTCAGATTCAAGCCTTGCGTTGTCATCCGCGATGCTCGTCATCTCCGCGTCGTGCTTCTTGCACCATTTATCCCATTCAGCCTTATCGTTCTCCAGAGTCAGCATGTTTTCGAGATTCATATGGTTGACTCTTTGAAGTTCATCAACAAGCTTTTGCCATTGCGATATCCTCTCAATGTCAAGCCTAACTGCATCATGATTTCTGAGCATGGCTTGTTTATCGATCAGAACTAGATCTAAATCAAAGCACACTCCTTTTAAGCACCAATTCGGAAATCGGCTTTGAAGTGTTGGAGGGCCATCTTTAACTTGATACTGGGGCCTGTTGATGATCGCTTGGATGTCGGATTTCTTTAAAGGAGGAGGGTCAGTCGGGATATTAGAAGAGATAGGAGCGTCAGTTTTTCCAGAAATTGCAGACGCGTCCGTTTCATCAAGTCTAACCCGTTTACTCGGGTCTCCAGCAGCATGGCCTTTCCCTTTATCATCATGATATTTCCTTTTATGGAAGTCATTGTCCCTTCTTCTCTGTTGCTCCTCATAAGCTCGCCTTTCTTGAGCTTTTCTAATTGCTCGCTCTTCGTCAGATTCTTTGCGAGTGGGGAGATAGCGTCCGTAATCATAAGAATCATGCCCTCCGTAGCGCCGAAAGTTGTCGAAATATGAGCCACTTCGCCCCATTGTAGAACCTGAAATTGAAGAAAAGAGACAAGTCTTAGAAATCTCCAAATTGATGAAGCAAAGTGCGTTTAAGTGCTAAGCATCCTAAGTGTGTGTGATGTGCGAACTACGTGTGTCAAACTACAAACCACTCTTTGGTTGGGGAGTGATAACAGATTGAGAAGCGGGAGTTGATTTTTGAGCCGACGAAGTTTTCTGAAAACTAGATGTCGCTTCAGTCACAGGAGATGTAGCTTTAGTTATATCATCTTTGAAAAGTTCTTATGAAGTGATCATCAGATCACTCAACCCTTCAAAGGTATCGTCACCATCGTGTTTTGTGGAGCTTTCTTTCTCGACTCCTTTATCATCAACTTTCTCGAAATGTTGAGAAGTTTCATCTTCTTCAATAACAGGAGAAAGTATTAATTTGCTGGATGACCCCACAATGTCGATAGGAGTAGAACACTTTACCAATGAAGTTTCAATGGTAAGTCCTTTCGGTGAGAGTTCTTCAGCATGGACTGGGGCATCTGATGTTTTTACTGGAGAATTAGGGACTTCATAAGGTTGGGTAGATCGGGAAGAGTGTAAAAGTTCATACTGATGCAAAAATTCATCTTTCAACAAAAATTTGGCGCTTCTTTCTTCCGCCGCCACAACATTTAAGGTTTCAAGGATTGACTTGAGGTTGGGATTTCTGAGCGGGGGAGGAAGTGCTGGAAAAATAAAAAGAATGAAGTTAAGCATTTGATAATTCGGATTTCGAAAAACTCATGAGATGAACGGCGAAAGACAATCTTACTTTCGATTCTCCAGACAGCGTAGAATCCTGGGGGACATCGGACAAAGAAAAATTGACTCAGAAATCCGTGAGCACTTTCGGGCAAATCCAAAATCAATTTCCGGTTTCTGGCACCTCTTACGAGCACGATTGAAGGATGGTCTTTGTTCTTTGAAAAAGTGCATAGATAGCAAATTTCATCGAAGCTCGGGAGACGGTCGAGCGTCCTCCTGAACAAAACACACAACCCCATCAGAACGGCATAACCGTTAGGGTGAAGCTGGAAGGGCGAGATGGCTAATCGAAGAAAGAGTTCCCGGAGAAATTCGTTGAAAGGCGGGATGGCTCCGCTCAGGCACATCTGACGATTCACTGCGACAAAACCAAGCGGTGGCTTGTCAGCTGTGTCGCTTGCTCCAGGGAGTATAGCATCTGATTCGGCAATACCGAATTGGGTACATAGTTGTCTAAAAACTTTATGGCTCAGAGTAGACGGAGTTCTCTCCGGAGGATCGATCAGTGGGTTGGCTATCGGGAAAGCTTCTCCGACTGGTCCTGAATCTTCTTGTTGAGATGCCATTCTACACAATCAACTGGATGTTCAAATATCAAGGTGCACGTTTCCTAAAAAGTGTGAAGTGTTGTGCGAAACTAGAAAAAATAACAAACAACTATAACTGGAATCAAATTAGTTAATACTTGTCAATTATTGAGTTCCAGGGTTTGTTATTGTAAATACAAGTACAGTGTTATGGCAAACAAATCAGCTTTGGTTGATTATTGTAGTTTTGCTTTGATACTTTACTTGAAAATGTTGTTCCACCGCATTTCAATCACACAGTTCATTTAAGCTGACTATTCTTTATCGACTAATCTATCATTCGATGTGGGCAGTCAATGGCAGTATATTCGTCCCAAGTTTTCTGCAAATACTGTGTTTAACATGTTATTATTATCATTAGAGATGTCCTATAAAAAAAAGTTTAGGCAGTTCAGTTCAAGCAATTCAAGTTTAAACAGTTCAGTCAAGTCCTGCCCAGATTTTACAAGGGTTAGGTCGATCAGTGACCTAGCATAGGTCGGAGATTCACTAAGTCGCATCATGCAGAGTAAAAGGGTTACAGGAAATTCAAATTCGTCCAAGTCCTAAGTCGGGCACGACCTAAAAGCCTATGCCGCAAGGGGGTTAAGTCGCCAGTCTTAGGTCGTTTGATTCCAAGCACGACCTAAAAGCCGGATCACAGGAAGTTGTTCGACTTAGCATAGGTCGCAAGAACTTCCCCACGATATAATTTCTAGCTCGCTCAGATCTGCTGAATTACTAACTTCCTCTCCAAGCAATCCGTCTCAACCCAATAACCCGTTATCAACCACTAATAGAAATCCATCGTCCTCTTCAAGAAGTTCTCCATCCCTTCATACCATGAAATCACCCCAGAAACAATTCAAAACTTCCCTAATTACCGTGTCTTCGTAAGTCAGTTAAGCAGCGATCAAGTGTCGATCACGGCAACCACTCGAAATGAAGCATGGCATACGGAATTGAACTGAGGTTCGAAGAAAGGGATTCATAGTTCAACAATGATTATGGCGGGATGAAGATCGAATTCACTTACGAGTATAGTGTTGAAGAAGAATCGACGATTAAATGGATTGAATTCGCCTTTAGAAGATCATAGATTCGTCAATGGCAGGAAAGATCGAAGCAGTAAGGTAGGGGAGAAGCATACGACCTAACTAATTTATATGAGGCTGAGAGAGGAAGGCGAATAGGCATACGAGTTAGCATGAGTTTTAGGTCGTTCACGACCTAGCGAAGTTAAGTCGAAGCACACGACCTATGACATAAGCCTGCACTTCGAGGGGCAAATGTTAACTCATATTTTAGTACCGACCTAAAACTCTACGACCTAAAGACCCCACGACCTAAGGACTTCACGAGTTTGCGACCCAACTGTTGAAGGAAGCTTGCGACCTAACTACTGAAAGGAAGTTGCGACCTAAGAAAGTTTGCGACCTAACTATTGAAGGAAGCTTGCGACCTAACGTGCTGAACGACCTAACTGGCATCTACGATTTAAAGACCTCACTACTTCGCGACCTAACTGCTGAAGAGACTCTGCGACTTAAGGTACACCACGACCTAAGAAAGTCCCCGACCTAACTACTGAACAGACCTTCGACCTAATTCCTGGAACGGCACAGCGACCCATCTTAGGTCGCTCGCGACCTACGACCTAACTTAGGTCGTACGCGACCTAACTCTGACCTAATGAGCTAAGGAGTTAACGACCTAAAACTTACCAAACTAAGTGGGTTCACGACCTAACTGCAGGAAGTAGCTTAACAAGCTAAAAGAAGAGAAGGGGGCGCGACCTATCTTAGGTCGCTTACGACCTATCTTAGGTCGCTTACGACTTACTACTTCAGATAAAATCAAGTGCAGCTCCATCAATCCAGCTTCCCAAGTCATGAGAGGACCACAACCTATCTTAGGTCGTTCGCGACCTACGACCTAACTTAGGTCGTACGCGACCTAAGACTTGGGGAAAAATTTCTGTCCAGAATTTCACTTCTATAAATACCCCCTAACTCCAACGGCAAAAGGACTTTTGGCGGATTATTTCTGGAAGCGTCGTTATTCTGCTGAACTCTGAACTCATTCGACAATTGAAGATCTTCAAACATTCGAGACACTACAACAACCTTCGAGAGGAATTTCCTACATCCAACACGGATTCATCAAGTTTCATCATCGAAGTTTGAGCTAGTAGTCGAGATTGTCCTTGTGATCAAACTGTATTGTTTCGATAAGTGTATTGTATCGTCTTGTAACCAGATTCAGTAATAAAGAGATTTAAAGTGGACGTAGGCTCGATCTCAAGCCGAACCACTATAAACTGTTGCCTTTTACTGCTTTTTCGCTATTTTACTGCTTACTTCTTGTTCCCGTCACACGGGTGGTGCTTTCACAATTCTACTACACACACCGGGTGTTAGCGTTCACTTTTTAACGTTAACAAAATGGAAAGTGTTTTTCTTTATACTATATACTTTTCATATTATGATATGTTAATTAATTATTTAACTTAAGTATATTAAATAGAAAATCATTAATTGTTATGTTATGTGATAGTATGTAACGACCCGCAAATTTATCAATTGGATAAATTATATTAATTTTTAAATATTTAGATACGCGTTTAAAAGTAAGAAATAATTTTGTTTTAAGTGGTAAATAATAATAGTTATTTTGTTTGGGAAAAATATTTGCAGAAAAATTACCAAGGTAAAATATTGATAATTTGTAAATATCGACCTAGGTAAAATATCGATAAAACAACCGGAAATCATTTTATCAATAAAACTACTTTTAGACAATAAGGACCGTGCATGGCTCTGGATGGATACACTAATATATGTATTCAAACAAGATTATGAAATAAAATAATTTATTTTTGGAAAATAAAATGTATTTATGACATCGATAGTTGATATCATCAGTTTTATATATTTCTTTAGAAATTCAAGTTAAATTTAAATATTAAATAAATGGGTTTTTATTTACAAATAAACCTATTTTAATTATTTAATAATGATGGTAATATAGTTTTTAAAGTTTGTTTGCCAAAATAGATAGTTTGTAGAAAACTAGAAAATGTGACCGAAGAACGTTTTCTGGAATTTCGACTTTTCGACACCGGAAAGTTGTCGGGAACGTTATTCTCCTTTGTGCACTATATGTACACATAAATAAGTGATAATTAACTATATAATAATACACTTAATTATAGATTATGTTATGTTAAATTTGTTTAGATGGTGATGTGACAAGTCATGGTTTAAATTATAACATATATATATACATGCACTTTATATATATATATATATAATACACCTTATCTCTTGTCACTTCTTTAACATCATCATTATTATTAAGCATGCAATCATAGGCTAACAGATGGAACAAGAGGGGGAATGATGGACGTAACTAGAGACGGGGAGTAGGTGGTGATGTGACCTTACATAATAATGATATGTTATGTTAATTAATTCAAAGAATAGTTCAGTAATTTTATTACTTTCTTTTGTCTATAAATATACATACCCTTCACTATATTTTCATTTACTTCTCTATTCTCTAAAGCTTTCTTCATAATTTCATGGCTTCTTATGTTAGTTTTAAGTTTTTTTAAAACCAAAAGATTTAAATTGTTTTAAAGGTGTGAACTTGTTTTAAAACTCTTTCTTCTCCATTTTTATCCACTTTATTCGGCCTCAACTTCCTCTATTTTACACCAAATTAAGATTTTCTTTATTTCAAATCGTATAAATTTCAGTAGCTACAACTTTCTCTTTTAACACTTTTTCTAATTTCAAGCTTAGGTATGTCAAAATCTAATTTCTTTGCAGTGTACTTTTAAACTCAGAATTCAAATCCGAAAATAGCTCCCCTTCTTTTGACCATATCTACCTCAAAAGGAATCTGATTTGAGTGATTCTTTTTTTTAATTTGTAGAGAAATAATTTTGTAAAACTTTTCTTTTGATCACTTTTTTAAAATCCGAGGGTAATATATCCAAAAATCACGTGGAAGATGACATATATTTGGGATGATTTTTGTGCATCTAAGGCATTTCGGGTTTTAAAGATTTTCGGTGATTAAAACTATCTCATTTTTTGAAAGAACTAATTTTATTTCCATATATTATATTTTGTGGAAATCCATAGTTCTTGTTGTTAAAATATCATGCTATGATAATGATATACGTTTGCGATTTGTGGTTATCATAGTTTGGATGTTAAATATCATGTTTGGATGTTAAGCATCATGTTTGGATGTTTAAAGTGGTATGTTTGGTTGTAAGAATGTGATGTTGGTGTATGGTATGTTGATGGTATGGTTGTGATCAAAACTAGTTATATGTTATGTAAGAATTACAAAGCTTACAAATTTGTGTGTTGCGTCGGACGTGGGATCCGAATTGGAATCAAAACTAAGTTTTCTAGTTTTAAATTTTGGAAATGGTTTCAAAGTTTTTATCTTTGTTTTTAAGTTTCAAAAACTTTCAAAATTAGGTCTTCAAACTTGTAATAGCAAGGAATAAGTAAAGTATATCGCTTAAAGTAAGTTTAAGCGAACTGCGCTCATAGCGATAGTCGCTATGGACGCAGTTCGACAAAATTGTCGATTTTCGTTTTAAAATGTTTTCTTTTGGAATGCTTTGCAAAAGTTTTCCGAACTTGATTAGTAACATAAAAAGAGTTAAGTTTAGATAATTTAGTAATTTATTTATTTAATAAATTAATTAAAAGTAATTAGTACTTAATTAGTAATTAAGTAAGTGATTAAGGTTTAAATAACACTTAAGGAAGGTTAATGATTAATTACTGATTAATAAAGTATTTAGTTAGTGGTTTACGAAGTTAAGAAGTAATTAAATGGTTAATTATTATTTAATTAAGTTTAAGTAGGTTAATTAATTATTATTTAATTAGGTTATTACTTAATTAATTTTTAATTAATTAGGGTTTAACTACTAATGAATTGTTTAAACCTTAACTAAGATACATTAGGAAGTTAATTAGGCTTAACCAAGTTCATTAAGTTAATTAAAGTTTAATTATGAATTAATCTTGATTTAATTAAGATATAATTAGGGTTTAAGCTAATTGAAAATACTTTAATCTTTTCAAAGCTATTTTTAAACTTAATCGTTTATGTTTTTGTCACGACCCGCTTTTTCCGTACGGTTCGAACTGACTCTTAACCACACTTGTCCAGTCCAAATTGAACAGAAAAGCGAATAATAAGGAAAGAAAGTAGAAAGAAAGTAGAAAGAAGGTAGAAAGAAAATAGAACAACAAGGAATCTCACAGTGGAAACGAATAATCTATAATATAGAACAAGTCTTTACATAAAAAAAACTGTAACTTAACTTATACAGACATCAATCAGAGTATACAACCTATTCAGCACGGACAGTTATAACAACATGTCCTTACAATTGCTGATATACACAACTAAATGCAACGGAATATAATCATCTACGTGAATACGACTCTAAGTCTCCAGCTCCTCTCCTGAAGCTCCACTCCTTCCAACTAAACCTGGGAATATGCTCGGTCTGACCCGAGCCTAGAGGAAAAACCACACCCGGGTCAGTCTGGTAAAACCAGCATGAGAATTTAAAACACAAGTAATTTTATTCGTTATAATTTTTGAAACTCTTTTGAAATCAAAAGTATCCCGTAAGACCACGTGAAAATAAATCTGGGAAGCACCACTACGGTATCCACCATGGATTCACCGCTTAATGGTTACGTCTCTATCCCAAAGAAATCCAAAACTTAACTGCAGGCACTCACTGCCTCCGATTACGCCATAAAAGCATACCATTACTTTTCGAAAACTTTGTTTAATAACTTTCCAAAATAATACTTATAAAGTTTTCGATATATAAAATTTCCATGTTCTAATTAAGTAAAATACTTATTTATAAAAGTCTACTATATAATATACTATTATTAAAACATTATTAATATTTAATAAATTTATCTTGAAATATACTTTAATGCTAATTAACCCTTAAGTAAAAATTCACTTTAAACATTCACAATAAAATACCCTTATTTAATAACTAATATTCTTTAAACAATTAAAATAATTGAATAGCTTTGAAACAATAATTAAATACTTTATAAATGATTTTAAGAATAAATTATTTAACTTTAAATCGTTATCAAATATCTATTAATTTACTTTAAAATATCATTAATAAATCATTTTTATCCTTTAAATAGCTTAGATTACAGAAATCACTAACAGATTTGGAAAGAGGCTTATTACTTTCAATGGTACTGAATCAAATTACCATTTGTTCCATAACAGTCCAGAATAACATATACAGATATTCACACCAAACTGTTTCTTTAACAATCAATTCAGCATCATATTGTTCAATATAATTATCAAGAAAATAAATAGATTCCATACAAATAAAATAGCAGAACAAGGTTTCTATTTCTGCTAGTAAATGTTCAGGAACATATATATTCAGTAGTAATAGCAGAACGGTGATTTATGCTGCCACAAGGTCCAATTTAATACAATCAGTGAAACGGTGTTTTATTCCGCTAAACAGATGTCAAACATCGTAATCAACTTAAAATACTTATCATTATTTTTATCTGGCAAATAATTTGAATGACAAGCCATTTAAATTTAGACGACGTCATTTGTTAAAGATCGGTTGATAATTTTTTTCTATCCGTTTAAATATAACATAAATTCCCACTCTTTTAGACTCGACATCGGTTCGTACAACGACGTAATGTTCGTCGATACGAAACCATCACAACGAATCTCGCTTAAATCGGGATTCATATGAACGTGTTATGATATTTCAAAGATTTGCTAAATCATTTACCAAATTAAAACATTTAAATTTCAAAACCCTTTACAAATTTGTTTTTGGGTCGAAGCCCAATTAAATACCAGGAAAAGAAAAACCCCGCTACCTCTTCTTCTCCTTCCCTTCCCATTCTTCTTGCTTCCATCCTTTCCTTCTTTCCTAATCCAACACTCATTCCTACATTCCCACCTCCATACCTTCATAGCTCGAACCGAACCAAAACCAGACCGATCAACTCAAAGTCGAACCCAATCCCACACGCGACTACGTCGAGCTCCTCCCTCACCTTCACTTGAAAACTCAAGAAAAACAAACATTTTCGTGCACCGCGTGCACGTTCACGAGCAGGCCCCGCCGTAGTTCGACCAACTGAGGCCACCCGCGGACACCCCTACCCAAAGTCGACCACCTCCACACCCTGGTTCCACCGCTGATCACCCCTGGATGAAACGACCACCAACCGAGGCAAAATACACGATAACCAAAAGAGAACGTGACCGGAAATGAAAGTCCCACGACCACCACACACCACTATAACACCTGCCACCACCACTAACCTGACCCCCACGTCCCCCACCTTCTCCACGCCAACTCCGGCCAAGCTCGGTCCTCCGTGTCCCCCTCAAAACCACTACGTTTGACCATGACCGAGACCCCCCTTTAAACCCTAAAATCGCCTTGCTACCCTAACCCACAACCTTAGAACAAAATCCCCACGGTTGAAAGATCTCCCCCGACTCCATGGCCAACCCAACGTCGACGAACCGCCGCCTCGATCACCCCAAATCCAAAAATTAATTTTTTTGTGAAAAATGGTTAACCCAAAATTTCTCTCAACCTAATAACCTAAAAATCACATTTTCTTTATTAAAATTCATGAATTCACCTAACAATCATGACTATGTACTCGAGTCAAGGATTTTCAAAGATTGAAATTTGCCAAAATTGGGTTGTTTATTGTAAATCAACTATTTCACATAGTATATAAAACTAACAAGCTACAAACTATTTTTAATGGGTTCTATACTCAAAAACTAACAATTCATTAGTTTAAATTATTTGTAAATTCAAATCAAAAAGAGAGATGGAGATTTTTTTTTACCAGAGCATATATACTTTTAAACTCTGTTAACATGACAGAGAGATGAAGAAAGCATTTCCAGGCATTAAAATTTTAAATTCTCACCTTCCACATTGCTTTGATCTTTGAAAACTTCAGTTGAACTTAAGTTTTTGATCTGAACTTGAAATCTTGCTTTGTATTTGGATTTGAATTTTAAAAATGGATGTTTCTTCTTCTTTTTATTTAACCGTGTTTTGTTCACAAAGTATTGTGTTTCACAGTGTTTGTTTTACAGGCTTTTACAAACTGAACCAAGCCTGAGTATATATTCATGTTCTATCAAAAAGATGATGTACACGTGTACAGTATTGTAACAACCCGCATATTTTTACGATAATATATTTAAATGATTTATTTAAATATAGCATCGTTAGTTGAATTTAAAAGTCCAAAACGTGACTTTTTATAAACGGTCGAATCCGGACTCGAGACCACTTTCATTAAGTCCAAAATGGCGTTTACGACCTTTTTGAGTATAAACATCGATATGTTCGGAGTTGAGTAGAATTTTGCTATTTTTCTATTGGGCTTTGGGTTTGGGTTTCAGCCCACCAACTCATCTAATACCCTAACTCTTCCAACTCCTCTTCATTCATTCTATTATTTCCTAACACTCTCAAGCTAAAGGAAAATAGGGGAAAGAAGAGGAAATCAAAATTCCTAAGCCCTAGTTTACTAGGAAATTCAAGATTCAAGCTCTAAAATCAAAGAGAAGCTTAGGTAAGCATCCTCTTCATCTTCTCCATTTCAATCTCTCTTCAATTTTCAGAAATTCCTATAACCTAACTTAGGAAAAACTTCACCTTTGATAACAGATTAAAGATTCTAGAGGTGTATTGAAGAGGAATTGATCTTGCCTTGTTTTAGAGCTTCTCATTCGTTGTTTTTGGGTTTAAAGGTGAGTTCTTGAACTCACATCTATGTCTATAGCTTTCATTTGTTATTAGGTATGAATTTCTAACATCTATTTCATGTTCAATTGCTTTTGATTTGAATTGATTTGGTGAATTTTCCAATTTTGGTATTTTAAAGTCAAAATCTTTAAAGATCCTATCTTGGATGTTTTGACATGTTTTTGGTGGTGTATCGAAGAGCCTATAGGGCTGGGTTGTCGGTTAGCATAAATCCCCATCATCCATCGCTCGTTTGATCGCATTTCGGTTTGGATTTTTGCCCTTTTTGGGCTAGGCTGATTTTTGCCTAGCAAGAAATTTCAGACGTCTAGATTGAAAATCCAGACGTCTGGTTGAAAATCCAGACGTTTGGTTGAAAACTCCATACTTCTGGAATTGGTACCTGGAAAAAGAAAAAAAGGCAGAGGTAAAATCCAAACATCTGGAAATCTAACCGGACGTCTGGTTAGTGGTTTAGACGTCTGGTTGGTAATTTCAGACGTTTGGAACTATTCAATTTTGCCTATTTTGGCTGTTTTTGAGTGGATTTCCAAATTTTATCAATTTTTGTTGATCCAGTTAGTTGTTGTCAATTATTATCGACTTTGATGACTTCATTTATGGATTTTTAGGAATATTCATTTGATTGGGATTTGATATCGATTTTTATGGTTTGAATTCACGTCGTCGAATGTGGATTTTTGGTGATAGATTATTTTTTACAATCATTTTTGTGATTTGTCACTTTTAAATACAAAGGTTTCTATACTAGTAGTAAATACTCAAACTCTTTCACAAAAATGATTTCAACGTTATTTTTAATACAAAGCTTGTTTTTAAAACCGTTTTCCAATCTATTAGTATATACAAACCTTTACCTCATTCGTATGAGAAATCTAATTAAACGGCTTAGCAAAACAAGTTGTATGAAACACTTGCGTTTACTTCGTCGGTTAATTCTTGGACTTGTTCGATTGAACTCTTGTGACAATTTTCGAGTGGAAATCTACAGTCTGTTCGTAAATATTTAAGTTAAGCCGGTGGTTATGGGACATGAAGCTAAACTCATTTATTTACTAGCTTAGTGTAATTTACACTTCTTTTTTATCAATGATGATCATTTTGTATTTTCGAGTGGAAATCTACAATTTGTTTGTAAATATTTAAGTTAAGCCAGTGGTTATGGGACTTGAAGCGAAACTCATTTATTTACTAGCTTAGTGTAATTTACACTTATTCTATGGAGCTTTGGCTCAATTTGGTGGGGTAGCGACCCATGGTCTTTTTAACGATACGACTTTTCGACACTCGAAAGTCGACATTAATACGTCCACTGTATCAAATGTCGTGCAATCGAATGCCGGAAAACCGAATCATTAGGATTAAAAGAAGAGGTAGAAGAAGATAGAAGAAAAAGAAAGAACAGAAAAACAGAAATAGAAACAACAACAGAATCTCACATTCGCAGCGGAACAATATATAATAGATAACCACTAGTCTTAAAAAAAAGACTATATCAGTTTATACATACATCAATCAGAGTCAATATACAACACAATACAACAATAGACAGTTATATAGACTTGTCCTCATACAGAATACACAGCGGAATAAATAAATAAGTACGAGTGTACGTCTCGCCATCCAGCTCATCCAAAGCTCCAGAATATCCTGATAACATAACTCTAGGCTGCCCGTGTGGAAAATTATGGGCACCCAGAGTTTAGAAAGGGAACAATAAACTCCGAGTCAGTCATGGTGACTGGTGTGAGATCGTAAAACAGTTATTTTCACAAAGAAAATAAAACAAATTCGCAATGCTTTTGGAAAATGAAACTACCATAAGACCTCCCGCCACACATACAATGCAAACGCAGAATTGGAAGAGATTTCTCCTTATGATAGTCAAAAATGCTTACTACGAAAAATCAGTTGATATTATTATTAACTTCTAGTGTGGAAAACATTTCGAAAGTATAATATCAATCTTAGCCAGCATACAACCATTATTGTATGCCCTACTATAGCTACCATCTAAACAGTGGTGACCGCCATAAGTAAATGGCAGGTTCTACAACTAAAACCGTATAGGGTTCGTATTGTTTCTTTGGATTTCCAACAAATGGTCAGGCAAAGGAACTTCCTTACACCGAAATGGAAACGCCTCTGGAAAGACACCCGAGAACCTAACCGGATCTCTGCAAACACAAGGCCGACGCTACCTCACGCTTTAACCAAGCTGTAACTAGGTAGCTAACACACGAGCTATGCCATCCCCCGGTCGTTACCGACCTTTATCCGAGGATCCTCAATCACAAAGCAACAACCACAAAGTATAATAAATTTGCAGCACCAACATAGGTAAAATATCTGGGCTCCATACCATGATATCACCTTTTAACCAGAAGGAAATGGCATACCCTAGGGGCGCGACCCCTAAAAACCTTTGCCGCAACATTCCTGTATCGACCATTACCGGGTTGTGAGGCTCGACGAAGTCTTGTCCACAAAGCTACGCTTTTTCACAAAGCCACGCTTTTTCACAAAGCCACGCTTTTTCACAAAGCCACGCTTTTTCACAAAGCCACGCTTTTTCACAAAGCCACGCTTTGACCAACAAATGATCAACAGCACTTCGTATGCCACATTACCAAATTGGGAATGTATCACTAGTAACCATCAACTATGACCAACAAATGATCAACAGCACTTCGTATGCCACATTACCAAATTGGGAATGTATCACTAGTAACCATCAACTACATAACCTCTGAGCTCGTACGTCTCAGAGAAGGGTGTTATGCTAAGAGAATAAATTCTCCGCCACCAACAGAAATGTATTTGATAGAAACCAGCTTTACATCTCAAAGTGTAATGTCAGACACACATCCATACAAGTCCGTTCCGGGATCGAACGGAACCGAAGGCACTTCCAAAGAAGCCCTTGCAATCTGGGTATTCACTAATCACGTCCGGACTTCCCATCACAAGAAGAGTGATATAAATCTCTATACCGGAGCAACTCGGTGCAGAGACATTCGACAGGTTGTCCTTTCATTTTCGAAAATATCCGGTCTTCAATACGATCCATATCGTCGTATCACTTTCGGAATGGGTTATATGACACAAAGGTCTTTTTCCGGCTAACCCGAATAGTGAGCGTTTGTTTTAAAAACAAATTCAAGTGCCATTTCAAAGGCAAATATTGATAATCAGTTATTTAACTATCAACAACATCCACAACAATCAACCAATTTAAATAATTTTTCCCAAATTATTTATTTTCAAAATATCTTCACAAGATATATATTTTCCACACTTCACATTTAAAAACCAATTTCAAATCACATTTTCACACTTCATCACAAAATGGTCCATTTAAACCAATTAAATAAATCCTTATCGATTTATTTCAAATTTACATTCCAAATCTATAAATTTATTTCCACACTTCAAAAATAAATCAATGTTTATTTTTAAAACAAATTTCCCTTTCCTTTATAAATTCTATTCTGAATTTACATTCTCAAATATTCACTTTTAACACCAAATCAACTTTCAAATTGATTTCTCAATTTTATTTCAAACCCCAAATCAAATTCCAAATTGATTTCTAAATTTACTTCAACACCGAATCAAATTTCAAATTGATTCTAATTTTAATCCCAAATACCAAATCATTTTACAAATCGATTTACAAATTTATTCTCAACACCAAAAATCAATTTTCATTCAAACACCAAATAAATTTTCATATCGATTTCCCAAAGATTTATTTTCCAATACCAAATCAATTATCAATTGGATTTCAAACAAATTTATCACTTTTTTTTAAAATAAATTCCTTTATCTCTTCCAAACCATATAAAATTCCATTTTAAATAAATTTCCCAACTTTCGAATAATACTAATCAAAATCCATTTATAAAAAATCTTTTCCCATATTTTGGAACTTTATTCAATATAATTCAAAGACAAAACTTTATCTTTTTCAAACTTCTTTTAAATTAACCCAATTCTTTCAAAAGGAATTTACTAAAAATTTCAACTTTAATTTCAAAAATCCAATTTCATTTATTTCTGGTATCCAACGATACCAAAAATACATTCGGCTAAATTATAGCCTTCAACAAATCCAATCACAGATATAATCATTCACAGATTATAAATAAATAATCACATAGCATATGAAACAAATTCATATAATTTGAGGAATCCAGTTGGATCCCTCCAACCTGTTTCCCTGCATCCACGGATGTTAGCACAATACCAATTCCACTTCGAGGTGGAATATCGCGGTATATGGGATTTATAAAATATCATCCGCTATTATGCGGCGCATAGGGTCTCATCCGCTATATAATGTGGGAAATCAACAACTCCAATATATACATATGCCAATATATATATATATATTGCTATATACTACTATATATAGTATCACATCCAAACAGTCAATCAATCAATAACTGCAAAATCAAATTTTTCATTTTGAGTGAGAAGATCTCACCTTTGCTTCTTTTTTATTTTTATTTTGCAATCCATTTTCCATTTTGACCATTTCTTCATTGTATTAAACCTTGTATAACAATTATACAGTTGATTAATATTTTGATCAATTGGGCAAATCAATTTCCAAATTCAGTAAATCAAATATGTATACAAATCTTTATTTATGTATAATATTCTATAGATTTCAAAATCCAACTTTTAATAAATTCTTCGGACAATTTTAAAACCCCTATATTTTCTTTTGAAGCTATATACTTATAAAAATAAACTATATGGGTTTTATTTAAAATTTCTATTTTTCTATATTTTCCTCTTTTAAACTGCACATAATATAATTCATCCAGATTTTAAAATTTTACAATACTTAAAAATATGTATATATATCCAATATATATATATATATATATATATATATTTTCTTTACTGTAACTCTCATACGTTTTTCAGATTTTCATTAAGATTATTTTAAAAACTGCTTAATATCAGTATTGAATCGAATCAAAACAGAGTTGCATATACCTCACTCGACTGATCGACAGCCTACATCTCGTGATTCCCACCGGAGTGCTCGAACTCAAGAACCCACTCTCTCGAACAAGTACGAGGCCCTCCCCAGATCGCCACTCCAACCCTTGCGAACGTCCACTCGAGCGATCGACGTCCTCCAGCCCCCAAACGAGCTTGCGACGCCAAACCCTAGAACGCCTTGCCTCGACCCTGAGCTCGACATCCAGCTCCATCTCGCAACGTGCGCCACCACCTGGTCCGCTCTCTATGCCGCGCGACCCACGCGATGCCGTCTTCCCTCGTTCGTCGCTGAATGAACTCGCCTCCATCCTCGATGCAGTCGTCGTACGCGAGCTCGCGTTTTTGCCTAGCTCGATTGATTTCGATTCGGTTCTTGGCCAATTTAATTTGAACGAAGAAAAAAAGTTTTCGTTTTCTTGAATGAGGTGGTTTCGGCCATTGCTTTATTTTTTTGAACGAGATATATTTTTTTTTTCTGAAGAAAAGGCTTCGGCCATTTATTTTCTTTCGTATTGACTATGATTTAAACAAAGTGGAAAAATGAACGATGGCGTGTTTGAATGGGTTTGTTGCAGTGATTTTGATAGGAAAGGAAAAGCCTCTGATGTGAAAGAAGTAAGGCTGAAGTTGACCAGTCAAACTATATTTAAATTTTAAATTCAATCGTCTCGGAAATCACAACTCAAAATATCGACATCCTATCGAGGTGTGCCGCTAGGCGTTCGTAATGTTATACGGCTATTCCGAACGCAATGGAAAATGTTTCGAGTCCAAATTCGATCGTATGGAGAAGATAGCTTTTTGGACTAGTTATAATATTAAATTTTCGATTTAATTTCAGCGCGTTTGCTTATCGTACGGCCAAACGATCACTCCAAACATTACAAAAATTGAAATCCGATAATAATACAATATTACGGATCCAATAGAACTGATTTCGTCGAATTCCGAGACTGTGCCCCGGAACGCTATTTTTAAATATCGATTTAAATGTTAAATTTCAAAACTGAACAAAACAATTTCAAATTCGATTCTGAAGCTTTTATTATCTTCAGTGTTATCAATATAAATTTCCTAAGCCTTGAAAATATTTTAAATCAGCTTAAAACTGAAGATTCAAATTTTTACCCAGATTTAATAATTAAATCGCCAAATTCATTCTGATATTTGAATTTCAAATTAAATTATCATTCGAATATGTAAACTCAATTAAATATTCACATTTCAAATGTCAAAAATTCAGGGTCGTTACAGTCTTTTGACCGTTCGAGGAGCATTCGGCTCATTCGTCCGCGTGGGGACTGTACCACGACAGAGTCTGTGCAAGAGGCGTATCTTTTAGGGTGCGTCAATGTTCGGCTCATTCATCCGCGTGGGGGACTGTACCACAACTGAGTCTGTGCATGAGGCATATCTTTTAGGGTGCGTCGATGTTCGGCTCATTCGTCCGCGTGGGGGACTGTACCACGATCGAGTCTGTGCATGAGGCGTATCTTTTAGGGTGCGTCGATGTTCGACTCATTCGTCCGCATGGGGGACTGTACCACGACCGAGTCTATGCATGAGCCGTATATTTTAGGGTGCGTCGATGTTCGGCTTATTCGCCCGCGTGGGGGACTGTACCCCGTATTTTTATGGGATAACGTCTCATTTGTGATACACGTGTTGGTGAGCTTTCATGCTCCCGTTTGTGACAGGCCTACCCCTTCTTTGTGTTTTCTGGAATTTGTGTTTCACCGATTTTTGCGATTGGCATTGATATGTTTTATCAATATTTGAGGTTTGGTGAATAAGCTAAGAATGTGATATTCTTTTTGGATATTTGAGATATTGTATGATTTTTGTTGTTATCAAATGTATGCTTGTCAAAGCATGGCATTATTGTTATCATATATTTTTGTTGTATCTCTTATCCAATCTCGTCTTATATGATATTTATAGCTAGACTGATCCGTTTATTATTTTTCTTCTTAAATAATACTCAGGTCAGAACGAGCTGTTACAGGTGCTTCCACTTGACTTCTTAGCAGGAGCTAGCTTCTGACTTTTGGCTAACTACTATAGCTTAGTAGTTTTTGCTTTTATACATTTGAGATAGAGACTCCTTGATGTATACATATTCTTTTGCTTAGCACTTGAACCTATTCTTTGTGATGAAGTGGATCTTGTATGACCACTACTTTGATGTACACTTCTATGTGTTATATTCATATCTGTTTCCGCCTTTGTAATATGAATATCTGTGGCAGATTTATGTTATGCTTATTTTATATTTGTTTCCGAAGGCCACATAGCCACTATGTAGTAGCTTTGAGTTTGTATTTGATATGTCGGATTTCCTCTTGAAATGAAATATATGGCATACTATCTGACATATCAGTACTCGCATAAAGCAATTACATAGATGGTCGCTCCTCAACAGCCTTATTTTTCATGCTAGTCGATGGCATTACCCCGTAGTGTAATTGGCTAGTGTGAGTATAGAGGTGGGGCGTCACAAGTATCTTGGCTCAAGACATTTGCAGAACTGTACAAGGTTGTATACAATGTTGTGATGGTTTTGAAATGAGATGTTGGTGGCTTTGACATGAAATTGAGATGAAGTATAGACAATGTTTTGATTTTTACTTCTTTTGACCAGGCAATGTCCATGTAATTATATATATGTTTATATTCTATTGTATATTTATACCTTTCCAGGCAATGTTTCTTGCCTACAATTTTTTACATGTTTACCTTTTTGTAATTTTACTATTCTAACTATGTTTGATTGGGTCAATGTCTTTCTTTTATTTACTTTTTACCTTCACTTTTACTTAGTTAACTTTTCCTTTGATTCATGCTTTTATTTGATGTTTAACATGTTTATACACACACACACATGTTTTGGAAACAAGAGATATAAAGTGGTTTCAAAAACAACTTTAACTCCTCATTCCTACATATATATATATATATATATCTTTGTGTGTGTGTATTTCTATTGATATATATATATATATAGCCAAGACATTTAAAAGCCTTTCTATTTTAAATAACATTTAGTTTTATATTTCTTTTTTTTCTTTTTTATTAGAATGTATAAATTCAAACAAACAAATGTTTTTGCTATTTCATTCTAAATGTATAAAATAACATCTTTAACAAAACATTTATTTGTTAATGATTTTCTTTTTGAAATGATTTTATAGATTTTCTCATTTCTATCATATATATTTCCCTATGTATATTTCCTTATATATATCACTTCTTATATATTTACTTCTTTTATTATATATATATATATAACTCAAGGCATTTAAAGTCTTCTCGTTCTTTATATTTAAAATGTATAATTCAAAACAAAAAGAAATTTTTGTTATACTATCTTTATAAAAATAACATTTTTACTAAAAATGATTTTGTAAAAGATTTCTTATCGAAATGATTTAAAAATGATTTTATATCAGGTATTTCCATTTGTATATCTCTTCTTTCCTTTCCCAATATATAAAAATATACATTACTTTTTAAGAAGCTATATTTGTCTAGTCCATACATACACATATATATATATATATATATATATATATATTACTTACCATTGCATATATTATTTCCAACATTCTATTTTTAATTAGTTTATAGCATACAATATTTTATTTGCTTATAAATACTATAATTTTCCTTTTTGAACTTATATATATATATATGTGTACATCCTTCTTCATTTTCGATATATATATATACATATAAATGTATAAGACTCTTAATAACTATATTTATTTATCCACACATATGTATATTATATATATTGTTTTTAACCTGCTAGCTTTTTTAGTTTATAAATATTACACTCTTCTCAACTGATATGGATATATTCATATATATAAGAAAAATCCAATTTTAACTCTTTCTATTTATGATACATTGTATTTTCAAGTCATATCATTTCTATTTATAATGTATTCTTCTTATTCATCTGTATTTAGCTGAATTGAATTTGTTCCTAATTTATATATATATATATAATTAAATTCTATTGTTCTGAATATATAAATATATATATAAGAAATTCCAATTAAACTAATTTCCTATTTTACAAAATAAAAATCTGGAAATTCAAAATATTATCTTGGTTTGAAAACTGTATATAATTATCAATTGTTATTTAACGGGGATTTTTGTTTTGATTAAAATACCGTATTATTGAATATTAAAAATTAATATTCAAAACTTGAGACGTCAAAATCCCGGGTCGTTACATTCCTTCCCCTTTAAAAGAATTTCGTCCCTGAAATTACCATAACCAGGCTAGTAAACAAACTAACCGAATTTTAATTTATTAATGAATTAATAAATACCCATATCACACAAGTCAATATATCTACATATATATACATTCCCAAATATCAGTTACACCTAGTATCAACTAGAATACTTCCACAATCACCGTCATCATATACACATACATATATATATATAGTCATATCAAATATCTACTGAGATACCTTACTGGACTACAGTCCAACAAACATGACGTCTATAAGTTACTAACACATACTAATAGGGTATACATTACCTAGAGACCACTCAATCCAAACCAACACTCACTGCGGACTCTCTCCATCCGAGTCCTCCACTTTGGGTCCTTTTAATTCCATAGATTCCACATCGTTATCCGGAACCCATGCAAACACTAGACTTGGTTCCCTCTGACGGTAATTCCCATCTGCAACTGGCTCGTTTTCAACTTCACCCATTTCCTAAACGGCAGCGTCGTCATTCTCCGATTCTTAACCCATTAATCACTAATTAAAACTTTATAAATCAATTAATAGTCATTAACTTAACTTAAGTGATGATTAACCTCTAATCACCTTCTTAATTACAAATTAGGTGCTAATTACCTTTTATTTAATTAACTAATTAATTAATTAATTATATTACAACTTAATTAATTTTTAATATTACTAATTAAGTTTTAAAAAAAACTTAGTAAACTAATTTCAAAATAAAACAAATTTGAAATAGAAATTCAAACCTTTGCCGAACTGCATCCATAGCGACTATCGCTATGGGCGCAGTTCGCTCTAACATATTCTTAGCGAACCACTTCACAAACCCTTATTTTTTCATGATTTGAAACATACTTTTGAAAGTTTTTTTAAAAAACTTTAAAACTAAGGTTACAAATTTTAAGTCATTTCAAAACTTTTAACTTCGAAAACAAACTTCGATTCCAACCAGACCTCATAACCGTCGCAATTACACAAAGTAGTTAACTTTGTCTACCAACCTCATGCTATAGCTCATGTTTTACAATCCACATAGTACTAACACCAACCATCCTCATCATAGATTGCAAGTATACATCCATATATACATGCTTACTAACTTTATAATACAACTTCGATTTCCATTACCAGATCAAACTAAAATCAACCATCCAAATCATAATCAAACAACATGATTATCATTCAACTTCTACACTATATAGTTACCATATACGGTGACATAAATAAAGTTACCATTTTCATTAAAAACGAGTAGTTTACTCACCAAACTTCCGCAAAAGCTACCCGAACTTAAGCTAAACTTGCCAACGACACCCTAGCTTTGAAGGATTAAGGCTTTAGGTGCTAGCAACCCTCAAAATGGCTTGGACCAGGTGTATGTAGGCTCGACCAGAGGTGTGGGGGTGGATGTGGGGTAGTAGATTGAAGGTGAATGAGCTTCGGGTTATCATCGATTTGTCGAAAATGAACCCAAAATTAGGTCATTTTCCCAATGGTTTTTGGGCCACCAATTCACGGGATTTGGAAAAGTAGTCAAAAGTAAAGCTGCAGGAATTTATTTCCTTTATAATTTCATAAAATGAATCACTCATTTTCTATTTTTTTTAAGAAGTTATGTTCAAAAGAAGAAGGGTAATTTTCAGACTTGAAAATCTGGGTAAAAAATTGCTTTGTAAAGAATTAGTGTTTTGACATAGCTATGATAGGAATTTGAAAAGGTGGCCAACTAAAATATTGTTGCCATTAAAATTTCACACGGTCTAAAAAAATGTAAAACTTCATTTGAGTTCGAAATGAGGAAGAAAAGGTTGGTGAAATGTGGAGGAAAAATGGAGAAACATATGGTCTATTTATAAGCATGAATTCACACCTCATCATTTTGTCAAGTCGCATCACTCTCTTTGGTATATATAATTATTATGTTTAATCACATTACTCATATATATATATATGTTTAGTCACATCACTTTCTTTTATATTTATATATAATTATTATGTTTAGTCACATCACTTATATATATATATATATATAATTATTATGTTTAGTCACATCACTTTCTTTATATATATATATATATATTTATATATATATATATAATTGTTAATTAATGCTAAGATGTGACAAGAGATAATGATGGTTAATGATTACAGTCTAAGATGTGACAAGAGAGGAATATATATATTTATATATATAAGGTTATCATTTTTTAATTTATGAATCGTTACATCACTTGCTAAACAAAATTAACATAAGATAATCTATCCTTAAGTATATTTTTATTTAGCTAATTAACTCTTATATATGTGTATATATGGTGCACAAATACGAACAACGTTCCCGACAACTTTCCGGCATCGAAAGGTCGAAATTTCGGAAAACGTTCTTCGGTCACATTTTTTGTTTTTCTACGAACTATTTAATTTGGTAAACAAACTTGGAAAACGATTTACCATCATTATTAATTAATTAAAATGAGTTTATTTTCATTATAAAACCTATATATTGAATATTTATAATAAAATAAATATTCACTAATCAAAACAGTGAAATTTTGTGTCGTTACATTCTTTCTTCCTTAAATGAATTTCGTCCCCGAAATTACACCTCGACCTATCCCAGAAAACACTTAACACTATACATCAGCTCAAATAATGCATATAGATCATTCTTATGCAAAATCTGTTTCGATCTTAACTCGAATACATAACTTTCCTTCCAAACTAGTATCGCTCATTCATTCTCTAGTGCGGACTCCTATCAGGCTCCTTGATTTGGAACCTTTATTCTCCTTTCATAGTTGTAACTATGATAGAAAACCTTGGTCCCACACCATGAACCCTCATCAAGTGCTCGCCGTTAAAAGTTGAGTAATAGATCCTTATTCGGGATGGTGCAACACCTCAAAGCCATGTACTCGAGTCTTAGATCGCTTTGTATGGAAAGAGAAATGATCTACGTCCAACTTACGCACTTACTTAATTGGTTCACCCTAATACCGGTTCTATTTGCACCAAATTATTTATGAAAACATTTCATAAACTATTCTTAGGTTCAACTTGTATGTTACTCCACTACATCCTAAGATCATATACCTCATTTTAATTCCACTATTTCATTTTGCTTTTATTTTCCTAAGAAAACTCAAGACCCAACACCCGGCTTTTATTCGAAACTTTTCCAAATAAAACTCTATATTTATATCTGATGCAGCAGCGTACCTGGATTCGAAGATGAAACCCCTAGGTCGCTCCACGACCTACACTCAGGCATTCTCCGACCTAACACCCCACCGCGACCTACGACCTAACCTTCCCCACGACCCAACAAGTCTGCGACCTAACTCCGCACCACGACATAAAACCCACGACCTAACACCCCACCGCGACCTACGACCTAACCTTCCCCACGACCTAACTCCTCCGCGACCTAAACTCCACATCGATTCAATTCCACGACCTAACCTTCCATGCAAACTAACTCCACCACGACCTAAATTTCCAGAAGCATTCCTCACGCGACCTAAGTCCAGAAGCTCCGACCTAATTCCAATGGCTCTCCGACCTAACGATAGGTCGCAAACAATCTCCGACCTAACTCCAGTAAGTCGCGAACGACTTTACTCCGCTTCATCAACTCGCGAGCAACCTAAGGCTTCAATCAATGCCGCCAGGAAATTAAGTCACGAAGATGATTTTTGTTAACTCGCATGAAGATGATTAAGTTGCGTGAAGATGATAACTCGTGAGAAATTTCTGATAAGTCGCGAGTCGAAGATGATAAGTCGTGAGTTGGTTTGATAAGTCGCGAGGCTGCTAAGTCGGATGTCGATTGATACTTTAGGTCGTTAAACACTATTGTTAAGTCAGTACTATGCTTCCTTATGTCGTTTGTATAAAGTGTTGTTGAGTCGTTTGTACTGTTAGTTGTATCTGTTAAGTGTTGTAAATATGCTAAGTGTTAGGTCATTCAAGACCTATGAGTTGTGTTGTAAGTGTTGTGTTGTATGCCTATAAATAGGCGAGTTATATCATTTGTAAAAGGTTGTTGATTTTGAATAAAATTTCCTTTGTTAGCTTTGTGCTTTCATCCAATTGGTAGTCGAGTGTGATCTCCTATCTCCACCTTCGGTCAATCGAGTGCGCTCGATTCAACGATCGTGAAGCCAATTCGCGGCATCAAGTGCGCTTGATCAATGCTCGAAGAATTGAAGATCTACTTTCACGGTATCGAGATCGATCAACGTGACGTAGATAGCTAAAATTTGGTATCTTCGGATCAACGAATTTGGGCATTTCAGTATTCATCAATCCACCGATTGCTACGTTCATCGTATCATCAATTTTTGTATTCCGCCGCTGCGTCATTTGTTATCAAGGCTAGAACGCAAGGAGTTTGCGTAGATTTTTTGGAGTTGTGCGAGATTTACATCATTTGGAGAAGTGGGTTATCGAGATTTTGAAGAGATTTGTTCGTTTGATCAAAGTGAAGTTTTGTTGGAGTTTGTTGAAGAGTAATCATGCCACCGAGACGAGTTCAACGTCATCGCAATATTAATGCTTTGTACGGAAGAGAGGAGGCCGATGAAATGGAGCAACGAATCAACGAGAATTTCAATGAGAAGCTTAATGAAGGGATTGGTCGATTAGAGAGGATGATGTTGGAGATGAGTCAAAATCAGAGAAGGGTATCACCTGAATCGAGCCATGGGAGAAGTAGAGTTTCACCACATTCAAATCGAGAGAGAAGTGTTGATAGTGATCATAGAAGCGTGGATCGAGATGGTGGTAGAGATGTTGGTGGTCAGGATCGACATCGATATACATCAGATTGTGAAGAAGAGTATGATGGTGGTAGTGTTCATGGACGAGGACGTGGACAAGGAAGAAATTACTCCGAGTATGATCACAAGTGGGAGTCGGGGATGAAGACTGAAATTCCTGAATTCAAAGGTGGTATGCAAGCGGAGGAGTTTCTAGATTGGGTGTCTAATGTGGAGGAGATTTTTGACTTCAAGGAAGTTCCAGAACATCGTAGAGTGAAGTTGGTTGCTACAAGGTTGAGGGGTAGAGCTTTGGCATGGTGGCAGCAAACCAAACTTACACGTGAACGGATTGGGAAGTCAAAGGTTGAATCATGGGAAAAGATGAGGAAAATGATGAAAGCCACATTCTTACCTTATAATTATCAATCGCTTATGTATCAGAGGCTGCAAAACTTGAGGCAAGGAACGAAGTCTGTTAATGACTATGCTGATGAATTCTATCAACTGATTGCAAGGAACGATATCATGGAGATAGAGGAACAATTAACAACTAGATTTGTTGGAGGATTGCGTATGCAGATTCAAGACATGGTAAATATGTTTGATCCCAGATCTGTAGCGGAAGCACACCAGAAAGCGTTGGCTTGGGAGAAACAGGGACGACAAGGTGGTGGTGTGTTTACTAATTCCAACAATCAAGTGAAAGGTGTTAGTGGAAGTCCTAATGTTCCTAAGTCTATCAATAAGCCAATGGTGAAGGAGGTTGAGAAGGCGAAGGTTAACAATGGTTTCAAATGCTACAATTGCCAGGAGATGGGTCATAAAAGCAATGAGTGTCCAAAGCCTAAGAAACGAGTGATGGTTGCGGAAGCTGAGGATGAGGAGGAAGAAGTTGAATGTTCTAATTCATTACCAGTGGAGGAGGAAGACTTGTTGTCGGGAGATGAAGGGTATGCATTGATGATGAGGAGAAGTTGTTTGACCCCAAAGCAAGAGGAGGAAAGTAGTTGGTTGAGTAATAACATTTTTCAGTCTACATGCACTATTCTAGGAAGAGTTTGCAAGTTTGTTATTGATGCTGGAAGTTGTGACAATATTATCTCTACAGAAGCGGTGAAGAAGTTAGAGTTAAAAACTGAGAAACGTCCTAAACCGTACAAGTTAGCATGGTTGAGGAAGGGTGGTGAGGTGAAAGTTGGACGAAGGGCTTGTGTTAAATTTTCGATTGGGAAGAAATACAAAGATGAAATTTGGTGCGATGTTGTAGATATGGATGTCTGTCATTTGTTGCTGGGGAGACCGTGGCAATATGATAGGGCGGTGCAACATGATGGGCGAAACAACAGTTATAGTTTCATGTTTGAAGGTACTAAAATCACTCTAGTTCCAAAGAAGCGTCAACAAGAGGAAAACAAACTGGAGGAGATTGAAGAGCTGAAAACTTTATTATCTTTGAAGGAGTTTGTTAAGGAGGTTGAGGAAGAGCCGGAAGTATTCTTGTTAATTGGGCGTGAGAGCAGTGAAGAGGTTGAAATTCCAGAAGAAGTGAAACCAGTATTGAAAGAATTTGAGGATGTATTTCCAGAGGAGTTACCAAAGGAGTTACCGCCACTGAGAGACATTCAACATCAAATTGATCTTGTTCCAGGAGCAATGTTGCCACATAGACCACATTATCGAATGAGTCCGAAGGAACATGAAGAATTGCGAAGGCAGGTGGAAGAATTGCTTGAACAGGGGCGTGTGCAGGAGAGTTTAAGTCCTTGTGCTGTACCAGCTTTATTGGTACCCAAAAAGGATGGAACGTGTAGGATGTGCACAGATAGTAGAGCATTGAATAAGATCACAGTCAGATACAGATTTCCGATTCTGAGGCTTGATGATCTGTTAGATCAAATCAGTGGGTCTGTAATCTTTTCGAAGATTGATTTGAAGAGCGGATATCATCAAATTCGTATCAGGCCAGGTGATGAGTGGAAGACTGCTTTTAAAACTAGGGAGGGTCTATACGAGTGGTTGGTAATGCCATTTGGCTTATCAAATGCGCCGAGTACATTTATGCGGGTGATGAATCAGATTTTTAGACCATTCATTGGGAAGTTTGTGGTGGTGTATTTCGATGATATTCTGATATATAGTGGAAATCCAGAGGAACATTTGAATCATCTGAGAGAAGTGCTGATGGTACTGCGACAAGAATAATTTTATGCTGCAACGAAGAAATGCGTGTTCATGACGCATAGTGTTTTATTTCTGGGGTATGTTGTATCAGAGGAAGGGATACAGGTGGATCGGAGTAAAGTAGAAGCGATTAGAGATTGGCCACAGCCCAAGACGATAACAGAAGTTCGAAGTTTCCACGGGTTGGCTTCATTTTATAGAAGATTTATTCCACACTTTAGTAGTGTGATGGCGCCTGTTACAGATTGTATGAAGGGTAAACAGTTTTCATGGTCAGAGGAAGCAGGGGATGCTTTTGGGAAGATCAAGGAGTTGCTGACGTCTGCACCAATTCTAGTATTACCAGACTTTCAGTTGTTGTTTGAGCTACACACTGATGCGTCAAAGGTGGGAATTGGAGGAGTATTGAGTCAGAGGGGACGTCCTATTGCATACTTTAGTGAGAAGTTGTCAGGGGCGAAGATGAGATATAGTACATACGATGTGGAATTTTATGCTGTTGTGCAAGCTATTAAACACTGGAGACACTATCTATTTCAGAAAGAGTTTGTTCTTTACACTGACCATGAGGCGTTGAAACATTTACAAGGGCAAGACAAGATTTCAGCGAGACATGCATCATGGATTGCATATCTGCAACAGTTTACGTTTGTTGTGAAACACAAATCGGGAGTGACGAATCGTGTTGCGGATGCATTGAGTAGAAGAAATCATGTGTTGACTACAATGAAGGTCGAAGTGACAGGGTTTGATGTGCTACCAGAATTATTTGTTGAAGATTCTTACTTTATGAAGTTTGTAGATAAAGTGAAGAAAGGAGAGACGGATGAGTTTGTGATGGTAGATGGTTTTCTTTTCAAGGGAAATCGATTATGTATACCGGATTGCAGTTTACGGTTGAAGATTATGAAGGAATTGCATGAGGAAGGTCATGTGGGTAGAGACCGTACATTACAGCTGATTTCTCAATCTTATTTTTGGCCATCAATGAGGAAAGAAGTGGAAAGGTTTGTGGAGCGATGTCATATCTGTCAGGTTTCAAAAGGAACTACGACCAATGCTGGATTATATATGCCGTTACCTGTACCAACTAAGCCTTGGGTTGATGTGAGTATGGATTTTGTTTTGGGTTTGCCTCGAACTCAAAGGGGAAACGATTCCATTTATGTGGTGGTTGATCGATTTTTGAAAATGGCACATTTTATTGCTTGTAAGAGGACGGCGGATGCTGTTCATGTTGCCCAGTTATTTTTCAAAGAAATCTATCGACTTCATGGATTGCCAGAATCTATTGTGTCGGATAGGGATACTCGTTTCCTAAGTCATTTTTGGCTAAGTTTGTGGAAGATGGTCGGAACGAAGCTGAATTTTAGTAGCGCTTACCATCCTCAAACAGATGGGCAAACGGAAGTGGTAAATAGATCGTTGGGAAACTTGTTGCGATGTCTTGTACAAGACAATTTGAAGAGTTGGGACTTAAAGTTGTGTCAGGCAGAGTTTGCTCATAATCATGCTGTTAACCGAAGCACTGGTTTCAGTCCATTTCAGATTGTATATTCAAGCTTGCCAAAGGGGCCGTTGGATTTAGCGATAGTACCACAACTGAAGGGGACAGTTAAGCGAGCTGCTGACTTCATTGATGAATTGAAAGGTTGCCATAGAATCGTTCAGGAACGATTGGAGAAGACGAATGAGAAGTATAAACAAGCTACAGATAAAAAGAGAAGAAGTGTGGAGTTCAACGAGGGTGATTGGGTGTATGCTGTTTTAACAAAGGATCATTTTCCAGTGGGTGCCTATAACAAGTTGAGAGCCCGAAAGATTGGTCCGGTCGAAATTATAAAACGGATCAATGAAAATGCTTATAAGTTGAAGCTACCAGGGGATGTGTACACTTCTGATGTGTTTAATGTGAAACATTTGATTCCGTACCATGGGGATGGGCTTGTTGAGGAAGAGAGAGGTGCAAATTTGAGGTCGAATTTTTGTCAACAAGGGAAGGATGATGCAGCAGCGTACCTGGATTCGAAGATGAAACCCCTAGGTCGCTCCACGACCTACACTCAGGCATTCTCCGACCTAACACCCCACCGCGACCTACGACCTAACCTTCCCCACGACCCAACAAGTCTGCGACCTAACTCTACACCACGACATAAAACCCGCGACCTAACACCCCACCGCGACCTACGACCTAACCTTCCCCACGACCTAACTCCTCCGCGACCTAAACTTCACATCGATTCAATTCCACGACCTAACCTTCCACGCAAACTAACTCCACCACGACCTGAATTTCCAGAAGCATTCCTCACGCGACATAAGTCCAGAAGCTCCGACCTAATTCCAATGGCTCTCCGACCTAACGATAGGTCGCAAACAATCTCCGACCTAACTCCAGTAAGTCGCGAACGACTTTACTCCGCTTCATCAACTCGCGAGCAACCTAAGGCTTCAATCAATGCCGCCAGGAAATTAAGTCGCGAAGATGATTTTTGTTAACTCACGTGAAGATGATTAAGTCGCGTGAAGATGATAACTCGTGAGAAATTTCTGATAAGTCGCGAGTCGAAGATGATAAGTCGTGAGTTGGTTTGATAAGTCGCGAGGCTGATAAGTCGGATGTCGATTGATACTTTAGGTCGTTAAACACTATTGTTAAGTCGGTACTATGCTTCCTTATGTCGTTTGTATAAAGTGTTGTTGAGTCGTTTGTACTGTTAGTTGTATCTGTTAAGTGTTGTAAATATGCTAAGTGTTAGGTCATTCAAGACCTATGAGTTGTGTTGTAAGTGTTGTGTTGTATGCCTATAAATAGGCGAGTTATATCATTTGTAAAAGGTTGTTGATTTTGAATAAAATTTCCTTTGTTAGCTTTGTGCTTTCATCCAATTGGTAGTCGAGTGTGATCTCCTATCTCCACCTTCGGTCAATCGAGTGCGCTCGATTCAACGATCGTGAAGCCAATTCGCGGCATCAAGTGCGCTTGATCAACGCTCGAAGAATTGAAGATCTACTTTCACGGTATCGAGATCGATCAACGTGACGTAGATAGCTAAAATTCGGTATCTTCGGATCAACGAATTTGGGCATTTCAGTATTCATCAATCCACCGATTGCTACGTTCATCGTATCATCAATTTTTGTATTCCGCCGCTGCGTCAATATCTATGGCCCGAGTAACTCCAAAATGATACTAAGAAACTAGGTACTACCAAACAGTATCGTGCATTCCCTTACCAAGAAGGGTAATACTCAAGAGAAGTGTTTACCATCTGAACACATCCCTTCCCCAATTTTAAGTTATTTTCGAGCCATAGTTAACTTAAAAATATTCCTTTTATTTCCATATTCTCATTTTTGGAACAATAATTTACATTTTCCAACAACATATATCACCAACTCACTTTAGATATGTTTGGGTTGAACTTGTTTCGATCGTACAATGATAAAGAGAATGATTAACTAAGTACCCCACAACATTCACCTAGGCAAACATCTGATCGTCACTTAGAAGATTATTCTGATCATCACAAAATAATCAAGACTTGTTCCCCGTACCAATCCAAAGATAACACTTCTTACTTACACTTTTATTCGCAAAAATTTAAACTTAAACCAAATTGGTTTCAAATATTATTATTATTATTTTCCCAAAACCTTGAAAATCATTTTTCAAAAGCACCGGGATTTAGGTTCTCAAGTTTTCAACCTAAATTTCTTCCAACTTAAATGATACATTTAAATAAACCCATTTTATAAATCATTTCTATTAAACCACTTTTAAATATTTATCCTAAAATATTCTAACTTTAAAATCAAATTCTACCTCAATATTAACATCGAACGCCTTTTAGTCAAACTATGAAACTTATTTCACAAGGTGTTCGTTTCCATATTTTTCCCAATCCTATCTACCCAACCCATATCTTAAAAAAAGAACATACTAACAATAGTCAATGCTCAACTAGACGAGCATGATTAAACAAACCTTAAATGATAATAATAATAATAATAACAACAACAACAACATATTATTATCTCCAAACACCTCAAACAACCGTATTACACTATTTGTGAAAATCATTCTTTTATATATAAAATATACCCTGGGTAAAATTATTTCATTTACCTAATTCCAAAACAGTACTGTGTCGATTTGCCCGGTTTAATTGTTTAGAAACCCATATCGGTATAGTTGTACACCCTGTATCGACCAGAGTTCATAAGCCACTAAACCGATAAATCAACACAATATAAAACATTTGGTAATCACTAACAAATATATGCTCATATATGTACACTCAAACTCATTCTAGGGTGTCACTTACCCTATCTCTAATGAGTTAACCCCACAGAAGCCAAGGTTCTCTTCAGCTCTGATACCAAATGTAACGAACCGGATTTTCGACCCTCGAAAGTCGACACTAATACGTCCACTGTATCACATGCCGAACATTCAAGTGCCGAAAATACCGATTTGTTAGGGTGAAAGAAGAAGGTAGAAGATAGAAGAAAACCAAACAACATAGAATCTCACAACGCAGCGAATAATATATAATACAATAATGATCTTTACAAAAGGGAAGCATCTTTATCCATATAACATCAGAGTACACAAGACTTATCTTAAATTTGGACGGTTATAAAAACTTGTCCTTACATTGGCAAACATACATACTCTATAATACAGTGGAAGAAAAATATACGTGAATACGTCTTGACCATCCAACTCCTCTCCAACTGCAAAGTATCCAGCAAAACCTGGGAAAACATGCTCGGTCTTACCCAAGCATTACATGGAATAACACCTAGGTCAATCTGTTAAACCAACGTGAGTAAAACTCGATAACAAGTAATAACCAAACTGATTTATACATTTGAAAACCTTTCAAACAAAGTGTATCTCGTAAGACCCCGCCGCACATAAAAACGGATGGGTTTTTACCTTACGATAACCAAAATTTATATCAAAATCTAGTGATATTATCAAAGCATCTAGGTTTAAAGTAAATAGATAAAATAGCTGAAATGCTTGCATCTCACATTCCAACGTACTAGGTTCTATAATCAAAACTGTAAGGCACATATTGGAGATTGGATCCCAAAGATGGCAAGGTAAGGGAATACCTTCTGATGATACACCTCTATAAAATGCACTGTGCTAACACAGAGCTGGCTGCCCCTTTAACATGGCAGATCGGATTACCTCACCCCCTTGACAATGAGGCCTTATACTACCATGGTGTCTGTGCGCAAACCAACTCTGAAAGGGACATCTAGAATGGGGTGACCACTCCTTATGGTAGCTAACCACATAAGCTCTGCTGCATGCCTTGCTTTTGTCATTCCTCCCAGTTGTGAGGCTTGAGACTACGCTTTACCTTTCTGAATAGCAATCCATCTTGGAATGCTAACATTGCCCTCCAAGTAGTAATGCAGTGCCAGCATTCATCCATACAAGTTGTCCAGGAAAAGGACAAACCGAAGGCACTACTTCTACTACATCCATTTTGGAACCACCCTCAGGATTAGTAGCAAGCTGTCGTTGCACTTCAATGGCTCCGTCTTCGATCCCATGCTTCAAGATGTCATCATTTCGAAACGCTTGAGTTGGATCGAAGTGGTTTTCAGATAGCATATTCAATCCCGGTCTCTTCGAAACAACTTTCGATATTTTCGGAAAACTCAACCCTGGTTCCTTAGGAAATAAACGGACAAATGACAAGAGCGGAGTTCACCTCCTAATCGTTTGTGGACGGATTACCTTATCATTCGTCCTAGAAGTACGAAACTAGTTTATACGTACGGTATAATACCTTCGACGGTAACTGTACCATATAATTCTAATGTTTCTCCTAGATATTTCCAAAGTTACGTTTTGTCCAGATTTGATAGTTGGTTATTTAACTATCAAATAAACAAACATCCAATCATGGTTTAATTTCCATATAGGATCCACTAAACCTTTATTAATTCTCTTTAATTAAGAAAACCACTTATAAAACCTAGTCATAAGATCTTTTCAAAACACTATTTACAAATCCCTTACATTTCCTTTATACTTGGGAAACATTTATATACTTATCTCAATGGTATAAGTCTGTTACCAAAACATTTTACTTTTCATGCCTTGAAAAAAAAATTATATACTTATCTTATCAGTATAAGTACATTTACAAACTTTTCAAAATTTTCTTCTTTCCAAATTCCATATTAAATAAAAAAACATTTCTTCCAAATAAAACATTTCTCTTATCCTTTATCAAAAATTCCCTTTTAAAAGCTCATCATATTTCAATTAACTTATAACTTTCAAAATAAAGTTATAACCCACTTTTATAAACCTTTAAGTTAATTTATAAACCTCTTTCCAAATATTTGAAATGATTTATAAACCTTTTTCCTATTTTTAAAACTATTTATATAAACCTTTCTATACTCCATTATAAATATCATTTGTAAAACACTTAAAGTAACCCTTCAGTAAAAACCCCTTTTATAAACAAGTTATTACTTCTAAGTAACTTACAACATAATAGCATAACTTGGAAATCATTTATAAACTTTAAACTCTAAATTGATTAAAGAATTTAAGTTAACTCAAAACACACTTTAGAAATTCAAAAAGAGGCTTAGCAATCCCAATGGTACTAGTTTAAGTTACCATTCAATTTCAATTTGATTACCAAGTCACTTAACAATTATTTACATAAGCTACCATATATGTAAATACAATTCATATCCAATTAGGGAATAACACATCGATATAACTTGTTGGCATATACAAGTCCAAATAACGTAACAATAGGATGGTGATTTATCCTGCTAAATAGATGTCCAAACAATTCAATCAATTTATAGCAAAACGGGGATTTATTCTGCTTAACACAAGTCCACACAATCAAATCACATACACTATAGTAGAATGGTGTTTTGTTCTGCTAACGGATGTCATTTAATTCTCCTAATCATATGGGCTACTTAAGGGTCCGGACAAGAGATCATTCGATATGGAATAGATTTACTTTGAAAAAGAAAATTGATTAAAAAACATTCTGTTTAGTTTAAAATCACCTTTGAAAAGTTAAAAGTATATTTAATTAACTTAAACCCTGACTAAATCTAAATTAATCCAATTTAAATCAATATTAAATGATAATTAAACTCTAATTAGGCTTAATGAACTTGATTAAGTACTGATTAACTTCCTAATGCAACTTGGTTAAGGTTGAACCAGATTGTTTAAGAGTTAAAACTTAATTATTTAAATATTAATTAAATAACCCATTAATTAAATAAATAAATTACCATTAATCTTAATTAAATAATTATAAATCACTTAATTACTTCTTAACCCATTAACCACTAATTAAAACTTTATAAATTAATTAATAGTCATTAACTTAACTTAAGTGATGATTAACCTCTAACGACCTTCTTAATTACCAATTAGGTGCTAAATACCTTCTAATTAACTAATTAATTAATTATATTACAACTTTTACTTTTTAATATTGCTAATTAAGTTTTTAAAAAAACTTAATAAACTAATTTCAAAATAAAACAAATTTGAATTAGAAATTCAAACCTTTGCCGAACTGCATCCATAGCGACTATCGCTATGGGCATAGTTCGCTCTAACATATTCTTAGCGAACCACTTCACAAACCCTTACTTTTTCATGATTTGAAACATACTTTAGAAAGTTTTTCAAAAAAAACTTTAAAACTAAAGTTACAAACTTTAGTCCATTTCAAAACTTTAAACTTTGAAAACAAACTTCGATTCCAACCGGATCTCATAACCGTCGCAATTACACAAAGCAGTTAACTTTGTTTACCAACCTCATGCCATAGCTCATGTTTTACAATCAACATAGCACTAACACCAACCATCCTCATCATAGATCGCACGTATACATCCATATATACATGCTTACTAACTTTATAATACAACATCGATTTCCATAACCAAATCAAACTAAAATCAACCATCCAAATCATAATCAAACAATATGATTACCATTCAACTTCTACATTATATAGTCACCATATATAGTGACATAAATAAAGTTACCATTTTCATTAAAAAAATGAGTAGTTTACTCACCAAACTTCCACAAAAGCTACCCGAACTTAAGCTAAACTTGCCAACGGCTCCCTAGATTTGAAGGATTAAGGCTTTAGGTGCTAGAAACCCTCAAAATGGGCTTGGACTAGGTGTGTGTAGTCTCGGCCAAAGGTGTTGGGGTGGATGTCGGGTAGTAGCTTGAAGGTGGAGGAGCTTTGGGTTATCATCGATTTGTCGAAAATGAACCCAAAATTAGGTAATTTTCCCACTGGTTTTTGGGCCACCAACTCATGGAACTTGGAAAAGTAGTCAAAAGTAAAGTTGTAGGAATTTATTTCCTTTATCATTTCAAAAGAAGAATCACTCATTTTCGATTAGTTTTGAAGAAGTTATGTTTAAAATAAGAAGGGTAATTTTTGGACTTGAAATTTTGGGTAAAAGAAATTGCTTTATAGAGAATTGGTGTTTTGACATAGCTATGACAGAAATTTGAAAAAGTGGTCAACTAGAATATTGTAGCCATTAAAATTTTACACGGTTTAAGAAAACGGAAAACTCCATTTGAGTTCGAAATGAGGAAGAAATGGTTGGTGGAAAGAGGAGGAAAAATGGAGAAACATATAGGCTATTTATAAGCATGAATTCGCACCTCATCATTTTATCAAGTCACATCACTCTCTTTTATATATATGTGTATGTATGTATGTATGTATGTATGTATGTATGTATGTATGTATGTATGTATGTATGTATATAAGTATTATGTTTAATCACATCACTCATTAATATACATAATTATTATGTTTAGTCACATCACTTTCTTATATATATATAATTATTATGTTTAGTCAAATCACTTTCTTTATATATATATATATATATAATTGTTAATTAAAGCTAAGACGTGACAAGAGATAATGATGGTTAATGATTATAATCTAAGATGTGACAAGAGAGGAATATATATTTATATATATAAGATTATCATTTTTAAATTTATGAATCGTCACATCACTTGCTAAATAAAATTAACATAAGATTATCCATCCTTAAGTATATTATTATTTAGATAATTAACTCTTATATATATGTATATATGGTGCACAAAGACGAACAACGTTCCCGACAACTTTCCGGTGTCGAAAGGTCGAAATTTCAGAAAACGTTCTTCGGTCACATTTTCTGTTTTTCTACGAACTATTTAATTTGGTAAACAAATTTTAAAAAAATGATTTTACCATTATTATTAATTAATTAAAATGATTTTATTTTCATTATAAAACATATATATTTAATATTCAAAATCAATTAAATATTCACTAATCAAAGTAGTGAAATTCCGGGTCATTACAGGTTATCCCTAATAGAAAATGCCCAATTTAAATTGGGCCTTGGCCTAATTTCAAATTTGTTTTGAAAGTACAATAAAAGTTTAAAATTTAAAAGTTAAATTTAAAATAAGAAAAATAGTGTAAATGTTATAATATATATTTTTCAAATTGTTTAAAATCAAAATAAAAGTTTTAAATTTAAAAGTTAAATTTAAAATAAAACATATATTATAAAGTTATAATATAGTTTTCCAAGATCTTTGAAATTTATATAAAAATAATTCCGAAATTATTAGTAATTATTAAGATTAATAAAACAAATTAATTAATTTAATTAATTGAATATATATACATGTATAATATATCTAATAATATATGTTATGTTGACTTGAATTATTTAAGACAATATGAGTATATGTGCATGTATAAAAGAATTTTCAAGACTAATAAAATTTAATTAATTTTTTTAATTATATAAATTAATTGAAAGTTAAGTAATAAATTAATATATATATAAGATATATGTGTGTTACTATAAAGGTTATAGCATACACATATTCAATATAATATGTTATGATTGAATAATATAATAATTAATTAAAGTGTTAAGTAATTAAATTAATTAGATAAGATTTAATTAATATAATGTTATACATAAAATTATATAAGTTAAATAAAGTATAAAAATTATATAATAATGGAACTTATATAATATAAATGTATAAACTAAAGGAGGACCATTAAATAAACCCTAAATAGACTTAAGGAATAAATACACATGTAAATGTACATACATGATTCTCGATGTGTCCGACACTTGAATCATGAGGATATTTCATAAAAAATACATTATTCCATAAGTTAATGTTACTCGATATAATATATTGAAGATTCTAATTCTTTAATATAAAGTTGTCCTCTACCATTTATACATTAATAAATTACTTGCATACTCTCTAGTTGTTGAGCTTTCCTCAAGCTAGAGATGTTTTAGTATAGTATTATTAATGTATAGACTAGCCGAGGTAAGATACTTATACATATTTGTTGAGCTTTCCTCAAGGTATGTATAGTATACTTAGGTCATCATGAAATGGTGGGTATGAGTGAATAATCTCTTTTTACCTGTTGAGCTTTCTTCAAGTTGAATATGAGATTAGGACAAGAAACCATGGGTTAGGAGTTGTATATGATACAACCATAAGGAGTTATCCATCGTATATGGGAGCATGATTTGTTGAGCTTCCATAAGGTCAGAATCTCAAGATATACGAGTCCTAACACCCACTAGTGAAGTCGAAAGAATTCTATGTCTCATCTTAGGGTTTTGAGAAACATAAAAGACTAGTAGGAGCCTTATTACAAAAATGAAATGGTAACATTTAACCTTTCTAATATTGTAAGAACATCTGCTGTATATAACTAAAATTATCTAATTTGATAAATTTGTGCACTAAATATAATTGATAAATTGTTTATAATTTAAAATATACAAAGGAACTGAACTAAATATTGAAAAGAAATATCAAATATACCCATTAAAAAAATTCATGTTGACCCATGCAAGCGCCTAATTATATAACCACTATATACGTTCGTAACTTGGTCACTTAAAAGTTTACTTACTCGAGACAGTGTATTGTCTTTGATGAGTTTCAAACTCTAAAAGCAATAAAAGGATATGTATATTTAATCCATATACGGTCACATATAAATTATATATGGTGAACGGTCACAATTCATAATGTATGAAACCTCGATGAAATGAGTTCATTAAAATAAGTAAGTAAACTGTAGTGTGAAATCCTTCTTCATTCCATTCCACTAAAATTGACATTTTAAATCCATGTACATCTTTGTGCTTCTAGGATGTATAGTGAGCCTTGAACGATGAGCCTCGCTCAGAATCTCATTCTTCTATTCTACTTAATTTGGCACGCAAAGTATATTTCGATACCTATATCCCCCATTACTTCCCACCTTCCAATCTACTGGGTACTTGTCTTTCATTTTAATAAACTAATCCTTTAACTTCGCATTTTGTCCTTAGGCTTGTAAAATTCTACTAACTAAAGTACATTGAATGACCATACTACATATAAGAGTCTACCTTTCACTATTTATTCGATTAATCATCTTAGGTCGAGCATTTATTTCTACTAAAGTTTCCAAATCTCTCCATTCCATGATCATCATGTTAGCAATAATTCAATATGACTTTCAGCTTGATGCATCTGCTACCACGTTGGATTTTCCGGGATGGTAATGTAATATGAAGTCATAGTCCTTCAAAAACTTCATCCGTCTTCATTGTCTCATATTAAGTTCCTTTTAAAAGAATAAATACTTTAAACTCTTATGGTCAGAATAAATATCAAATTGTTCACTGTAAAGATAGTGTCCCGTATTTCAATGCAAACACTGAAGCTGCCAACTCCAAGTAAAGAGTTGGATAATTTACTTCATACTTCTTTAATTGTCGAGAAGCGTAAGCAATAATTTATCTTCCTGCATCGGTACGCATCCTAATCTCTGACCATATGCATCATAATATATTTTATATCATTCTCCACTACTTGGTAATGTTAGAACTGGTGCTTCAGTTAACTTTCTTTTCAATGTCAGAAATTAACAGCCCACACTTTAATGAGCCTAATTCGACAAGAATCGAAATCCAAGTCCATCAAAGAAGAGATATTGATACATGAGCATTATCAGATATTGATAAAAATCTAAACTCACAGCGAAAACAATAATTGGATATAAATACCGACTATGGCTACTACCTTGGAATCATATCAAGTTGCCACATCAGCATCGAGCGCGAGAGAAAAGAAGACTTCTACAACAACCAATTACTTCCAGTTCTAATGACTCATTTCTCTAAATCTATCTTATAGGTTGTAATGAGGAGGGGGTCAGAAAAACGTTCTGGTGCTTGGAAAATCTATGCAGTGTCCTTAACATAAATTTACACTGATTGGTTTCCATCTAACTGTTATGTCTACTATTCGAAGGTTAACCAAATTAACCTAATAATTCATACACAATATCCCTACCTAGCGCGACTCACTAACCTACCCTTCCCAAGGTACAAAATACTAACGTAAGTCTATCAGCCACTTAGTACTTTCAAATATGAAGCGGGCTCCTAGCATCATCATCGTTGGTCTATTGGTCCTAGCTATAGAGACCATTGACCACTATTTATGGCTATATAATACATAATTATCATACAACTAACGCATCTATCGTCATTAAAGTCTTTGCCATGTGAGAGATAGTACCCAAGCCTCTTATTACCTCAATAATAAGGATTAGGCACATCCCTGACCATTTAATACCTATATTCTAGGTAGCCTTTGTCATTTAATACGTAACCCCAAAGATGGACTCCTCACCAGTACTATCTAGCTGACATTACTTGGAATCTCATAGGGACGCTTAATACTTATTTATAGAAGAGAGGCGAACTTTAGATCAGTCACTTAATACCTCAAACTCAAAGTGAACCCTTCTCGAGATATCCACTATTGCTCCTAATCGTTAATTCAGATCATTTAATACTTTTTAATTAGGAAAGAGGCACGCCCTCAAACAACCACTTAATACCTCTAATCCCTAAGCAGATCCTATTATTCCCATAATCGTTTCCCATGGGTCCTATGATTGGTGATGTCTCACATCAGGAATAAGTGTAGACAACTACTGGTAGCCTCTGAGTGAAGGTCAGACTTCTATTGTGTCACTTTACTAACCTCGCATCCTAATCTTCTAAACCCAATCAATTATTCTATGGATCCTATGGTTAAAGATGTCTCACATCAGTAGGAAATGTACACAAATGCTGGTAGCCTCTATGACGGCCTGCATTTCGGAAGGTTTAAGTCGATAATAAACCACACAAGTCTAACACAAAACAACTCGGAACACAGATAATCAATGTGGTTAATTAAGAAAAATAAGAAAAGAAGAAAACAAACATAGAATCTCACAGCGGAATGACAAAATATAATAATCAAATAAACAGTTCATGAAGCCGTTTATCTATACATTTGATTAAAATTTTACAACATCTATTAAAGTTATACATACAACAGAGATAAAATAAAACAATGCAGCAGAACAACATGATGCAGGGGAATAATACTAGTAATATAATATACCAAATCTTCGTCTTCGTCCTCTAGAATAATATGTTCTTCAATGCGCTTAAAACTCAGGGCTGACCCGAGCATAAAGTAAAACAATACGCTCGAGTCAGAACTAAAATATTCTTATGTAAGTCAAATCAATATCACATATAACATGAGTGTATAGCATCAGAGATGTTTACAGGGTTTTACATCTCCTATCCAGTGTACAACGTGCATGTAATAACTCAAGAGATGTTACGGGATTTTCAATCTCTTAAGGATCCATCAAAATATCTATATATAGTAGAATACGATATATATATGTAATGTCTAATCAATAAAATAAATATTTTTCCTAGCGTTAAGGATTTACATTAATCCCCATTAACGCGTTTTTAAGCATTGGCGTACAACTTGCATATAACACCCCAGTAGCACGTCGGCGGATAGGGATGCGTCGTGATATGACAACACTAAACCAAACTCGTAGTGGTCTCGTATAAGGATAAAAGTATGACAAGGCACATGAGGCAATGCCCAAGGTAGGATACTACCAATTCAGGTCGTAGGGCTGGTGGTAACGCATCGTAGCCACGACCATCCACCATGTCCATCCATCCCATATCAAGTCAAAGGGAGGTTATCCCAAATCAAGGTGCACCAATCGAAACCAACATCAAAGGTAATAGTATAGACCGAGTCCAAAAAGAAAATCGAAGAACAGATGTCCGCAATAGTATAAACCAACATCAAAGGGCTATCCATCATCGTTCTCTTTCTTCAAATCCAGCAACGTACACCAAATCCAACCACTTCAATCTGCAGTCTCCTTCACGTACACAATTGTTAAAGTGGTTCCAACATTAACAAAGAGTATGCCAATAATTGGCCCCGGTCTCTTTAACAACCAAACGTCGTTTTACACACCGGTTGGTTCTTTTTCATTTCGAAAATGATTCATACTTGATATCAAAATATCATATTCACTTCAAAATATCCTTCATTTCAAAATCATATTTACTGCATGTCATTTTCACTTGAAAATATCATTTCATTCAAATTTCCATTTCGAATTTCAACTTAGGTTATAACTTCATTTTAACCAAATTTGCATTTAAATCCACAATTTAAATATAAATAGTTCCCCACTTGAACAATTTGAATTTTTAGAAAATATTTTAGATATTAAAATAGGTTATATATTAAATGATTTGGAAATTTGAATAATTTAAAAGGACGAATTTTAAAACAGTTTATAGTAAATTGAATTCGACCAATTTAAAAATAAATTTTAAAAACAGATTATTTTAAAACATTTTAAAAAATATTTTAAAACATTTTAAAAATTATTTTAAAAAATTTTAAAAATTATTTTAAAACAATTTAGAAATGAATTTAAGAGCAGTTTATAGTAAGATGAATTTTAAAATAGGTTATATATTAGATGAATTCTTTAAACAATTTCAACTCGTTTAGCTCGAATCCGACCTCGTATGAAAAGGATATTCAATAATTAACATAACGATTTTAATTAAAATTAACTAAAATAATTAACATAATTAAACCAAACCTATTCTTCCCTCCACTGCTCGCATCCCTCCAGGCTCATGCACGCGCGAATAATTTCTTTATTTTTTTTGAATCGATGATCGCCTACGACCAGACCAAGATGTCGCGCCGCCCCCGCCGCCCTACGAGCCACCCACCTCGCCAAGCCTCGCCCTGCCAACGCACGCGCAAACGTGCTCACAAATCGCGAATCCAAAAAAACCCTTGACTGTAGATGAACACGAGGAAATTTCCGCCCCACGACGACGATAGCACGATCCAGCCGTTTTATGTGTAGAGGAGATCGAGCTCTACAACTTCCATGTTGAAGCCGAGTCGAGATTGTGAGTGGATTGAGAGAAAACGAGGAAGAAAGGAAGATGATTTTCGACCATTGAAATCGTATACAACGGCGGCTGATGATTTAGTTTAGGGTTTAGCCAATTGGAGGAAAGTTAAGGCTATTTATAGAAAATTTCCACGGCACTATTCATCCATGAAATTTTCGAACTCCAAACAAAGCATGCCGCTTGGCGTTCTATATGTTATACCTCTATTCCGAACACAATGGAATATGTATCGAGAGCTAATTCCATCATATTCAGAAGATAGCTTTTTAGATAAAATTATTTTAATTAAAGTTCTGAAAATAAATTCTACGCGTTTCAAGCTCGCAAGACCAAACCACAAGTCTGATCGCTACGAAACTTAAAATCCTATAATAATCCATTATTATGGATCCGATGAAACTAGTTTCATCGAAGCCCGAGACAGTGCCCAAAATGACTATTTTTACACGTTAATTAAAACAAGCTATTTTCCAAAATAAATTTATTCACTTTCAATTCAATTTTAAAAGTAAAATTTTTCATTCTTGTTTAAATAAAACTTAAATCAACTTTCGACATCATTTTTGTACATATTAAATTCAAGATTCAATTATTTAAATAATTTCCAATATTAAATTTAAACAATCCAATTATCCAATAAATTACATTAATAAATCATTATATTTTTATTTCTAACCATTTTTGTTCAATAATTATATTAAATTTAATAATTTAAGGTAGTTAAAATTTTGGGTCGTTACAGCCTCAAAGTGAAGGCGGACTCCCGTTGTGTAACTCTATTGACCCTGCATCTCAACCTACTAAGTCTAATTAATTATTTTATGCTTTACTAACTTAAGCCATATTATCCAAGGCTTTATTATTACTAAGATCTGTCGTCCTAAATTGGATATTGGATTTAGCTTGCTAACTTCCTTCTATTTATTTAAGGCTATATAATTTACCTCAAATATTCAATTACTCATAAATCTCTTTATTTGCTTCTTCCATAAATGTCAATTTATCCATGATAAAGAATATCATCCTAACGGACATTTCCTAATACATTTATGTATATTCACTAATTTTCAATTAGTAACCATTCCTAACTATCCCATAGTTATTAACCTAACTTCCTAATTATTAGTCTCATTAATCCATTTACCCCATTAATTACTTGTATGTAAGGACCCGTTTCTTCGACTCCCATAAATCGACGCTAATACATCCTCGACATTCACGTGCCATAAATCCAAGTGTCGGAGAAGCGGATTCTTAAGGGTAAGAAAGAAAATAAGACATAACAGAATCTCACATAAGTTATTTCAACGTAAAATCTTTACATCGGAAATTAAAATACATTTATCAGTTTGAAAAACATGGGCAGTTATAAATTCTGTCCTTACAAATGCGGAATGCTATAGTACAAGAGTGTGGTGGAAATAGACAAAATTCTTCATTAAAATCTTCTAACTCCATGCTTTGAGCACCATCCAACTTTCTTCTAAACTAAACCTGACTACTAGGCTGCTCGGGGAAAATTAGGGCACTTAGAGTTTAAGGAAAGGGAAAATAAACTTCGGGCCAGCCATGAGACTGGTGTGAGAACTCAAAATACGCGTTTTGAAAACAAAAAGGTATCTCATAAGACCACGCCACACATAAACATTGAATGGGTTTTTAGCTTATGATAACCAAATCATTCTACGTCAAAATACTTGATATTATTTTTAATGACATATCTTTGAAAACATTTGCAGGTAAACTTATTAATCTTAGCCGAAATTGTTAAATTATTAAATTCCAGCATACTAGCCACAAACGCGGGTTCTACAAACAAACTGGCGGTACTTATAGGAGAATGGATTCCATACAAATGACCAGGTAAAGGGACTACCTTCCAGCAGTACGTCTCTAGAGGAATGTACCGAGGCCCAACAGTTGGTCCTCTACCAACACAAGACCGCCTTATCTCTTCCAAGATAGTACCGAATATGTCATCTCCCCAGTCGTTACCGACCTATCTGAGGGCCCTCATAACATACATCCACAATAATTTACATCCCAAACGTCATAGCGAGAAGAAATATATCTAGAAGGGGATGATCATACCCTAAGGGTTGTGAATCACATAGCCTTGTCGCATCTACCCTGTTTCGATCATTTCCTGGTGTGAGGCCAAAGGTCACGATTACGTTTCACATAGCACATTATCTTTCCTCTTTGAATTCCATATTGCCATTCCATAGTCACATGACTGATTTCTACAAATGTATAACTTCCTGAGCTCGAATGTCTCGGGAAAGGGTGTACAGCTAAGAGAAGGTATCTTCTCCGCCACCGACTGATATACATTATATAGAGACCACTCATTGTGATTTAGAATGCAAGGTCAGACACTCGTCCATACAAGTTGTTCAGGAATATGACAAACCAAAGGCACTCTCCTACCACATCATAAGATTAGTAGCGAATAGTCCTTGTGTTTCTGAGACTGCTACTATAAGTATTTCGCGAGTTATCCCTAATCAAATCAACAAGCAGTCCTTTGTTACTATTCGTCTCAATATCTTCAACTTCTAAATTTTTACTTCGAATTCGTAGATTGGTTCGAAGTGGTCTTCGGATAGGAATCACCCAAATCCGACCTCGGCTCCTTCGAAACCCATCATCGATAAAAAGAGGTTTTGTGAATAGGGAATCATTCCTTAATTGTAAGTTCTTTTTATCAAAATCTCTTTCGAAGATATATATGTAACGACCCCAAATTTTCTATATATTTAAATTAATAATTAATTAATTTTTGGATAAAATTTGTGAAATAAAACGATAAATGGATTGCGAGTCTCCCCGAATTAAACTAAGTTTGGTATAAATCATTTTGTAACTTTAATATATTGTATATACGTGAATATATATATGTGTATATTGGATTTGAAATATAATCTTATGTTAATGGTTTAAAAATAATTATAAAATATAGATATTTGACACAAGTATAAAAGTAAGTAAAACAAATAGTTTAAATTAGAATATGATGGGTTATAATTGAAATATAAATAAATTTATATAAGAAAATGAATATGAAGTATAATAATAATAATAATTAATATTTAAACTAAAAATAGAAAGTAAATAAATAGATGGGTATAAGCTTACAAATGAAGAAACAACATTATAATAAGCAAGAATAAGAACAAGCAAAGAAAATATAGTCAAGTAGGTATAAACTGAAATGTAAACATGTGAACCTGGAAGAGAAACAAGTAAACAAAAATATTTATTAACTTGCAAAACAAGATAAAGCAATTAATGCTTGGATCTTTAGCCACCACAACATATCACTTCAGCCGAAATATGTTGAAACCATATCAGTAAAAAAAAATCTCTGAATTGTGGTACAAAACATTAATCAACATGTTGTACAAAATGAACACACCCTGTACAAAGTTTATACCCAGTAAACTTCATTTTCCTATATATCAACCTCCTCTCTATTTGCTTCATTCGAAAACTGAGTAAAAATCTAAAGCAATATTATTTCAAAACTTAAAAACAAATCTCAACTTCAACTGGAAAAATCAAACAACCGAAAACAAAGATAAATTCCAAATCTTAAAAAATTGGAATGATCAACTCAGCAAACCTGGAATCAAGGCAGGCTCTGTTTTCAAGCATTCCAGAAAGATCAACATCAAGTTTTCAAACTTCAGATCAAAAACAAATGCAAGCTCCACATTCAAATCATTTTCCAGGATAAATAATAATAATAGAAGTTTCAAAACCTGATCCTCTATTCTTTGTTCTCTGTCTACAATTTTCTCAGGTGAGCACAATTTCCCACCTTAATCCTTTGCATCTGTGAGAAAACCCCACTTGAATTTTCTTTTATGGTTTAAATAGTCGGATTTACATTTAAAAGTGTTGTTTAGATGCTGAAATATGCTTGCCTGGTTTGTGCACGTATGGGTATGTTTAAAGATAAGGATATGTAGCTCTGTTCATATGTTTACAGGGTTTCAGAAACCTGTTTCAAAGAAAAGAAAAAAAATCCATATCTTCTTATTAAATCAATATTAGTACTTGGATCCAAAACAAAATATTTTAGTTTTAGTATAATCTAGGGACTAAAATTATTAACAAGTATGTAACTTTTGCAATATGCTTGTATTGGGAAAATAACAGTAGAAATCCTTTAACATGTTAAAATCTATCACTCGAATTTACCGATTTAAGATCATAACTTGAATCATCTTTAAAAGTTATGATTTTTAAAATAAATATCAAAAATTTTAATGATATAATGAGGTTGAAATTTTGGTTCAACTGGAGATTGTATTTGGGGCAATCTTTGGCGATCTAAGGGGACGGAATGGTCGTGGGTTTTTCTGAAGGTAGGTGGATGATCAGGGAGTGGGAGAAAAATGCCAGGATGTTGATAAGAACTTTGTGGTAATGGTGGTTAATTTTTGAAGTTTGTAACCCTAGTTTCTACTGGGTTGAGTGTTTTGTTTGGTTCGTCATCTCTGGATGATCGAGTGTAGCCAAACTTAGGGGAATGGTAGAGGATGAGCTGACGATGGTATGACCGGAAGCACAGGTGTTCAGATGGTCGGAATTGCTTGGATGACGTATCGACAGGTTTTGGGAATTGGTGGTGTCTGTTGTTCGTTTGAGTTAATTACTCAAATTCGATTTCGTGGCGATGTCATTAATCTGGTGTTTGGATTTGGCTAGGAAGGTGATAGCCGACCTGGGTGAATCAACGTTGATGGTCGGAGTTAGTTGCCGTGGTGGTGCATGTGCACAGAGCGCTGTGTCATGGTGATGTTGCTGGGTTCTGTTTTGTATTCGAGCGAGTGGTGATTGACTCGAAGCATGGGGATGGTTTGCTCGAAGTTTTTGGTTGATGGACTCGAAGCAGAATTAGGTAGGCTCGGTGATTGTTCGAGTATTCTATTGTTGGCAGGGGTTCAATCTCGAGATTCTGGGAGGGAAACTCGAGTGTTGATGAGAAATTTTCTCTTAGGCTCGGTCTAGTTATATGTAGTAACGTGATCTGCTGGATGTTAGCATAGGGAATTTGAGATTCTGGCTCGAATTTGTTTGTGATAACTGAGTTTATGCCGAGCGTTTAGTCATGTATTGTAGTTAAGATCCAAGATAAAAATAAAACAAGTTTTAAAGGCTGGAATGGAAAATTTGTTAACAAGTTTTAAAACATAGAATGGAAGTTTTACAAAGTAAAGGAAAAGTAACAAGATTTTTGAAGCTAGATATTGAACAAGTTTCAAATATAAATTATAAATCAAATGTTCTGAATTTAATTTGTTTGACCTGATAATTATAGAATAAGTTAATTATCTAGTTATATTCCTATTGTTTCAAATGAAATTGATAATGATTCAATTAAGGAATAAATCAAGATAGAAGGTTTATATTAGATTAAGCAAGAACTTGATTAATTAAAGAATAATTAATAAAAATGATTTGTAATTTATTGATGTTAATTAACCAAAATTTATAGTTTATTCATAAGTAATTAACCTGGTATAAATTAATTAAAATCGGATATTAACTGACCTTACTTATGAATATTTGGATTCTATTGAATGACTTGATTGTTTGATATCCCTGATATATGATGCTTTGTGATACATCCTGATTTATGTTGTGATCTGTAGTTTACTTATCTGTGACCTTTATATATCTATGATCTGTGAATGAACGATAAGCGTTGTTCTTATACCGCTTATCGAATTATATTTCTGTATTCTGATATGTGATGATTCATTGTGTTGCACTATTGTGTGAAACCCCTGGACTACACTTTTACACACACAAATATGGATTTCACGTGGAAATCGGTTAAGTCACAGATAATTTAAATTTGATGTTTTTGAAATTGAAATTTTATTTTCAATTGATTTTGAAATTTGAAATTTGGGTTTAAAGTGAAAATCAATTGAAATAGAATTTCAAAGATAAAAGTTATTTTGAATAACTTAATCGAGTTTTGAAAATTTAAATAATTTGATTTAAATTTGAATTCAAGTTTGAAATTGAATCCTATGATTTGAAACTAGGGATTGAAAATGTTATAAATGTGTTTGTATGAATGAATCTAAACCATTTAAAAGTATAATTTTGAGAATTTAGATTTAACCCAAAGATTTGAACTTGTATGAATGAATCAGATTTCCAAAATAAAACTGTTTGTTTTAACAGAATAAAAGCTTTCATATAGATAAGAAATGAAATTCCAATTTAATTAAAGGAATTTCAAGACTGAATTGAAAAATGGTTTTCCAAGTTATGAATGAATTCTTTTTGAAAGTTATGAATTGAATCTGTTTATTTTTAACAGATTTAGAATAATGATTGGTTTAAATCATTTGAAATGGAATTGTTTTGAAAACTGTAAGTTAAATCTTTGATTTGAAGATTTAACGAGTTAATCAAATTGAAATGGAAATTAATTTGGAAAATCTATGAATGAATCTTTTGTTTAAAGGATTAAAGGGTGGAAATTGTTTAAACCATAAAGATTGAATCTTTTTGTTTAAAGATTTGAAAATGGTAATTTGTTTTAACCATTTGAAAAGAAAGATTTTGGGTAATAAGTTGTGACTTAATTGAAATCCCATATCCATATGTTTTTAAATATTACGCTCACTATTCGGTTTAGCCGGGAGAGGACCTTTGGGTCGTATAACCCATTCCGAATATGTGATACGTCGTATATGGATAGCATTTGAAGACCGGTGTTGAAGACCGGATATTTTTGAAAACGGAAGGATTACCGTCGAGTTACTCTACATCGGCTGATCCCCGGTATAGAGGTTTTATCATCCTTAGTGACGGGAAGTCCGGACGTGATTGGAAATTATCCGGAATTGCAAGGGCTTCGTGAGAAGTGCCTTCGGTTCTGTTCGATCCCGGAACAGACTTGTATGGATACATGTCTGACATTACAAATTGAGATATAAAGCCGATTTCTTTCAAATACATTTCTGTTGGTGGCGGAGAATTTATTCTCTTAGCTTAACACCCTTCTCTGAGACGTACGAGCTCAGAGGTTATGTAATTGAAATTTATCAGCGATATATTCCCAATTTGGTAATGTGGCATGCTGAGTGTTGCTGTGTGATGATCAGTGTTTGATCATTTGTGATATGATCATTTGTTTGATCATTTATCTTTGTGATCATAGGTTGATCATCTGTTGACCCAAAGCGTGGCTTTTTGAAAAAAGCGTAGCTTTGTGGACGAGACTTCGTCAAGGCCTCACAACCCGAAAATGGTCGAAATAGGAATGTTGCGGCAAGGTTATGAGGGTCGTGCCCTTTAGGGTATGTCATTTCCTTCTGGAAAGGGGTGGTATCATGGTATGGAGCCCAGATACTTACTCATGTGGATACACTTTATTATGTGTGATGTTGGTTTAGAGGCGCCTCGGATAAAGGTCCCAAAGGACCGGGGGGTGGCATATTCGTGAGTTACCTGTTACAGGGGTAACCCGGCCTTGTTTGGCAGAAAGCAGTTTGTCTCTCGGGACGTCCCGCCAGAGGCGATCCCATGCGGCGGAAGGAAGTTCCTTAGCCTGACCATTTGTTGGAAAATCCAAAGAAACAATACGAGCCTTGTACGGTTTTAGTTGTATTACCTGCTATGGAATGTGGCGGTAACCTGCTATTGAACATAGTAGCTATAGTAGGCATACGATACTGGTCGTATGTTGGCTAAGATTAATATTATACTTTCGAAATGTTTTCTACACTATGCACTAATAATAATATCCAATGATTTGCGTAGTAAGCATGTTTGACTATCATAAGAAGAAATCTCCTCCAATTCTGCGTTTGCATTGTGTGTGTGGCGGGAGGTCTTATGGTAGTTTCATTTTCCAAAAGCATTGCGGATTTCAATGTTTAAAACCTTTTGTGTTTGTTTAAAGATGAACTGTTTTTGTTGCTCACACCAGTCCCATGACTGATCCGGAGTTTATTGTTCCCTTCCTAAACTCTGGGTGCCCACTATTTTCCACACGGGCAGTCTAGAGTTGGGTTCTTTTCAGATATTCAGGTTTAGTAGATTATCTGGAGCTAGTTCATTCATCGGAGTTGCTTATTTTGGAGTTGTGGATTCATTCTTGTCTGAAGATCATTTTGGAGTTATCATTTCTATTGATATTGTTCCGCTGCTGTTGTTATCTTTTCTTTTCCGTTGATATTTGTTGTATCATATCTCTGATGTATATTGATATTCATTGTATCACTCTGTTGTATCAGATATTGTATATCAATGTATTATTCTTTTCTTCCGCTGTGTTATTTACTTAATTGTGTTATAGCTCCGGCGAATCGGATTTGAACGGTCGAATATGCGGCATTCTAGTACAATGTGAAGTACGGATGTTGATTTTCGAGCGGGCAAAACCCGATACGTTACATGTGGTATCAGAGCTAAGGTTGAACTTTAGCTCAGGAATATAACACATTAAGTAGCTCATTAGAGATAGGGTGAAGTATACCCTAGAATGAGTAATTCTCAGATATCCGTCCGAACGTCTCAGTAAATTCTCTTGCTATCCACTGATAGTAAGTATGAGTGTAAGAAGAGGATGAGATAGGTGACAGGGAAATACGACTATAAATGGTCAATACTCTGTAACAATAGTGGAAACAAATTTTCTCTATCGATCTCTTTTGTTCAGCATCTTTTCTCAATTCTTTGATAATTTCTGGTAGATCCAGGAAGAAATTCGATATATTAATATGGGACATAAACTCCAAATAGGCCAAAATTGTTTGTTGGATGAATTGTTTGCTTTGATTGCTATGGTTGATAGGTATAATTTGGTTTCTAAAACTGAAAGTTTTGAAATTGTATCCATATATCTGTCTATTTTTTTGGGTCCCAGTATATTCTACGAATGGTTAGTTATCACTTCGAACTGACCAATGCCACTCCATATTTCGTAGATCTGGATAACCCGAGTATCGTGTGAAAGAATTCAACAGATTCGTTCTTGTGTGTATTATTGATATTCTGATTTGGTAAGCCAAATGCAGAATTGATATTCAGTTTGATTCAATGAAATATTCTCCATCTATCTTTTTGTCTCCTTGGTAATTTCGAGGACGAAATTCTTTTAAGGGGGGAAGTCTGTAACGACCCCAAATTTTCTATATATTTAAATTAATAATTAATTAATTTTTGGATAAAATTTGTGAAATAAAACGATAAATGGATTGCGAGTCTCCCCGAATTAAACTAAGTTTGGTATAAATCATTTTGTAACTTTAATATATTGTATATACGTGAATATATATATGTGTATATTGGATTTGAAATATAATCTTATGTTAAATGGTTTAAAAATAATTATAAAATATAGATATTTGACACAAGTATAAAAGTAAGTAAAACAAATAGTTTAAATTAGAATATGATGGGTTATAATTGAAATATAAATAAATTTATATAAGAAAATGAATATGAAGTATAATAATAATAATAATTAATATTTAAACTAAAAATAGAAAGTAAATAAATAGATGGGTATAAGCTTACAAATGAAGAAACAACATTATAATAAGCAAGAATAAGAACAAGCAAAGAAAATATAGTCAAGTAGGTATAAACTGAAATGTAAACATGTGAACCTGGAAGAGAAACAAGTAAACAAAAATATTTATTAACTTGCAAAACAAGATAAAGCAATTAATGCTTGGATCTTTAGCCACCACAACATATCACTTCAGCCGAAATATGTTGAAACCATATCAGTAAAAAAAAAATCTCTGAATTGTGGTACAAAACATTAATCAACATGTTGTACAAAATGAACACACCCTGTACAAAGTTTATACCCAGTAAACTTCATTTTCCTATATATCAACCTCCTCTCTATTTGCTTCATTCGAAAACTGAGTAAAAATCTAAAGCAATATTATTTCAAAACTTAAAAACAAATCTCAACTTCAACTGGAAAAATCAAACAACCGAAAACAAAGATAAATTCCAAATCTTAAAAAATTGGAATGATCAACTCAGCAAACCTGGAATCAAGGCAGGCTCTGTTTTCAAGCATTCCAGAAAGATCAACATCAAGTTTTCAAACTTCAGATCAAAAAAAAATGCAAGCTCCACATTCAAATCATTTTCCAGGATAAATAATAATAATAGAAGTTTCAAAACCTGATCCTCTATTCTTTGTTCTCTGTCTACAATTTTCTCAGGTGAGCACAATTTCCCACCTTAATCCTTTGCATCTGTGAGAAAACCCCACTTGAATTTTCTTTTATGGTTTAAATAGTCGGATTTACATTTAAAAGTGTTGTTTAGATGCTGAAATATGCTTGCCTGGTTTGTGCACGTATGGGTATGTTTAAAGATAAGGATATGTAGCTCTGTTCATATGTTTACAGGGTTTCAGAAACCTGTTTCAAAGAAAAGAAAAAAAATCCATATCTTCTTATTAAATCAATATTAGTACTTGGATCCAAAACAAAATATTTTAGTTTTAGTATAATCTAGGGACTAAAATTATTAACAAGTATGTAACTTTTGCAATATGCTTGTATTGGGAAAATAACAGTAGAAATCCTTTAACATGTTAAAATCTATCACTCGAATTTACCGATTTAAGATCATAACTTGAATCATCTTTAAAAGTTATGATTTTTAAAATAAATATCAAAAATTTTAATGATATAATGAGGTTGCAATTTGGGTTCAACTGGAGATTGTATTTGGGGCAATCTTTGGCGATCTAAGGGGACGGAATGGTCGTGGGTTTTTCTGAAGGTAGGTGGATGATCAGGGAGTGGGAGAAAAATGCCAGGATGTTGATAAGAACTTTGTGGTAATGGTGGTTAATTTTTGAAGTTTGTAACCCTAGTTTCTACTGGGTTGAGTGTTTTGTTTGGTTCGTCATCTCTGGATGATCGAGTGTAGCCAAACTTAGGGGAATGGTAGAGGATGAGCTGACGATGGTATGACCGGAAGCACAGGTGTTCAGATGGTCGGAATTGCTTGGATGAAGTATCGACAGGTTTTGGGAATTGGTGGTGTCTGTTGTTCGTTTGAGTTAATTACTCAAATTCGATTTCGTGGCGATGTCATTAATCTGGTGTTTGGATTTGGCTAGGAAGGTGATAGCCGACCTGGGTGAATCAACGTTGATGGTCGGAGTTAGTTGCCGTGGTGGTGCATGTGCACAGAGCGCTGTGTCGTGGTGATGTTGCTGGGTTCTGTTTTGTATTCGAGCGAGTGGTGATTGACTCGAAGCATGGGGATGGTTTGCTCGAAGTTTTTGGTTGATGGACTCGAAGCAGAATTAGGTAGGCTCGGTGATTGTTCGAGTATTCTATTGTTGGCAGGGGTTCAATCTCGAGATTCTGGGAGGGAAACTCGAGTGTTGATGAGAAATTTTCTCTTAGGCTCGGTCTAGTTATATGTAGTAACGTGATCTGCTGGATGTTAGCATAGGGAATTTGAGATTCTGGCTCGAATTTGTTTGTGATAACTGAGTTTATGCCGAGCGTTTAGTCATGTATTGTAGTTAAGATCGAAGATAAAAATAAAACAAGTTTTAAAGGCTGGAATGGAAAATTTGTTAACAAGTTTTAAAACATAGAATGGAAGTTTTACAAAGTAAAGGAAAAGTAACAAGATTTTTGAAGCTAGATATTGAACAAGTTTCAAATATAAATTATAAATCAAATGTTCTGAATTTAATTTGTTTGACCTGATAATTATAGAATAAGTTAATTATCTAGTTATATTCCTATTGTTTCAAATGAAATTGATAATGATTCAATTAAGGAATAAATCAAGATAGAAGGTTTATATTAGATTAAGCAAGAACTTGATTAATTAAAGAATAATTAATAAAAATGATTTGTAATTTATTGATGTTAATTAACCAAAATTTATAGTTTATTCATAAGTAATTAACCTGGTATAAATTAATTAAAATCGGATATTAACTGACCTTACTTATGAATATTTGGATTCTATTGAATGACTTGATTGTTTGATATCCCTGATATATGATGCTTTGTGATACATCCTGATTTATGTTGTGATCTGTAGTTTACTTATCTGTGACCTTTATATATCTATGATCTGTGAATGAACGATAAGCGTTGTTCTTATACCGCTTATCGAATTATATTTCTGTATTCTGATATGTGATGATTCATTGTGTTGCACTATTGTGTGAAACCCCTGGACTACACTTTTACACACACAAATATGGATTTCACGTGGAAATCGGTTAAGTCACAGATAATTTAAATTTGATGTTTTTGAAATTGAAATTTTATTTTGAATTGATTTTGAAATTTGAAATTTGGGTTTAAAGTGAAAAGCAATTGAAATAGAATTTCAAAGATAAAAGTTATTTTGAATAACTTAATCGAGTTTTGAAAATTTAAATAATTTGATTTAAATTTGAATTCAAGTTTGAAATTGAATCCTATGATTTGAAACCAGGGATTGAAAATGTTATAAATGTGTTTGTATGAATGAATCTAAACCATTTAAAAGTATAATTTTTAGAATTTAGATTTAACCCAAAGATTTCAACTTGTATGAATGAATCAGATTTCCAAAATAAAACTGTTTGTTTTAACAGAATAAAAGCTTTCATATAGATAAGAAATGAAATTCCAATTTAATTAAAGGAATTTCAAGACTGAATTGAAAAATGGTTTTCCAAGTTATGAATGAATTCTTTTTGAAAGTTATGAATTGAATCTGTTTATTTTTAACAGATTTAGAATAATGATTGGTTTAAATCATTTGAAATGGAATTGTTTTGAAAACTGTAAGTTAAATCTTTGATTTGAAGATTTAACGAGTTAATCAAATTGAAATGGAAATTAATTTGGAAAATCTATGAATGAATCTTTTGTTTAAAGGATTAAAGGGTGGAAATTGTTTAAACCATAAAGATTGAATCTTTTTGTTTAAAGATTTGAAAATGGTAATTTGTTTTAACCATTTGAAAAGAAAGATTTTGGGTAATAAGTTGTGACTTAATTGAAATCCCATATCCATATGTTTTTAAATATTACGCTCACTATTCGGTTTAGCCGGGAGAGGACCTTTGGGTCGTATAACCCATTCCGAATATGTGATACGTCGTATATGGATAGCATTTGAAGACCGGTGTTGAAGACCGGATATTTTTGAAAACGGAAGGATTACCGTCGAGTTACTCTACATCGGCTGATCCCCGGTATAGAGGTTTTATCATCCTTAGTGACGGGAAGTCCGGACGTGATTGGAAATTATCCGGAATTGCAAGGGCTTCGTGAGAAGTGCCTTCGGTTCTGTTCGATCCCGGAACAGACTTGTATGGATACATGTCTGACATTACAAATTGAGATATAAAGCCGATTTCTTTCAAATACATTTCTGTTGGTGGCGGAGAATTTATTCTCTTAGCTTAACACCCTTCTCTGAGACGTACGAGCTCAGAGGTTATGTAATTGAAATTTATCAGCGATATATTCCCAATTTGGTAATGTGGCATGCTGAGTGTTGCTGTGTGATGGTCAGTGTTTGATCATTTGTGATATGATCATTTGTTTGATCATTTATCTTTGTGATCATAGGTTGATCATCTGTTGACCCAAAGCGTGGCTTTTTGAAAAAAGCGTAGCTTTGTGGACGAGACTTCGTCAGGGCCTCACAACCCGGAAATGGTCGAAACAGGAATGTTGCGGCAAGGTTATGAGGGTCGCGCCCTTTAGGGTATGTCATTTCCTTCTGGAAAGGGGTGGTATCATGGTATGGAGTCCAGATACTTACTCATGTGGATACACTTTATTATGTGTGATGTTGGTTTAGAGGCGCCTCGGATAAAGGTCCCAAAGGACCGGGGGGTGGCATATTCGTGAGTTACCTGTTACAGGGGTAACCCGGCCTTGTTTGGCAGAGAGCAGTTTGTCTCTCGGGACGTCCCGCCAGAGGCGATCCCATGCGGCGGAAGGAAGTTCCTTAGCCTGACCATTTGTTGGAAAATCCAAAGAAACAATACGAGCCTTGTACGGTTTTAGTTGTATTACCTGCTATGGAATGTGGCGGTAACCTGCTATTGAACATAGTAGCTATAGTAGGCATACGATACTGGTCGTATGTTGGCTAAGATTAATATTATACTTTCGAAATGTTTTCTACACTATGCACTAATAATAATATCCAATGATTTGCGTAGTAAGCATGTTTGACTATCATAAGAAGAAATCTCCTCCAATTCTGCGTTTGCATTGTGTGTGTGGCGGGAGGTCTTATGGTAGTTTCATTTTCCAAAAGCATTGCGGATTTCAATGTTTAAAACCTTTTGTGTTTGTTTAAAGATGAACTGTTTTTGTTGCTCACACCAGTCCCATGACTGATCCGGAGTTTATTGTTCCCTTCCTAAACTCTGGGTGCCCACTATTTTCCACACGGGCAGTCTAGAGTTGGGTTCTTTTCAGATATTCAGGTTTAGTAGATTATCTGGAGCTAGTTCATTCATCGGAGTTGCTTATTTTGGAGTTGTGGATTCATTCTTGTCTGAAGATCATTTTGGAGTTATCATTTCTATTGATATTGTTCCGCTGCTGTTGTTATCTTTTCTTTTCCGCTGATATTTGTTGTATCATATCTCTGATGTATATTGATATTCATTGTATCACTCTTTTGTATCAGATATTGTATATCAATGTATTATTCTTTTCTTCCGCTGTGTTATTTACTTAATTGTGTTATAGCTTCGGCGAATCGCATTTGAACGGTCGAATCTGCGGCATTCTAGTACAATGTGAAGTACGGATGTTGATTTTCGAGCGGGCAAAACCCGATACGTTACAATATATTTCTAAAACATTTTTTCCAGTATATACGAAACCATTAAACCTCTCTTATTAAATCCTTTGATTACATAAAACCCTTTTTATATTCCAAATCATTTCATATTTTCTTCGAAAAATATTCCAAATACTTTATTTAAATCTTAACAAAGATTTCCAAATCACAACTTTTAACATGGACCAAAAACACGATTGTATATTTAAATGTTTTATTTAAATATAGCATCGTTAATCAGATTAAAGTCCGAAATGTTACTTTTTGTAAACAGTCGAATTAGGACTCGAGACCACTTCCATTGAGTCCAAAAGGGCATTTACAACTTTTTTGAGTATAAACATCGATATGTTTGGAGTTGAGTGGAATTTTGCTATTTTTCTATTTTGGGCTTTGGGTTTGGGTTTCAGCCCACTAAGAGAACCCAACGCCTCCTCTACATTACAACTCCCACTCCACCCCTCTACTCTTCATTCATTTCATTTCCAATTTCCTAACACTTTCAAGCCCTAGAAAGAATGGTGGGAAGAGGAAATTAAAATTCCTAAGCCCTAGTTTCTCTTAGGAATTCAAATTCAAGTTATAAATCAAGGAGAAGCTTAGGTAAGCATCCTCTTCATCTTCTCCATCTCAATCTCTCTCCAATTTCAGAAATTTCTTATAACCTAATTTAGGAAATATTTGTCTATGATCATAGATTGGAGCTTCTAGAGTTGAAGTTGAAGAGTAGTTGATCTTTCCTTTGTTTTTAAGCTTCTCATTCGTTGTCTTTGGGTTTAAAGGTGAGTTTTTGAACTCACATCTACGTCTATAACTTTCATTGTTGTTAGGAATGAATTCCTAACATCTATTCATGTTCATTTGCTTTTGATTTGAATTGATTTGGTGAATTTTCCAATTTTTGGTTTTTAAGTCCAATTCTATGAAAATCCTACTATGGATGTTTGGACATGATATTTAGGGTGTAGCGAAGAGCCTATATGGCTGGGTTGTCGCTTGGCATAAATCCCTAGTCGTCGTTGCTCGTCCGATCACTTCCGAATCGTTTTGGCCATCATGGCCTAGGCAAATTCTTGCCCAGACCAGGTGACCAGACGTCTGGTTGCTCAAGTCCAGACGTCTGGTTATAGACTTGGAGAAAAAATATAAGCACGTAGAAAATAAAATGGCAGAGATAAATTCCAGACGTCTGATTTATAGGTTTAGACGTCTGGTTAGGGCTCAGACGTCTGCTTTTAAATTTCATACGTTTGGGGTTTTCTGGAATATTTCCAGAAACCAAATCCAAACGTCTGGATTAAACCCTAGACGTTTGGAACTGCCAATTTTGCCAATTTTGGGCTGTTTTTGATTGGATTTCCAATTTTAATCGATTTTTGTCGATCCGGTTAGTTGTTATCACTTATTATCGACTTTGATGACTTCTTTCTTTGGATTTTTGGGAATATCCATTTGATGGATTTGGTATCGATTTTTATGGATTTAATTCACATTGTCGTATGTGAACTTTTGGTGATTGATTGTTTTTACAATCATTTTATGATTTGTCACTTTAAACTACAAAGGTTTAGATACTAGTAGTAAATACTAAAACTCTTTCATTAAAACGATTTAGACACTATTTTAAATATAAAGCTCGCTTTTAAAACCATTTTTCAATCTATTAGTATATACAAACCTTTACCTCATTCGTATGAGAAATCTAATTAAACGGCTTAACAAAACAAGTGGTATGAAATGCTTGCGTTTACTTCGTCGGTTAATTCTTGGACTTGTTCGAGTGAACTCTTATGAAAATTTTCGAGTGGAAATCTACAATTTGTTCGTAAATATTTAAGTTAAGCCAGTGGTTATGGGACATGAAGCTCAACTCATTTATTTACTATCTTAGTGTAATTTACACTTATCGATCAATGATGATCATTTTGTGATTTAGACTAGCGATATGCGATGTCTCTTTGTCCGCGTGGGGGACTATACCCTGTTTGGAGGAGTTTCGTCTCATAGTCCGCAAAGGGGGACTATACCCTATTTGGAGGAGCTTCGGCTCATAGGAGGAGCTTTGGCTCATAGTCTGCAAGGGGGGACTATACCCTGTTTGGAGGAGCTTCGGCTCATAGGAGGAGCTTTGGTTCATAGTCCGCAAGGGGGGACTATACCCTGTTTGGAGGAGCTCCGGCTCATTTTTATGGGATAGCGACCCATTTGTGATACACGTGTTGGTGAGTTTTCACGCTCCCGTTTGTGATAGGCCTTCCCCTTTTTGTGATTTCTGGATTTCTAGTTGATGATTTCTAGAATTTGTGTTTCATCGATTTTTGCGATTGGCATTGATATGTTTTGTCAATATTTGTGTTTTGGTGAATAATTTAAAGAATATGACATTCTTTTTAGTGTTTGAGAATATTTGAGATATTGTATGGTTTTTGTTGTTATCTGATGTATACTTGTCACGGTATGGCAATATTATTATCATACGTTTTTGTGATATCTCTTATCCTATCTCATTTTATATGATATTTATAGCTAGACTGATTCGTTTATTATTTTTCTTCTTAAAATAATACTCGGGTCAGACCGAGGTATTTTAGGTGCTTCTACTTGACTTCTTATCATGGACCATCATCTGATTTTTGGCTAACTAATTTAGATTAGTAGTTTTTGCTTTTATACATTCTAGATAGAGACTCCTTGATGTATACTTATTCTTTTGTCTAGCACTTGTACCTATTCTTTTGTGATGTTGTGGATCTTGTATGACCACTACTTTGATGTACACTTCTATGTGTTATATTCATATATGTTTCCGCCTTTGTGATATGAATATCTGTGACTAATTTGTGTTATGCTTATTTCTATATTTGTTTTCGAAGCCCACATAGCCACTGTGTAGTAGCTTTGAGTTTGTATTTGATATGTTGGATTTCCTCTTGAAATGAAATGCAAGTCATATTATCTAGCATATCGGTACAGGCACAAAGCAATTACACAGATGGTCGCTCGTCAACAGCCTTGTTCTTCGTGCTAGTCGACGACATTACCCAGTAGTGTCCTTGGCTTGTGTGAGTATAGAGGTGGGGCGTCATAGCTTGGCATTAGAGCCAAACTTCGGAACAATGTAGAATAATCTAGCAAAGATCATTGTCCTAAGTCTTTCTTAGGAGTCGTGCCTTAGGATTTAATTCGAGTCATTGGACCCGTACTATCCTATTTTCTTTTGTGATGCCTTGTTTTATCAATCAAGTTTGTTTGATATTCATTCTGAGAATAACCTTTTTCCTCTTCTTTCTTTCTTTCTTTCTTAAAGAAGAGAAATGGTTAGATCTGGCAGTCCTAGTGCTGGTCAATCTAGTAGACCTTCTCTGGATAGCGTATTCATGTCTGCCCTTGATGCCATTATTTTGTTTCGTGGTTATCCTATTCGAATTCTTTTGATATGGGTGCATCTCCTTCTTTTATATCAAAAGAACTTGTTGATACTTTTTCTTTAAATATTATGGGCATGATGACTTCATTGAGAATTGCGAATCCGGTTGGTGGATCCGCAACACTCGTTTCACTTTGTGGAGATGTCGAGATTATTTTATGTGATAATGCTTTCCGATCTGATTTGCATGTTATGCGCTACTTAGGTTTCGGAAATGAATTTAGCAACGAATTGGCTTAATCGATATTAAGTCCACAACATATGTCCCAAGAGTACTATCCATCTTTGACATTCTCAATCTGTTAAGCAGATTTCTATTTTTCTTAATGATTTCGATTCCAATTTGGTGGCATCATTTTATTACCTAAACCCACTTGATGAGGAAGATGTTATTTCCCTCACTCAAGTTGTTCGTGAATTTCCCGGTATCTTTGAGCTTGTCTTAGGATTACCACCTAAGCAATCTATTGAGTGGTGCTAAGGTCTTTTCAACTCGACCTTACCACTAGTTTTCATCAGCTATGAGTTGCGGAGGGTAGCATTCCACTTACCGCATTCCGCACTTGTTATGATTCTTATGAGTGACTCGTGATGTCATTCGGTTTGTCCAGCTTATTTCATCCATCTTATGAATCGAGTATTTCGCGAATATCTCGATGTGACTATCCTTGTATTCATTAATTATGGATGAAAACAACAATTTAAAATTTGCAAATCTTTTTAATAAGATATTTATAAGTATAATTGGATTTTGTTCTTAAAACGAGCAAAGAATATTCGTAAAAATTTTAAGAGACATGTTTATCATATAGAAGATGATTTTGTGTTGTTTTGCCCATCGAGTGCTTTAAGAATTCTGGTCGATGTGCTTGATCAACGTTATCGATAGGAATCTCCTAAACACTATGATGAGACAGTCAGACACAGTAAATTGACTTGTAATAAGTAAATTTTTCTAAAAAGATGATTACATAAAGTTAATTATAATTTTGAATGTCTTAGATTTTGGGGAAAGAGGATCAATTAAAAGAACTCTTTTTCGATGCTTTTATTCTTGCGATTCCCGAAGGGAACCAAGAATTGATTGTTTATACCGATACTAGTCGTATTGGTTTGAATGCCATTCTCATGCAAAAAGGAACATGTTATCACATATGCTTCTTGACAATTAAAGCCTGCCAAGACTAGATATGCCACTCATGATCTAGAGCTCGCGGCCATTGTTTTCGCTCTTAGAATTTGGCGTCATTATCTTTTGGGAGAGAAATTTGTTCTCTACACCGATCATAAATCTTTGAAGTATTTATTTTCTCAAAAGGAACTTAATTTGCATCAACAACGTTTGCTCAAGTTCCTTGCATCTTATGATCTTGATATTCTCTATACTCCCGGAAAAAGAAATCGTGTTGCCGATGCCCTTAGTCGTAAGCAACAAGCGGTTGTTTCCATGATGATATTCGAATGGAATGATCTCAAGACTTTATCCACTTGTGAGATTCGAGATCATGAATTCAATTCATGTTCATCTCTTGTTTTATGTAGCCTTGAGGCTTATCCTTCTCTTTTAGCACCGCTTATCGTCCTTAATCCGATGGACAAATAGAGCGTGTGAATCAAACTCTTGAAGATCTCCTTCGTGCATGTGTTCTTGATTTTTGTGGAAGTTTGGAAGATCATATTTCTCTTGTAGAATTTTCCTATAATAATAGCTTCCAATCTAGTATTGGTATGGCACCTTTCGAGGCACTCTATGGAAGGCCGTGTCGATCTCCTTTGTGTTGGCTTGAAGCCGGTGAGAAGCTGGATTTAGGTCCAGATTTTATTCGTGTTTCACCTATGAAGGGTGTTATGTGTTTCAGACGATCGGGAAAGTTAGCACCTCGATATATTGGCCCATTTCCCATCACTGAACGCATTGGTTCCGTGGCTTATCGCCTTTTATTACTTGCTCAAATTTATGCTATTCATGACGCGTTCCATGTTTCTCAACTACGAAAATGCCTTAGGGATTCTGATTCTATTCTTGAGCCCGGTGTTATTGAAGAAATTGAAGTTTCGCCTAATTTGACTTATGAGCAACATCCTATTCGCATCATTACTACGGAGGTTAAACGCTTTCGTAATAAAGATGTTCCGCTTGTGAAAGTTCAATGTTCCTCAAATCCTAAGGATTGCTCTTGGGAATCCAGAGAATTCATTGAGCGAACACATCCGGACTTACTCTCTCGTGCTCCTTAAGGTGAACTTCTCATTTCAAAATTTCTTCTTTTGTGTTGTTATGCCTTAGTATGGTTGTTACCTTTTATTTTCTTCTTAAGTATTGCGAGGACGCAATTTCTTTAAGGAGGGGAGTCTGTAACAACCTGCATATTTTACGATTGTATATTTAAATGTTTTATTTAAATATAGCATCGTTAATCGGATTAAATTCCGAAATATTACTTTTTGTAAACAGTCGAATTAGGACTCGAGACCACTTCCATTGAGTCCAAAAGGGCATTTACAACTTTTTTGAGTATAAACATCGATATGTTTGGAGTTGATTGAAATTTTGCTATATTTCTATTTTGGGCTTTGGGATTGGGTTTCAACCCACTAAGAGAACCCAACGCCTCTACATTACAACTCCCACTCCACCCCTCTACTCTTCATTCATTTCATTTCCAATTTCCTAACACTTTCAAGCCCTAGAAAGAATGGTGGGAAGAGGAAATTAAAATTCCTAAGCCCGGAATTCAAATTCAAGTTATAAATCAAGGAGAAGCTTAGGTAAGCATCCTCTTCATCTTCTCCATCTCAATCTCTCTCCAATTTCAGAAATTTCTTATAACCTAATTTAGGAAATATTTGTCTATGATCATAGATTGGAGCTTCTAGAGTTGAAGTTGAAGAGTAGTTGATCTTTCCTTTGTTTTTAAGCTTCTCATTCGTTGTCTTTGGGTTTAAAGGTGAGTTTTTGAACTCACATCTACGTCTATAACTTTCATTGTTGTTAGATATGAATTCCTAACATCTATTCATGTTCATTTGCTTTTGATTTGAATTGATTTGGTGAATTTTCCAATTTTTGGTTTTTAAGTCCAATTCTATGAAAATCCTACTATGGATGTTTAGACATGATATTTGGGGTGTAGCGAAGAGCCTATAAGGCTGGGTTGTCGCTTGGCATAAATCCCTAGTCGTCGTTGCTCGTCCGATCGCTTCCGAATCGTTTTGGCCATCATGGCCTAGGCAAATTCTTGCCCAGACCAGGTGACCAGAAGTCTGGTTGCTCAAGTCCAGACGTCTGGTTATAGACTTGGAGAAAAAATATAAGCACGTAGAAAATAAAATGGCAGAGATAAATTCCAGACATCTGATTTATAGGTTCAGACGTCTGGTTAGGGCTCAGACGTCTGCTTTTAAATTTCAGACGTCTGGGGGTTTTCTGGAATATTTTCAAAAACCAAATCCAAACGTCTGGATTAAACCCCAAACATTTGGAACTGCCAATTTTGCCTATTTTGGGCTGTTTTTGATTGGATTTCCAATTTTAATCGATTTTTGTCGATCCGGTTAGTTGTTATCACTTATTATCGACTTTGATGACTTCTTTCTTTGGATTTTTGGGAATATCCATTTGATGGATTTGGTATCGATTTTTATGGATTTAATTCACATTGTCGTATGTGAATTTTTGGTGATTGATTGTTTTTACAATCATTTTGTGATTTGTCACTTTAAAATACAAAGGTTTCGATACTAGTAGTAAATACTAAAACTCTTTCATTAAAACGATTTAGACACTATTTTAAATATAAAGCTCGCTTTTAAAACCGTTTTTCAATCTATTAGTATATACAAACCTTTACCTCATTCGTTTGAGAAATCTAACTAAACGGCTTAGCAAAACAAGTGGTATGAAACACTTGCGTTTACTTCGTCGGTTAATTCTTGGATTTGTTCGAGTGAACTCTTATGAAAATTTTCGAGTGGAAATCTACAATTTGTTCGTAAATATTTAAGTTAAGACAGTGGTTATGGGATATGAAGCTAAACTCATTTATTTACTAGCTTAGTGTAATTTACACTTATCGATCAATGATGATCATTTTGTGATTTAGACTAGCGATATGCGATGTCTCTTTGTCCGCGTGGGGGACTATACCCTGTTTGGAGGAGTTTCGTCTCATAGTCCGCAAAGGGGGACTATACCCTGTTTGGAGAAGCTTCGGCTCATAGGAGGAGCTTTGGCTCATAGTCCACAAGGGGGGACTATACCCTATTTGGAGGAGCTTTGGCTCATAGTCCGCAAGGGGGGACTATACCCTGTTTGGAGGAGCTCCGGCTCATTTTTATGGGATAGCGACCCATTTGTGATACACGTGTTGGTGAGTTTTCATGCTCCCGTTTATGATAGGCCTTCCCCTTTTTGTGATTTCTGGATTTCTAGTTGATGATTTCTAGAATTTGTGTTTCACCGATTTTCGCGATTGGTATTGATATGTTTTGTCAATATTTGTGTTTTGGTGAATAATTTAAAGAATATGACATTCTTTTTAGTGTTTGAGAATATTTGAGATATTGTATGGTTTTTGTTGTCATCTGATGTATACTTGTCACAGTATGACATTATTGTTATCATACGTTTTTGTGATATCTCTTATCATATCCCATTTTATATGATACTTATAGCTAGACTGATCCGTTTATTATTTTTCTTCTTAAAATAATACTTGGGTCGGACCGAGGTATTTTAGGTGTTTCTACTTGACTTCTTATCAGGGACCATTATCTAATTTTTGGCTAACTACTTTAGATTAGTAGTTTTTGTTTTATACATTCGAGATAAAGACTCCTTGATGTATACTTATTCTTTTGTCTAGCACTTGTACCTATTCTTTTGTGATGTTGTGGATCTTGTATGACCACTACTTTGATGTACACTTCTATGTGTTATATTCATATCTGTTTCCGCCTTATTCCAAACTCAATTTATTCAGTGATGTGATTATCAAATAAATCACATCACCGAATATGAAATAAATACATTTTTACCATTACAGATTATCAAATAAATCACATCACTAAATATGAAATAAATTCAACATTTTTGAGGAATCCGGTTGGATCCCTCCAACTTGTTTCCCTGCATCCAAAGATGTTAGTACAATATAAAAATACCAATCCCACTTCGAGGGGGATATCGCGGTATAAAGGGTCATTCGCTGTTATGCGGGGCGCATAGGGTCTCATCCGCTATATAATGCGGGAATATCAATCACTCCAATATATATATATATACACACTCTACTATATATAATATCACATTCAAACCGATAATAAATTATCAATTTAATCAATCAACCAATAATTTAAATTTTAACTATTTAAAGTAACTAGCAATCCAATTTGAGTGAGATTAACTCACCTTTGATTTTTGTTTGCAATCCATTTACATCTAGACTATTACCTCCCAAGTTTTGGACCTTGTAACAAACATTATATGGTTTATTAATATTCTGAATAATCGAATAATCAATTATCATTTATTAATTTAATTTAAATTAATAATTTAATTTTAAACAAATTTTCCTTTAATAAATTGTTTTTAGTGAATAAAATAATTAAATAAGCTAATTAGACAAGTTAATCACCTTAGTACATGTTTAAAATAAATTAGTAAATTTAAAATGTATATATGTATATTTATTTTTCTTTTGAAACTACATATACTTAAAAATAACCTATACACGTTTAAAAATCTAATCTTTTTCTTTATATAACTCAACAACATTTTAAAATTCCTATATTTTCCCAAATTTTTATATATATACATTAAATTCTAATAAAATAAAATTCCTTTCAAGTTTATATATTAATTTAAAAACATGATTGTTTTATAAAGCTTACTGTACAATATTTATTTTCATCTCCTTCTGTTTTCTGTAACATATTCATATATATGTGCTTTTAAATTTAAATTGAAACATATACTTACTGCTATTATTATTAATAACATCTATATACATATATATATAATTTATCAAAATAAATAGAAAATACCATCATTGCCTACTCGCGAACACACACCACCACGATAGCACACCATCGGCCATGGCTCTCACCTCCACCGCAGTCGATGCCAGACCAATAAGGCATTCCCACACCATCTCGAACATCCTTGAGGCAAACGTGATCTGTTCGATCTCATGCACGACCACGAGAACATCTTACCTTCCAGGAACCACCGCGCCTCACGAACCACGTGCCCCGATCGAACTCGCCGACCCCCACACTCGAGACTTCAACCACGAACCCCCCACGACGCTCCGACCTCCCCACCTTCCCATATGGCACCGCCCCTCCCTGTGCCTTTTACCCATTCCACACGCTCGCTTCGGAGCCTGCCTTCTTTTGCTTCGAATCGAAGTCGATTTCGATTTCCTTATCTCTTTTTTTGGTTTTAGAGAATTTCGTTTTTGATTTAGAAAGAGGGAAACTGGAGAGGGAAATCGATTTTTATTTTCGAGTAACGGCCATTGTTTTTCTTTTGACTGGGAAGATAAAATAACTGAATAAGGTCGATGCTCTCCTTGCCAGCATACTTGAACTTATATTTGAAATGTTTTGTTTTATTTTTGTTTTTGAATTGATTTGTTCTTGCATTTACTTTTTCTTTGTTTGGCCTAAAAAGGGAAAGTGTGTTGGAATGGGTTAAGGTCAGATCCAAGGTGGCTGAGAAAGGACATAAAGCAATCTGATGTGAATTTTACTTTTGACCGGTCAATAATTATATATATATTTAAATTTAAATTTTTAAACGTCTCGAAATCATAACTCAAAATCTCGATCTCCTATCGAGGCGTGCCGCTAGGCGTTTATAATGTTATATCCCTATTCTGAACGCAATGGAAAAGGTTTCGAGTCCCAATTCGATCGTATGGAGAAGATAGCTTTTTGGACCATTTATTATATTGAATTTTCGATATAGATTTCAACACGTTTATATATATCGTACGATCCCACGACAACTCCAAACGTTCCAAGATTTGAAATCCGATAATAATACACTATTACGGATCCAATGGAACTAGTTTTGTCGAATTTGGAGACTGTGCTTCGGAAGGCTATTTTTAAATATCAATTTAAACGATATATTTTCAAATCTGAAAAAACCACTTTTAATTTAAATTTTACAGCTTTTATTGTCTTCAGTATCATCAATAAAAAAATTATAAGCCTTTGAAGTATTTTTAACAAGCTTAAAACTTAAAATTTCATACTTTACCCAAATTCCAATTATTAAATTCAAAATTTTAATTATCCAACAAATAGAGATATTTGAAATTTCAGTTAAAAATTTCTTTTAAATATTTAAAATAAATCAAATATTCTAATTTCAAATATCCAAAAATTCTGGGTCGTTACAGCGGGCGGCCCAGATCTGCTCTAGTATGTAATGAACGGCCTTGGTTAAATCTAAGGTTAAAAAATAAAAAAAATAAAATTGTGAATTATTTATATTTAAATTCGTGTAATCTTTAAAATACTATAACTTTCACATACGAGGTCGAAATTGGACGAAACAAGTTGCGTTGGATTAATATCTGCAACGACTGCAATCAAAGTGAGTACTACTCACTCTCTCTGTCTCGGTTATATTTTTATATAAGTGAGAATAAAATTTATTTTATGCTGATTGATGATTGTTTGGATGATATATGATATTATATATATATATATATATTGGTTTGGATATATTCCCGCATATTTTAGCGGATGAGACCCTATATGTTCCCGTGTACGAGCGGATGAACCTTTGTACGCGTGTCTGTATCGAACCAGACATTGTACATATTTTCTCATATGTATATTGTTGCAGGTTACAGGTTGGCGGGATCTAATTGGATTCCTCGTCAGTGTTGATTTTTATTTACAGATATTGTTATATATGCTGTTATCATGTGATATATGATATTTGGACGCCATGATTGATATGATTGATGTGAATCCCCTTATTTAGCGTTGTTGTAGCATTTGGCCATATTTTGGAATTTAAAAATATTAAAGTGATGATTTCAATTTTAGAAAAAGATTTCAAAGTGATTTTGAAAATATATAATTTTCGAATGATTAAAGAAATGGATTATTTTAAATACATAAAAGTTATAATTTTTACGTTGTAGAAATTATGGCTCTTATGAAATATATTCAAATATGATTTTTGAAATATGAAGTTAATTATTTTGTTAAAAATAAATTAAATTGAGAATTTTGAATTTATTATAAATGGTTTATTTATAAGATTTATAAAATTGTTAAAACAAGCTAAATTGGGATTTTGAACTTATTATAAATGGTTTATATATATGAGATTTATAAAATTGATATTTTATAAAGAAAAAGAAATGGCATTATAAATGAATTTTGTAAGTGTTAAAATGGAGTTATAGTTGAATCTTATAAGTAAATAAGATTTATAAATATATAAAAAGAATGAATTTGCAAATAAAAGAGATTTATAAGTAACTTAACTTATAATTGGATTTTGACTTATAAATGAGATAGAAATGGAAATTTATTAAAAAGGAATTTTATATATGGAAGTCTTTATAAATTATAAATAGAATTCGTAAACACTGTTTTATAAATGTGAATGATCCTTTAAATTAAATATGTAGAAGTAAGGAATTGGGTAAGAGAATTATATTCATGATTTTGGACAGTGAATAATCCTTTATATTAAATGTGTAGAAGTAATGAATTGGGTAAGGGAATTATATTCACGATTTTGGACAGTAAATAATCCTTTAAATTAAATATGTAGAAGCAATGAATTGGGTAAGGGAATTATATTCATGATTTTGGACAGTGAATAATCCTTTAAATAAAATGGATATTTTGGAAAGTGATATTATAAAAGGGAATTCAAATGGTTTGATTATAAAACAAGTTGTGAATTTACTTATTATTAAAATAAGTATATGGAAATGTTTTGATAATGGTAACAATTTCAGCTATGATTAATTATTATTTGTATACTAGAAACTAGTATAATATAAGAGGATGATATGAAAAGGTTTTGGTTATTGTAAGGGAAAAACCCGTCCGTGTTTATGTGTGGGCGTGTCTTACGAGATACCTTTTGTTTTGGTAAAGGAAAAGTTTTGATAACTTTATAAATTCAGTTGAGGTGTGTTTTCTCATGCTAGTTTACCAGACTGATCCAGGCGTTCTTCCCTTTCAATGCTCGGGTAAGACCGAGTATATTTACAAGTTCAAATTTGGTGCTTTTGGAGCTTCAACTGGCGAGCTGGAGATCTTTATGTCATATACACGTATCAGTTTATTTTTCCGCTGCTTTGCATTGTTGTTGTTGTAAATTATCAGCATTTGTGAGGATAGGTTATTATAACTGTCCAAGCTGATGATTACTCATTGTGTACTCTGATACTGATTTATGTATATTACAGTTTCTCTTTGTAAAGATTATTCATCTATATTATATGTTATTTCACTGCGATGTGAGATTTTGTATTGTTTTGGTTCTTCTTCTCTCTTCTTCTTCTCTTCTCTTCTTTTTTCTTCACTCTTTCTTCTCACCCTCTCTTTTCTTTCTCATGATCATCTACAATCGGTGCGTTCTGGGTCGGACATTTGTGGTTTATTTTCGGATTCAGAGGGTGCCGAGTGCGGGTCGTCACATCTGACCTTCGGCATGGCTTATTTCCAGCTGGTTTTACAGCATCATCTCAATCGTCCTAGCATCAGTTTCAGTCACTATAAATACCCCATGCGTATCAACTTCAAAGGGGTTGTTGGTCGCCAACCGCCAAGGGTCAACTATTCAGATGTTGGTCTCCACCCACCATAGGGTCGACTATTCAATTGTTGTCGATCGTCAACCACCAATGCTCGACTATTCGTTTGTTGTTTACCTCCGCTAGGGGTCGACCATTCAGAGGTTGGTCACCACACTCTAAGGGTCGATTTATTTGAAGGATCCATCTATCACTCACAATCCCATGTCCTTAGCTTAACATCAAGGAGCAGATTCTTACAGCAACCCATCATCTACAGTTATAAACTCAACAATCCTTCAAGATTAACAACACCATTAGTCTTGAGACGCCCCTTTTTAACTCGTTGTATCTCTTGTAATTCCCTGTAATTGTAAGAGAGTCGTATAATAAGAGTAATTCATAGTGGACGTAGGTTGCTCTACCAAACCACTCTATATCTTGTGTTATTTACCCATTGAATGCTCTTTTAGCTCTTAAACCAAATGACTAGCAAGTAATCTCTACTTTTCATGGTGCAGTTTCGAGGTTGAAAAAATATACAGTTATTGTTTTAACGCTAGAATTAGAGATCTAACCTTCGGTCTTGTGGTTAATTGCCTCGTATGCAAGCTCTTTTCGCACTTGATATCTCATATCCAGTATGAAATATGGCAACTGCCGAGTGCGGTCCTGCTTGCCCCTTCGGTCTCAGGAAGAACCCCCGAGCATGACGCTCGAGCCCCCTACCACCTGCCAAGCATGCCTCTAGGAGATGCCATGTGTAACATCTTAGAAAAATGTGAGCACTTTATATTTAAAAATAGGGATTATTTAAATATTTGAAGTGTGAATTAAATATTAATTAAATGGTTTTAATGGCCTTATTAAACTTCTTTTGATTAATAAATAATGATGGTAAACTAATTTTTTGTTTACTTAAATAAATAGTTCGGTGAAAAATTAAAAATGTGAACTGAAATTCGTTTTTCGGATTTACGAAATTTTTCCTAACAAAAGTTGTTGCAACGTTATTGCACACATACACTAATATTTGTTGTACACACATATAGTAAATGAGAGTTTATTTAGCACTAAATCAATTAATTAGCATAATGTCATTAGGAGTTCCTAGAAAGTCATTAAAAGATGACTATGGGGAGGAGACTTTTGTGTGATTTAATGGAAAGGTAAAATGGTACATGGGCAACACATGGAGGGGAGTGGGATGTGAGGTTAAAGAGGGCAAGTGTAGGGCTAGGCTCACCATCTTGGAGCTTATAAAAGAGAAGGTATGCTTCTTGTTTTCATTTTTGTTCATTTGCTCAAAACTTTGAGCTCTCTTCTTTTCTCTTCTCTTCATTATTTTCTAAAGTAAAAACCATGTTAAGACAACTCCTTTTCTCCTCAAATTTCTTATAAGACCTTAGAACAACCTCAAAATCACCACTATCTTGCTAAAGGTCAAAATTTATTGCCATTTCCTTTTTTTGCTTGGGCCATGAGGTTCAATGGGAAGTAGGAGCTTAGATGTAGGCTTTTAGAGGGGGCAGTTGGAGTTGGAGCTAATTTGATGGTTGTTTAGTTGTGGGTAGTAAGTATTGTGTTGTTCCTTTGTTGTGGTAAGAAGTGTTGGCTTCATCTTTGGTTTGAAAGTGAGTTAATCTCACTTTAAAATAGTTTTAAAAATTGACAAAATGTTGTAAAATATAAGTTGTTACTTATACTTGTATATATTGATTGTTTGGGTTTGATTTCTGCTTGGAAGCGGATGACATAAATAATCATTATTTTGTAGGGGACAAAAGAAAGAGGAAGTCGAAGTATTTTCGTAGTGAATAAGTCGCTACGAAACACTTCGAAGAACATACATATATGTGATTTGCAGGGGACTTTGTAGAGAGACCCTAAAGGGTTTCTCGCCATTATTGATTTACTTTTATATGCATCTTACTTATGTAAATGTTTGGTTGTTAGTTGAGATGTAAAAGTAGCAAAAATTATGAATAATGGAATAATCGTTCTTTCACACTTTGAAATCACATTATTGCACTTTGGAATCCCATCTCTTTAAATCTTGTGTTTGAAATCGTGTGCTTGTGTTTGCATCATTAAATATTTGGTCACACTTTTGCGCTTTTAAAATGTTGTTTGAACCAAGTTTTGATGACTTGTAAAAGGTTATAACACCTAACACCAAAGTGTTTAAAAGTTAGAAAAGTTTTGATCGCGTTTTGCAGCTCGAAAGTCAAGTTTTAAAACAATTTCCAATTAGATTTATTTGACTTCAAAATTCTTTAAATTTTTGTGGTGTATACTATACTCATAGTATATTATTTTAAAAATAAAATTGAGTATTCATAATTTGTAAAAATGTAGAGAAAATTCTATTTTGAAAGGAACCAATTAAAAGGAATTTACCACTCTTTTTAGCGGCACTTTTACAAGACCATTTTCAACTTTTATAAAATGATTTTAAACTTGTTTTTTCTTCTTCAATCCTTTCAGCAAAAAATTTCTAACATATATTTGAGTGTTGTAAAAATATTCTAAAATTTATATATTTTTTAAATAATTTAATATAAATTATCGAAGAAGAAGTTTTATTTCGAAATAAGAAAAGGAAATGGTTTTGAGTTTTTAATTATTTTAAACTTGAGATTTTCCAAATAATAGTTGAAACTAATGTTATTAAAACTATATTTCAAGTATTTTTGAGTTTATTAAAAAGTGAAAAGGAAGCATGGATTACAACATGATTGTTGTAATAAATGTTTTTCGAGAAAAAATTCATGGATTATAACACTTTTGTTATAATAAATGATTTCATAAAGTTATTAAGAAAACTCGTTACTTGACTTAATAAATTTTGATATTCTAAAATCTTTAGAGGAGTTTATTTTAAAAGAAGATAATAAGTTAATTTATAAATGATATTTTATAAATGAAAAGATCTTTTAAAGAATGTTTCAAAAATAAGGCTAAGTATAATTGGTTTTGGGTATATAGTAAACAATGTTTAAATGACATTTGCTTTTTACCCTTCTTTTTAATACACTTAGAAATATAATTAGCTCTTTAAAGAATATTTTAAAGAGTGTTTTTAAAAAGTGTTTTACAATTATCTGTGATGTGAAAATCAAGCACAAGTGTGAGTCAAATGTTTTAAAAGTTTGATTCGTTTATAGAAAATATTTAGTCTTACACTTAGCACTAAACATTAAGGGAACCGTTGCTCTCTTCAAAGTTAAGAATGTATGTCGAGGCAAGGTCTAAGAGGTAACACTGCCCTAACTTGTCTGGCTCGTTATTAACCCCGGGATAATGGCCTGGTTTAGGATCGACAAGTGGTGATAAGTGTAAGAGATTTAATCTCTATAAGTGATATCATTTATATGGAAAGGATTTATACATATGCTTAGCACTAAACGTTGAGGAAACTCTTGCTATTCTTAAAGTTAAGAATGTATACCGAGTTAAGGTAGGAAGAAATACCATCCTAACTTATCCGGCTTCATTGTTTTCCCTAAGGTAGTACTTGTTTGAGATCGACGAGCTGTGATAAGTAAAAGAGATTTTAATTTCCATATACGATCATTTTTGTTATTCACGATAGTTGATTCATTGACTATCGATTTTGATATCCTTCTTGTGCTTTGTTGATTTAAGATAATTTGTTTCTCATTTGGAGCATTGTTATCCTTCTTTGTGTTTCATCAGTCTAAGATAATTTGTAGCTCGTTTTGAGCGTTGGCATCCAGCATCGGAGATAACTAAAACCAAAGAGCAAGTGAGAGTCAAGCTATGTTGCTTACACCCAATAGGTATATTCATATTTATCTAGAGTGGTTTCGGTTGCATGCATGCGGTGATGTGGATATATTTGGATTTTCGAATGTTGTTCACATGTAACGTTCCGAATTTTCGACGCTCGAAAGTCGATATTAATACGTCCACTGTATCAAATGCCGCGCAATCGAATGCCGGAAAACCGAACCATTAGGGTTAAAAGAAGAGGTAGAAGAAGACAGAAGAAAAGAAAGAACAGAAAAATAGAAACAGAAACAATAACAGAATCTCACATTCGCAGCGGAACAATATATAATAGATGAATCAATGATCTTTAAACAAAGGACTACATCAGTTTATACATACATCAATCAGAGTCAATATACAACTCAATACAACAATGGAAAGTTATATAAACTTGTCCTCACACAGAATACATAGCGGAATAAATAAACAAGTGCGAGTGTACGTCTCGCCATCCAGCTCATCTCCAAAGCTCCAGAATATCCAGAATATCCTGATAACATAACTCTAGGCTGCCCGTGTGGAAAATTATGGGCACCCAGAGTTTAGAAAGGGAACAATAAACTCCGAGTCAGTTATGGTGACTGGTGTGAGATCTTAAAACAGTTATTTTCACAAAGAAAATAAAACAAATTCGCAATGCTTTTGGAAAATGAAACTACCATAAGGCCTCCCGCCACACACACAATGCAAACGCAGAATTGGAGGAGATTTCTCCTTATGATAGTCAAACATGCTTACTATGCAAAATTAGTTGATATTATTATTAATGTCTAGTGTGGAAAACATTTCGAAAGTATAATATCAATCGTAGCCAACATACAACCATTATTGTATGCCTACTATAGCTACTATGTTCAATAGCAGGTTACCGCCACATTCCATAGCAGGTAATACAACCAAAACCGTACAGGGATCGTATTGTTTCTTTGGATTTCCAACAAATGGTCAGGCAAAGGAACTTCCTTACAGCGAAATGGAAACGCCTCTGGAAAGACGCCCCGAGAACCTAACCGGATCTCTGCAAACACAAGGTTGACGTTACCTCACGCTTTAACCAAGCTGTAACTAGGTAACTAACACACGAGCTATGCCATCCCCCGGTCGTTACCGACCTTTATCCAAGGATCCTCAATCAAAAAGCAACAACCACAAAGTATAATAAATTTGCAGCATCAACATAGGTAAAATATCTGGGCTCCATACCAAGATATCACCTTTTAACCAGAAGGAAATGGCATACCCTAGGGGCGCTACCCCTAAAAACCTTTGCCGCAACATTCCTGTTTCGACCATTACCGGGTTGTGAGGCTCGACGAAGTCTCGTCCACAAAGCTACGCTTTTTCACAAAGCCACGCTTTTTCACAAAGCAACGCTTTTTCACAAAGCCACGCTTTGACCAACAAATGATCAACAGCACTTCGTATGCCACATTACCAAATTGGGAATGTATCACTAGTAACCATCAACTACATAACCTCTGAGCTCGTACGTCTCAGAGAAGGGTGTTAAGCTAAGAGAATAAATTCTCCGCCACCAACAGAAATGTATTTGATAGAAACCAGCTTTACATCTCAAAGTTAAATGTTAGACACACATCCATACAAGTCCGTTCCGGGATCGAACGGAACCGAAGGCACTTCCAAAGAAGCCCTTGCAATCCGGATATTCACTAATCACGTCCGGACTTCCCATCACAAGAAGAGTGATATAAATCTCTATACTGGAGCAACTCGGTGTAGAGACATTCGACAGGTTTTCCTTTCATTTTTGAAAATACCCGGTCTACACACCGGTCTTTAAATGTTATCCATTCACGACGTATCACTATTCGAAATAGGTTATATGACACAAAGGTCCTCTCCCGGCTAAACCGAATAATGAGCGTTTGTTTAAAAAAACAAATCAAGTGCCATTTCAAAGGCAAATATTGATGGTCGGTTATTTAACTATCAACAACATTCACAACAATCATCAGATTTAAATAATTTTTCCCAAATTATTTATTTTCAAAATATCTTCACAAGATATATATTTTTCCACACTTTAACATTTGAAAACCAATTTCAAACCACATTTTCACACTTCATCACTTTGAAAACAAATTTCAAATCACATTTTCACACTTCATCACAAAATGGTCCATTTAAACCAATTAAATAAATCCTTATCGATTTATTTCAAATTTACGTTCCAATCTGTAAATTTATTTCCACACTTAAAAATAAATCAATGTTTATTTTCAAAACAAATTTCCATTTCCTTTATAAATTCCATTGTGAATTTAAATTTCCAAATATTCACTTATACACGATTTTCAAGTCGTTTTCCAAATATCCACTTTCAAACACCAAATCAATTACAAATTGATTTCTAAATTTATTTCAAATCCCAAATCATTTTACAAATCGATTTCCAAATTTATTTCAACACCAAATCCATTTTAATTCAACACCAAATAAAATTTCATATCGATTTCCCAAAGATCTATTTTCAAATACCAAATCAATTATTAATTGGATTTCAAGAAATTCATCACCTTTTTAAAATAAATTCATTTATCTCTTCCAAACCATTTAAAATTCCATTTTAAATAAATTTCCCAACTTTCAAATAATACTATTCAAAATCCATTTATAAAAATCTTTTACCATACTTTAGAAATAATTCGATAAGATTTCGAAAATCAACTCTATGCTTTTAAAATTCCTTCTTTTAAATTCACCCAATTCTTTCAAAAGAATTTACTTAAAATTTCAACTTTAATTTCAAAAATCCAATTTTATTTATTTTTGGTATCCAACGATACCAAAAATACATTCGGCTAAATTATAGCCTTCAACAAATCCAATCACAGATATAATCATTCACAGATTATAAATAAATAATCACATAGCATATGAAACAAATTCATATAATTTGAGGAATCCAGTTGGATCCCTCCAACTTGTTTTCCTGCATCCACAGATGTTAACATAATACCAATTCCACTTCGAGGTGGAATATCGCGGTATATGGGATTTATAAAATATCATCTGCTATTATGCGGCGCATAGGGTCTCATCCGCTATATAATGCGGGAAAATAAATCACCAATATATACATATTCCAATATATATATATATATATTGCTCTATATTACTATATATATTATCATTCAAGTACACAATCAACACAATCAATAATTTTAAATATAACTATTTAAAATTAAACAAACCCTTTGTTTGAGTGAGAAGATCTCACCTTTGATTTTATTAGCATCCATTTCCAATTTGACCATTTCTTCACGGTTTCAAACCTTGTATAAACAATTTTATACAATTTATTAATATTCGAAATAATCGAATAACAAATTCTTATTGGATAAATTAAATTAACCAATGATTTTAATTTCAAAATTAATTTATTTTTATTTTGATTTTTAAATTAATCTCTTTTTAACAAAATATTTTCTTTGAAATCTTCACTTAACAAAAACAAATTTATATAGATTCAAACATCGGTATTTTTATATAATTTAAAACATTTAAAATATCCTACTCTTCCAAATTTTCTACACATATATATGTATTTACTATAATTAACGGTGAATTCCTTTACCGTAAATATATATATTTTTGAATTCATTTCCTCTGTATAAATATAAATCTATATAAACTCTTTACTATAGATTAAAGCTTATCTATCTATATAATTTTTTCTGTATACATTATTTCTGGAAAAAGTTTTTTTCTTTTTTTTTTCTTTTTACTTTACATATATATATTTATAATTTTTTTCTGTATATATATTAAAACAAAATTAACTGGAAAAAATAAAATAAGAATACCTCACTCGACTGATCGACAGCCTACATCTCGTGATTCCCACCGGAGTGCTCGAACTCGAGCCTCAATTCCATCGCGACTTCACTAAGCTCGAGCTTGAAATATCCATTCCCCTAACATCGAATTCGCAACCACCTTCGCTGCACCATGCGAACTCCACACTCACGCGACTACTCTAGAAATCACGACTCCTCCAACCTGATCGAGTGCGACGCCGCTCCATAGAACTTGAACGCGACATCGAATTCGCGAAAGTGAACCAAACCCTAGTGTGCATGTAGCTCGAACACCCTCAGGCGAGTCGTGGTGTGGTTGAGATGAACTGATTTCCCTCGATTTGATTTTCGAACGAGATATCCTTCTCTTCGGCTTCGATTTGAGTTTAAGAAGAATCAGAGGAGTTTGATTCGAACGCGCCAGAGAGGGCTTTGATTTTTGATTTGGGTTCGAATTTCTGTCCGCCATTTATTTTGTTTTTGAAATGTTTTGAATGATAGAGGAAAGAAGACTCGGTTATTTTTTTTTAGTGAACGAACGAAATTCGTTTTGATTTTTTTCTTTCTTTCTTCGGCTGCGAAACGAAATAAAGGGGAAAAGTACTATCTGAAGTGAGGGTAACGTGTTGTTCTTAAAAGAGGGAACATCATTTAAAGAAATGAGCTGACTGATGGTAAAGAATTTCAGCTCGATGTTGACTAGTGCATGTGAATATACATATATATTAAATTGATTTCAAATTTTCTCGATTCGCACAACAATAAAATTCTCGATATCCTATTGAGGCATGCCGCCAGGTGTTTGTAATGTTATACACCTATTCCGAACACAATGGAAAAGGTTTCGACTCCAAATTCGATCGTATGGAGAAGATAGCTTTTTGGACCAGTTATAATATTAAATTTTCGATTTAATTTCAGGCGTTTGCTTATCGTACGGCCAAACGCTCACTCCAAACATTACTAAAATTGAAATCCGACAATAAAACAATATTACGAATCCAATGGAACTGGTTTCGTCGAATTCCGAGACTGTGCCTCGAAACGCTATTTTTAAATATCGATTAAACGATAAAATTTCAAAACTGAACAAAACAGTGTCAAATTCAATTCTGAAGCTTTTATTATCTTCAGTATTATTAATATGAATTTTCCAAGACTTCATATCATTTTTAACAGGCTAAAAATCGAAGATTCGGATTTTTACCTAAGTTTTAACAATTAAATTCACTAATTTAATTACCAAACAAACTCTGATATTTGAAATTCAAATCAAACTAACATTCAAATATTTAAAATCAATTGAATATTCTGATTTCCAATATCAAAAATTTAGGGTCGTTACAATCTTCCCCCCTTAAAAGAATTTCGTCCCGAAATTACAAGTAAAGAAGAATGCTCCAATACCCGTTTATCATTTTCCCAAACCAAACAGTTTTATTAACTAGCCAAAATAATCTTTTATTTAAAGATCTATTATCACCTCAACTAACTTTCCAAACAACTTTATTTTACTTCACAATTCAAATTCAAATTTAAATTCAAATTGTAAATTATCCAAAATTTCTCAAAAATTTTCTAACTCTCTAAATTTTCGAAAAATTTCGCCAGCGACTCCTTTGCACGGCTAGCTCGGTACTACTACAAAATGTCCCTATGGACTCTCAAATCCTAATAGAAAACAAAATGCCAAGTGGCAAAATCAGAAACTCACCAAATTTCATACTGAAATTTTAAATACATACCTTATTGTCGAGCAATTTAAGTTCATCTTCAAAATCAAAAATCCCAATTTTCCTTAGCCTTTACAATCCCTGTATACTTTACTTGACAATAATGTCCAAATTTACTTATTGGATTCCAAATACCAATTTACTTAAGAATTTCGTTCTTTATATGTTAAGTTCAATATAAGTATTTACATACTCCTTATATTTATTTTCACCTTACTAACAAAGTTATATATTCATTTCCATTCAACTTTGTATTTTTAATTCCATTTGAATTCAATTTACAATTTCAATTCTATTTGAATTCAATTTACAATTTCAATTCTATTTGAATTCATTTTATCTTCAGAAATTCACTTAGTGAAAATTCGATATTCACTTTTTCCAAGACTTTCAACTTCGACCAAAACAATTGTTTTCATTTTCTAGTTCAATTCCTACGTTTTCATTACAATTTGGAAATCAATTCTTCGTTAACAAAAATTTTCCAAATTTTCAAAAAAATTTCTAACTCCCAAAATTTTCAGAAAATTTTGGCGGAGTCTCCTTTGTACGGAGGAGCTTTTGCAATTTGACAAAAGATATAAATATATATACATCGACCCACTCGGTCGGAAAAGCAGAAAAACAGTTCATATTTCCTATTTGTATTGCGTAGGCGTACCTTTATTAGCATTTTAAGCAAAGCGGTTATTTATTAGCATTTGCGCATCCCAAAATGCAGCCAAACGGCTTCCAAAAACCTGTACTTACTCAATTTAAATATGTAAGTGACATGTATAGGAAATCTATTAACATTTCACTTGTTTTCAATAGCAAATACACAGATTTCATAAGCAATAGATTCAAAATAAATTCCATAAGCAATTTATATGGTTTCAATTCAACTTTAGTTGCTTACGACCAATTCACATACCATTTTTATTCAATTCAATGGTTTACAGTTCATTTTCTTCCATTCAATTCATTTTTAAACCGAACAAACTCATATCTATTTCAATTGATACAAAAATCAATTTCATTTGCTTTTATTAACTCATATAATTTTATACAATCTCGTTTGCGTCAAACGACAATCGTTCTATGCAATTTCAATTTGCATTCGGTTTATTTCATTAACCAAACAAATTCTATTCAAAACCATTTAATAAAAGTCGACGACAAACATTTCACAATTTTTTCTTAAGTCGGGCTTTTATCCAAACATTACTTAAGTTGTTTCAACTCAAAACTCAAGTTATGGTTTCCTTGTAAACAATTTCCAATTTAATTCTTTGATTTGATTTTTTCCATTTATCAAATCTATTCCATTTACTAATTTAATTCAATTAGTATATTCACTTATCCTTTTTAAATTTCACATTCCCATATTAAATTCATCCTGAATTTACTTTATCAATAACAAGGAAATTTCCAATTTATTTCTACTTACCTAAATTTACAAGCAAATTCAAACCATTTTTTAAACTTAGCTCACAACTTAATTTTTATTTAATTAATTCAACTTCCAATTCATTATTTCATGAATTAATAAATTATCAAGTTAGTTTACTTGAATTCAACCCATTTTTTTTTATTATTTTTTCCCAAGTTTGGATTTTTATTCAACTTGATCCAAATCAAATCTCATTTCATTTTTCAATTCCAATTCATTTATTTACAAATGTAGCTTCAATTGTTCATTCACAATTTCATTCCTTAAATGAATTTATTCTCAAATACTTTCCTGGAAATCTATTTTCAATTATAAATCACATTACAATTTATATTTACAAATCCCATTCGTATATGAATTTTATTTCCTTATCCTTTCAATTCATATTTATAAATTTCATTTGTTAATGAATTTATCTCCAAATCTTTGGTTATACCATTATTTCTTTTTCAATTTCCATATAACAATGATAATAATTCAATATTATCACTTCCTAACAACCAAGCATCCATATACTATGATAATTCATAGAAAATCATTTCTTTTTTATACAAAAATAGTTTTGGGTAAAATTATTTCATTTACCCTATTTTAAAACAATACTGTGTCAGTTTATCTTGCTTAAGAGTTTAGAAACCCCTATCGATTACAGTTGGCCAGACTGCACCGACCAGAATCTATAAACAATCAACCGATAAGTCAACACAATACAAAACAAATCTTGTATTCACTAATAAATACGCACTCATATCTATTATTACACTCACACTCATTCTAGAGTACTACTGACTCTATCTCTAATGAGTAACACCCAACAGAGCCAGGGTTATCGCTTAACCGGCTGCTCTGATACCACATGTAACGTTGCAGATTTTCGACGCTCGAAAGTCGATATTAATACGTCCACTGTATCAAATGCCGCGCAATCGAATGCCGGAAAACCGAACCATTAGGGTTAAAAGAAGAGGTAGAAGAAGACAGAAGAAAAGAAAGAACAGAAAAACAGAAACAGAAACAATAACAGAATCTCACATTCGCAGCGGAACAATATATAATAGATGAATCAATGATCTTTAAACAAAAGACTACATCAGTTTATACATACATCAATCAGAGTCAATATACAACTCAATACAACAATGGAAAGTTATATAAACTTGTCCTCACACAGAATACATAGCGGAATAAATAAACAAGTGCGAGTGTACGTCTCGCCATCCAGCTCATCTCCAAAGCTCCAGAATATCCAGAATATCCTGATAACATAACTCTAGGCTGCCCGTGTGGAAAATTATGGGCACCCAGAGTTTAGAAAGGGAACAATAAACTCTGAGTCAGTCATGGTGACTGGTGTGAGATCTTAAAACAGTTATTTTCACAAAGAAAATAAAACAAATTCGCAATGCTTTTGGAAAATGAAACTACCATAAGGCCTCCCGCCACACACACAATGCAAACGCAGAATTGGAGGAGATTTCTCCTTATGAAGTCAAACATGCTTACTACGCAAAATCAGTTGATATTATTATTAATGTCTAGTGTGGAAAACATTTCGAAAGTATAATATCAATCTTAGCCAACATACAACCATTATTATATGCCTACTATAGCTACTATGTTCAATAGTAGGTTACCGCCACATTCCATAGCAGGTAATACAACCAAAACCGTACAGGGTTCGTATTGTTTCTTTGGATTTCCAACAAATGGTCGGGCAAAGGAACTTCCTTACACCGAAATGGAAACGCCTCTGGAAAGACGCCCCAAGAACCTAACCGGATCTCTGCAAACACAAGGTCGACGTTACATCACGCTTTAACCAAGTTGTAACTAGGTAACTAACACACGAGTTATGCCATCCCCCGGTCGTTACCAACCTTTATCCGAGGATCCTGAATCACAAAGCAACAACCACAAAGTATAATAAATTTGCAGCATCAACATAGGTAAAATATCTGGGCTCCATACCATGATATCACCTTTTAACCAGAAGGAAATGGCATACCCTAGGGGCGCTACCCCTAAAAACCTTTGTCGCAACATTCCTGTTTCGACCATTACCGGGTTGTAAGGCTCGACGAAGTCTCGTCCACAAAGCTACGCTTTTTCACAAAGCCACGCTTTTTCACAAAGCCATGCTTTGACCAACAAATGATCAATAGCACTTCATATGCCACATTACCAAATTGGGAATGTATCACTAGTAACCGTCAACTACATAACCTCTGAGCTCGTATGTCTCAGAGAAGGGTGTTAAGCTAAGAGAATAAATTCTCCGCCACCGACAGAAATGTATTTGATAGAAACCAGCTTTACATCTCAAAGTGTAATGTCAGACACACATCCATACAAGTCCGCTCCGGGATCAAACGGAACCGAATGCACTTCCAAAGAAGCCCTTGCAATCCGGATATTCACTAATCACGTCCGGACTTCCCATCACAAGAAGAGTGATATAAATCTCTATACCGGAGCAACTCGGTGCAGAGACATTCGACAGGTTGTCCTTTCATTTTCGAAAATACCCGGTCTTCACACCAGTCTTTAAATGTTATCCATTCACGACGTATCACTATTCGGAATAGGTTATATGGCACAAAGGTCTTCTCCCGGCTAAACCGAATAATGAGCGTTTGTTTAAAAAACAAATCAAGTGCCATTTCAAAGGCAAATATTGATAGTCGGTTATTTAACTATCAACAACATTCACAACAATCATCAGATTTAAATAATTTTTCCCAAATTATTTATTTTCAAAATATCTTCACAAGATATATATTTTTCCACACTTTAACATTTGAAAACCAATTTCAAATCACATTTTCACACTTCATCACTTTGAAAACAAATTTCAAATCACATTTTCACACTTCATCACAAAATGGTCCATTTAAACTAATTAAATAAATCCTTATCGATTTATTTCAAATTTACGTTCCAATCTGTAAATTTATTTCCACACTTAAAAATAAATCAATGTTTATTTTCAAAACAAATTTCCCTTTCCTTTATAAATTCCATTGTGAATTTAAATTTCCAAATATTCACTTATACACGATTTTCAAGTCGTTTTCCAAATATCCACTTTCAAACACCAAATCAATTAAAAATTGATTTCTAAATTGATTTCAAATCCCAAATCATTTTACAAATCGATTTCCAAATTTATTTCAACACCAAATCCATTTTAATTCAACACCAAATAAATTTTCATATCGATTTCCCAAAGATCTATTTTCAAATACCAAATCAATTATTAATTGGATTTCAAGAAATTCATCACCTTTTTAAAATAAATTCATTTATCTCTTCCAAACCATTTAAAATTCCATTTTAAATAAATTTCCCAACTTTCGAATGATACTATTCAAAATCCATTTATAAAAATCTTTTACCATATTTTAGAAATAATTCGATAAGATTTCGAAAATCAACTCTATGCTTTTAAAATTCCTTCTTTTAAATTCACCCAATTCTTTCAAAAGAATTTACTTAAAATTTCAACTTTAATTTCAAAAAACCAATTTTATTTATTTCTAGCATCCAATGATACCAAAAATACATTCGGCTAAATTATAGCCTTCAACAAATCCAATCACAGATATAATCATTCACAGATTATAAATAAATAATCACATAGCATATGAAACAAATTCATATAATTTGAGGAATCCAGTTGGATCCCTCCAACCTGTTTCCCTGCATCCACAGATGTTAGCACAATACCAATTCCACTTCGAGGTGGAATATCGCGGTATATGGGATTTATAAAATATCATCCGCTATTATGCGGCGCATAGGGTCTCATCCGCTATATAATGCGGGAAAATCAATCACCAATATATACATATTCCAATATATATATATATATATATATATATATATATATTGCTATATATTACTATATATATTATCATTCAAGCACACAATCAACACAATCAATAATTTTAAATATAACTATTTAAAATTAAACAAACCCTTTGTTTGAGTGAGAAGATCTCACCTTTGATTTTATTAGCATCCATTTCCAATTTGACCATTTCTTCATGGTTTCAAACCTTGTATAAACAATTTTATACAATTTATTAATATTCGAAATAATCGAATAACAAATTCTTATTGGATAAATTAAATTAACCAATGATTTTAATTTCAAAATTAAATTTTTTTTATTATTTTTTTATTTTTAAATTAATCTCTTTTTAACAAAATATTTTCTTTGAAATCCTCACTTAACAAAAACAAATTTATATAGATTCAAACATCGGTATTTTTATATAGTCTAAAACATTTAAAATATCCTACTCTTCCAAATTTTCTACACATATATATGTATTTACTATAATTAACCGTGAATTCCTTTACCGTAAATATATATATTTTTGAATTCATTTCCTCTGTATAAATATAAATCTATATAAACTCTTTACTATAGATTAAAGCTTATCTATCTATATAATTTTTTCAATATACATTATTTCTGGAAAAAGTTTTTTTCTTTTTCTTTTTGCTTTTTACTTTACATATATATATTTATAATTATTTTTCTGTATATATATTAAAACAAAATTAACTGGAAAAAATAAAATAAGAATACCTCACTCGATTGATCGACAGCCTACATCTCGTGATTCCCACCGGAGTGCTCGAACTCGAGTCTCAATTCCATCGTGACTTCACTAAGCTCGAGCTCGAATTCTCCATTCCCCTGACATCGAATTCGCGACCACCTTCGCTGCACCACGCGAACTCCACACTCACTACTCTAGAAATCGCGACTCCTCCAACCTGGTCGAGTGCGACGCCGCTCCATAGAACTTGAACGCGACATCGAATTCGCGAAAGCGAACCAAACCCTAGCGCACCTGTAGCTCGAACACCCTCAGGCGAGTTGTGGTGTGGTTGAGATGAACTGATTTCCCTCGATTTGATTTTCGAACGAGATATCCTTCTCTTCGGCTTCAATTTGAGTTTAAGAAGAATCGGAGGAGTTTGATTCGAACGCGCCAGAGAGGGCTTTGATTTTTGATTTGGGTTCGATTTTCTGTCCGCCGTTTATTTTGTTTTTGAAATGTTTTGAATGATAGAGGAAAGAAGACTCGGTTATTTTTTTTTAGTGAACGAACGAAATTCGTTTTGATTTTTTTCTTTCTTTCTTCGGTTGCGAAACGAAATAAAGGGGAAAGGTACTATCTGAAGTGAGGGTAACATGTTGTTCTTAAAAGAGGGAACATCATTTAAAGAAATGAGCTGACTGATGGTAAAGAATTTCAGCTCGATGTTGACTAGTGCATGTGAATATACATATATATTAAATTGATTTCAAATTTTCTCGATTCGCACAACAATAAAATTCTCGAATTTCCTATCGAGGCGTGCCGCCAGGCGTTTGTAATGTTATACGCCTATTCCAAACACAATGGAAAAGGTTTCGACTCCAAATTCGATCGTATGGAGAAGATAGCTTTTTGGACCAGTTATAATATTAAAATTTCGATTTAATTTCAGCGCGTTTGCTTATCGTACGGCCAAACGCTCACTCCAAACATTACGAAGATTGAAATCCAATAATAAAACAATATTACGGATCCAATGGAACTAGTTTCGTCGAATTCCAAGACTGTGCCTCGGAACGCTATTTTTAAATATCGATTAAACGATAAAATTTCAAAACTGAACAAAACAGTGTCAAATTCAATTCTGAAGCTTTTATTATCTTCAGTATTATTAATATGAATTTTCCAAGACTTCATATCATTTTTAACAGGCTAAAAATTGAAGATTCAAATTTTTACCCAAGTTTTAACAATTAAATTCACTAATTTAATTACCAAACAAACTCTGATATTTGAAATTCAAATCAAACTAACATTCAAATATTTAAAATCAATTGAATATTCTAATTTCCAATATCAAAAATTCAAGGTTGTTACAACGAAGGTCTTGCTTGGAAGTTCCCGAGAGTGATGCATGTTTGGCGTGGTCTCTCAGGTATATTTTATCTAGAGATATACTTTCGGTGTAGGGGGGCGCACCTTCCTAGTCATATTGGATAAATTCAGTCTCCTTGTTTTGATTCAGACCGTGAAGTTAATACTTTCTTGATTGCAACAAGAAGTGCCTTATGCTCTTCTCTATGCTTAATTATTTGTGTTCATTCTTTAAGTTTGGACTTTGATCTTGTTTGTGCAAGTTCTTTCAAGTTTAGGATTTTGTTCTGACTTGTTTCAATTCTTTCATGTATGAATGTTGTTTTTGTGAGGTAAAACTTGTTCCACATTTAGGGTGTGGTCTCACAGGTTATATTATGTTTATCATATTCCTTGAGTTCTCCCACGCTGGTTTTCCAGACTAATCCGAGTGTTATTTTATTATAATGCTCAGGTCAGATCGAGTTTTTCCATGTTGTCGTTGGTGGGACATGAAGCTCATGGAGTAGAGCTGGATGTTCATTGCTGTAGTATTTTTATCTTTCACTATACTATTATGTATACCCATAAGCAATTGTAAGGTCAGGGTGTCGTAAATATCCAAGCTGATGAGGTTTGTTTGTAGCTCTAATATACCATGTATCTTAGAGTGACAACTTTTACCGCCTTTGTAATATTATATATTATCGTTTCATTGTGAGATTTTGTTTCCCCTGTCCATTTTCTTTTATTTTACCTCAAAAATCCGCCTTTTCGACACTTAGATGCTCGACATTTGAATACCGTGGATGTATTAAGTGCCCACTTTCGAGGGTCAAAAAGGTGGTTTGTTACAGCCAGATCGACCAACTTCATGACTAGACCCATATGCTGATGGCCATCATCAGTGATCTAGATCTCTGTCTCGCTCCTCATTGGAAAATCCCTGAAATTGGAAATCATGTCAATATCAAGAGAAGCCCCTTGCAGGCTACCGAGTGAGTTCCTCCCCTGTCTTCGCCTTAAGGGTTCCCAAGAGCAACCAAATTCCTATCCGCATATCTGGGGGCATTCGAGATCAATAGCTAACGACTCTCTAAAGCTTGCTCCAAAGGCCACGGTCTTCTGTGAATAGAGCACTGAAGTCTTCAGGGCCTACATTGTTCACCACTACTCCAAAGGTATCCAATGAGGATGAGTTTTCATATGCTCATTACCTTGTTTGGGGACTGCCACCCTTTGCTGCCTTGGACCGCATGAGTCATCGCTCCCTTTTTGGCCGGCAGGCTATCCACAAGGATGAATTACTAAGAATTCATTTCCTTGTTAGGTAATGCCCAGGCTGTCCAATGAGGATGAGTTTTCATGTGCTCATTACCTTGTTTAGGGACCGCCGCCCTTCATGGCCCAAGATTGCGCGAGCCGTCACTTTTCTCCTGGCCGACACGAGGATGAATCATTGAGAATTCATTTCCTTATCGGGGAATGCCTAGGGTATCCAACGTGGATGAGTTTTCATGTGCTTGTTACCATGTTTAGGGACCGCTTCCCTTCCCGCCTAAGACCGCATAAGCCATCACTCCCTTTCAGGCCGACAGGCTATCCACAAGGACGAATTATCGAGAATTCAGTTCCTTGTTGGGGAATGCCAATGCTCTCCAACAAAGTTGGATCACCATGCATTTTTTTCTTTGATTGGGGACTGCCCTCTGCCCCGGAGGTTTGAGTGAGATGTCTCTCCCTTGTGTACTGGGATGCATTGACTATCAGATGCGCATCTGTAATGGTCTGTACCTTTCATCCATGATGTCACTCGTCCTCCGAATAGATGGACAATATTGTCTAGACCGACATTACCTTAAGTGATGCCGTAAGTTCAACATCCATAGTATGCCTACGTTAAAATAAGCCGGGTCATCCTCCACTTGCAGCATGACACCCAGGGAAACCTTCAAACCACTCAATGCTTTGGTTCAGAACTGGGACCACCTACCATTCGAGCAACACATAGGTAAGTTCACTTAGTTTCTATCTGCAAATTTCTAGTGAATGACGACACAAGCTACCCATTTCACTATTATCACTCCAATATATAAGAGTGCTCAAGCCAACCATGCACCCCCAATCAAGCTGGGCCTTGTAGTCCTCTAAGCAACAAGCGACGTGTCACCATGGAGAACCCCCAAGCCCCATGGGCTCCAGTTCATTTAGGGACCTTCCGTTGCTATGCGCACGGCTACTTGTCACCTAGAAGAACCCATAGGCAAGATGTGCTCCCACTCGGCGCCAACACCACCCCAACTCGACAATTGCCAAGCACTCGTTTCGTATGAACGAACAATCGAGCTCAGCCATTGCATGACAATCTTGCTACTTAGCACATTTTAAAATGAGTTTTTTTTACTAAAAATAACGCTAAAATGCCTCAAGCAACACGTCACATAGGAGAACCTCAAAGCCCCCCAACGCTTAGGTTTGAATTGGGACCACCGGTCGATGAAACAACATGGTAACACTTAGTTGCCGCATACCAGCCTCAGCACCAACAAGCACCCGGGTGGTATGGTCGACACTCACTTCCTAGTCCCTCAACCTGCTTAGGTAGGCTACCGAAGAAGTTTGGTCAGACTAGCACAAAAGACCGCTGGCAATTCGAGATACACTACCATATAAGTCGAAAGGAAGAACAAACTACTACAACTTGTTTCTCAAACAAATTTGCAACAAATAATCTATTTTATATTGTTCAATAGTGTGTGTGGGCACAATGCCCACTGCGCCAGGCTTAAAACAATTTTCAATTGCTAATTGGTTAAAAGGAAAAATAAGAGAAAGGGAAGAAGAAGCACGTAAATAGCATTGTTCTAAAGCCAGCCAATCACCGCTCGTATCACCATCTAGAAAACGCCTAACTAGGGAAATGATCACTTGTTGAAGAAAACCGAGAAAGCTCCCATCTTCAAAGCACTTCAAATGCTTCGACCGATCAAGAATTTATTGAAGGAGTGTGCTGCTGCCACCAACACCTACTACATTGATTCTCATAAGAGTTGCAAAGAGCACCCAGGCGAGCTCGTCAAGGAGCAAACTAAGGTTTTAGTGGTGACATCCAAATTAGAGGCATTAATCCCTACTTCTACCAAAGGGGCATAGAGGCTTCCAACCTAACCCGAGGTCAGGAAAACAGGGGCATCAAAGCAAGGAAGTGCCCTAGCCCTGCCCGGATCCATAGCTCGAGAACGACATTCGATTAAGAGCTTTGTCCAGGGGACTCGGGTACCAACCAAAGGCAAGGTCCATCTCAAGAAAGAAAAATCCAAGACCAGCAGTCCAAACCACCATCGACAAACATAGTTCGGCACCCAAGAAGGCTACCTCATTTCTAAAGCTCGCTAAATCGAGAAAAATCCTAAACAAGTTTGCTAAAAAGCCAAATGCTCAAGAGTAATCAGAAAGGAAGTAGAAGGCAAAGCAATCTATTTTTTACTAAGAGAAAACCATGCAAGGTTCAGATATGCAAAGGAAATTACATGGCCAAAGCTCCACAGGTCTGAAGTGAAAGGGGAATGGAGTATTTATACGCATTCCCCTTTAATCGTAGCCACTGTAATCGAAAAGGCAAAAGAAATCTCGACGATTTAATGATGATAAGTGTTGTGTCACACCATATAAGTAGGCAAAATGACACCATTCTGTCGCATCTCGAGAAGCACAACCATCACGACTAATGACATAAGACCACGTAGATAGTGCATTAATTGCACAACTGAACCGTCAATCAATAGAAGTCTATATTTTATAAGATCGCACCCGTTCATGGGTATGGGCTTGGGAGGCATAATGTTACTCAAATATTTCATAAACCAAAATACATGCTAATCAAGGTTTCTTAGCTTAATCTACTTTGGTTCGGGCCAGTTTGGGCCTAGGCCATCCTACCGTAAGCTACTCGAAAATCAGAAACATGCTAGCAAGTCTCCCTCAACTGCCATCCTGTTTGGACCCTTGTTAGTCCATCCTCTCCATGGCACTTCAGGTTGGCCCCCCGGCTAGTGCACCCTAAGGTAGTGTCAACAACCAGCTCATCAAGCAAAGCAAGAGATCCGCACTACTCGGCCTGACCTCCATCATCCGACCCCCGTCGTCTGACCCCCTCTTATAACCGCCTGGCTCCTAGACAACTTGTCTACTCAAGCACCTTCCTTGGCTCATCCACCGATAAACGCATCTCTAGATTGCCTCGGGCACGAACTACCACCTAGCTCTAATGCATCCTCCGCAAGAAACCTTATAATTGGTCCTCCATATCATTCTAAGCATTGCAGCAAGACCTGCCCGGCTCGGCCTGCTCCTTTAACACTACCCCTGGTAGTTTCCCACCTCTTTCCATATCTTTGGGAAAAGTTGGCTTGCCTGGTCCGCATTGCCACATCAGCATGCAAGTAAGGATGACAAAGAAGTACAAACAAATTTTCTCTTCTGATATAGAGCATGTTGTCCAACATGCTACCATTGTGCATGAACATTACCTGAACATCAAGAGTAGGACATGTATCTTATATTGTTTTTCCTACTGATGTTGACCTTAGCCACTAATTCCCTTTACTTCACCAACTGTCCCTCATTAGTCAGAGTTACATTGCAATGCCTTTCCAGTAGGTTTTATAGCATCATCTCAACTGTCCCAACATTAGTTTCAATCATTATAAATACCCCATGCATGACAACTTCAAAGGGATTATTGGTCGCCACCCACCAAGGGTTAACTATTCGATTGTTGTTGGTGGCCACCTGCCAAGGGTTGACTATTCCATTGTGTTTAGCCGCCACCCACCAAGGGTCGACTATTCGGTTGTTGTTTGCAATCCACTAAGGGTTAATCATTCAAAGGTTGGTCGCTACTTACTAAGGGTCGATTTATTCGAAGGGTCCATTAGTCACTCACGATCCCACGTCCCTAGCTTAACATCAAGTAACAGATTCTCATAGCGACTCACTGTCTACATTTCTAAACTCAGAAACCCTCAAGATTAGCAGCAGCATTTGTCGAACTTCCTCTTTTATCTTGTTGTATCTCTTGTAATTCCCTTTAATTATAAGAGAGCCGTATACTAAGAGGAATTCACATTGGACATAGGCAACTCTACCGTATAATAAGAGGAAAGCAGCGTCATTTACCCATCGAATGTTCATTTAAGCTCAAACCAGACGATTATCATGTAGTCTTAACTTTTCGTGGTGTAGCTCCAAGGTGACAAAAAATACAGTCAATAATATTCTTGAATCTAGATGAAAGAATAAGATTCTACCGAGGGCTATAAGTAAAGCTAATGATTGAATTAAGGAGAATGCATCATTCATGCTGAGATGAAACATGGAAAAAATAAATACCAGAGGAGGTTGAACATTTTATATACTATAATAATGGGTAGAATCAATATGTGCTAACCAATTTGTGAAAACATATGTGTTAGACTAAGTATTTTTATATTCATTTAACTAAAATTCAATGAAAATACAAAAATCAAAATAAAAAAACGAGTTCCACCGAAATAAAATATATATTAACGACACAAATCAATTTGCATGTAACATATATAAAACAATGTTCCCCTTTTTAATACAACAACGTAATGGATGATTAATGAATTAAATGACATCTTATATATAAAGCAAATACTTGATCAAACCAGTCAAAGTGAAACCTTTTTGGCATTTTCTAAAATAACCCTATCTAAAGTAGTACCACATGAGAAACTTGCTGATGATACTTTTGTCATTTATCTTTCCCACGTGAAAACAGTTCCCTCTTTGCCACAATCAGTCCATTCGCATTTCTCTCCCCCACATTCATAAACCATCTCTCCTCGTTCGCCTCAATAATGGTGATTGTATTTCCCAAACTTATCAATATACTTTCACTCATTCTAATTTAAGCAAAACCTCGATCAAAATAATCAAAGTGAATCCTTTTCACACTTCCTAAAATGTCCATGCATACCACAAAATAATAAAGTAGATTGAGGATATTTGTCATTTATTTACCCATTTTTTCCATATCTAACCCACGTTTTCTTAAGTTGATTAAAAGTAGCGATATCTTCTTTTCCATTTCTAGAATCAAAATTCAAAACTGCTCGGTTTAATGTATCATTTTTTCCTTTGTATACCTCGGTCATTAAGTTCAACTTTGTTTACTTTTACATGATCAGTAGTAGTCAGGACGGAGATTAAGATCCAATAAATGACGTATCAAAGAAGACATGGGTGAAGATTAGTTCCAACAGACAAGTACTGTGAGCTTTACTAATCTTCCCTTTTCATATCACATCCTCATTTTTTGTTCGTATTGATTTTTCTGCATGTTGCTATCTTTATTTGTTTTTACATAGCGATCGACTTCACTGTTCAGCTTTAACCGTAAGCATTTAGCTATTGTAATGCAAGTGTTTGATGAAATGAGTAATTATTATTAGACAATAATTGTACTTAACCTAATGATTGTGTGATTTAGGTAATATGAATGAAGGGCAGACGAAATTGTTTTGATATGATGAAAAATTTATTTTTATTTTTCATTTCCCTACGATTTCAAATATTATGTTTTCTTAGTAAGAGCCAACATATTTGTCAAAAAATAGAACTACACATATATTTGTTAGCTTTAGATCTTGAATTGGACTCTTTTTCAAAAAAAATTGCATATCTCATGATTGCTCATGTCATTTTCTCTTTTTATCAGTGAAACACTTTTGATATGAAAGAAAATTGGTATTAACTATAAGGTGACATAATTAACTGATCATTTTAATTAATTAGGAACTTGAACTCTACTAATGTTGTTTATTTATGTATGAATAATTTTCTATATATTGGGAATGCAGTTTTTACTAAAATACATAAGGTTCGGTAGGTTATGTTTCACTCTTCGGTTATGTTGTTGTTATGTATCCACTGTCTTTCTCTTCTTCTCGACATACATTTGTATTACAAAATTGTCGTTTTATTTATTCATCATAATTGCAGGTGTCAATAATGAATTTAACCATACAATCAACACTATCAAACTAATGGGAAGCACTAATCTCAAGCCTTTATTCCTTATTCAAGTTTTAGCATCACCGATAGGTTTAACAATGAATCACGGGGTGAAGATTAGATGGATTATCCTCAAGAATAATATTACAAGCAAGTAGAATGTTATGTACTATGGTTAATGTTACCCGTTTACACAAATAAACATTGTTGTTCATTTTACCACTACCATCTATTTAATCATCTAACCTTCTTGTATCATCAACTTATTTATGAACTGGAATGACAACAGTAGTCGGTGTTCATTGGATCCATCTTCGATTGCAGTTGAAGAGGCTACATTGAGTCTTCCCAGTATGTTGTTACTTCTGAGAGAATAATTTATGTTTTAAACACTTGCCCACTTGATTATAAAACATGGCATTAAGCGTAGTACTCTCGGTTTGGGCTTCGCTCGATCAAATAGTTTGTATTCCAATTATCCGTTTATTTAATATGTAATGACAGTGATAAAATTATCATTGTTGAAGCCAGTACATTGTTGCAGTAATCTTACAATTCCTTTGAGTATGGCAAATGAAAAAAAATGAAATGGCCTTAAATCTTATAATTTATCGATTTGTGTTACATCTGTTGTAATTTTCATATTTTGTTTTAATTCATGGTTTGTGTTTATTGGTTTTGAACTATGCTGATTTAAACTTTGTGGAGAAATGAATGAGCTTAGCAAGGGAAAACAACAAAGTGCATTGCAAATAAGCAATGATAACTTTTGTGCTGGATGCTGGAGAGTTGGAACAACTTCTTTACTAGATGATTTCAACTTCTTTTCAGAAGAAAATATATTAAAGAGACTAGAATTCCAGTTAAGTGAAAATTTCTACTTCAGATATTATTCTTTTTCAAAACTTTTATTCATATACTATCCTCTTTTTTTGCATGGTTATGTTTGTTTTTATATAGTTGTCAAAAATATGTTATTTCTTTTCATTTACTACGTGATTGGATTTGACTGTCAAGGAATAAGAAAAACAAGTGGCCCTGACATTGTGTTTCTAAATTACTAAAGCATTGGATGGTCTACAAACTCCTAGATTTAATTAATTGTTCCATTATGTTCACCATTGGCAAGTTAAAGATTAGAATGTAAGGGTGTGCTAGACTAATGTAGTGGTGAACGAAAGCGTATTTCTCTCATGATATGCTCACAATATTATAATGGATACACGTTTCTCGGAATATTTTAAATTCTTATTCATTTCCTACCATGCTAATATATAAACCATTATATTACGTTCTATATTAATCACTAAACTTGAAAGATGTGTGTGTGAAATCGAATATTGCATATTGGGGTTAGCCACCTGATATAGATAGTTTGTATATCTTTACTGAAATGCTTCACCATTGAAGCAACATATCAACTTAACATCTTATTTTTATTATTTGCAGTGCCCTTTATAAAATAGCCTAAAGCAAGTACAATAGCCCAATCAAAGCATTTTTGCCGAGCTAGGGATTTTCAGTAGTGGTTTTGTTGTAATTTTAAACTGTGCTTTACTCTTGCAACTTTAAGCTTTGGAGATTGACTGGGCAGATAAATCTTTTCTCCATGGTGTATAGATTTGTAGAGCTACTATAATCATTAGTATGTTATATATTTTGTGTTATGATAATTATAATATGGAATTCTTGCTTACGACTGTTCGTGCATTGGTAGTTTGTGCAAAAATATTCATGCTCATCTTTAAGTGTTGTCCCTAACTCCAAACGTAGATATGTTTTTGAGTTTGAAAGTAAGATCGTATTAAAAATCATTTTCTCTACCTTTCAAAAGTTCCAAGATGTTCAATTTATTATACTTTCTTACCATGATTATATCCACGTTCATTGCAAGTTGTTGCATTGATTTTGTAACTAGACAAACAAATGTTCAATCCAATAAGTATTTCCCATCATTTTTCTTCTGATATCATTTTTATTTCTTCTATTTTTGTAAAAGACTATCTTTCGATAAGAGAAATATCTTGGATACTTATTTTTCTTATAAATTTATGTTATGCTTCTTTTTTTTGGTGGACTTAAAAAAGTCAATTAGAAACAAAATGCATATAGTTTGCTTTGGTCATGAAAAAATGGTGATGTAGAAAGTATTGAGGGTCTGTGAGGAAGGGAGTATCATGGGAACTGCGATCTGTATTGTGGACAAGAAAAATTCTCTATATATCAATATGGTCATTTATTACTTTTAAAAGAGGGATGATGTAAGTTCTCTAAGTTTCAAACCACTGGAAGCACTAATTTTAGTATTTGTTATATTTCTGTAGATATTGATGTAATAGTTGATTACTTTCATTATATGTTTAATTATTTTCTAAAATAATATAGTCTCATTCAAGTTTTGATAAACGATTGACGTGTGCATGTACACACATAAAAATGCAACATTACATACACGTCAAAGTCATTTCATAATATCCAAAAGATCTTACAAACAGTGTTTTTTAATACCAGACGCAATTGAATCGCACGTGCCGAAATACTCGTGTATGATAACAATTATTAAAAGTTCAACGTTAAGGAAGACAAAAAATCAGCAAGTTAAATCAATATTATGATTAAGAACGACCCAAAAATAAATAGACAATTTAAATTTTCTAACTGATAGATTTATCTTGGAGCATTCCCAATGGTAGGGGTTGCTTGGGGTCGATTCAAGGTAATCGACTCCCAAAGCAACCCCAACCGGGGAGAAAGCACACAAAGTGTGCTTCCGATTAGCCAGCTAAAATAAGGCCGGCTAAGGGGATAAGGTGTGGATTGCAATCCACACCCGTTGGATTGCAATCCACACCGTCCCCTTAGTCGGCTTTATTTTGGCCGACTAAGGGGACAAAGCACAGTCGGCTATAAATTAGCCGGCTGTGCTCATTTCTTCCCCACAACATTCCTCCTTCCTCCTTTCTTCTTTCGCTCGCCATTTCTTCTGCCACTCGCAAACATCCGCTTTCCAAAAAAAAATGAGAAGAGTTTTCCGGAGACTCAGAGGTAGCGGCAGTCACAGCGCAGGAAATGTTCCACCGTCTGTGGAAAACGTGCTTGCCGAAGGTAGCACACCTGCACCGCCCGCGATCGTTGAAGGGCGAAGAAGCACGGTGGTTAGACGAAGATGCACGGGGAGAAATACACGAGCTGTAGTTTTGGACCCCCACATCGACCAAAATTTGGGTTCGGACAAAGATTTGGTCAATTTTCGGATACTACCAAACGAAGAAGTACACGTTAGCACGTGTGTTGATAATTCTGTAAGTTATCTACGTCTACCTTTTCTTATTAGTTCAAATTGTACAATAAAAATTGAATATGCAAAATGTTTTAACTTAGGCTCATCGTGAGTGCACATGTGGATCTTGGGTTAGTGTAATACGGCTTTATAGGATTATCCGAGATTACGATACTGATGACATTATACATGCTTTGCTGCGAGAGATAGGATTTGGAGACTTTCCAAGTACTTAATTACAAAATTACTGTTTATTTTATTATTGATGTTTAAGGTTTAAATAATGTTAAATTGCTTTAATAGGTATCGATAATTTATTAAATTCGAATGTTCAGTTATGCGGTGCTTTAGCCGCATGTTGGTGGAAGACAACTCATACCATTCACTTTAGTTTTGGAGAGCTGGGTATTACACCATTAGACTTTACTATGTTGACCAGTATAGGCATTGGTCAGGGGGAGACCTTACCTTATGATGAGGAATACCAGCATTTTCATCGTTTATCTAGTGTTATTCCACATTTTGATTTGCATGACGGACTGTCATCCGGACTGCAGCTTAGAAGCTCTTGCATTAGGCAATCAATAATGGAATTGATACATGTACATAGTTCTAATAACCGCTTGGAGATAGCTCGATTTTTTATTTTGTACATGATGGGGAATCTATTCTTTACAAATGCATTGAACACCCTGCCGGCCGGTTATGTAGCAGCTGTAACGGAGTTGTCGTTTGATAGTCCGATCGCATATGACTGGGTGACTCCGATATTAGCGTATTTGTATCGCTCTCTAGATCATCAGTGTGTCGTTAGGGGTAGATCCTCATCCATTACAGGGTTTTGGGAGGTTTTACAATACTGGTACTATGAGTACTTTTGTAACATGACTTATCCTACTTTGGACTCCACATTACCCCTTTTCTTTCCCCAAGTTTGAGCATGGGCACGGGATAATCATAGAATGGTACAAGGAAGGGAGGCACGTCATATTTTTGCAGTGGCTCGAAACCAGATCGAGTTACGGACCACACGAGAGAGCGTTGTTTGGCATTCGTATGATGGATCACCTTTTATGACCGACCCCATTATAGTGCATGCTGCTTTCCTATCTACGAGATGTTTTCCACTGGTTTCAGTGCCAGCCAGCCTAGGATGCTACTGGTTCCTCGGTGAGCGTAGTTGGAGACAGACCTTAGACGATGATTTCGTTCCCGATGATCCACATACAAATACTCCTTTTTTGAGGGTTTATGATAGTGCTGCATTATAGCAGTATGCAAGAGAGTGGTGGTCCGCAAATTACTTCATTGTAATAAATGTAGATTATATATCTCTTTGGCGTCGCTTTTACACTCCATCGCATATGGCTACATTTGTTCATACTGCATCTGTTGATTTGGTTGGGCCCTCAAGCATACGTAGTGGAGTTGGCCCCCTATTTGCCCGACCTTACACAGAGTACTTAGGTGTATCACGCTCCACAACCCTCCCAGGTAGGAGATTATGGTTGGACAGTAGGTGTTCCGACAACGTCTGGGGTTGATAGATATGTTGATATTCCTTGGCCAGAGATTTCCCAGTATACAGATCCAACAACATTTTTATATAAGGATTTGTTTCAGATGCAGTTGGGACTACGCCAGGTCATGTACGTCGAGCATCGACGTAGTATAGATGAGTTGACTGCTCGTATTAACGAGCTTACTACAGCTGATGAGCATCGATATCATCCTACGCCCAAAGTAGCTGACGACGACGACGATGGCGAAGCAGCCAATCTTTTTGATGATCGGTACCAGTTTGATGAGACTTAGTGTTAGCATGTACTATTGTATTATCATTGTTATGTATTGTGTAGCAGGGTTTGTATGATTGTATTTTCAGTGGTTTGTATGCAGTAGTAGTTGTTGTATATGAGTATTATCATTGTTATGTATTGTGTATCAGAGTTTGTATGATTATATTATCAATGGTTTGTATGTAGTAGCATTGGTTGTATATGAGTATTATCATTGTTATGTATTCTGTAGCAGAGTTTGTATGATTGTACTACCAGTGGTTTGTATGTGGTAGTAGTGGTTGTATTTGAGTATTATTATTATTATGTATTGTGTATCAGCTATGAATTTAATATTTTGCTTGCATATGTGTAAATCACTATTTGAAAGAACAAACACATATGTGTTTGTTCTTTCAAACTTTTGTAGATGATTGACATGTGTGTGATTATAAGACACTTGATTCATGAGACGTGGATCATGAACTTTCTATATAAGGCAGCTTTCTATATTGAAAATTCACAACAACTTCATTTATTCTCACCTTCTTAAGTAAGCTTCAATGTCGAATGAAAACTGGAACATCGGTGATTATTTAGTTCTAATCAAGTCTTACATAGAAACTGACTGTAGACACATGGAAGAGGACATGAAGCAAGATTTTTGGGTCACTCTAAACGAGACTTTTAATAGTCATCCGGATTGCAGATTAATTCGAAGGATTTTGGAAACTCGCAGCACTTTTGTAACATTTACAAGGGCATGTCGACGATATAGACAAGTTATAAATGCAGTGAAAGAAGAAGATTTATTTCAACTAACACAAGCCATATACGATTCCCGTTATTTGTGGGATTATCATGTTGATTTTGTTGGACATGCTGCGTACAATCTCTGGATTAGATATATTAGACAATTTGAATGAAGTATGGGTTGGTTAAGTATGTTTGTTAAGTTTATTACCTTCCGCTTGTTGTTTGGACTATCAGTAATTTAAATGTAATTTCAAATTCCAGTAAATTTTTCATTCTCATAATCTACTCCGCACTTAACATAACAACCGTATATAAACAGTTGGAAATCAACAACACTTTACTTACGAAAAGAACAAATTACAGCTTTCATTGAAATCAAACAGGACAACAAACTAAAGAAAACACGAGAACAACATATTAAAAGAATTATAAAGCAAACATGACAATAGATAATTAAAAAAACTGCTTTCGACCACCAGATAAGTTAATTGAACCCAACGTCCTTTGAAGCATCTGAATTTGGTTTTCAAGTTCGTTGGCATAAACAACTGCATGATGAGGAAGAGGATCGTCTAGCCATTGCCAAAGGCCATAACCATCAGGAGAATTGCGGCATCTATAATGATGCCGACCAATATCTGTTCCGTTAGGTACAACAACATATAGAACAGAAACCCCACAGTTACAGTATATCTCATTAGAGTTAACCTCTTGATTTGTGCGAAGCATTTGATGTCGTATTCCATTTCTTTGAGCTCTGTTTCTGTTATGGCTACGCCGATCTTGTCTTTGACGTCGTCCATTATCTAGCAACATGCGCTCGTGCACTTGCATCTCATGCTCTCTTACATTAGCGTTGTCTCTCCTCCATTTCAATATACCACTCGGTAGGTGGTTGCGGGGATGAGGTATTCGGTGGGCTATTGTGCTCTAAAGAGCATCTTCAAGCAGTACAAAAGATGGACCCGTCTGCTCTATGTCGGTTTGTGACATAACCAGACCTTATGACCACCGTAGCTTTAATCAACAAGAGCTTTTAAATAGAGGCCAGAATATTGTAAAACATACTCATTCACAAACACAAAATATTACACACCTTTCTTCTACCAATATTCCATGAGTGCTCTAAAACGATTGTGGTGCTTCTCATCCTCGTCTTCCTCATCGTCATCTTCTTCTGATGACTTTGTTGAACATTATATTACTCAACAAAGAATGTTCGCTATCGAAACAATGTATTTAATGACCCATGAAATTGCTGATGGCTCTACGACTTCCCAAGGAGGTAGCATTGTGGGCAGAAGAGAGTTGCGTTATGCATGTGACTATGCTAGCGGGCATAATCAATTGATCAAGGATTATTTTACGGCAAACCCAATGTACGGGGACGTGGATTTTAGATGAAGATTCCGGATGTCGAAGAATATCTTTAATCGGGTTCTTGATAAATTAACGGAAACAAACATTTTTTTTACACACAGAAGAAATGGAATCAGTGAACTTGGTATTTCTCCCCTACAAAAGGTTACGGCTACTCTTCGCATGATATCATATGGAACTTTTGGAGATTCGCAAGATGAAAAAGTGAGGATTGGAGACTCAACGACAATGTTATGTATGAAAGAGTTTTGCAAAACCGTCGTTTGTATGTTTGGTAAAGAATATCTTCGATCTCCAACAACACAAGACATTGACAGATTGCTGGCAATAGGATCTCAGCGGGATTCCTAAGTATGTTAGGTAGCCTAGATTTTATGCATTGGAGATGGAAAAACTGTCCAGTTACATTACAGGCACAATATACAAGACATTGCAAAAAGGCTACTCTGATCTTGGAAGTTGTAGCTTCGTACGATTTGTACATATGACATGTTTTTTTGGAGCGCCAGGTTCACTTAATGATATTAACGTTCTACGAAAGTCATATTTATTTAACGACTTATGTAATGACATCTCACCTCCATCCAATTACAAAATCAGAGGCAAAGATCATTCAATAGGTTATTATCTGGTAGATGGAATCTACCCAAAATGGAAAACACTTGTGCAAGCTTACAAAAGACCAAATAACGCAAAAGAAGCTAGGTTCACCAAACAACAAGAAAGCTTGAGAAAATATATGGAACGATCATTTAGAGTGCTTCAAGGTAGGTTTCATATTTTACGAAAAAATGTATACTACCATGATCGGCGGTACTATCTGATATCATGTACTGCTGTATGATTTTACATAATATGATTGTCGAAGAAGAACGAGGTGGGTACGAACTTCAACTGAGAAACTATCGAGACATTGCTGTAGCGTTTCAAAAAAAAGCTTATAAGGACCCAAATACTTTTGCTGAATACTTGCAAAGAGTACAAGATATTCGAGATCCACAAGCTCATCTTGGTCTAAAAGAAGATTTTGTGGAACACTATTGGGAACATATAGGAAACAATTAGTAGAAGTAATGTTTGTTGATGTTGACAGTTTTTATTATTAAGTGGTTGTTCTATTAAGTGGTTGTTGACAGCTTGTATTATTAAGTGGTTGTCCATAAGCTTATCTGTTGTAATATTAAGTGGTTGTCCACAAGCTTATCTGTTGTAATATTAAGTGGTTGTATCCAGTTTGTATTATTATTTATGTTTGAATTTGTTATTTCTACTTAACTAAGTTGTTTTTGACAAATTACGAGTATTCAAGAGTAACAATAGCAATAACAACTTAATTTACCATTAAAGTTACAACCAACACTTACATTAGTATAACCAACACCTTTACAACCAACGTTTACGATTACTGCAACCAACACTTACATTAGCAATAACAATAGCAACTACAACCAACACTTACATCCCCCCTTGACGTCTATGGTACTCCTCAAGTTGCTTCTCCATATACATCCTCTGAACTGGATTGAGTTCGTTTAAGTTGCAAGTTAAAAGAGCCATATCATCAGCTCTTTGTTGTCGAGCTAGTTCTTGTTTTCTTAACTCTAGCTCATCATTTCTTAACTTCTGTTTTTCATCGTGCCACCGTTGTTTTTCCATTGCCCTTTCAATTCTCTTTGTTTCTTTTGTTTCTAGATATAATTTATTTGCATCTTCCGCGGCCGCCATACGCTGTCCAATATTTTTGTAATGTGCGCTGTAATCGAGGACGGTTTTTTCTTCCCCTTGAACTTTCCTGGAGACCAACCACCTGAATTAGTTGTGAAGGGGGTGTCCTCATGCAGATCAGAACTACCGGGGCTGGATTCATCACTCATCTTTCTAGGAAGAAAGCGCAGCGCTGAATGTTCTTGTTGCACCCGGCTCCATTTTTCCTCTTTTTCTAGTATGTCGTAGCAATGTTGAAAGTTGAAAGTTGAAAGGTTGATTGTTATGTTCAAACATATACAATGCATTTGCTTGATTGAGCTGCAGAGGATGAAGTACTATTAGATTAATTAAACATAAAACTTGTTATTTCAAAGTTCAAAATTCAAAAATTTACCAGATCCAAGTTGTTTGCCCCGCTTTGCTGTCTAGAATGCAGGCCAACCATTATTTCTTTCCAACGTTGACAAGCGGCGTTTATTCTTTTCCACGATTGCTTCAAAGAATCTACCGATCTCGGGGGGCTGTTTGGAGTTTAAAGGTTGAACAGATTGCGTACAGCAGTCCAAAACGAGGATTCGCTTTGGCTCGTACCTTTCTTATTATCTCTAGAGCATTCAACCCAGTAGAATGCTAGTTCAGCTTGCTCGTTTGGTGACCATTTTACCATTTTCCCACCTTTCGGTTCCGCGGTTCCAGATTCTGAAATGTTGATTCTCGATGGTTGATTTCCCGAAGTTTGACCAGAAGACAAAGTAGGATTTCTACAATCGTCTTCTTCGTCGGCTATTTCATTGATATCAAATTGCGTTTCCTGATTTTCAAATCTGTTGCCTCCAAATTGATTAATGAGATTTCTCGATATATTTTGTGAACGATAAGGTATTACTGACCGTCGTTGGCTATCGGGAGACACGTAGTTTTGATCGTACTGATAGTTTTGTTGAAACGAACTATTCTACGAATAATTCGCATTTTGAGAATTTTGGTACTGTTTCGACTTTTGTTGAGACTGGTAGATAATCCGATTTTGTTGAGGCTGATATGAAATTGGCGTTTGTTGACAATGAAATTGATTCTGACCGTGCTGAGAATTATACATATGCTGATTGAATTGCGCCGGATTCTAATTATCTGGCCTTTGTAGAGGTAGAAATCTAGGAGATGAAGACTTCTGTGATTTTCCTTTAGAATTTTTCGACATTGCTAATATTGATTGAAGAAACTGTGTTGAGAAGAGAGAAAATTAAAGTGAAAATTATGTAAACAGAATGATGGAATGAACATATTATATATATAGAGGGGAGAAGCAACAGTCACCTAAACAAAGTTAGCCGGTTATTTTTTGGCCGACAATTGCCCAACTGCCGTTGGCTCTTAGCCGGCTAAGAGCCAGCGGCTACTTTGTAGCCGTTGGCTTAGCCGGCCAAAATAAGGCCGGCTATACTTAACCGACCTTATTTTGGCCGGCTAAGAAGCAACCTTCAGGGTTGTCAAAGCAACCCTGAATTGACCAACCGACCCTCCGTTGGGGGTCGGTTCCTTCCCAACCAATCCATGGTTGGGAATGGTCTTAAGAGCATTTTGTTGAATGGTCTTAAGAGCATTTCGTTTGGCCCGAGTTTATTATGCAAACCTAGCCTTATTTTCGTGGTTATTTCGTGAGGAAAGCGGTTTTGAACAGAACAGCCTTGGGGATTTTTCGTCTCCCGCTTTTTTAATTTTCAGAAACCGGAAAGGTTTAGGGTTTCTAATCGCTGCTCAGTTCTCCCCTAAGTATTCATTTGTATCAAAATCACGGCATTTTTTAGAAGTCCAACTCCAATTGGGACTTTGAATCAATTCAAGGGTTATTCATCAAGAAATTTAAGAATGGATAGACCAAGAGGATCGCTGATAGTGTTAGAAGGATTGGATAGAAGCGGAAAGAGTTCACAGTGTGTGAAGCTTGTTAATTATTTGAAAGATAATGGAGTAAAAGCTGAAGCTTTGAGATTTCCTGATAGAAATACGAGTATTGGGCAGATGATTTCTGCTTATTTGGCGAACGAGAAGGAGCTGGATGATCGGGCAGTTCATTTGCTTTTCAGTGCGAATCGATGGGAAAAAAGGTCCGATCTACTGTTTTGAGCCTTCATGGTAAAATCTAGCGTTTTTGCAGTGGATCTTAACGGTTGATGCAATAATCTAGGAATTGAGATTAGTTGAGTAAATGTAGAGCCATAATATATTCTTGGCCGGGGCTGTTTGAATCCCTCTGAATTATTATTTGCAGCCGTTAAATCAGAGGTATTGACTGTAGAAATATAATCATGTCAGTCACAAACACCTCATCTCAAAATACTAGAGCCCATCTTAATTTTTTTAGTAACTGGTTCAAAAATGCCGAATCTCGTCTCAATCATCATTTGTCAGGACTATGCTTCGGGGAGTTGAAAATAAGCATAGATCCGGAGATTCCCGAATAGGTCAACCTTTCGAACTGCTGCTGAGCTTTCTTTGAAGAAGAAAGGTGAGGTTGTGGAAGAAGTTCTACGGCGTAGAAACAGCTATTTATCTTTTCGATGATAATTTTTTTACGCCACAATGAAGAAGCAGCGCTACGCTCATCGAGCAGTTAGTTCTCTCTGACCTCGGAGTACCGATTCTAGTTGACTAACAAGCACCACTCGACGAAGGGGGGGCGGGAATATGAGTTACATATTTCAAGCCAGTCTATAGTAAAAAGTAGAAATGTCTGAATAATTAAGTTAAAATAGTGATAAAATTTAGTTTTAAAGTTGATAAAAAAGAACAAGCAAATTGTTTTACTTATGGTTTGTCAGCTTATCAGCTAATTGTAAGCCTTTACATAAATAGCTTAAGCTATTATTTTTACTAGTATGGAGTTATTATTAAAAATGATGCCTCCAATAGCTGCCATAATTTATGGATTCGTGGGGTTTGCTGGTATGAATGTTGGTTCGTTTCAATTTTGGGAATGAAAGAAAATTTGTGGAGTTCTATTCCATGTTGGCTGTAGAAATATGCAATCTTAGCAAGTGAAAAATATCTGACATGAAAATATTGGACCCCGTCCCAAAAAAAAACACTTTTTTAAACTAGTTGTAAGTTACAGATTTCAACTGAGTCTAGATCTTTAGTAAAAGCATAAATGTTTGTGCAGTTAAGTTAAAATAGAGATAAAATTCAGTTTTAAAGTTGATAAAAGGAAAAAACAAGCTGGTTTTACTTACGACTCATCAGCTTATTAACCAGTTTTAAGCCTCTAGATAAATAACTTATAAGCCATTTTTACTCATAGGAGTTATTATTAAAAGTAATGACTATGTTTGCTGCCCGAATCGATCAGTTTATGATGTTTGATGGTATGAATCTAAGATCATTCCAGTTTTAGAGTTCAGTTAATTAGCTTTATGAGGCAAAAAGAACCTTTTGTTTGTGGTGATGTCTTTGTATAGGAGTTTAGCATCTCAGAAAATTCCAATACATAGCAAATAGGAACATAGCTTCCTGAGAGAAATGAAAAATTATTTTGAGAGACTAATGATCATGGATTCTCTCAATTCTTAATACACGCACAAAACTAGAACAAGACACATATAAATTTGTTTAAACAATCCTAGATTTTTGTGGCATACCTAGTAACCTTTGGAAATGCATTGGGCGAGACAAAAGGTAACAAATTTTTGGTGGATTCTGGATGTGGAAACAACTGAATATCGAAACTTGCTTTGGTTAATGTGCCAGAAATCTGGATTTATTACGGTGATATGGTCTACAATTCTCTTCGTAGAGCATACTCAAATGTAGCATGAAATATGTAAACTTTGATGCTTAATAAGCTTGGTTGTCCCTGAGATGTTCATGCATAAGATTTCCTAGATTTAGAATATACACGAATATTTCATTTGTTGATAACTGCAGAAATTTTTGACACAAAAATGTCATTAAAGTTGTATGCTATATTGGAAGTTACAGAAAGAAGTCTAATTTAAAACCCCCAAATCTTTTACAGGATTCAGATGGAAAACAAGTTAAGAAATGGAACTTCACTTGTCGTTGATCGCTATTCTTATTCTGGAGTTGCTTTCTCATCCGCTAAAGGACTTGACATTGATTGGTGCAAGGTGATTTATATCAAATTTAATAGATAAAACATGAATTTGGGCATCTTTCATGTCATCATATAAATGTAAACTCTCTCTTGTAGGCTCCAGAGGTGGGACTGCTAGCTCCCGATCTTGTTCTATATCTTGATGTGCCACCAGAGGTAACCCCATTCATGATCTCATGTTCTTTCAAATGTTGTCCAAAGTCAATGGTGGCTCTATATTCACATTCGTCTTATCTTCATGAAAGTCGAATCTTATTCCAGAAAAACAAAATGATACTATATTTTGGTCATCCTTTAAAGTCTTGATGAATCTGGAAAGTAATAATTAGTCTTTCAATTCGTGGTACTAACCCGTCTCTCTTGTCCATATTTTCCTCAGTCTACCTAATGCAGAATAGAAAAAAAATGTTGATGAATATTTGTTAATTTGGTTTAGGGGCTGATTTGTGACAAATCATATTATTGCAATTATGGTTTTGAAAATTGGTAATACTAATTGTTAAAGGGATTTTATCTCAAGTCATTTGGCATTGCATCATATATTGGGCTAGTGAGCATTGACAAATCATGTTGTTACGTAAATGATGTGTTGCAGTTGCATACATAACATGCTGATGTTTTTTGAAATGAATCAATTACTTGAATTGCTGAAAATTTAGTGGCATTGGTACACTCAATTGCCAAGGCTCATCTGGAATAATTGTAGCCATGGTCATTAATATTATGTTATCTAACTTATGTAACATTATGAAAACACGACCATTATATTCATCATCCATTCCTCTATGATAGCGCAGTCATTAACATATCAAATTGAAAACAAGGGACTCCATGTAATATATTTGTATCGTATGATCTTGTATTTGTGTGACTTAAATGTTATTCGAATGTTGTGATCTTTAGAAAGCAGCAGAAAGAGGAGACTATGGTTCGGAGAGATATGAACGACTTGAGTTTCAACAAAAGGTTGCTGGTTTTTATAAAATGCTCCGTGACCCAACGTGGGAGGTAGTAAATCTTCTCTCCCTCCCTCCCTTCCTCTTCCTCCGCGCGTGCGCGTGTTTGGGGGAAGGGGGTGGGTGGGCTTGTGCGTGTGTTTTTTGTTGTGTGAGAATTTTGAAATAGTTTTTATTTGCACTCTTTCACTGCAAGTTGTTGTAATTTTAGCCTTGCAGCAACTGTGCATGCATCCATATATGTTAAAATTGTGTTGAAACACAACCATGTTCGAATAAAGATGTGTAATTTGTATCCTAGACCTTCTTGGGTTCTGTTATAGATATAATTTATGTGGAAATTAGCCACAAGAGCCTCTTTAGCTAGTGCAATTAGTTTCTAGGATGCACAACTGAAATAATTACTTTTAAGGATAAAATGCTAAATAATTAGTTTCTAAGGCCTAAAAAGCTATGAAATTATGTCCTTGAAAGTAATTGGACTGCTGACTTTGTCCTTAAAAGTAATTATTCTGCTGACTTTGGCCTTGAAATTAATTTCTATGGATGTGTGTCCTAGAAACTAATTGGACTGCAAAGTTTGTCCTTCTAGTGAAATGCCCCTATAATTATTATGTATAGTTAATTATTTAATTATATAGGTGGGATCTGGAGCCCCTCCATACCTTCTTCCATTTATTTGTGCCATTTCTTATGAAAAGAACCTAATTTTGTAGATATAGTTTATTTGGTATCATCTACACATACATTCGAGACGTTTGAAACTTCAATTTCTTCAAAAATATCATATTGATTATGAGCCACCAAATATATGAATTTAAATTGTTGATTGGAAATGTAATTTTATTTTTTTCAAAGTTAGAAGTATCAAAACAATTTTAATTTCTGTGTAGATGATCATGATAGCAAATAGATTTAATCAATAAACATTTGCTTTGCTTCGATTTTTTTGGACATAAAAAGATGGAATGAGGTTACGAAGGTGCTATATAAGAAAGGAGTTGTGGAACCTCCATCACTTGCATACATGCATGTACACATACATTATATTCACACACACTAAATATATATATTTATGTGTGTATGAAAGATGTTTTTTCTTTTTGTCTAAGTCAAAAAAGCGCAATAGCGATAAATTTTGCTGGACATTAAGCCTTAAACATTATTAAAGTGAAATGGCGATAACTGGAGAAAACTTAAAGAGTATTTGTAACAATTACTTTTGTTACTGTGTTGTGAATCATTCCGATTAACCATATATGCCTGTCTTTGTTACATGAATCTTTTTGAAAATAATAGTTGCATAATACATGCATTTCATAAATTGCAGGTTGTTAATGGGTGCTTCTCTATAGAGACCGTAGAAGAAAACATCAGGAAACTTGCACTGGATTGCATAAGCACATGTCAGAAGGGGAAGCCTCTTAAAGAGTTGTGGCCTTCCAAATAGGTTTATTTCAATTTTTTCGTCTCCTCTTTTTAGCTCTATATGTACATTTTTTGTACCATGCATAGAGGCGATGTTGACAGTTAATGATCTAACTTTATGAAAAACATACATGCAAATATAGTTCAATAAATCTTTGCACTTTACACGTTTCAGTAAAACGGAACTTCTAAGTACTGTTGTGCAACAGTATACTTAACTATAAGCCACACATGTACCCGATTTACTTTTGTTATATATGTCATTGCTCCTCAACTGCCAACCTCTATTCACATGATTGGTTGTGAGATGTGTGTGTGCACGTGCGCACATGTGTATTTGCCTGTCAACAGTTGGACATGAATAATGCTATATCTTTATCCATATCCGAAATCATTTTAAGATATCAAGTCCAAGCCCAACCTATTAGGTAGTCCCAGTAGGCGGTGGCCTGGAGTGGCAATTATGATGGGCAGACTTATTGATAATGAAATTAAACCCTAAAATTGATTCCACCTCCGCACTAGTTAACCTCTCCACCATTGACTAGCAACCACACCATTGCCACCATCCTAATACCGATAACCGCAATAGACTCTAATCCAATAATGCTCCATGAGTTGCAATCTAACAAAATGGTATTTTTACATTTTTACCAACTATTCTGAGATAGAATTTGAATTGCTTTTGTATTTTTTTATTGCTTTAATTTGAATATTGGCGATAACTTTGAATTATTCTTAGTGAATGCGAGTATGTAAATTACAAAACTTGTTTTCATAGCAAGTTCATATGAATTAAAAGACAGTGAATATTGCAAAATTAAAATTGGCTTGATGTTTATCACTATACATCTAAGCTTATAAGATATGATAACCTAAGCAAAATGGACATTTACTTTAAATTAAGCACATATACCTCTCTTAGTAATACGGTTAATATTCTATTTCCCTTAATGGAAACAGTAACATAATCTTAAGTTATCATCAATTCAATGCTTATGATTCAATCACATCAATACATGAAATAACAAATAATACACAAGCATTTGAGTTGTGACACAACAACATTTTTGTATCAATACGAAGATAATATTAGGTTTTTTTTGGGAGAGGGAGGGGGGGGGGTTATTTTGAACGCAGATAGTGTCATATCCACATCCATATTCGAAAACATTAGAGGATATATGCATCCACAGTGGTGGATGTATGTCGGATATTATCTTGTTCGTTGACCGTTAATGAATTTAAAAATATAAATTGAGAACTTTAGTTTAACTTATAATTGTTTTGGTCTTGATGATTATAAAATTACAAGAAATAAACATAAATATTGATGATAAAGAGTAGTTATGAGTAGTGAATATACATTAAATATACAAACAATATAAACTATTATCTTGATAAAACAATAAATATATATTGTTCGATATACTAACATACACACAATATAAACTATTTTCTTAAAAAAACCGAATGGATAATTTTTCGATGCATACTTTCATATTCAAGGTTACGAAAGGTGTACAAGGTGAGATTCCTTGGTGTATGCTCTTTACTGATGATGTTGTGTTAATTGACGAAAGTAAGATAGATGTTGATAGACAACTAGAGCCGTGGAGGCAGACTTTAAAATCAAAGGGCATTTAGGTTCAGCAGAACTAAAACAGAGTATATGAAGTGCGAGTTTAACGGTGTCAGGTCAGAGGATGAAGATGTCACTCTGGCCGGACAAGTAATGCCCAAGAAGGAATCTTTTCGATATTTATGATCAATGTTGCAGTATGAAGATGGGATTGATGAAGATGTTAGTTTTAGAATTCGAGCAGGATGAGTGAAATGACGACTAGCGTCTGACATTCTTTGACAAGAAAGTCCTACAAAAGTTTAAAGGAAAATTCTACATAATGACAATCAGGCCTGCGATGTTGTATGGTGCAGAATGTTAGTCTACTAAAAGACAACAGTCCATAAGATAACTATAGCAAAGATGCGTATGCTGCGATGAAACTGTGGTCATACAAGACGAGACCGAATTAGAAATGATGATATATATAACAAACTTGGACTAGCAACAATTAAAGAGAAGTCAGTCCAATACCGCTTAAGATGGTTTGGACATTTCCAACGGAGGTCTCTTGAAGCACTTGTGCGCGTTAGAATTACAGGCCGCAGCGAATGCTCAAAGTGTGGTAAATGTCGACCAAAGTTGACATGAGAGAAAGTAGTAAAAATGAACTTGAGGGATTGAAATATATTCGAAGAGCTGGTGTCGGACGTGAGTGTGTGAAAGTTAGCGATCCACGTATCAGAACCATGAGCTAGAAGTTTTTTTTGTAGTTATTTTACTTTATTTTATTTTTATTTTAATTTTATAAATCTATTATTTCTTATTATTACTTTTAAATTGAATTTGTTATTTTGTTTTGGGTTCCATATCTAGCCGACCCCAACTTGCTTGGGAATAATGACTTAATTGTTGTTGTTGTATACTTTCATATTTACATCTCCGTTCGTTATTCAGATATCGAATATTTAACCGTTTTTCATATACAGTTGCAGACAGGTTTTAAATTTTTTAGGTATTCATTGACTGCCTTAGATAATATATTATCTGTCTATAAAGGCAACCTTCCTGTCGGAGACTAGTAATTTAAGTACTGAATTTTCACTATCTATTTGCGTGAACTGAAAACAATACATGGTCCTTAGCTTCTCAATTCATTATTTCTAATCTCTCCTTTATCCTTCCTCTATACAGTACTACTTTCCCATGGGCAGATGAACTATTTGTCCAATATGTTTTGTGCAATGAAAATTTTACAAAAAATACCATGTAAATTGCTCTGTCAATGACAGATTAGTCGCCAATTTTATAGTATTCTTACCTTATTCATGCTTGTTTTCCAGGATAGATCACTAAGCAACTGTCATCAAACCTCTCCACAATCTTGTTTATATGCATATATACATCTAGAGGGTTTATGCATATAAATCACTGAGCAACCACCATCTGTAACATGTTTAGATTTTTATTGTCATCCTTTTTGTATTTTGGAAGCATTTTATTATGCATCTGAACTCGAGGAAAAATATCAATTAATTTGAATTGCCTTTATCTTTCGTAAAAGGGCAAATAAAAAAGGTCGGAACTGGCCATGTCCTTATCCGCAGATACCAGACGGAAGTCAAATGTTTGTTAATTCGTTCACAATTAATAGATTTAAAAACATAAATATAAAAGTTTGGTTAACATAAAACCGTTTTGGTATTAATGCTTAAAAATACCAGAAATGAATAATAGTTTTGAGCAGCATATATTAATTTATATACGCATTATGTAAATTATTAACTTGATAAAATAGGTAATATCAACCATTTCTGTATTAAATACATATAATATAAAATATTATTTTGATAAAAGCAGGATGTATAGTTTTCAGATGCAGATACCATCATATCTGTGTCCATTTTTTCTTCTTTCGAATTTAGGATATTTTCCATTTTTCGAAGTTAAAACTACAGCCAGTTCAAAGGCATTTATTACTTACCCGTAGAGTTGGTTTGACCTTATTTAGAGCAATATTCCAGTGAAGTATGGAACAAAAAGGTCCATTTAATTCAACATTCCTTCTATGTTTTTACAATGGAAACCAATTTGGGCTCTCACAAATGGTATCAGGACCAATCGATCCACACTACCTTAGATCACATTCGTTTCACTTTCAGATTGGATTCCGGATCTGATTTCACATCAGATGGTTTTACTTCTTGTTCTACTGAAAAGTTTAGTATGATATTTCTACAACAAATCCAAATTTCACAAGGAATGAACTATATAGAATATTGGAGATTTTAGATCGAATTCAAGATAGACTAGCGGCAATGAACTCTTGAATACAATTTTTGTCGCATTATTTAAGAGTTCTCAATCTACAAGCTTGATCTCAGTTGTCTCTCCAACTTTAGGCACATCAAATGTTGTTTCTGAACAGCCTTTTGGTACAAACTTTTGGAAGTTCGTCATCCCCATTTAGTGGTTCTGTGTCAGGGCAACAACCAGCAACTAGATCACTGCTATCAAACTTGAACCAATCAAGTCCAAAACTCATGTCCGAGTAAGTACGAATATATCTTATGATCTAATCGCTTCAGAATCAAATTTAGAGTTCAATGTCATTAAAAATGGATTGTTGTCGATAGTACGGAGCATATGGTCTAAGCTTAGTTTGAAAATTTATGCAGATAATTGCAACATGTAATGAACAAAAGTGAGATAGACAGAGATTGTAGTTGGAATTTGACAAACAATGATAAAGTTGCGAACCATTTGTTTGTTGTGCTTGTTTACAGAAGATGCAAGAGCAGGGAATTGATTGGTGCGTATAACTTGTTTGAGGAATTATTTGTTTATGCATTGAACTTGTACAAGCTTCCATGTCCATCTCCTTTTCTTCAACATATTTGTTTGAGGAATTATTTGTTTATGCATTGAACTTGTACAAGCTTCCATGCCCACTCCTTTTCCTCAACATATTTGTTGTAGAACGATTGTGGACGAAATACATGATAGCATTTTCATTTTGATCCGGGTAGCTGTTCTACCAAAATAGCTAATATGTTCGGTGAAAGCAAGAAAAAGATGTTATGTCTTGGTGTACTTTAGCTTTTGGGTGTGTTGGATGTCAGTTTGAGGTTAAAGCTCGAGGGTTAATTAAAAGAATAATGAACAGTGATTTGTTCATGATCAATGTAGTTGATATGTAGGGAAAATGTGGTGATTTGGATAATACATCCCAAAGTCGGCTTCCACTGCATATGCACCAACCATCGCATTCACAAATTCCATTGCTAGCTCACCAGCAATCCAAAATGCCTCCTCAGCATTGCTATCAGCAACTTAATGTGCAACCACATGATTTTCCCCGACAAGCCGTACAAGTACCTTCCAACTATTCCCAAATGTTTTATCTCACCATACCAACAACCTAACTAGGCTTGTCCTATGTTATCTGCTCATGGATCTGAACAACAACATCAGGTTTCGTATTTTGCAACTCCTGCAAATCCAAAGTGATATGAGAAGAGAGCCGTAGATAATGAGGCTTAAAGGTTATGTTAAAAATGAAAATGGGAGGGGGAAAATGCTTAAGTCTATATTTTTTTCACAAAGGATACAAGCATATGGTCATCACTCTTATTACTCATATCAATTCGTTTGTTGTACATGTCACGTAAAGAGAGTAATATCTCATGCATGTAGAGAAGTTGGTATGTGTTGATCAAAATATTAGTCTCTGCAAATTTATTTTTCATTGATTTTGGGGATAAGGTCAAATTTTAAGAGGAGGGCATCGTTAGGTATCCAATGTATTTTGTTATGCAAATACTAAACATGTGAATTGGGCTTAATTTTGGTTCATTAGAAGTGTTAGGGGTATTATAAGGGAGAGTGCATACTGGTGAAAATGTAATCATATTTACTCGATGAAAGTTTATCTCTTTTCCCTTTGTTCTCTTCATTTTAGTTCATATTACTTTCGTTCCTAGCTACTGTTAAATCTTTTGTTTCTCGTCATCCTCTTCTACTTCTCATCTACTTCTATGTTTTTACAATGGAAAATCAGTTTGGCCCCTCACAACATTTAACAATAGTGACCACCGTTGCTGTCAAAAAATTAAAAATCTTACACTTTAAATCCTAATTCAGATCGGATCTCTTCCTTTGCGATTTGATTTACATTCCGATTCAAACTTAGTCAAAATTGCAATTAAAAAAAAATATTCATGTTATATTATTTAATATACTTATTTGGATTCACAATTCTACTTATAATGTTTTCATAAGGAAAAAAAAATGTAATAAGAGAGAAAATTGATTTTAAGTTATAGAAGTTCAACCATCAAAATCAATTTTAAAGTGTGTATATACCTTAAAATACGAAACTTTCAAATTCACAATTCATGATGAATCCCGTTTTGATTTGAAATTTAAAATTTACGATTTATGATTAATCCGGATTTGAAAACCTTGGTGACCACTTTAAGCAGTCTCAAACACTAATGGTCTGTTTGGTTTCATTTTTTATTTTGAGTTTGGTGTTTTCAACTTGCACTAAGAAATAGCAAGAAATAAGAGAAAAGATTTATAATTCTTAGCCATTGCGACTACCAACGGATAACAAAGGAGTTGGATTGTTCTTCAGGCTTTTGTTATCTCTCGAAACACGAAAAACAAAATAAACTTGTTTTCTATTTTACATGTTAATTTCATTTTTCAAAATTGTTTGTTTTTCAACGATACATACAACGGACGCGCTTTTGTATAGACGAAAACACAAAACTAAAAACGACAAGCCAAACGGGGCCTAATATTTTTTCCAAATCTGTCTGCTTTCTTACACAATTACTTCAGATACGGATTGTTGCATGGATATCGGTAGGGCTTATTCCTTGCTGCAACTTGACCTTGTTAAGTGTTGTAACCAGACATTATGCTAACTGTCTGGCAATGAGTCGAGTTACAATCCTGTGGTTTACTGGAATTAGAAACTGATATGGTGTAGGATTATGTCAATTTTCACGAGCAATTGTTTGCTTCTTTCTTTGCAACTGTTTTTACATGTTACAGTACTAGCTATTGAAGTAATAATCGAGACTTAAATTAAATTTCAATTTGACAGGTATGGTGCTGATATCTAGATTGCTGGCATGCCAGGTAATTGTTTTCAGTAAGCAAATCTGAATATAATTTATAATAGACATAGCATTGGATACTTTCAGATACTAATAGTATTATATCTGCATTCGTGCATGGATTCGTTTTTGGATACAAGATATTTGAAACCATGGCATATTTCCGGCTATTCGCTAACAATCGGTAAATTCAAAATATTGAACCATTTCAGTGCCAACCCTTAAATATATACTAAACATATACAAGAAATAAATAACATGCTACTATAAATAAGGTTTTAGAACAAATTTGTGCCATAAATATAGCGAAATAATAGAATTCACATTCATCTGTTCAATTAAAATACACCATGTACATTATCATCTTGTCATAAACCAGAAAAAAAAATGTAATAAGAGAATTGATTCTAAGTAAGTTATAGAAGTTCAATCATCAAAATCAATTTTAAAGTGTGTATATGTCTTAAAATATGAAACTTTCAAATTCACAATTCACGATTTGAATCACGTTTTGATTTGAAGTTTGAAATTTACGATTTATGATTCAAATCCGGATTTGAAAACCTTGGTGACCTCTTTAAGCAGTCTCAAATGCTAATATTTTTTTCCAAATCTGTCTGCTTTTTTACACAATTACTTCAGATATGTAATGTTGCATGGATATCGGTAGGCCTTATTCCTTTGCTGCAATTTGACCTTGTTAAGTGTTGTAGCCAGACATAATGTTAACTGTCTTTGACAATGAGTCGAGCTACAATCCTGTGGTTTACTGGAATTAGAAACTGATATGGTGTAGGATTATGTCAATTTTCATGAGCAATTGTTTGCTTCTTTCTTTGCAACTGTTTTTACATATAACAGTACTAGCTATTGAAGTAATAATTGAGACTTAAACTAAATTTCAATTTGACAGGTATGGTGCTGATATCTAGATTGCTGGCATGCCAGGTAATTGTTTTCAGTAAGCAAATCTGAATATTATTTATAATAGACATAGCATTGGATACTTTCAGATACTAATAGTATTATATCTGCATTCGTGCATGGATTCGTTTTTGGATACAAGATATTTGAAACCATGGCATATTTTCGGCTATTCGCTAACAATTGGTAAATTCAAAATATTGAACCATTTCAGTGCCAACCCTTAAATATATACTAAACATTTACAAGAAATAAATAACATGCTACTATAAATAAGGTTTTAGAACGAATTTGTGCCATAAATATAGCGAAATGATAGAATTCTCATTCATCTGTTCTATTAAAATACACCATGTACATTATCATCTTGACATAAACTAGATGGAACATGCTACTATAAATAAGGTTTTAGAACGAATTTGTGCCATAAATATAGCGAAATGATAGAATTCTCATTCATCTGTTCTATTAAAATACACCATGTACATTATCATCTTGACATAAACTAGATGGATGCTTTTGGACGTGAATACATCATGTCCAGTGTCCACTTCCGTAGCTTAGTTTTCAAATATTAGATATTTCTTCAATTTTTGGACAAGGTTGCAGATAGATTTTTGGGTACCATTGACAAACCTTTTTATGTTTTTTGTTTTTTGTAAACAAGCTAGTTTCTGATAACAAGAAAAGGGCTGCAGGTTTCTGTTTTTTTATGTTGTTAAAAGAAAAGTCCATACAGAAATGAATGTATAAATTTGGTCCCTATTTTGAAAAATAGAAAATACAAGGTGCCTTGTAATTTTCTGACAGAAAATGCAGTGTAACTTGCACTTTTCTGAAGGTGCAAGCTGGTTTGCGTTTTTTAATTTTGAATTTTTTTTTGAAATTTTTGTAAATTTTGAAAAGCGTAAACTCTATTATTAGGAAAGCGCAAGCTAGTTGGCGCTTTCTGATTTTGAAAAGCGCAAGTTAACTTGCGTTTTCTATCAGGAAAGTGCAAGCTAGTTTGCGTTTTCTGATTTAGAAAAAACGGGGACCTAATTTATATACTCATTGCTACAAGGACTTTTCTTATAACATCAGAAATAAGGACCTTCTGTTCAAAGCCCCATCTGATAACATGGACCATCTTTTGCTTTAAATGAAGGAACACTACATTAATGTTATTACGAGTTGCCAAATCTTCCTGCCTATTCACAAATTAAACCTTTTCACAGTAGTACTATTTAAAGACTTGATTAGGCATGCTGGCTTGTACGTGCCATTTCAGATCACGGTGCACTTTCATCATAAACTAAACTATGCATATCATATCCGATCAACAATATGATACTTTGGCAACATAAAATATAGGGGAAAATTGTCTTGTAGATTATATTTGTTCTGTAGATTTGAACACAAGTTAATGCTGAACATGATTCTTTTGGGCGTTCTGAACGCTTCAACTCAGATATCATATGTCCTTTTTATTGGGTTCTCTAATTTTCTAGACCTATGAATAATCCAAAGGCTAAGGAGCTTTTATATGCAGAATGCAATGAAGATTAAGAGTATATAATGGATTATAAATAACAAAAGGTTGCATGCTCCAGATAGCTCGATGGTTCATAGCTTGACAGTACACTTGTTGCGTTCCAGTTTAAATTAATCTGTTCTGGGCATTTCCTTGGTGTTTATGTACCAATTTCATGATATTTACTACCCCAGAAGAAACCTCAGATTAGGTTTGATCTTATTTGATACTGTTGTTAATTTCATTTGACTTCATTTTGATGATGTGTGCTCCTAATTAGCCCTTGTGAGCTGATTTGACAATTCTTCTTTTTGTATTTATGCCAATTCATGAATTAACATCTTAAAAATATGAACGTTTACCCTACCTTTATTCATCATCATTAATATTTTGTTTCCGTTCTATCTATAACAAAGAATTTAGTACACATATATGGAAAGTCTATTTGATACAACTTAGGGACACAATTGATGATATTTTGAATTCCACCTTCCATATAAGGATAAAATGATCTAACGGTTCAGATCTTTAGTGTCATTATTTGTGTTTTATTTTGTGTCCAAATAGCCCGTGCATTGTATAGGCTATCCTATGATTTTATTTCTTACCAAAAAGATTGTCGGAAATCTTTCAGATCGTCAGAAAAGAAACGTTAACAATGTTATTTCTCATTTTGTTTCCTAGTTAAATTAGATGGGTAAAATCTATATGAAAAATGACGCTCTTTGACTTTCTACTTAATTTGAGTTTAGCTGGTTCACATAAATCTATATAGGGCTGTCAATGGATATTTGAAAAATTCGAAATTCGTTGGCATTCGAAAAGCGGATAAATATCCGATATTCGAAAAAACGGATGCGGATACGAAGACACCCGCATCCGAAAATTATCCGTTCGGTTTATGTCAAGATTATAGTTCAAATTATGTGTATTTTAATGCAGTAAATGATATTCGTTTATTATTTTATTAAATTAGTAGTTTATATAATATGTACTTAATGCTTATTAACTGTTCGAAATTATTTATTATCATCATATTTGTTAATTTTTAATACTTTTATAATCAACGAGACTGGAAAATATTTATATTAAACTAAAATTTTTTTTCTTTGTAATTTTTGACTTATCGGTCGTTAGCGGATAAGATAATTATTTGATATCTGTCTATATCCGTGGATGCGGATATCCGAAAATGATTTCGGATGCGGATGTGGATATGACACTATCCGCATCTAAAAGCATCCGTTAACAGAGCTAAAACTATATAAAAAAAGAGTATAATATTCGCTAAGGTGTCAGCGTTAAGTTGTGGAAAAAACTGCAAGATATAGTAAAGCGGTACTATTGTACAACTCAGAATTAGAGTATATTTGAAATTTTGAAGCTAAGCAGACGGAAAGAAAGAACAAAAATTAAAATAAAGGTGCAACCAAATCAAACACGGTCTATATTTAACCGCTTCTAAGAGAGACTCCAACGACATACCACTATTCAGCCCCAATATTTAGTTTGCAATCTCCGGTAGTTTCATTACTTCTTAATATCTATGATAATGATAAGCTTTGACTTAAGAAAACTTAATTGGACTTAAAGGTTTAGAATTGAACGTCCATTTAAACAGTCATTCAATGAGCGCTGAGTCTTTAAACGTCTGTTTAATAGACGTCTGAGCTTAGACGTCTATTTAATGGACGCATATACCCTAGACGTTCCATTAAATGATAGTCCAAAACCATGAAACGTTCACCTTTAAAGGTTTCAAAATTTTACCACTTAATTGTCAATTTTCCTAATTAAAACATATTCTAGTCTTCCTAGTCTATGTCACTACAAAATTTTGTTACAAAATTAACAAAGCAAACTATTTCTCATGCGTTTGAATCATTTTCTCAAACTTTAAACGTAGATGGGTACGAATCTGAATTCGAACATGGCTGGTGTACTCATTCGTTAAGCTTCCACTTCACCGCTGCATGTACTAGTGAGGACGATAGAGATCTATGTTTGGTATACTGAGTGAAGAGAAACAACCAACGTGGAGAAACGTTCTAGACGAAGGTTATGAATTCGTAAAACAACAACAAAAATCCACGAAAACGCCTTTGGTGTCCTCGATTACTGGTCGTTTCGGTAAGATTAATCGAGAAACGCAATTTTACAAATCTTAGATATACAAAATCAAGCAAACGAACCCTAATGACATGAGCGAAGAAGCTGAGCTGGTAAATTTCTTATAAATATTATATTTGAAATAAATTTAAGATATATATGTATTTATTCCATTTAATCATCGAATGAAAAAAAATAGCGAACCAATTCTTAAAGCTATTTCCAAAGGAAAACGATCATAAAAAAAACCTTACTTTTACCAATTTGCAAATTGCTTACAAGTCATCAGATATGGACACTAACGCCATCGAGATCCTAAGAGATGTTGAAACAAAACAGAAGGGGAAGAAGAAGGTGCAGAAATCATCTTATAATTCAAGTTTGGGAGACTCTTCAGGTAGGCGATGACGTTGAATTTGATGTACTTACCCCCAAGAACGGATGAAGATGCTAGACTGATGGGTCAGCGTGTAGCCAAAAACAAAAACAATATTTAGAGACTTTGGATTCTTGAATAACCAAAATGCAAGAAAGGCATGCAAAACAAAACGGTGAATGTTTGCAAGGTCATACGAACAAACTTGTTGTGTTGAAACAGTTGACCGAAATTGAAGTTGGCAGGTAGGAGATTGGACGTCAACGACAAGGGTCTATGGTTATGGAGAAGGATTTGAAGGAAATGGATCCACTCTTAGTGTAGTATTGATTGAATATAAACAACGCATTGTTGATAGTAGATCTGGATCGAGTCATATATGGTTAGATGTTGCGTAGCAGGTTGTATCTTTAATTGTTTGCTTTGTATTGTGTAATGTTTGATGTGTTTGAAATGTTACGTATTGTACCATTTTGTTTGTGAAATGCATTATATTAAATTACACAGTACTTTAGTAAAACATAATCAAATACATACATTGGTACCTAATTACAACATAAAATTTTATATTTAATAAAGACCAAGTGCAAAGACATATAAATAAGCATTGAATTCGGATTTAACTACTGGTTCCCAAAGGAATTCCAAATACGATTCATTTAGATCCTTTTGAAGCTTATTATATAGTGTTATGTTTCGGTATGCAAAACTAAAGACCCGTGTGAATGTTGTAATCCTCTTTGTATCTGTAGAACGTCTCCTCAGAATATTTCAAGCATTTGATTTGACCCTTCATACTCATAAGTAGGATACTCCAAGTCCATACCTCTTTCGGCTTCGGTGATCATGTCATGTAAAATTATACAAGCAAACATGATTTAAGACATCATTGAGCACTTCCATAGTTTACGTGGATTACTAATCGTTGCGAATCTCGCTTGAAACACTCTGGAAGCTCTTTCAACATCTTTCATTTTCACTTCTTGCGTCACAGAGAATTTAATCTCTTTGGGCGTTATTAGGTGCGAAAATGTCTTTAAAATGGTGTTTTATTTATGATAAGTTCAATCTCTAAGATAGTATTCGTGGTCGTATTTATTTGACCAAATGTAAATGAGACGGGAGTTGATTTACCAAGCCCAAAATCGTTAGACAAATGTGATCAGTCAATGACATTTATGTCATTATTAAAACCATACATTTCGAAGAAGGCATACCAAATTCATAAATCATACGACGCAACCGCTTATTGAATGATATTTGGTTTTTTCTTTTACTGTTACATGCTCCGTGATATGCTTTTGGATAGTTCTTTCACTTCCAATGCATACAATCGAAATTTTCAAGCATTCCAGGTCATTCTTTGCTTTCATGCATTTTCTGTAATCTCGCTGCATCTGCTTTGTTGGGAGACCGCAGGTAGTTAATACCATAAATGTCTACAATAGCTTTGCATAGTTTTTCCAGAGCTTCCAACGCAATACTCTCTACAATTCAACATGCATCATGAAGCGCATTAGCATGTGTACCATTAACTAACATTCTCAAAGCAGTGGTCATCTTTGGACGCCCACTTATACCATGCGTTTTTGAGGAGTTTTGCTTATGAACAAAGTATTCATTATTATTTTTGATACTTGCCAAAATCTTGAAAAATAATTCACTCTCATTCTGAATCTTCTTCGAATAATTTTAGGACCGTAAGTTGGATTAGGATTAAAGTAGTCTTGCATCAAAGTTTTATGGAATGCTGGCTGGTTGTAGTTGATTAAATGTCGACTCATGATTGAACCACCATGTTCACCAGATGTTGAGCCATATGCTTCACAGTTAAGTTCCAATAATTCTTCATCTTCCTCGTATTGTGCTTATTTATACTCTTCGTCATCAGAATCGAGATCACATAACATTATAGCTTTTATATAGATGACGACAATGTTGATGTAACAAGATAAGTTTCAGTTGTGTCAAATAAGCTGAGTAAGGATATCCTCATATAGGAGAAGCATTTATATAAAGAATAGTGAAAGAATATTATATAGTGATATAACTAATTAAGTAATTAATTTAAGTTATATAGATTAGAAAATCCTTAAGTAATATATCATGTGATAGTAATTACAAAACGTTGTAACCAAAAGAAATTCATCATATTTTACAATAACATGTTTTAAATATTCTCAGTCATGATATTTCGAGAAAGGATATCGATACATCCGTTGAGATAAGAGTACGTAATACTCTCCAAATGTCGGATAGTGTATTACTCATGGCTATTGGGGGGACACCAAGGGGTTACGTAATGATAATTATTGGATAACTATGGAATGACTCATTCGAGAGTTTCCAGTTGGTCAATAACAACTAGGTCAAATAGGAAATCTCAAGTGACGATATTAAACATTTTTCTCGACTGGAGAATACTGTTGAACATCAATGTGGAAACTCTATTTTGATTATAGTAAATCATGACATAACGTCCATCAAACGACTATAGTTGGGCTAGACATGAAGCATTGGAAATGAAACTCCATTCAAAAGAGAATTCGTCTCATCGGTTGTATAAGGTTAGTACCTTGGCCAACTCTAGTCAACTTAACATCAAATTACTGCCTAGAGTGGAACAATTAATAATAAATGTTATTATCGAACCAAAACCTTTATTAATGGACCAAATGAATTGAATGTGGATGATATTGGAATTTTGACAAAAACCAAATTTCAAAGTTTTAATGGTATATAGCGTTGACAAAGAGAATTGGTGTAAAATAATCGTTACTAAAAGGTACCACTCAAAATGTAAAATTGGATTTTGCTGATTAGATTTATAAGTAATGAATTAAGTCAAACCGTCATACTAGTAGCTAAGGTGACATATAAACATTAATATTTAAATTGTTTAAATATTAATCGCTAGCTAAATTCACACCTGCAAGTTACATAACCAAATTTATTCAGTCTTCAAAACACCGCTTAGTTTAATTGATCTATAATAGTTATAAATCAATCAAACTAATTAATATTTGTGAAATATTAATTATTATTGTATTTATTATATGTGGCATGTTTAGTATAATGGGGTTTCCTCTAGAAACATTCGTGGTACCATTAGTAATTTATTGGATGCGTATATAAAAGTTATATATGCGTATACCGATATATGAAATTGATAACAATTTAAATTGGATTTGAATTGAATAAATTGTTAATGGATTAAGTGGGGTTTTTATTCCTTTATGGACTCTAATCCATGTGACAAGAAAAGGGGCTATTTGGTTTTTGAATTGGTAAGAGATATTGATGCAAGATATTTGTTCCTTGATCTCACTATAAATTCAAATAAACAGCCTCCACTTTCTTTATGACTTTTAGCTCCTCTCTTCCCATTCATGACTGCCACTTTCCTGTCTCATAACTTCATTTTCAACTCTAATTCACATCCATTCAAAATATAGGTAGTTCCAATGGTGAAGCATCGATTACTAACAACAATGGTGCTTATTCAAAATCTAGGAGACCGACTGATCAAGGTGTGGTCCTAAAGCAAACTCTTGTTAGGTAATCTTCTTTCTACATATTCATATGTTGTTAACTCTATTATAACCATTTCATATAATGTGATAAATGTCCCTTTAAATATTAATGCATTTAACGATTTTAAACAATTGATCTACACGAACCCATTGTTTTAAAACCAAATTTCAAATCAAAAAATATGTAAATAATTTATTCATATATAAATGATTTTTTATATGTATATAATACTTATTGGATATTTTAAGTTTTTTTCAAAATAAAAACAATTGAGCAAGGTTTTTCAGTAATATAAAAGATGTTCTAGCCAAACTCTGTATTTAAGTCATGAGAAGAGAAATTTGAACTATCCGCGTAAATTTAAAAGAAGTGATTTTCCACCGTTAGTCTATAAATAGTACGAGTTGAATATGGAAATTAATCTGAGATAAAATTAGGCTAATCTTTTACTCAATATAACTGGATTTGTGTTTACAGTAAGCGATGTCTTAAATAACATTGTTTTTGAACCAGTTAAGACATGTTTTCGAAAGAATAAATTTTATTTGAAAGTAAATGACAAGAAGATTTCCAAAGATAAAGGATTTTGACTTATCTGTAAATAGTAAAAGATGAAAAGTGGCTTAACAAATCCTGTATACACATATTCACATTTTTATCGATAATTGGATTTTGAAGAAACCGGGGTTGGATCTAGGAACTTCCTATCCGAAAACCACTTCGAACCAATTTATGTTCCGAAGTAAAACATGTTGAAGATAAGATTTACTGAAGACGAAAATATTCGTGATGTAAGGTTACTTGCCACTAGTCTATCGAGGTGAAATTTACCATATCATATATTTATGGTGGCAGTAGTGCTCCGTTACGAAAATCTTCGATTGGCAAGAACTAATCGCTACTGACCCTAGAAGTGATTCCCAAAACAGGATGCGGTAGGAGGAGTGCCTTCGGTTTCGTTCAGTCCCAGAACGAACTTGTATGGACGAATGTCTGACGTTGCATTTTAAAATCATATTAATTGATCTCTATGAACGTATCATCTGCTTTGTGGTGGAGAAGGAAACTTCTCTTAGCTTAACACCCTTTCTTGAGACGTACGAGCTCAGGAGTTTTACGTTTGTAGAAAATGTGGCATTCAAAAAAGGAAAGATGATGTGCTATGCGAAAGGTAATCGTGACCTCAAGCCTCATACTCGGAAATGACCGAAACAGGGTAGATACGACAAGGCTATGTGGTTCGCAACCATTAGGTATGATCATCCCATTCTAGATACATTTCTACCCGCTATGACGTTCGGGTTTAAATTAATGTGGTGTATGCTAGAGCGTGCTCGGATAGGTCCGTAACGATCGGGGTGATGACATATTTGATACTATTTAGGAAGAGGTGGGCCAGTCTTGTGTTGGTAGAGGACCATCAGTTGGGCCTCGGTACATTCCTCTAGAGCCGGAAGGTAGTCCCTTCACCTGGTCATTTGTATGGAAATCCATTTTCTAATAAGTGCATGCCATTTTGTTTGTAGAACCCACTTTGTGGCTAGTATGCTGGAAGTTAATCAATGTAAAAATTTCAGTTAAGATTAATAAGTTACTTGCAAATGTTTTCAAAGAATGTCATTAAAAATAATATCAAATGTTTTGATAAAAATATTTTGGTTATCATATGGTAAAAACCCGTCTGTGTTTATGTGAGGAATGGTGTTATGAGATACTCTTTCTTTTCAAAAGGGTTTTGTCACAAATCTCTGATCTATGACACTATCATTTATGAATTGAGTTTCTCACGCTGGTTTGACAGACTGATCCGGGTATTTTTATACTCGGGTCAGATCCGAGTAGTTTCAGGATTAGCTGAAGACGTTTGGAGTTTTCAGAGGAGAGCTGGAGATCTTCATCACGTATGAACGTATTCTATTTCCGCTGCATTTGTTTGATGTTTTTCAGCATTTGTAAGGACATGTATTATAACTGTCCAAGTTGAATTTAGGTTAGACTCTGATATATGTAGTTTTAAAATTTTCCGCTGTAAAGATTATTGTTCAATAATATATGTCATTCCATTTGAGTGAGATTATGTTCTATCTTTATTTTCTTTCTTACCTTTAATGATCCATTTTTTCATTCAATTTAGGTTGGACACGTGCGGTTTATTGTTGACCCAACGGGTACGGAAATGTGGGTTGTTACATTTGGTATAAGAGCTTAGGTTGAGCGAACACCTAAGCCTGATAGGGTTAAAAGACTCATCAGAGATATGGTTAGCAATACCCTAGGATGAGTAACTCATTAGAGATAGGTTAAGTGACACCCTAGAATGAGTTGAGAGTATTATATATATAAGCGCGTATTTGTTAATGTCATATAAATTGATTTTTGTTTTGAGAAAAATTGGTAAATGAAATAATTTTACCTAGGATTATATTTTAGATATAAAAGATATTTTCAAAATGATATAGTTATGTATTAAGTATTTGGTTGTTAAGGGATAATAATACTCGGTTATTATCACTAATTGATTGATTGTCTGATATAAAGGTTTAAATACGAACGCTTTATGAATTAAGTTTCACAATTTGACTATAAGGTGTTTGGTAATAAAATTGGTTTGAGGTTAAGAGACTTCTTTAAGGTAAACAAATTTAGGAGCGTATTTTATAAAACGATTTTGTAAAAGATAAATGTGGAGGATATTTTATAAGTTAAATTTTGTAAGTATTAATTTCAAGTGAATCTAGGAGAAAAATAATTTTAATTAATTCTTTTTAAATTCTAACATTTTTTCAAGGAAAAATATATTGCATTTTAAAATTTCAACATGGGTAAAACCTAAAGGGTTGGGAAAAGCTAAGTTCAAAGAATTCAGCTAGATAAATAAAACTCCTTAATCTAGGTAGGTGACATGGATTTGAAATCATTAGGTAAAGATGCACATATAGTAAGAATTTTCTTATTGTTAAGTAAGATAAGACTTTATAAAATTTCTTAAGTATACAAAAAAACCAGTAATTTATCATAAGTTTTCTATCATTGTAGAGATTAACTAAAGCAGAGCGTTTAAAGTTGAGGGAAAGACTTAGGAGGGAATTAGCATAGTATGTGGATTTAGATGTATTAGATACTCCCGTTACTAGTGACGAGGAGGAGGATGTTCTAGCGGGGGAGCCATCTGGAGTTGTGATAGGATCGGCTGATGATCCAATAGTTATCTCAGACGACGAGGATATGATTATTCCGGTAGTAGAGGAAGCTGAGGCAGAGATAGATATAGAGGCAGAGGACGACGACTTAGATCGTTGGATTGCAGATCCTTTGAGTGAGGAGGATCAGGAGGAGGAGCCGATAGAGGATAAGTCTGTTAGTGAGGAGCCAATAGGAGACAAACCTAGTGAGGAGGAGCCTTCAGGAGTGGATTCAGGGATGTACGATGCTTGGTTGTGTGATAGCCATTGGATAGTGATGAGGGTATTATATGGGAGATGGGCACTCCTATTCCGGAGATGGGATCACCAATCCTAGAGCCGATTGAGGATCTTGATTTGGAGAAGATAGACGAGCATGCTCCAACAGGGATGTGTCATATTCCCTAGGTTCCAGCAGGACAGCCCTGGCAGCCACCCGGTTGGGATGTGATGCAAAAGGACGAGGAGGCAGAAGAAGAAGAAGATGAGGAGGTTATACCAGGTGTATTGGATTTGGAAGGACCATCAGACGAGGAGTCCGACGAGTAAGGATAGTTAGTATGGATGATATATTTTGGGGAGTTCTATAGTATGGATGATTCATTTTGGGGAGTGTTGTTGATGTATATTTTGACTATGTATATTACCTTAAGTACGTAGTATGTGTTGAGGTTAGGGGGTATGAACCTATGTGGTTTTATGTATATTTCTGATGACATTGTTATATAGTATCAGTATTTAGTAGATCTTTCTTTTATCCTATTTTAAAAATAGATCAAAGTAAGAATTTTTGTTCAGACCCAGTTACATGATAGATTTCCTTATAAGTCTAAATTTTTAACTTCGGAGACGAAATTCTTTTAAGGAGGGGAGAATGTAACGACCCGTAATTTTACCGCTTTGAAAATGGAATATTTAATTTATTTAAATATTCAAATATAAATTTTTTCAAAACTTAATAATCATATTTTATGAAATAAATAAGAATGGTAAATTTATTTTTAGAATTTGATTAAATAAAAAAATCAAGAAGTGTGGATTTTCGTCGAAAAGTGACAAAAGTCGTTGTTCGATAAAATTTAGTATACATTCGAATAATTATTATAAAAGGTAAATAACTCTTTTTAATGGTTATATAATGATATGATAACAATATAAATTTGATTTATAATGGCTTTTTAAACATATAAACTTGGTTTATAAAAAATTGACAAATTTTGTCGCGCGTTGGCAAATCAACGTCGTATTTTTACAATTGAATTTTATTATTATTAATACGGTTTTATAACTCAAATAAACTTGTTTTAATTAATTTAAGATGATAAGAAACTTATTTTCAAATTTTGTTTATATAAATAAATAGTTTAACAAAAACGTCAAAATATTATCGTAAAACATTTTATCGAAAATCAAATAAACTTTGTTTAAACATTTTGCAATATGATTTCTTTTAAAACCTATATAACTTCACATTAACATATTACATACTTATAAGCATGTAAACATTTAGCATATAAGACAAAAGTTTATTCTTGGAAAGTTATAACATAAATTACAGAAGATTTTGATTGACATAATTTTATAAATAAAATCTTTAATAAACATAAAAAATTGCACTGGGCACATAGTTCTCCTGTGCATAGTTTGCTGCTCTGTTCCAAACAGATTACTGCACCATTGCACACATCTCCTCCAACTACACACTTCAATCCAAACCCCTTTCCACACGATACTCCCACCACACTTCCCCTAGACCACGATCCCCGAGCACCACCTTTCTACTGAATCGCAACTGCACCACTGCCTACAAACCTTCACCATATCATACAAATCACCTCCTTACTGCCACCACCCTACAGTGCCACTACCACGTCAAAACAAATAACCTGTCAACTCTCTCACATTACAACTTCACTTCCGTTCACCCTGACATCACTTACACCCAAACTTCTCCACCCTCGCTTCACCACTTCAGTTCACCACTGTGCTGCCATCAATTCACATACCACCACAAACAACTCACTGACAAACACCTAACTGCTCATCAAACAAACCCCGACTTCAACATTAGCCTGCCACTACCTATTTAAACTTCACTGCCCAGTCATTCTACTATAAATTACCAGAACTACTCATTCCCTTCTACCCTGACCATAAAGTAGCTTCCACCATACCACTTCCTCCCACTCTCACTACACTGTTATATACTACCCCCTGCTCAATCACCTTCCATCACTGCCGTCCATCTCACTACGGCTACATAACCAAAAACCCACCTCCTTATCAAACTTCCCCACTGCAGACAGCTTGGTCGTCCTTGCTACTATACTCCCATACACAGCCTGCATTCGCATTTCCCCCAAAACAGTGCAACTGTGCACGTATATCAGTGCACACACACATCAAATACACTGATTTTTCTTGCTTCGTCTCCTTCCACAAAATACCAGCTATCAACACAAGCTCCACCACACTTTTGTCAATCCATTTCTGCTTCTAATTCGGCAATACATACCACCAAACACTGCAAACTGCAGCCACCATTTCATTAACCATTTCAAAATCGACACACTCTGCTGCTGCTGTCACCACAAATATCACACTTACAACTCCGCTTTCTACATTCACTGTTTTCAACCATATCACAGTTGCTTGCACAACATTCAAATATCTTCCACTGTCATACCAACATCTTCACCACATACCATTCACTGTTGCATCTCGCTACCCGCAAACATACAACTCTTCCAATTGCAAACACACCAAAGCTGACCATCCCTCTCTGGCCACCATAAAAAAAAAAAAATTCTTCTCGACTCACATCAAATACCAAACCACCATCCACTGAAATACAGCCATCTACCTTCAGCGTCAACTACCTCACATCCACCCATCTGATCAACACTCCACAATACATCTGTTTTCTTCCAATCTGCCACTCTCTGCAAGCCTTCACCATCACCTTCCACTGCTGTAGTTCCAACCTCCATCATATTCCATACAAAACATCACCGCTGACAGACAAAACCACCACTTCATTGCCGACCACTGTCAATAAACATCTACCCTCCAACTTGATCAAAACACTCACCATCCCCACTTTTCAAATCCAAAAAAAAAAGAAAAAAAACTGCTGCATACCCCATCAACGTGACATACACCTTAACTCCTGCTCCTAACACACAGTGCCACCACCTGAAACTTGCATATCCACTTTCATCCACAAGCAACGCTGACCATCTCACGAATCCCCACCTTCCCCGACATTCACACACCACTTTACTGCCGAACAACTCACCTCCCCGTCATACGACCAACTCCAAATCCATTATCCAATTCATCATCTCCATTAACCCGCTGCACGGCAAACTCGAATTTCAACCTTCGCCACTCATACAACATCGAAATCGAATCCACTCGCGACCAAGTCAAACCTGATTTCGAGAATTGCCTCAACCACCACAGCATCACGCGACCTCAAGGTCGCTACCAGAATACCCAAAATCGCGAACTCGAACTCACCTGCAATCACAAACGATTCCAACAATCGATCGCCGCACCTAATCGAACAATACCACTAGCAGCTAATTGAATTTCATTTTGAATTGAAGAAATTTTCTTTCTTTTTTTTAGAAGAGAGAACGAGTTGAATTCATTTGCAATTTGATTTTGAAATATACGAGAGAACGAGGAGAAAGAATTTCGGCTATGAATGAAATGAAAATTGTTTGGGCTTCTAGCGTGCAGTGAGCTTTGCATTATTGTTGGGTTCTCTTTTTTTTATATACGAAAACAAGGGCTTTGCAATCGAGCTTTGAAATTTCTTTCCTTTTTATTTATTTATTTAGTAATTTAGTTGTTGAATATAATTTAGTTTAATTCTTCTGTGATTATTAAAAAAAACAAAACAAAAAACAAAAAAACAAAAAAAGTTTTCTTTCCTTCATTTGTATTGTTTTATTTCATTTGATTTTAATTGTTTTAGTATTCCTTTTTTGTTAAAAAAAAGTGAATATTAGGCTCAGGTCCCTAATAAGTTTCAAAATACACAAAAACCCCAGTAAAAAAAAGTATGTAAATTAGGTCCCTAGAATTAAGTTACTAAGTAATTGCATATAGTTATGCAATTATTCACTGAATAATTGCAGACATTTATGCAATTTTATCCAAAAGTTGCATAAATTTATGCAATTTTTTCGATGAATAATTGCGGAAATTTATGCAATTTTTTCGGTGAATAATTGCGGAATTTTCCGCAAATTTTTGAAAAAATCGCGGAAATTTCCGCAATTTTTTGGTGAATAATTACGGAATTTTCCGCAATTTTTTCAAAAAATTGCGAAAATTTCCGCAATTTTTCAGTGAATAATTGTGGAAATGTCTGCAATTTTTGGATATAATTGCATAAATGTCTGTAATTATTCACTGAATAATTGCATAAGTGTATGCCATTATTCGGTAACTTAATTATAAGGACCTAATTTACAAACTTTTTTTTACTGGGATTTTTATGTATTTTGAAACTTATTATGGACCTATGCCAAACTGTCCCTAAAAAAAATCTCTCTCTCTATATATATATATATATCTTTTTTTTATTTTCAAGTTGCAGAAGCATATAAGGAATAATCATTCGCTTGCTCCTCTTGGCTTGCCAAAAAAAAAAAACTGCTTGCTTGCTTATAAAAGTTTTGCTGCTTTTAATCCCTATCTATTGTTTTTATTTGTCTTGCATTGTTGGTTGCTTGCATAAAAAGAATTTCAAAAAAAATAAAAATCCATTCGTAGTTGCATTGTTAATACACGTTTAATTTCTGCTTTGCATTTCATCTTAGAATTTGTTAATAATGGTTAGAAATCAATAACACTTAATTGTACATTAACAAGTTGTCTTCTTTGAACAATTTAATTTCTTGGTGTCTAGGCTACGGCAGAGCAATAATCAGTTATAAATATTACGGTGATTCGTAAATATTATACTGAATTGTTTCTTTGAAGGTACTTAAACCTTCGGCTGCATTGCTACGGTGATTCGTGGTGCACCGATAACTCCTGCCCGTTATCTGGCTAAGAACTATTTTGTTGATTTAAGAGAAAGTGTGATTATACAATTTTGGGTTAACTTAGGATAAATCATTTGTAATTAACCCTTGCATTCATTTAGTTGCATTAGTTCATGCATATTAAAAAAAACAAAATTTTTTTCCAAATCCAAAATAAAAAAATTGTAAATATTCCTTTCCAAATTTTTAAATCCCTTCTTTTGAATTTTTTTTTTCGAAAAACAAAAATCCAAAAAAGTTTACTTAGTTTTTTTTAGAAAATCAAAAATTCAAAAAAAATATAAAATATTAAAAAAAATGAAAATCCAAAAACAAAACAAAAAATCAATTTTCCCTTTTTTTGAAAGAAAATTCTTTTTGTAAATATTTTTCCTTTATAAAAAAAAACCCAAAAACATTCTTGAAAATGTCCGAATATCCTTACTCACATGAATTTTACGATAGTTGTGAAAATCAATATAATCCATATAATTTCACTTTAAATTCTTATGGATATTTCAATAACAACTATTGTTTAAATGATTTGAGTTTTGAACCGCAAAATTTTCAAAATGACGAACAACCCTCGAATCTCGAAAATAGCATTTCATCTCTACTTGAAATCTCTACACAACAAAATCAAATGATAAATGATTTGTGTAATTCATATTTGTGTAACAACTCGAGTCAAGGATTTCAAAATTTGAATTCAATTCCAAATTCAAACAATTTCGATTATAACCCATGCCAATTTAATTTCGAACTCCAATACGAATTTCAAACTCAAAATGAAAATGGAAACAACTTTTCAAATGAATTTGGAAATGGGAATAATCTTAACCACATTACAATTAAAAAAATTTGTTCTCAACAAATCCAAATATCTCAAGTTAATAACTATAAATTGGATTTTGTTGAACAAATGGACGAAATCGACAATGTTCACACAGATTCGTTGTTTGAAACATATATGAAACAATGTGATAAACAAAATCAAATCCCAACCTATGACGAGTCAAACGATAATCCATCTTTTACCCAAGTCGACGATTTTCAAACAACAACTTTTGAAATTGAAAATGATTATCTTAATGAAGTTGTTGAAAACACGGTAATTAAGTTGGATTTCAATTCTTTTGAGAGTGAGAAACTTGATTTAAGATTCGATCTTCTTTTTCCCGATGTTGAAAATTTGAATACAACAACTTTGGATTTTGAACTTGAGATACGCAATAAAGTTGTTGATAATCCAATAAAGGAAGACAAATTTAATGAACACGAATTTGTTGGACTTTTCGATGACGAGTTGTTGAATTCCGACGGGGAAGATTTAAATCACCACTTTGATTTTGAAATCAATAATTTTGAAGAATTTTTCAATGACAAACTTGAATTTCAATTTGGTGAAAATAAACTTGAATTTCAACCAATTGTTTTATCAACCCCGAAAATCATCCAAAATAAAACAACTCGTACGATTTTTAATAAAATGACATTCGTTTTTCCAAATCAACATTCAATTTTGAAATCTTTTACAGTTTGGTTTTTCGAGTTTAAGTTGTGTCTCGTATGCTTGACGAGACAAATGAATCGGTTTTTAGAAAACCGTTTCATTTACTTTCTAACGGCATACTTTCTCATCTCTTGTAAATAATCATCCGTTCATGTAAATATAGGATTTTAATTTTAATTTTTTTCCTTTCACTTGGGTTGACTGTGGGGACACGGTCAAAATCAAGTGTGGGGGGAGACTCATCATCATTTTTAATTTTTCATGGTTTATTTATTTATTTTTATTTTCTTTCCAAAATTTAAAAAAAAATCTCAAAAAAAATAATTTAAAAGCATTTTGATTTATCTTTAAAGAAACACTATAGGATAAATATATGGTTTTGGTTTATTAAATTGAAAATTTTGAAATTTAATTTGTCTTAACAAAAATAAAATGAACTTTGATTACAAATAAAAATGGTTTAACTAGTATATAGGAAAATTCGTACGTGATAATTATGAAATATATATCCTAATTAAAAACCTTTGTTTTAAAAAGTGGTTGATTTAAAGTAAATGATATAACATTTTTTTTGTCTTTTAAGTTAAATGATGCTAAGATGATTTTGTGAAACTCTCTCTCTCTCTCAAAAATAAAATAAAATATATTTATTGTATATATGTGTATGTATGTATATATATATACATTAAACACCTAGAGTCATGTGTTCACTCGCCATGCTCTGTACCCTTCTCACGTAAGCCCGAAAGGCAGTGCACGATCGGTATATCTGGCCTTAATTTATCTGAGTTAGGTGTGTGTATATAAAAATTATTTTACTAATAACGCCTACAGTCGATAAGTGTTCACACTTGTGTGTTCACTCGCCACGCTCTGTATTCCCCTCACATCAGTCCGCAAGGCAGTGCATGGGTAATATATCTGGCCTCAGTTTATCTGAGTTAGGCATATGTAAATATTGCTAATCAACAAAATTTTCAAAAGAAAAAATGGAGAGTGTAAGCAATTGAAATCCAAGCACTATTTTAACTTATTTGATTTGACTTGTTATTGAAAAGAAATAAAATTACCACTTTGATAAACTTTGATAATCAACTAAGGATCCATTTTATAATTACACTTTGTTATCAACCGAAACAACGAGTTAAACTATAGTCTATTTGTTATGATAACTTAATTTTTGTTGAAAATTTTGACGAGTAAATGACTTAAATTTCAAGATAATGACCAAAACCTATATTTAACTTATTTGTGTCAATTTAAAAGTAAACCCTTCATTTGTATATATTTTCAAAAACTTGCATTCATCTCTTTGTAAATAAATCTTGCATTGTGTAAATATTTTCATCCTGCATTTGGATTTTGTGGGTAGTATCCACTGAAAACCCTCACGAGACAACACTCGTCCTACTGGGGACACCCAGAGGTTTAACGGCTTGTTGCATATGCTCAATGCAATCGTGCTCCCTATGAAAACGGATTTATCTTAGTTTTTAGTTTATTCGAGGATGAATAAAAAGATAAGTGTTTAGGTATTTGATGTGCATGTAAATGTGTATATTTTTACCACCATATTTAATCTATTTAAATTAAATAAATGATCATATCGGGTATTTTAACTTGTTTAAACCAAAATTCAAATTAGTTTCAAATTGTCACATATTCATCTTCATATAGGGGCAAAATGGTCATTTTTGTTCATTTGTTAAATTGTAAAAATTTACTTGGAATTTTCTATGTTGTTTTGTAGGAAATTTAGTGAATTTTACAAGTGGTTTCATGATGATATATGCATGCACAAGAGTGAAGAGAACAAATGAAGATGGAAATAATTCAAAGTGAAGATCATGGAGGACCCCACCTACCCACATACCTTCATGTACAAATTAGAGGTTAATGCACATGCTAATAGAGTTTAAAGCTTCATGCACATCTAAATGAGGATTATTTTAAGCTAATGATTACTTGGTCTCAACACTTCCTAAGTGGGTATTTTGGGTATTCCCCAAAAATATGAATTAGGGTTTAACACATGTATAAATACCCCTTATGTTTCATGTAACCCTCTTCTTCCTTAGTTCTTCTTAGTTTTAGTTTAGTCTCAAAATAAAAAGACAAGCTCTCTTTTTTTTTTCATGGCTTCTTAGCCATTATTATTTTCATGTAATTTCCTTTCGTTTTCTTATGCAATTTAATTACTTGTTCATTTTACTTTCCTTGTTCATTTACTTTAATGTTGGTAGTGTAGATTTACATTCATGCAAAGTAGATTAGTTTAATTCTTATTAATTAGCTTCTCTTTTCCATTAGCTTTCATTTTCCTTTCTTTTTGCTTTCATGTTGCTAGCTACATTTGTTAATCAAATGACAAATATAAGAGGCTAAACCCCTTCAATTTAGGGGTAATGAAGCTCTCTAATTATGTAGCTTCAACTATTTGTTAATTCATGCACTCTTTTTGTGCTTAATGATGATGTTAGAAATGGTTTACTAGTTTGATAGCCTATATTGTTGACTCCAAATAGGCTATGCTTAAACAATCACTAACATTAATTGCCTGATCTTCATCCAAATATGATTATGGCAAAAGAAAGTGATTTGAAATTAAAATTTGATGGTCTAGATTTCTAATCAATAGTTAATAGGCCATACTTAAAATAGATTTCATTTTCATTTTCATTGTCAAGTTTCATGAAAGTTAGTAAGTGGTTTAAGGGGTGTGTTATAGTTTGATGGCTTATGTTGGCTAATCAATAACACAAATATGCCATACTTATGATAAGAACATCAATTAAAACACTAATGACCATAAAAGAGAGATCATGATTTCATATGTGTTGAACTACATGATCTAGAGAGTGGATTTATTCTTTAAATTGTCATTTAACTCTTATATTTGCATCTCTTTTCTTTTAGTTAGTTAGCTAATTTTCTAATTCTCTAGCTTAACTTTCATTCCAAATTGGTATAATTTATTGAATTGAATTTTTAAATACAACAATTCCCTACGGATCGACCCGTACTCGCTACGTACTTCAATAGTACGCCGGGCGCTTGCGGTTTATTTTAATTTGAAATTTTTTGACGGTTTTCTAACTCGACAGAAATTCCATCGATTAACACCAAAAGCACTTAAGTATCCATCCACATAAATGCACAAGTCAAATCCTTGCATGGAAAAGGAGCATTTCTATTTTTGTATTTTGTTAAATTAAATAAAAGTAGCATAATCATTTCATTTGTACAAATCTTAAATCCAACCATCTCCTCTTCATTTAATGTTGTACTTAGAGGTTAAATCATGGATTTAAAAATGGTAAAAAGAGGATTGAAAAATCAAAAGTCAGTAAGGGTAGAAGAGTCATTTTACATGTGAAGCTTCATGTATAAATAGGACCACCATCCCTCCATTTTCTCACACTAATATCTTCACCATTTCTTCACTTTCTCCATCTCTTCCATGACATCCAATACTTCTACTTCCTAAATCACTCACCCAAGCACCCATATCCTCACCTACAACCCACACCCACCCTCAAAACACACACACCCACCACCCTACCCCACGGTCGAGCCCCTACACACCTCCACCCGAGCCATACCCACCCTCCAACACACCCACGCACCCATGGCAACCACCCACCCAAGCTACGTCCAAGCCTATACCCCACCACACACCTATACCCCCACGTACCCAAACCTACCCCCTCAAAAACACACCTACCAGCCTCTACTTACAATTCAAACACACTCACCCACCCTCCAAAGCCACCTACCCACCTTCACCCGCCTCCCAAACCCACACACTCGCCCCCCACCCCACCTCCAGAAGCCACGCACACCCCCATCTACCCATGGCCGAGCCCACACCCCCCCACACACACATCTCTATACACCCCGTATACAAGCCATACCCACCTTCTGTCAAATATTAGTCCGTCTGTTTAACCGTTTTAAAAAATTAGTTCAAGATAAGTTGTGTTGAGTTTGGCAAAGGAAAAGAAGCACGCTAGTTGTAGAAAAAGATTTGCAAAGGAAAATGAAAGAGAGTAAAGTCTTATCTCTTTTAAAATCATAATTATCGTTATGCTATGATGATTATGTTTACACCTTTACGATGATTATGATAATTAACATCATTTAGTGTTAATATGAATGTTTGGATGAATTTGTTATTTGGAGGAGTTTGGTTGAATGGATGATTGTTGATAATAATTTGACATCTTAGCTAATTTGGTTATATTTACTTATGTGAAATGATTTACTATTCCCTTTGTTAAGTAAAGGCCATTTATAATGGTATATTTGGAAAAGTGAGCCTCTTTTCAAAAAAATCAATTTTGGAAAAGAAATTAAATTTGGAAAGATAGAAATTGATTTTGAAAATCAAAAGAAATTAAATTTTGAAACTGATTTGGAAAATCAAAAGAAAAATAAAAGGTTGAAATTATTTTGGAAGATGGATGTTTATATTTGAGAATTTAAAGATAATAAATTTTAAAAGTTTAAAGTTTCAAAATAAATATTATACGGTTTAAAAAGTTTAAAAGATAGAAAATTTTAATATTATAATAATATAATATGAGATATTTTGAAATAAGTGAAAAATGGATATTAAATAACAAAATAATAAATTATTGATTGTAAATAGTTTGTAAAGGGTTTATAAGTAAGAAAAGACGATTTGGAACTGTTACGACAAATATTGAAAAAACAAGTCAAAACTAGGTGCGTCGCCTAACAAAAGTTCGCGATTTCACGCCAAAAATTTCAAATGAGTGTAGAGAATATGATATAGCTCGGAATTCATCAAGATAAGAATTTTCTGGATTATTTTATCCATATGTAAATGAAGAAAGAAAATCAAGATTTCATCTTGTAAATTTTAAATTATGACCGAATCAAGTTTTTAGAGAAATCGCGCTTTTGCAATAAAGCGACCAAAGTATAAATTCTTTGAAATGAATATTTTTAATGTTTAAAAATATGGAATAAATTTGATAAATATGTTAAAATGTTTAAAAAGAGAATTGAATTGAAAAATATAGGTTTTCAAATATTATAAAAGTTGTTTTAAATCGAATCAGCTTTTAAGCACTTTCCACACTTTTCTGCTGCCGTTTCAATAACTTTAGAAATGAAGTTTAAACTTAGTAATTTTTTCCCGAATCATTTATAAATGCTTTTAAATAAATAAATAAGTGATAAATGATAATTTGGAAGTTTTTATAAAATTTTAAATAAATGGTAAGAGAAATTGTTTATAACGGTTAAACAATATAATTGAAATCAATTCATGGAATGTAATAACAAAATGAGTACGTAGAAACAACTAGTACATTTGTCCCACCTGTGAGATCTGGAAAGATAAAACAAGGTGTGTAACTAAGGTTAGGAATGGAGCAACCAGTGCCCTGAACTTACCTGGCCTCTGTTTTCTCTTTCTAAGTGCAGCGACCCGCAGTTCCGTACCCCTTGAGTTGATAACTGTTAACGGTAAAAAGTGAACGCTAACACCCGGTGTGTGTAATAGAATCGTGAAAGCACCACCCGTTGGTACGGGAACAGAATATGAGCTGAAAATAGCAGAAAAGCAGTAAATGAACAACAGATTTATAGTGGTTCGACCCGTAATTGAGCCTACATCCACTTTATAGTCTTTTATTGCTGATTTGATTACAATTCGATACAATATCCCTCTAAATACAATACAATTTGATCATCAAATCATTCTTGACTACTAGCTCGATCTTTAATGATGAAACTCGACGAATCCACGTTGGATGTTAGGAGCTCTTCTCGAAGATCGTTGTAGTGTCTCGAATGCTTGAAGATCTTTGATTGCTGAATGAGAGGAGGCTTCGACAGCGTAACGGCGCTTGGAGAAATGAATGGCCAAAAGTCCCTTCCATGTCGGAAGTGATGGGGTATTTATAGAAGCTGATCTGGACTTAGGAAATTTCTCTAAGTCTTTAAGTCGTCGTCGACTTAGTATAGGTCGCTGCCGGTTTATGATAGGTCGCTGCCGGTTTATCAGTTCCAACACTTCCCTAGTAGTTCACCTCCTCTTCTGGTTTTACGTTTAAGTCCTAAGTCGCTGAAGACTTAAGGTAAGTCGGTGACGAGGTAAAGGTGTATAAGGTTAGATCGGCGACGAGCTAAGGGACTGGGTTGTTCTGGGCCCATCCTGTGGCTGTCTTTGACAAGTATTAAGTCGTAGCCGACTTATCAGACCTTAACTCGTAAGGCCTTAACTCGCAGCCTTTAAGTCGCAAACCTACTAAGTCGTAACTCGTTAGGTCGGAACCTCCTTAAGTCGGAGCATTTCATAACTCGGAATCTTCCTTAGGTCGTAACCTTTAGGTCGCAGTACTACTAGGTCGCGGAGTCTTTAGGTCGCAAGCTTCCTTAGGTCGCGACTTCCCTTAGGTCGTGACATTCCTGTAGCCTTAGGTCGCTGGGCAAGTTAAGTCATAAGTCGTTAAACTTCTTAACTCGTAGGTCGTTGAGTCAGACCATTCCTTAGGTCGGAGCCTGTTGAGTCGTAGGTCATCTAACTGTTAACTCGTTAAGTCTGCAAGTTCCCATAGGTCGGCAATCTGTTAACTCGGCAGGCCTTGCTAACTTACAATTTGCTAGGTCGGTAGGCTTCTTTAAGTCGGCAAGCACCTTAAGTCAGCCAGCATCCTAAGTCAGCATACTTCTTAAGTCGGCAAGCACCTTAACTCGGCTCCTGCTAGGTCGTGAGTCGAAAAGGGGGTTAACATTTGCCCCTCGAAGTATATGCCTAAACCATAGGTCGTATGCTTCGATTCTCTTAACTCGCTTTTTGGTAAGTGTGTTAGATCGCGACCGACTTAAGATGAGTCGTAGGTCGGACATGTCGATTCAAATTTCACTGTCCCAGATTATAAATAGCTTAAGTCGCCCCTTCTCTTCCTTCACCTGTTCTTCTTCTCGAATCAGCCATTGACGCAATTTAGAGCTTTCAGAGATAAACTCCAATCATCTGATCGCCGATCATCTTCCTGTTAAACTTCGTAAGTCGATCTGGTCATCATTCACCCATGCTCACTGTCGAATCGATAACTCCCCAATTTTTGACTTCCATTTGTGTTTAGATGCTGCGATTCCTTATGCATAACTCTTTGATTGTTCTGCAATCGCCATCGACCATGTTGTAGTTGTGATAGGGCAGTAATACATCGGATTCGTAGCAAATTCGATTCGATTTGAATTGGCTCCTTGGGTGGTCCAATGGTGTGATGGAATGAGGGTCGTTATTGACTGTGAGGCTATTGGGTTAACGGGTTAAGAGATAGAGAGGAAAATTGGTTGAGGTATTGGCTCGGTCATGGCTTAAGGATTTCACGCGATTCAGTGATTTTCATGGTTTAAGTCGGAACCGACTTAGCAGTTTCATGTGACCTAGGTTTTGAGTCGCTTCCGAGTTAGGACTTAGAGAATTTCTGGTTGCCTCGAACTAATTTTTTGTTTCTTTATCCGTCCTAAGACTCAGGGACTGCTGACTTTGACCCATAGGGAAGCTTCCTTAGGTCGTCACCGAGTTAATACTTAAGCTTTCGGCCTCTCAATCAGATGATTTTTGAATTGTGCCTGGACTTCGAACTGTTGAACTATGAACCATGTTGCATGCCTTTTTTACATATTGCTTCAATTTTGCAAACTAACAATCCTGCTTAATACAACATTCACAGAATACTGGGACGAATATACTATCACCGACTGCCCACATCGAATGACAGATTAGTTGATAACGAGAAAGTTAAATTAAATGAATATGAATGAGATGCTGTACAATAACCAATTCAAGTGAAGTATTAAAACAAAATCATAATAGTCAAATGAAACTGACTTGTCTGTATTAACACTGCACTTGATCATTGACAAGTTCTGAAATTCTGTAATCGATTGATTGTCAACTAATTTAATTCCAGTTATGCTTGTCTTTTATTTTTCATTAGTTTTTTGCACAACACTTCACACTTTTAGGGAACGTGCACCTTCACATTTGAACATTCAGCTGATTGTGTAGAATGTCTTCTCCACAAGAAGGAACAGAGCAAGCTGAAGATGTATTTCCAGTTGCTATCCCGCTGAACGATCCTCCAGAGAGGACTCCTACTACTTTGAGCCATAAAACCTTTCGTCAACTATGCATCCAGTTTGGCGTTGCTGAGGCTGACGCTTTGCTTCCCGAAATAAATGATACTGCTGACAGACCGCCCCGTGGCTTTGTCGCAGTTAACCGCCAAATGTGCTCGAGCGGAGCTATTCCCCCATTCAATGACTGCATTCGAGAACTTCTTCTCCAACTATCTATTTCCCCTTTTCAGTTACATCCCAATGGCTACGCCATCTTGTTGGGACTATGCGTGCTTTTTAGGAGAACGCTGGGCCGCTTTCCTACCTTCGGAGAAATTCGCTATCTTTGTACTTTTACCAAAAATAAAGATCATCCCTCCATCATAGTTGTAAGGAGTGCGAGAAATCGTAAGCTGATCACCGGCCTCCCTGAAAGTGTTCATAGTTTCCTGAGCCCGTTCTTCTATGTTCGTTGTCCCCCGGGATTTTACGCCATTTGGAGAGTGGGAAGTACGATTATCTATCTTTTCCCTGTGTTTTTCTAAAATTCTTCGAAGTTCAAATTGTCAAGTGCTAACTTCTTTCTCTATTGTTTCAGCACTTCCTTCCCCCTCTAGGGAATCTCGTCACAAGACTACCTTTGAGAGGCTTATGGCCGTACCAGTTGAGGAGAGGAGCGTTCAATTTCTATTGAGAGATGAGTTCCTCCACGAATTTGGACTCTTACATCCTTCCCGTTCCACTCAGCCACATGAAGTCCCTGATTCTCCTGTTAAGGAGTCAGATGCCCCTGTTCTTGCTAGAGAATTTTTACAGCAAAATCTTACCGCTGAGACTCCATTGGTAAAGTGTTCTACTTCTACCGACATTGCTGGACCGTCCAGTAAGTTAGCACTTGCCCCAGTTGTTGAAGAGGAGGAAAATCTTCACACTCTTGAAAAGACGGCTGAAGTGGAAGTTGAAAAAGAGAATTCTCCCCTGCACCATGGCGATGATACTTTCGACAGTCTGAGCGACATCATGATAACCTCTCAGGAGCTCTTTAAAGATGATGTTTCTAAAGTGGTTCCTCCTGTTATCGAAGCAACTTCTTCTTTGCAACAAACCACAATGCCTTCCACACAACTTATTGCCATTTCTACACCCAAAAGTGGTTTGTAGTCTGACGCGCGTAGTTTGCACATCACACACACTTAGAACTTTGGCACTTATATGCACTTAGCTTCTTCAACTTAAGGGTTTCTAAAACTGGTCTTTTTCTTCAATTTCAGGTTCTCTGATGGGGCGAAGCAGCTCTTACTACAACAAATTCCAGCGTTACGGAAGCCGTGAGGCTTATGACTTTAGGAGTTATATCAGTGCCGTGAAAGAAACTGATGAGGAGAGAGCTGCTCGAAAGGCTCATGAGAGGCGAGCTCATGAAGAGCGTCGCCGGAGAGAGGATGAGGAATACTACGGGAGCAGAGACGAGCGACGTGACTCTTCCCGCAGAAGCGACGACCCTTATAAAAGGAAATCTTACGACGATAAGGGGAAGAGTCACACTTCTGATGATTCCAGTAAACGTACCAGACTTGGTGAGAAAGACACATCTAACATCTCGGAAAAGACTACCGCTTCTGTTCCTCCTAATACATCTTCCGGTTCTCCTGCCCTTAAGGAGTCTGACATCCAGACCATCATTAATAGGCCACAGTACCAAGCTGGAGATGGTCCTCCCACACTCCAGAGCCGATTTCCGAATTGGTGTCTGAAAGGAGTGCGTTTTGATTTGGACTTGGTCCCCATTGATAAGCAGGCGATGCTGAAAAATGTCGATGCTGTAAAGCTTGACATCGAAAGAATGTCTGGGTGGCAGAAGCTGGTTGAAGAACTTCAAAGGGTCAACCATATGAATCTTGAAGCGATGATGACCATGGAAAATGATAAATCTGAGTGGGATAAATGGCGTAAGCAGCATGACTCGGAGATGAAAAGCATTAGCGATGGTTATGTGAAGCTCGAAGCTGAAGTTGGAAGACTTAAAAAAGAGCTTGCTACTTCTTCCACTTCTTATTCTCAGAAAGAAGAAATGCTTCAAAAACAAGTTCGAGACGCCCACGCTGCTCAGAGAGATACTGAAGTCAAACTTGAAGCAGAACAACATGTTACTAGAAAATATCGTGATGACGCTGCTCAACTTCAGGAGAAACTCAGCTCTCGAGACTTAGAAATTGCTAGGATACAATCCCAGTTACTGAAGGCTGAAAGAGAACGTGATGAAGTTCTCTCTGGTAAAGCTGCAGCCGAAGAATCCCATAGGGCGACCATAGCCACCGTTGACGCGACTTTGTTTGACTTTTATATGCATTGTGTCCTGGGGCGTGGGAGCCTTTCATTTTTGGGACCAGAGTATGAAGTCACCTTAGCGGAGGTATGGGAGGCAATCATTGACTTATTTGGTGGTGCTGGATATTCTAAAACAGATCTTCAAGCTACCTACTTAAGTGAGAGCGATCGCGATGCCCTTGCCAAAGGAAAAGAGCAGCTCGTCCGAGTGCGGGCCGAAGCGACGGGAGAGAAGCTTCCTGAAAAAGAAACACCTCCTATTGCTCCTGCTTATACTTCGGCTTTAGCTCATGCGGATATTGCTGGCTCTAGTTCTCATTCCACGCCTCCCGCTAAGGCTGACACAGAAACTGTAACCACCCCTACAGAGGAAGAGGCAATGAAAGACTTCCAAGCTCGGGAATTTGAGATTGATCTCGCTAAACCGGCTTCTCCAGGTAACTTTGACGATTCACGGTCTTATTTTTTCTCGGAGAATACTGATTTTAATTTCTTTTATTATGCAGCAGTCGTGCCGGAAACTGCACCAAATCTTCCTTCTTCAGCTGTCGTTCCTCCTCCTTCTCAAGTTATACCTCTTCCATCTTCTCAACCAGGTTCACAGGAAGAACCAATATCAGCCCTTCAGGGTTTAGACGAACCACTTGCTTCCGAAGAACAGAAGGCAGAAGGTCTGGAGGATAGCGAGAAGACCCCGGAGCAATCTTTTGATTATGACACAAAGCTTTCTACATTTCTTGCTCCGGGGAGTGAGTCTTCTTCCAAGAAGAAGGGGAAACGTGTGGTTTCGAAGAAAGGAAAAAAGAGTTCTTCTGCTGCTGGGGATGAGGCAGAGATTGATCCGGCTGAGTCTCTTTCTCCTTCTTCTCCGACACGGCCTACGAAGCTAATTACCAGGCCGGGTAAAAACTCCAAGGGTGGGAAGAAGGGGAAATGAGTTCGATTTTTGCATTTTCTGCTTTTTGTATTGACCGGGGATTGTGCGGATACCGGTCTCCGCTTCTTTTTGTAACCTGTACAATGTAAAAATTTCTCATAGTGTTGAAATAAATAGATATTTTTCTTGTACAAATCCTTGTGTATGTAGGAATACATCTGTTTTTCATTTGAAGTGTAGAGTAAACGATTCTTTCTATTTGTACAAACTTTTTGTCTGTATTTCAAGAACGCATTTACTCCACATCTTTACTACGTGATATTGCAATGAACTTGTGGTATGTTGCTTGTATATTACTTTCATTAATGTAACTGAATTGTATAATGTTGCCCCCATACCACAAGTATACTGTAATATTTCTTGCTTTCACAAGACCGATACTCTTATTTTAGAGAATAACTTTCCACTATTTCAGGGAAGATTTATTCTGCTTTTAATAGAGTATATCTTGTCTTTGGAGAAATCTTTATTTTCTTTTTCTTGCTGAAGAACACTTCGACTTCTGGGAATGATCACTTTTATTTGTTTGAAAGTGAATTTTCCTGCATAGTGAAATGAGCTTCTGAAGAAGGTTTTGATTTTTGTGCCCCAGTCAAGGTTTCAAATCTCGGATTTTGGCCAATATCTCGGGCAAATATCTCGGCTGTCTCGGGCGATATTTAAAAGACTTATAACTAACCAAGCTGCCAAATCTCGGATTTTGGCTAATATCTCGGATTTTCATCTCGGCTGATCTCGGGGAGATTTAAAACCTTGGCCCCAGTAAAGGGTTTATTTTTGGTACTTCAAGCAAGGTGAAGTACGCCTCTGAAGAGGTCTTTTGGTCTCCGAAGAGAAGCGATTTTGGTCTCCGAAGAGAAGCAGTTTTGGTCTCCGAAGAGAAGCAGTTTTGGTCTCCGAAGAGAAGCAGTTTTGGTCTCCAAAGAGAAGCAGTTTTGGCATTTCATCTCTGGTGAAGTGGGTCTCCGAAGAGAAGCATTTTGCACTTCTACACGGGTGAAATGTGCCTCCGAAAAGGGCTTTTAGCATTTCATCACTGGTGAAGTGGGTCTCCGAAGAGAAGCATTTTGCACTTCTACACGGGTGAAATGTGCCTCCGAAAAGGGCTTTTGCCTCCGAAGAGGGCTTGTGCCTCCGAAGAGGGCCTGTGCCTCCGAAGAGGGCTTGTGCTTGCCTGGAAGTTACTTTCTCATGGTCGGAGGGGTCCACGGGACAAGCGTAAGTCGTTCGATTGGATGTTTGTTTGTACAAACGATCGCAATCGACTAACAAGGTGCCCCTTTTTGGTAGTCCCACCGATCTTTTTGATTGAGGAAAGCTCTCCATTTATTGGCGTGCCTCGTTAGAGGGCTTTGTTGACCCTTGGGAAGGAGCATCAGTTGGTTGGTGTGCCAGGAAGGTTGCGTCTTAGGGGCAAGTAGATCCATGGGATGGACACAAGCTGCCTGATCGGATGCATCACAATCAGCCAGCGAGGGTCTTATTCCTTCTGCTTGGGAAGGTATCCCTTTAGTGGATCTACCTGCTTTCCTGTTGAGAGGCATACCTTCCTTTGGCTGCTTCCATGTTTGCTTGCTCATGCTGTATCATCATCCGCCAATCTGCGATCCTTTATCATCGTTTCCAAGCGCGTGTTCCTTTCTTTTGCAAGTAAATTGCTTTATCCGAAGAAGTAGACTTCACTGTTGAATGACTCCACAGAGTAAACGCAAGTTATTTGGTTGGATGCCTTTTTTATATCAACGATCACAACCAGTTAACGAGGGCTTGACCTAGTGGAGCCGTCAACTTTTTATGTGAAGTTCCTCTTGTATGGGATTCGAGTTTGAAATTTTTGTTACTTGAAATTTGCTAAATGATTTGTAAGGCTCGCTTAGCTTTGCGATGGGTGAGCTTTGTTTTAATGTCCTGCAGTATTAGATCGATATTTCAGCAATACATTTAGAGTATTTACACATCGAAATATAACAGGCATTTTATAATAGAAAACACAATGCATAGTTTTTCATTATTGAGTCACGCTGATTTCTCAGCGGTTTACAATGCAGAAATTACACATCCATCACTATCTTTACAAATTCAAGCAATGCAGTTAAGTAAAATGAATGCTAGTTATTGTTGTTTCAGAATCCCCAAGCTGGATTTCCATTTGTGCTTGATTCATAGCTTTTGGATTTTTATGCCAGAGAAAGTGAGAGGTGCCCCAGTCGCAGTTTTGTGGGTAATTAGTAGTCATCCCAACTTCCGCTTGCTGGGTATGGTCCCCCTGTGATAGCATTAATGACAAGATTTTCTGAATCTTGCACTGCAGTGTTGTTGTGAGAATCGGATTGATGGGTAGGGTGTTGTTGATCCCGAGTGGATGGGGTTGGATCGACTCCGCTCCTTTTAACGTATTGTTGGAGTTTACCCTGCTCTAGCAATTTTTCAATCACCTTCTTTAATTGGCGACATTGGTCAGTGTCATGGCCAGGTTGATTGTGAAATTGGCAGAATTTTCCATTACGCTTTACCCCTCTCGTCATCTCAGGTGGCTTAGGATACCTGACAACGTCCTTTGTTGCAAAAAAGATATTTCTTGGTGTATCAGTTAAAGGAGTAAAGTCCGAAGGATTAAAGCGGCGAGGTTTCTTTTCATTTCTCTGGCTTTTTCCTCCTTCATTCTCCCTTTTCTGACTTTCAGATTCTCTTTTCTTAGGTGGGACATTGTCATTATCAGTCTGGGCAATAACCACTTTCGATGTTGCAGAAAGGCTTTCAAGGCGAATGAACTCATCGACCTTTTTATAAAATTTATCAAGTGAGTTTGGTTCCTTCATCTTTAGCCATATCCCAAATTTACTTGATTTATCAATGGCTCTCATCAAATAAGTCAGGATCATGCGTGGTTCTGCATTTTCTACTTCGGCTAAAGCTATATTGAAACGGCTCAGGAAAGATTTGATTGATTCTCCGGGCGCTTGTTCAAGGTTAGACAGTGACATTATATCCTTAGCTTTTGAAGCATACAATCTGAACTGTTCTTTAAACTTTTGCGTTAAGTCGGAGAATTTATCTACAGACCGAACTGGAAGTTTTGTGAACCAAAGCAAAGCCACACCTTCCAGGTATACTGGAAAGTACCGACACTTGATCTCGTCTGATGCTCTTGCACCAGTCATATGCCAATCGTACTTGTAGAGGAAATGATTAGGGTCACTGGTTCCCCTATAGGCTTGGATAGTAGGAGGTGCAAATTTCCTTGGAAACTCCGCTCTTAGGATCCTTTCAGTAAACGGAGTTCTGCTTGGCGCAAATCCCCAGTCAGCCTCATCCTCTTCCCTTTGCATGCTCTCTTTCATGATGCGGCCAACCATTTCAGACAGATACTCTTTATTGTTCAAAGACACCTCCGGGCAAGTATTAGTTCTTCCCTCGGAATTTTGCCCGGGCATATGCTCATGACAAGTTGGTTGCGGCATAGAACCATCAGCTTGGAAAGGTGGCATTTTAGGAAGAGTAGTTCGACGGTTTTCTGGTTGACGATTTGCCCCGAGCAGAGCAGTTAATCTATCCATCATCAAAGCATTTTGAGTTTCAATTTGTTGGTATAATCCAGAAACTGCGTCATCCAATTCAGCCCTGGTGACCCCAACGGTTGGAGTTGCTTGGTCTGTTATTGGGGAAGCGGAAGTTCCTTCGTGAGCGTTTCCGGATCTGATAGGTCTACCTCTTCTTCCAGGAGCCATTATTTCGGATCTGGTTTTTAAAGAGAGGTTCTTTTTTATGAATCTTTGCGAAGCAACGGTGGATGATTTCCTGAGTTCAATTCTCAGTGAAAGCACCAAAATGTTAACGGTAAAAAGTGAACGCTAACACCCGGTGTGTGTAATAGAATCGTGAAAGCACCACCCGTTGGTACGGGAACAGAATATGAGCTGAAAATAGCAGAAAAGCAGTAAATGAACAACAGATTTATAGTGGTTCGACCCGTAATTGAGCCTACATCCACTTTATAGTCTTTTATTGCTGATTTGATTACAATTCGATACAATATCCCTCTAAATACAATACAATTTGATCATCAAATCATTCTTGACTACTAGCTCGATCTTTAATGATGAAACTCGACGAATCCACGTTGGATGTTAGGAGCTCTTCTCGAAGATCGTTGTAGTGTCTCGAATGCTTGAAGATCTTTGATTGCTGAATGAGAGGAGGCTTCGACAGCGTAACGGCGCTTGGAGAAATGAATGGCCAAAAGTCCCTTCCATGTCGGAAGTGATGGGGTATTTATAGAAGCTGATCTGGACTTAGGAAATTTCTCTAAGTCTTTAAGTCGTCGCCGACTTAGTATAGGTCGCTGCCGGTTTATGCTAGGTCGCTGCCGGTTTATGATAGGTCGCTGCCGGTTTATCAGTTCCAACACTTCCCTAGTAGTTCACCTCCTCTTCTGGTTTTACGTTTAAGTCCTAAGTCGCTGAAGACTTAAGGTAAGTCGGTGACGAGGTAAAGGTGTATAAGGTTAGATCGGCGACGAGCTAAGGGACTGGGTTGTTCTGGGCCCATCCTGTGGCTGTCTTTGACAAGTATTAAGTCGTAGCCGACTTATCAGACCTTAACTCGTAAGGCCTTAACTCGCAGCCTTTAAGTCGCAAACCTACTAAGTCGTAACTCGTTAGGTCGGAACCTCCTTAAGTCGGAGCATTTCATAACTCGGAATCTTCCTTAGGCCGTAACCTTTAGGTCGCAGTACTACTAGGTCGCGGAGTCTTTAGGTCGCAAGCTTCCTTAGGTCGCGACTTCCCTTAGGTCGTGACATTCCTGTAGCCTTAGGTCGCTGGGCAAGTTAAGTCATAAGTCGTTAAACTTCTTAACTCGTAGTTCGTTGAGTCAGACCATTCCTTAGGTCGGAGCCTGTTGAGTCGTAGGTCATCTAACTGTTAACTCGTTAAGTCTGCAAGTTCCCATAGGTCGGCAATCTGTTAACTCGGCAGGCCTTGCTAACTTACAATTTGCTAGGTCGGTAGGCTTCTTTAAGTCGGCAAGCACCTTAAGTCAGCCAGCATCCTAAGTCGGCATACTTCTTAAGTCGGCAAGCACCTTAACTCGGCTCCTGCTAGGTCGTGAGTCGAAAAGGGGGTTAACAATAACAATTCACTCCCGTTCTACCCAAATTGTACGAAAGATCAAATAACTAGGGTAAAGAAGAAGAAAGAGATAAAATAAAAATAACAATAACATAGAATCTCACAATCGCAACGGAACAAAATATAATATATAATAACAGATTGTGACGCCCCACCTCTATACCCACGCTAGACAAGAACGCTACGGTGTAATGCTGTCGACTAGCACGGAGAATAAGGCTAGTGAGGAGCGACCATCCATGTAATTTCTTTGTGCGAGCACCGATATGTCAGATAGTATAGCATGCATTTCATTTAAGGAGGAAATCCGACATACCGATACAAACCCAAAGCTATCACACGGTGGCTATATAAATTCTTTGGAAACAAACATAGAATTAAACATAACACAAATTAGTCACAGACATCCATATCACAAAGGCGGAAAAAGATATGAATATATATATATATATATAACACATGAAAGTGTACATCAGAGTAGTGGTCTGAAAGATCCACGATAATACAAAAGAATAGCAACATGTGCTATACAAAAGAATAAGTATACATCATAGAGTCTATATCTCAAATGTATACATCCAAAAACTACTAATCTAAGTAGTTAGCCAAAAGTCAAAGTAATCCCAAAAGAGAAGTCAAGCAGAAGCACCTGTAACATCTCGGTCTGACCCGAGTATTATTTCATAAGAAAATAATAAACGGATCAGTCTAGCTATAAATATCAGATGACATGATATAGAATAAAAGATATGGCATAAACGTGTAATAACCATAATGGCATACTACTATAAGTATGTAATTGAAAATCAACATGAGATTAATCAATATCACAAGAATCTTCTCAAAGATAAAATAGGATATCATACCCTAAACTTGTATTCATAACAAGTCAATGACCCACAAATTCACCAATGCATAAAAATTGATAAAACTTATCAATTGAAATCACAAAAATTGGTGAAGCACAAAATTCCAGAAATCATCACAAGAAATCCAGAAATCATAAGAAGGGGAGGCCTATCACAAAACGGGAGTATGAAAACTCACCAACACGTGTATCACAAAACGAGACGCTATCTCATGGTAGCTAACCATTAATATTTGAGCCGAAGCTCCACAAGAATGGTCCGAAGACCGTGGGGCGCTACCCCACATATGTGATGTAGAAACATCACACAAACGGGGTTTAGTCTCCCTCGTAGACAAAGATACATCGCACAATTGCTAGTCTAAATCACAAAAATGATCGTTATGATCATCAAGAAGTGTCAACCACACCAAGCTAGTAAATATATGAGTTTAGCTTCATGTCCCATAACCACTTGCTTAACTTAAATATTTACGAACAAACTGTAGATCTTCACTAGAAAATTGTCACAAAAGGTTCAGTCGAACAAGTCCAAGAATTAACCGACGAAGTAAACGCAAGCGTTTCATACCACCTGTTTTGCTAAGCCGTTTAATTAGATTTCTCATCCGAGTGAGGTAAAGGCTTGTATATACTAATAGATTGGAAAAGGGTTTGAGAAAAAGAGTTTTGTAATAAAATAGAGATGAAATCACTTTGATAAAAGAGTTTTGATATTTACTATTAGTATTGAAACCTTTATATTTTTAAAGTGACAAACCATATAACGATTGTTGAAACGAATCAAATCACAAAAATTCACATTCGAAGACGTGAGTAAAGTCCAAAGAAATCAACTCCAAAACCATCAAAGTAGGAATGCCCGAGAGAACGAACATGGCCGAGGTAAAGTGATGCGCGACCTAACATAGCCGAGCTAAAGAATGCAAGCAGGTCGAGCGACTTAAGTTGATGGCTGAGCATGCGACCTAACGAGGCCGACCTAAGTTTCAAGCGACCTAAGGAGTTAAAGCAGGTCGAAACGTTGCGACCTAAAGTAATGAGCGACCTAGTGGTTAACGAGTTAGGTAGAAAACAGGTCGAGCGACCTAAAGGGAATGGCGCGACCTAATGACGCGACCTAGCGAGGTGAGCGACCTAGAGGCCAGCGACCTAAAACGTAACAGGCCGAGCGACTTAAGGGTGAACGACCCAAGTAGTTAACGACTTAAGCCTTCACGAGATGTAGCGTCCTATCACGTGGCGCGACCTAGTGGTTGCTTGTGCCACGCGACCTAAAGTGGAACGAGTTGACAGAGGCGAGCTATCAGGGCCGAACAACCTAAATGGTACACAGACCGAGCGACCTAAGTGATCGGACTGGCCGAGCGACCTAGCGACCTATGAACTGGTGAATGACCTAATGGCCGAACGACCTAAAGTCTAACGACCTAAGGGGAAACGACCTATATGCCGTATGCGACTTTCCCACACTAGAGCGACCTAAAGTGGAACGAGCTGTTTTGGAGGCGTGACTTTCCCGAGGCCGAACGACCTAAGCCCAGTATTGCAAAAACACACGAAAATTTGGGATTTTCACCAATTCAATCCAAACCAAATGCAAATGTTTATGGTAAAGTGATAAGAACTCATTCCCAACAATCCAAGATAGTTATAGACAAGTATGTGAGATAAAAATCTCACTTTTTCACGGAAATTGATGGAGATGAAGTTTGAAAGCAAAGCAAGAACAACAACAAGCTTGAATCTATGTCTTCTCTTTGAAATTGGAGTTGAATGATGGATTTGCAAGAGAACTTGAGCTTGGAGTTTTAATTTCCCATTCCCTCCTCCATTTTTGATGAAGCTTGAAGTGTTTGAAGAATTGATGAAGAGGAGAGGGGGTTGGGACTGAGTTAACAAGTGGTTCAGCCCAAACCAAAGCCCTAGGCGAAAAAGTGACGAAAATTTCACTATCTCCAAACATATCGAAGTTTATACTTAAAAGATTGCAAACGACGTTTTGAACTCAATGGAAATGGTCTCGAGTCCTAATTTGTCCATATGCAAAAAGTAGCTTTTCGGACAAAAATCCAACTAACGATAAAATATTTAAATAAAATATTTAAATATAAAATTGACAAATATGCGGGTTGTTACAGACTCCCCTTATTAAAGAAATTGCGTCCTCGCAATATATAAGATGGAAATAAAAAGTAACAACCATAAAAGCATATTAACACAAAAGAAATTTGAAATAAGAAGTTCACCTCAAAGAGCATGAGAAAGTAAGTCCGGATGTGTTCGCTTGATGAATTCTCTAGATTCCCAAGCACAATCCTTAGGATTTGGGGACCATTGAACTTTAACAAGCGGAACATCTTTATTTCGAAGCCATTTGACCTCCGAAGCAATAATTCGAATAGGATGCTGCTCATAAGTTAAATTAGGTGAAACTTCAATCTCTTCCACAACACCAGGTTCAAGAATAGAATCGGAATCCCGAAGGCACTTCCGTAATTGAGAAACGTGAAATACGTCATGCATGGCAGAAAACTGAGCCGGTAATGAAAGGCGATAAGCCATGGAACCAATACGTTCGATGATAGGAAATGGCCCAATCTATCGAGGCGCTAACTTTCCCGATCGACTGAAACGTACTACACCCTTCATAGGTGAAACACGAATAAATACAAGATCTCCCACAGAAAATTCTAATTTCCTTCTTCGATTATCGGCATAGGATTTTTGTCTACTCTGAGCTTCTTTCATCCTATGACGAATATGTTCAATCTTTTTTGTGGAATCACGAATAAAATCTGGACCTAAAACCAGCTTCTCACCGCCTCAAGCCAATAAGAAGGAGATCGGCATGGCCTTCCATAGAGTGCCTCAAAAGGTGCCATACCAATACTAGATTGGAAGCTATTATTATAGGAAAATTCAACAAGAGAAATATGATCTTCCCAACTTCCACCGAAATTGAGCACACAAGAACGAAGAAGATCTTCGAGAGTTTGATTCACACGCTCAGTTTGTCCATCGGACTGGGGGTGATAAGCGGTGCTAAAGTTAAGCTTCGTTCCCAAAGCTTTTTGAAGACTCTTCCAAAATCCACTAGTAAATAATGGATCACGATCACTAATTATAGAAGTAGGAACTCCATGCAATCTAACAATTTCTTTGATAAAGCGTTTGGCCAAAAGAGGAACGGTTCGGTTAGACCGAACGGGAATAAAATGGGCGGATTTGGTAAGTCTATCAACGATCACCCATAAGCTATCATAACCCGAACGAGAACGGGGAAGGAAATCAATAAAATCCATGGAAATTTGATCCCACTTCCAAATTGGAATTTCCAATGGTTGCAATAACCCACCGGGCCTTTGATGTTCGGCCTTGACAAGTTGGCAAGTCATGCAACACTTAACAAAGTTAGCAATTTCGGATTTCATTCCCTCCCAATAATAAAGTTGCTTCATATCCGCGTACATTTTACTACTACCGAGATGAATGGTAAATTTAGAACGATGAGAATTTTCTAGAATATCTTTACGAAGATCACTAATGTCTGGCACTATAAGTCTACCAAATTTTCGAATGCCGCCACGAGAATCAATATCAAAGTCTTTCAAACCTTCAATATCGGTTTTACCCTTAAAATTTTGGCCAAGAAGAGCCAATACGGGATCTAGCCTTTGAGCTTCAAGGATGCGGTCTAAAAGAGAAGGACGAGCCTCAAGGCTACATAAAAAAAGAGATGAACATAAATCAGATACACGATCTCTAATCTCACAAGTGGATAAAACCTCGAGATCATGCCATTCAGATATCATCATGGAAACAACCGCTTGTTGCTTATGACTAAGAGCATCAGCAACTCGATTTCCCTTTCCGAGAGTATAAAGGATATCAAGATCATAAGAGGCAAGGAATTCAAGCCAATGCTGTTGATGTAAATTAAGTTCCTTTTGAGAGAATAAATATTTCAAAGACTTATGATCGGTATAGAGAATAAATTTTTCTCCCAAAAGATAATGTCGCCAAATTCGAAGGGCGAAAACAATAGCCGCGAGTTCTAAATCATGTGTGGCATGTCTAGTCTCAGCCGGCTTCAATTGCCTAGAAGCATAAGCAATAACACGTTCTTTTTGCATAAGAACGGCACCCAAAACAACGCGACTAGCATCGGTATAAACAACAAAATCTTGATTCCTCTCGGGAATAACAAGAATAGGAGCATCAGAAAGGAGTTCTTTTAATTTCTGAAAAGAAGTTTCACATTTGTCCGACCAGATGTATTTAACACCTTTCTTTGTTAAGCCAGTAAGAGGTATGGAAATTTTAGAAATGTCTTTTATGAAACGGCGGTAATAACCTGCCAATCCAAGAAAGCTACGGATTTTAGTCACGCTCTCCGGTCTCTTCTAATTTTGAATCGCTTCGATCTTTGAAGGATCCACTGATATTCCGGATTCAGAAATAACATGACCGAGAAACTTCACACTAGATTGCCAAAAGTGGCATTTAGAGAATTTTGCTTTTAGTTGATTGCTCCTAAGAGTTTCCAATACAATCCGAAGATGCTTTTCATGTTCCTCTTCGGTTTTAGAATACACAAGAATATCATCAATAAAGATGAGAACAAACCGATCGAGGAAATCTTTGAAAACTCGATTCATAAGGTCAACGGAATAAGCCGGAGCATTCGTTAAACCAAATGGCATAACTAGCCATTCATAAGATCCATAACGAGTATGGAACAAAGTCAAAGGAATACTATCCTCTGCAATACGAAGCTGATGAAAACCGGTAGCCAAGTTCAATTGTGAAATTGATCGAATAGATCATCAATCTGAGGTAAAGGATATTTATTCTTAATAGTAAGATCATTAAGCTTGCGGTAGTCGACGCAAAGCCTAAGTGTACCATCGGATTTCTTCACGAAAATTGCTGAAGATCCCCAAGGCGAGGAACTAGAGCAAATAAATTGCTTCGTCTCCAATTCGGATAATTGTTTGCGCATCTCTTCATTCTCCTTATTGGACATACGATAAGGAGGACGAGTAATAGGTTGAGCTTCAGGTGTAAGATTAATTCTGAACTCAATTGCTCGCTTAGGTGGTAATCCTAAAACGGGCTCGAATATGTCGGAAAATTCACGAACGACGTGAATACTAGAAATGACATCTTCCTCATCATCATTATCATCATCACGAGGATTTAAAGAATATAAAGATGCAGCCAAAGTGGAATCCGAATCCTTAAGAATAATAGAAATCTGCTTAACAGATAGTGGATGTCGGAGATAAATAGTCTGCTCAGGACATAGGATATGAGCTTCATAATGGTTAAGCCAATCCATACCCAAAATCATTCCAAAGCCTAAATAACGCATGACATGCAAATCGGCTAGGAAAGGAAAATCACACAAAATAATCTCCACATCTTTACAAAGCAAACTAAGAGTTGCGGATCCACCAACCGGATTCGCAATTCTTAAAGAAGTCATTAAAGCAACAACACTTAAAGAAAAAGTATCGACAAGTTCCTTTGATATAAAAGAATGGGATGCACCCGTATCAAAGAGAACTCTAATAGGTTGATCACGAAATATAATAATGCCATCAAGGATAGAATGAAACATACCTTGACCGCGAGATGTGTTGCCAGGGGCTTGAGCCACATTAAGCTTTCCCTTCTTCTTGCCTTGAAGTCTGGGGCATAAGTGTATATAATGATCCGGGCTCTTACAATAGCGACAAGAATGGGGCTTTGAACACTTGTTTGCAAAATGGTCCGTAGAACCACAGTTATAGCATTGCTCGCTACTAGGGGTAGAAGTCTTTGCTGCCGGAGGTGCAGGTTTCCCCTTTTTGTTGGGATAAGGACCCTTGAATTTGTTTGGCCTCTTCTTGTTGTTGAAGTTTGGTTTGGAACCCACCACTTCAACATCACTTTCCCTATCCGCCTCTTCAAGACGAAGAGCGATATCAATGAGTTGGTCAAAGGAAACTTCTAATTTGAGAAGTAATGGCTTCTTGAGATTTTTGTTTAAGCCATAAACGAACCTTTGGTTCTTCTTCAATGGGGTGTTGATGTATTCAACCCCATATTTAGACAGTGATTCGAAGGATGCGACATAATCTGTCACAGAGGATTCACCTTGAACAAGGTCTATGAAACGACAAGCCAATGTCACCTTCTCAGCTTCTGGTACAAATTTCAATTCGAAGCGTTCCCAGAATTGCTCCCAGGTGAGGTCCGCTTCATTGATTTCAGGAATAAGAAGTTCGTACAAGTCCAACGCTCTTTCTTGGAGCATACTGGAGGCCACCTGAACTCGGTGAAGATCAATAAGGTTCATGCAAGAAAAGATTCGATCGCATGTTCTTAGCCAAGCCTGGACTTCAATAATAGTTTCAGAACCTCTGAATGGCTTACCACCCAAGTTGGTATAATCACTGCACAAGCGTGCAAATCCAGACTTAGGGTGAGTAGGTTCCTGATTAGGACCAGCTGCCTGAGCATTCTTTACTAAATCAAGAAGCTGCTGAGCAGTCATGAAAACTCCATCCTGGGGAGTAACAGTAGATGGTCCGGCTCTGGGACGGCCTGGTTTAGACATTCTCTTCTTTAAGAAAGAGAGAAGAAGAAAAGTTATTCTCCAAATAAATATCAAGCAAATCTTGATAGATAGAACAAGGATACATAAAAGGAACTAGGATGAATCAGTACGAAGACTCGAATTAAATCCTAAGGCACGACTCCTAAGTTGGACTTAGGACGATGATCCTTGTTAAGTTATTCTACATTGTTCTGAAGTTTGGCACTGATACCAAGCTGTGACGCCCCACCTCTATACCCACGCTAGACAAGAACGCTACGGTGTAATGCTGTCGACTAGCACGGAGAATAAGGCTGTTGAGGAGCGACCATCCATGTAATTTCTTTGTGCGAGCACCGATATGTCAGATAGTATAGCATGCATTTCATTTAAGGAGGAAATCCGACATACCGATACAAACTCAAAGCTATCACACGGTGGCTATATAAAATCTTCGGAAACAAACATAGAATTAAACATAACACAAATCAGTCACAGACATCCATATCACAAAGGCGGAAAAAGATATGAATATATATATATATATAACACATGAAAGTGTACATCAGAGTAGTGGTCTGAAAGATCCACGATAATACAAAAGAATAGCAACATGTGCTATACAAAAGAATAAGTATACATCATAGAGTCTATATCTCAAAAGTATACATCCAAAAACTACTAATCTAAGTAGTTAGCCAAAAGTCAAATTAATCCCAGAAGAGAAGTCAAGTAGAAGCACCTGTAACATCTCGGTCTCACCCGAGTATTATTTCATAAGAAAATAATAAACGGATCAGTCTAGCTAAAAATATCAGATGACATGATATAGAATAAAAGATATGGCATAAACGTGTAATAACCATAATGGCATACTACTATAAGTATGTAATTGAAAATCAACATGAGATTAATCAATATCACAAGAATCTTCTCAAAGATAAAATAGGGTATCATACCCTAAACTTGTATTCATAACAAGTCAATGACACACAAATTCACCAATGCACATAAATTGATAAAACTTATCAATTGAAATCCCAAAAATTGGTGAAGTACAAAATTCCAGAAATCATCAAAAGAAATCCAGAAATCACAAGAAGGGGGAGGCCTATCACAAAACGGGAGTATGAAAACTCACCAACACGTGTATCACAAAACGAGATGCTATCTCATGGTAGCTAATCATTAATATTTGAGCCGAAGCTCCACAAGAATGGCCCGAAGACCGTGGGGCGCTACCCCACATATGTGATGTAGAAACATCACACAAACGGGGTTTAGTCTCCCTCGTAGACAAAGAGACATCGCACAATTGCTAGTCTAAATCACAAAAATGATCGTCATGATCATCAAGAAGTGTCAACCACATCAAGCTAGTAAATATATGAGTTTAGCTTCATGTCCCATAACCACTTGCTTAACTTAAATATTTACGAACAAACTGTAGATCTTCACTAGAAAATTGTCATAAAAGGTTCAGTCGAACAAGTCCAAGAATTAACCGACGAAGTAAATGCAAGCGTTTCATACCACCTGTTTTGCTAAGCCGTTTAATTAGATTTCTCATCCGAGTGAGGTAAAGGCTTGTATATACTAATAGATTGGAAAAGGGTTTGAGAAAAAGAGTTTTGTAATAAAATAGAGATGAAATCACTTTGATAAAAGAGTTTTGATATTTACTATTAGTATTGAAACCTTTATATTTTTAAAGTGACAAACCACAAAACGATTGTTGAAACGAATCAAATCACAAAAATTCACATTCGAAGACGTGAGTAAAGTCCAAAGAAATCAACTCCAAAACCATCAAAGTAGGAATGCCCGAGAGAACGAACATGGCCGAGCTAAAGTGATGCGCGACCTAACATAGCCGAGCTAAAGTGATGCGCGACCTAACATAGCCGAGCTAAAGAATGCAAGCAGGTCGAGCGACTTAAGTTGATGGCTGAGCATGCGACCTAACGAGGCCGACCTAAGTTGCAAGCGACCTAAGGAGTTAAAGCAGGTCGAAACGTTGCGACCTAAAGTAATGAGCGACCTAGTGGTTAACGAGTTAGGTAGAAAACAGGTCGAGCGACCTAAAGGGAATGGCGTGACCTAATGACGCGACCTAGCGAGGTGAGCGACCTAGAGGCCAGCGACCTAAAACATAACAGGCCGAGCGACTTAAGGGTGAACGACCCAAGTAGTTAACGACTTAAGCCTTCACGAGATGTAGCGTCCTATCACGTGGCGCGACCTAATGGTTGCTTGTGCCACGCGACCTAAAGTGGAACGAGTTGACAGGGGCGAGCTATCAGGGCCGAACGACCTAAATGGTACACAGACCGAGCGACCTAAGTGATCGGACTGGCCGAGCGACCTAGCGACCTATGAACTGGTGAACGACCTAATGGCCGAACGACCTAAAGTCTAACGACCTAAGGGGAAACGACCTATATGCCGTATGCGACTTTCCCATGCCAGAGCGACCTAAAGTGGAACGAGCTGTTTTGCAGGCGTGACTTTCCCGAGGCCGAACGACCTAAGCCCAGTATTGCAAAAACACACGAAAATTTGGGATTTTCACCAATTCAATCCAAACCAAATGCAAATGTTCATGCTAAAGTGATAGGAACTCATTCCCAACAATCCAAGATAGTTATAGACAAGTATGTGAGATAAAAATCTCACTTTTTCACGAAAATTGATGGAGATGAAGTTTGAAAGCAAAGCAAGAACAACAACAAGCTTGAATCTATGTCTTCTCTTTGAAATTAGAGTTGAATGATGGATTTGCAAGAGAACTTGAGCATGGAGTTTTAATTTCCCATTCCCTCCTCCATTTTTGATGAAGCTTGAAGTGTTTGAAGAAGTGATGAAGAGGAGAGGGGGTTGGGACTGAGTTAACAAGTGGTTCAGCCTAAACCAAAGCCCTAGGCGAAAAAGTGACGAAAATTTCACTATCTCCAAACATATCGAAGTTTATACTTAAAAGATTGCAAACGACGTTTTGAACTCAATGGAAATGGTCTCGAGTCCTAATTTGTCCGTATGCAAAAAGTAGCTTTTCGGACAAAAATCCGACTAACGATAAAATATTTAAATATAAAATTGACAAATATGCGGGTTGTTACACAGATTTTTATACAAAAGGATCTGTAATAGTTTATATACTTACAATCATCAGAGTACAACAATTCAATACATCAAAATGGATAGTTATAATAACTCGTCCTCACACAGCGGAAATATAACCAAGTACGAAGATACGTCTCTATCATCCAGCTCGTCCCCTGAGCTCTATAGCATTCTAACCTGAATCTGCAATACTCGGTCTGAGCTGAGCATTATAATAAAATAACACCCGAGTCAGTCTGGAATACCAACGTGAGAAAATACACTGAATTTGAATTATTAACTTTTCAAAATCCTTTGAAAACAAAGGTATCTCGTAAGACCACATCACACATAAACACGTCGGGTTTTTACCTTACGATAACCAATTTTTTTTTATCAAACTCGTCTGGTATTATAATATGTCTAATCAAAGTAAATAGAAAATAGCTGAAACGCTTGCATCTCACGTTCCAGCATAGTTGAGCACAATCAAAGCCGTACGGCGCTTATTGGAGAATGGATTCCATACAATGACTGACCCACTGGGGTACCGCCCATCATAGTACACCTCTAGAACAATGTACCGAGGACCTCGCTGGGATCCCCTGCTACGCAAAACCGGCCTACCCCTAACCTGGATAGACCGAATATGTTATCACCCCGGGTGTTCCCACCCTTATAATCGAGCGCTCCTTCTTTCATGCACAACCATATCCATAATATATAGGTTTTCGAGGATATCTAGAAAAGTGATAACATACCCTAATTGGGTGCGACCCACTTAGCCTTTCTGCATCTCCCCTGTTTTAGTCATTCGCGGTTGATGAGGCTTAAGGCTAAGCGTTACCTTTCAAGAAGCAATTCTACTTAGAATGCTCATCGTCCTCCAATGACGATGTTCTGATAGCATTCGTCCATACAAGTTGACTTGGGTCTGGACAAACCGAATCACCGTCTTCATCATCTCTACGGTATTCATTCGTTATGTTCAAACTGGATCGAAGTGGTTTTTGGATAATTAAATCCGATCCCGGTCTCTTCGAAACGATTAATGAAATTGGCCAATATCGATAGTCGGTCATTTAACTATCAATAAAACATCCATAAGTAAACACTAGGCCTTATTTTATAATTCCTCAAACATTTATTTCAAAATATCTTTACTAAGATATATGTTCATATCCTTTCCCATATTCCAATATTTGAAAACAATTCCAAATACTTAAATCCATAACAGGATATTTTCAAACCATCTCGACACTTAGAAATATTCCCAAATTTCCTTTTTTTATACTTAGGAAAATATTATAAGTCTTATTTTCCAAAATCCCTTAATATTAACGCTCATAGAATTATTCCGTAACTTATTCCAAAGTCTCCGGAGTCACTAATAAATTTCCTCTCGTCTAAATCATATCTTTTTTTAAGCCCCTTTCTCGAATCTCGAGAGAATTAATAAAATAAAATTTTCAATCACTTTAAAACTCTATATATATATAAAATAAGTATTTAAAAGAATAATAATTTATTTTTAAAAACATGTTCAAGTAATTTTTTTAAGACAGCGAAACACATTTATAGTCTTCAATAATTCATTTTTAGATAAACAAATCAATTTTCACAGCTGATTAGAATTTACTAAAATAGATAGTTAATATTTGAAAATCTACTTACCGAAGTATTTCAATCCTATCTAGTTTAAAATTTCATAGTTTTAAATAATAAAATTTTCTTTTTAAAAACAAACTTACTTCTTAGAATTAAAAATATATTTTTAAAACCTCAATAACTAATTCAATTTATAAATTCCCCTCGAATCTCATCACATCACTTCCATTCCGATCTCCTTAACCATTTTCTCTTTTCAAAAATAGTATTCACTATTTTTCTCACCCTATTTCGAGTTTCTAATATAAATACACTCTAAGAATTTTATATTCCCAATATACCACTGATATAGCTTAACTTATATATAAACATCGTTTATAAATTTTTATACTCCTTTTGAGTTTTACTTGTTTATAAAAACAACCTTATTTATAAAATCCCATTTATAAATCCATTTCTTTATAAATCCCATTTATAACTTCCAATCTATTTTTAATATCGACTTCAACTCCTTTTTATATTTCCAGGATATCATTTATAAATTTTTTTATATAATTTATTTTTAAAATCTCCATTTTTCACAATAGTTAAGTATAACCAAAAATCAAATGTATTTTTTTCCTAACTCAATTTCTTTAAAATAACCCCAATTCCATTATAAGTATTTTTATCTCAAAATTCCCTTTAATTCCTTAATTTAAAAATATATATTTATGGTATTTTAAAATATCAGAAATTCAAGCCAGTGCTACAATAACATCCAAAAATTCCAATCACTACAATAATCTATAGTAGATTATTCTATACAATCCATATATCACAATATATGTAATTGAATTCAACAATTTGAGGAATCTAGTTGGATCCCACCAACCTATTTCCCTGCATCCACAGATGTTAATACAACATAAAAATACCAATCCCACTTCGAGGGGGATATCGCGGTATATAGGGTCATCCGCTATTATGCGGGGCACATAGAGTCTCATCCGCTATAATGTGTGGGAATATCACTCCAACTACTAATATATATACAACTACATATATAATATATCATTCAATAGATAATAATTAATAAATTCAACCAATCATCCAAAATTAATTTTAATCATTTTAAATTAATAGCAGTAATCCAAATGAGTGAGATTTACTCACCTTTATCTTCGAATTTGATGATCGATCCAATTTTAATTCTAGCCTGTATATTTCTCATCTACAAACACAAACTCGTCTTTTTTTCATGATTTTTGTACCTCGTAATAACATTATACAATTTTATAAGCATCCTTTTTAATTAAATAAATTATTTAAATTAATTGAAATTGTTAATAGCAAATTACCCTCTCCATCGAGATGCCACATGACTACGGCCTCTACGCGAATGACGTCTCCCTCAACAATCAGAATGCAGCCGCTTCTCCTTCAATTACCGCCAGCCAACTCCAGGTCACTCACCTTCAACCTTCCCAACACCACCCTCCACTACCTGACCACCATCACGCCCAGAAACAACATGCCTCTCCGCCCAAACTCACACAAACACAAGCACATCAGAACCCCTACAATAACCGCCATTGTCCTTCTCGAGAGCCAAGCAACAACGTCGCCTCCACCCTTGAATGCAAGCTCCTACATCACTTCACATGTCATCGCCTTCGACCTTCCCCAGGTCGTTGCTTGATTGATGCGCCTCCCCAACATTTGCCGCCCACGAGAACCTCCCTCAAAACCTCCAGCATCGCGTCGCCGATCCCCTTTCCTCGATTTCCCATCGCCGCACGCCTTTCCTTCTTCGCCATTTCGATCGCTCTCCCACCTTTTCTTCTCTTTGCGGCTAAAATTAGAGCGACTTTTTTTATGTGAACGAAATTTGATTTCCATGATTTTTTTTCATTTCCTTTTCGTGAGTTTTACTGAAGAGAGGAAGGCTCACGATTCTAAAAGGAAGAAGGCGGCCTGATGTACAGGGGAAGTCACATATATAGACTAGGCGGCTTCGATTTGACTTTGATTTAATTTCATACTTATCCATTCAAATATCTCGTATTATATACATGGAAACTTCAAACTCCTATTTAGGCATGCCACCTAACGTTCCTAATATTGTACTACTATTCTGAACCCAATGGAACAAGTCTCGAGCCCCAATTCGATTGTATGTAGAAGACAGCTTTTTAAATCGACAATTTAAATCAAATTCAATTAAATTATTCTAGGCGTTTTCAGATCGTATGACCAAACGGTAAATCCAAACGCTACGAAATTTGAAATTCGATAATAATACTCTATTACGGATCCAATGGAATTGGTTTCGTCGAAATCCGAGACTGTGTCTTGGATTGCTATTTTAACGCGTCGATTAAATCGACGATTTTCAAAAATTTACGAAATCGCTTGAAATTCCAGTTTTAAAATCTTACTAACTAAATTAAAATTCCAAATTCCAATATTTAAACCATTTAAATATTCAAAATCAAACGACGAAAAATCCGGGTCGTTACACTAGGTGAGGGGTGGAACAGATCGAAGGGAAAGCCAGGATGCTCTAAATGAAAAGATTATATTTTTTTTTTTTCAAAACAAAACAATTGAGCAAGGTTTTTCAGTAATATAAAAGATGTTCTAGCCAAACTCTGTATTTAAGTTATGAGAAGAGAAATTTGAACTATCCGCGTAAATTTAAAAGAAGTGATTTTCCACCGTTATTCTATAAATAGTACGAGTTGAATATGGAAATTAGTCGGTGATAAAATTAGTCTAATCTTTTACTCAATATAACTGGTTTTGGGTTTACAGTAAACGATGTCTTAAATAACATTGTTTTTGACCCAGTTAAGACATATTTTCGAAAGTAGAAATTTTATTTGAAAGTAAAGGACAAGAAGATTTCCAAAGATAAAGGATTTTGATTTATCGGTAGAAAGTAAAAGATGAAAAGAGGCTTAACAAATCCTGTATACACATATTTATCGATAATTGGATTTCGAAGAAAGCGGGGTCGGATCGGGGAAATTCCTATCTGAAAACCATTTCGAACCAAATTACATTTCGAAGTAAAACATGTTGAAGATAAGATTTATTGAAGACGAAGATATTCATGATGTAAGGCACTTGCCACTAGTCCTTCGAGGTGAAATTTACCATATCATATATTTATGGTGGTAGTAGTGCTCCGTTACGAAATCTTCGATATGCAAGGACTAATCGCTACTGACCCTAGGGGTGATTCCTAAAACAGGATACGGTAGGAGAGTGCCTTCGGTTTCGTTCAGTCCCAGAATGAACTTATATGGACGAATGTCTAACGTTGCATTTTAAAATCACATTAATTAATCTCTATGAACATATCATCTACTTGGTGGCGGGGAAGGCAACTTCTCTTACCTTAACACCCTTTCCTGAGACGTACGAGCTCAGAAGTTATAGGTTTGTAGAAATCAATTGTGTGATTATGGAATGGCAATGTGGCATTCACAAGAGGAAAGATGATGTGCTATGTGAAAGGTAATCGTGACCTCAATCCTCACACCCAAAAATGACCGAAATAGGGTAGATGCGACAAGGCTATGTGGTTCGCAACCATTAGGATATGATCATCCATTTCTAGATATATTTCTACCCGCTATGACGTTCGGGTTTAAATTAATGTGGTGTATGCTAGAGCGTGCTCGGATAGGTCCGTAACGATCGGGGTGATGACATATTTAATACTATTTAGGAAGAGGTGGGCCAGTCTTGTGTTGATAGAGGACCATCAGTTGGGCCTCGGTACATTCCTCCAGAGCCGGAAGGTAGTCCCTTCACCTGGTCATTTGTATGGAAATCCATTATCGAATATGTGCCTGCCATTTTGTTTGTAGAACCCACTTTGTGGCTAGTATGCTGGAATTTAATCAATGAAACAATTTCGGCTAAGATTAATAAGTTACTTGCAAATGTTTTCAAAGGATGTCGTTAGAAATAATATCAAATGTTTTGATAAAAATGTTTTGGTTATTAATAGGTAAAACCCGTCCGTGTTTATGTGCGGCGTGGTCTTATGAGATACTATTTCTTTTCAAAAGGTTTTTGTCACAAATCTCTGATTTGTGACACTATTATTTATGAATTGAGTTTCTCACGCTGGTTTGCCAGACCGATCTGGGTATTTTTATACTCAGGTCAGATCCGAGTAGTTTCAGGATTAGCTGAAGACGTTTGGACTTTCTAGATGAGAGCTGGAGATCTTCATCACGTATGAACGTATTGTATTTCCGCTGCATTTGTTTGATGTTTTTCAGCAATTGTAAGGACATGCATTATAACTGTCCAAGCTGAATTTAGGTTAGACTCTGATATATGTATTTTTTAAATTTTCCACGGTAAAGATTATTGTCCAATAATATATGTCATTCCATTCGAGTGAGATTCTGTTCTGTCTTTATTTTCTTTCTTACTTTTAATGATCCATTTTTCGTTCAATTTGGGTTGGACATGCGCGGTCTATTGTCAACTCAAAGGGTAAGGAAATGTGGGTTGTTACAAACACTATTGTTATAGTAAATGATTTTCGAAAGGAAATGTTTTATATAGCATATGGAATTATATATATAGATAGATAATTAATCAAATCCCTATACTAATGTTTTTGGGTTGTCGTAACGATGTTTTACGCAACATTCGTTTTGACCCAATAAATGATGTTTCGACCTTCCATTATGAAATACACGAATTGGTTCTTATGATCGTACTAAAGGCTTGGTGGTGTAGGAGCATTTCTTCCTATACTTAACACCCATCTGGAGGCATACGAACTCTGGAGTTGTACAGTCATAGAAATCTATTTGGCATGTCTCCAAATGGCAGTATTATTAAATATACTTATACCGTTGATGTAAGTATATGGAAATGTTTTCCAATATAGAAAGATTGAAATGGTTTTGAGGATATATCCTTTTTAAAGATAATTTGAAGTAAATATTTGGAAATTGATTTAATTAGTAAAAGAGTAATTAAATGGCCTAGTGATTGCTTATGTGCTAGATATTGTTTGTTTCTTTGATAGTTAAATAACCGACTATCAAAATTTGGCTATTTTTGGTTCCTTGACTTGATGTGGGAACTGATTAGTCGTGCACTTAGCACGAAGCCGACTGAGTAGGCTTGATTGTCGTTTGGATTAAGAATGTTGATTCGAGTAGTGCGGAGTGTCTATGGTACTCCAATCTGCCGGGCTTCCTTCTTGGCCAAAAGATAGCAAGTTAAGAGTTTGAAACGTGATAAGTCTACGAGACTTGGTTTCCGTATGATGTTAAGGAGCCCATTTATCGTTGTTGGTCCGGAGAGGTCGGTGTCAGATTTATCCGAGAACCACTTCGGACTAATGTATGCGTTCGATAGTGCATGTTTATGATGATGATTTTGAAGACCGAAGATCTTCAGAATGTAGGGATTGCTGTCACAAGTCCCAGGGGTTTACCCCATATTATATTTACATGGTAGTGATGTCTGCATTCTGAAATCTTCGTTGTATTAAAGACCAAAGATCTTTATAGCGAAAGGACTGCTTGTTGACATTCTCTGGGTCGCTCCCAATATAGAGATATTTAATAACAGTGGTCCCTTCGTTCTAAAAAACTTTGGGTTGCAAAGACTACTCGCTACTAATGGTAGTAGGAGTGTGCCTTCGGTTTCGTTCAGTCTCAGAACGAACTTGTATGGACGAATGTCTGACATTGCATTTTTGAGGTCACAACGTTGACTTTTACAAACGTACATTTGTTTGGTGGCAGAGAAGACAACTTCTCTTAGCTTAATACCCTTCTCTGATACATACAAGCTCTGAGGTTGTATGTTCACGAAAGTCAATAGTGATCGAAGAAATGGTAGTGTGGCATTCAAAGTGGAACCGTTATGATCGAAGCGTGAGTTTGTGGTGCGTAGCCTCACGAGCCTCACATCCTGGGAATAGTATGGGTTACTATGTGGTCAGGTGCACACATTTCGGGTTATGTTTATGGAGGCGACTAGTGAAATCTGGGCCTTATGGGCAGAGATAGCGATGTCTGAGCCTTGGACATATAGTCGTTGAGTATCCTGTTCCATCGAGGGTGGAAAGTATAGCGGCGTATGAGTTTGGACGAGTAGCCGTTGGATACTGTTATTGTTCCACTGATTGATCTTTCCATTAGTTCCTTATCATTTTGAAAATCCATTCTCCACTACGTGCCTGTCATTTTGTTTGAAAAGCCTAACATATTCTTGAATTTAATTATGGTAATAATTTCTGCTATTTGAACTATTATTGGTATACTAGACACTAGTATAATATAATATGATTTGATATGAAATGTTTGTTTATTGTAAGGTAAAAACCCATCTGTTTTTATGTGCGGCGTGGTCTTACGAGATACTTTTTTGATAAAGAAAAGTTTATAACTTTAAAATAAATTTGAGATGTGTTTTCTCATGCTGGTGTACCAGACTGATCTGGACGTCCTTCCCTTTCTATGCTTGGATCAAAGCAAGCATATTTACGGATTCAGATTTGGATGCTTTAGAGCTTCAGCGGACGAGCTGGAGATCTTCAGGTTATATTCCATGTATATGTTTATTTTCCGCTACATTGTTGTTTAAATTATCAGCATTTGTGAGGACAAGATATTATAACGGTGCAAGTTGATGATTGTGATTTGATTGTTGTACTCTAATAGATGTATGTATATTAAAGATTACAGTTTCTCTTTGTGAAGCTCATTGATTTATATTATATGTTGTTCCACTACGATTGTGAGATTCTGTGTTTGTTTTAGTTTCTTTCTCTTTTCTTCTTCTTCTTCTTTTCTATTTCTCTTCTTCTTCTCTTCACTTCTTCTCTCTTCTTTCTTTCTTTCCCGTGATGATCGGTTTTTTGGCACTTGAATTTCCGGCACGTGAATACCGAGGATGTATTAGTGTCGATTTTCGAGGGTCAAAAACCCCTATCATTACAGTAGCGTGGATTCATACTAGTTTACTTGTAACGACCCAGAACTTTGAACAATTTAAAATGAAAATATTTAATTGATTTTAAATATTTGAATGACGGTTTGACTTGAATTTCAAATTATCAGAATAAATTGGCGATTAAAATATAAAATTTAATCTATTGAATGTTGAAAAAAAATTTAAATCTTCAATTTTAAGCTGATTAAAAATATTTCAAAAGCTTTTAAAATTCATAATGATAATACTGAAGATAATAGAAGCTTCAGAATTTAATTTGGAGATACTTTGTTCAGTTTTGAAATTTTATCGCTTGAATCGATATTTAAAAATAGCCGTCCGAGGCACAGTCTCGGAATTCGACGAAACCAGTTCCATTGGATCCGTAATATTGTATTATTATCGGATTTTAAATGTTGTAATTTTCAGAGCTATTGTGTGATCGTACGAAATAAAAACGCATGGAAAATAATTAATTGTTTTAATTAAATATCATATTTTTTTTCACCAGTCAAATTTCAATCTCCATCAGCCAACCTACATTTCTCAAGCAGACCTAGTAATGTACGCAAAGCCGACTTCTTCAGTTTTATATTCGTATGTGTGACGACCGCCCATGACCCCCGCACTGAACCTAGAGATAGTGCGCTGTAAAGTGTGCTAGGCAGCCATGGACGATTGCCAAGGTAAATTAAAATAGCAGAATCTATCGTATTACTCACAGCGCATGGATAAAAATACAATAGAGAATATATATAGTGAAGCTTCACAGAATAGAATCTCATCAATAAAACTTCATAATAGTTGAATACAACATCTGAATAGTCAATACATCAAGCCTCACTACATATCACTCAGAGAATTATACAAAGCAGCGGAACATCCAGTACATATAGTAAGAAAATAATATGCAAGCCTCCAACTCGTCTTCGTCATCAGCATCGTCGGAAACTAAGAACAGCACCTATCACCTGCTACCTAGTCTGTCCGTCCCAAAATGGACGAATAACCCAAGGCAATAAGAGTTAAAACATAAAGCCTTGAGTCAGACAACAGTCTTAGTGAGCGGTAAATTAACTAACAACATACCAAAAGAGCATAAAGGAAAAAGGAATAGGAATCCAACCCTCCCACTCCACCTCTTTCTACAGTGATAGCCCCCAAACACACACTAAGCAGAAGTAATCATAGCAAAGCAAGCATTTAAAGTAAAGCAATTATCACTCGAGTCAAGGGCGATGTTTTCCAAGTACAAGCCCCCAAGGCCTAAACCAAGATCAGATAAGCACCCAGAAAATACCGCTCTTGAGACCGAATGACGATACAACCAAACATCCATGACTCTGGCTATCACTGTTATCTTTGCTTCGATACCACCGTTAATTGAATGACCGACACATTCTTTCAGCCGTCCGTCAAGGGCTAATGGAAACCCCGGTTCTAGACATAACTCCGCACGTCATCGCAGCCCGTGCCTAGGACTATCGAATCTGCCCAGAGTACTCGACTACCAATCAGTAGTCTTTTGGGACTATTGAATCTGCCCAGCGTACTCTTGCTTTGAGCATGCTAGAACCTTCAACAACGATGAAATCTCAGCCTTCTAGTCATCCTCCTCGACGACTATTTCCATACTTGCTCAAGCGCCTCTCGAGCAAACCATTATCCTCAAACCCGAACCATTTCACCGAGTTATCAACATGCTTGGAATGATCCCGTCTGGATTAAACCAAGGCTATCTCATATCATGCCTCGCTTCATCTCATCATAGCAAAGCCTCATCTCAACATCATCATCATCAACCTATCCATATGAGCTTCATCATCCGCCACATATGCCACGAGCAGCTTTTCCAATTCAAGAGCCTTTCACTTAGCTTTTGAATCATCTACGACCATCTTGTCTAAATCAAATCATCAATCAACTAATTCATAACAATCAATCAAGTCAATCATTAATCCAAGTAATCAAACATTCAAATATGATCTAATAAACAATTATAACAATAATGGCAATCTTGTAAATAAAGAGTCTAAATCTAACAAGCATGAATTATGAACAATATCTCTATAACTTGATGTATGAACTTGCATAGGTTAACATGTAGTAAAATGGGTGTCAAATCATCATGAACAATGGATCTATACTTAAGTTTAAGAAAATGCATGGAAATCACTACTTTAACACAAAATCAAGCCAACGATCCAATATACTCCTTTGGATCCGTGTGAGAGATAATCACCACTCACGAAATCACCTAAACACCACAAAAGCAACACACTTCAGATCTGGACAGCGAAGAATCTAACTCGATCTATCAAAACTCCGCTTCAAACGATGAAATCTCTCTTCGATGGATGAAGATCTTCAATCTAAGCTCTTGGATCTTCGATTCGATCTTCAATTTGGATGGAAGGAATCACAAGACTAAAGTGGAGAACAGAAGTGAAGAAGTGTAGAACTCGAGCTCTCAAAATGGCAGGACTTCGTCGCTTCAAAATCCGGATCCCAAAAAGTAAGGAATAACCCGTGTATTTATAGGCTGGAAACCCCTTAAGTCGTCCGCCCCCTTAGGTCGTCCACGACCTATCGAGACCCCACGACCTACGACCTAATGACCTAAGCCTATGCGCATCCACGACCTAACGAAACCCCACGACCTACGACCTAACGCATGCGCGCGACCTAACAGCTTAGCCTTTACGTGACCTAACATAAGTCGTCTACGACCTAACGACTTATCATAAGTCGTGACCTAACTGAGATGCCGACCTAACACACATGCGACCTAACGACTTAACAACAGTCGCGACCTAACACACACGCGACCTAACTGTACTCACGGCCTAGCGACCTAACTATACTCAACAATCCACCTTAGGTCGCTTACGACCTAACTTCAACACAAGGTCTCACGACCTAAGTATAACGACTTAAGCCTTATCTCGTCCACGACCTAACTTCCTTAGGTCATTAACTCACTCAACCCCTAGGTCGCTAAACTCCTTAGCCGCTCCATTCCTTAGGTCGTCTACTCCTTAGGTCGTCTACTACTTAGGTCGCCTATTTCCTTAGGTCGTCAACTGCTACCACTTTCTTCCTTAGGTCGCTCGACCGACCTAAACTATCACACGACCTAACTATCACACGACCTAACTGCTTAGGTCGTTCCAATCCTTAAGTCGCTCCACTTCACTAAGTCGCTCAACTGACCCAGACTTCTACACGACCTAGGCTACTTCACGACCTAAGCTCTGAACGACTTAACTACTACAATAACGACCCAATGACAATAATTTTACAATCTTTCGATCCGTAAAAATACGGGTCGTTACATTCTCTCCCCCTTAGGATTTTCGCCCTCGAAATTCCAAATAAACAAGAGCAATCAAAAACTATTCTGCATGCCTACCATCCATAGCAATCAACAAACCATGCATCCAATTCTAGCCTAGCATGCAGAATTCTAAGACTAGAACAAGTTACAATGTCGTCAGATGACACGACACCTTATGGCCATACCTCGAAGAGTTCAGGATGAGCTGCCTTCATCCTCTCTTCCACCTCCCATGTACAGTCGATATCATCATCACTCCATTGTATCTTGAGCAACCTAACTACCTTCCTCCTAAGCTGTTTTGTGTCAGTTTCCACAACACGAAGCGGCTTACGAGGTCTCTTATCGACTGGATCAACCTTAAAATCTTCACAGCTATCAGCAGAAACAACTGTATTCGAGTCGTGCACATACTTCCGTAGATACGATACATGAAAAACATTGTGCACACCCGCAATCTTTTCTGGTAACTCCAATCTGTAGGCGAGCTTTCCAATTCGCTCGATGATCGGGAATGGTCCAACAAATCTCGGAGTCAATTTTCCTTTCTTCCCGAATCGAATAACATTCTTCAGTGGAGAACTCTTCACAAAAACCATATCACCTACGTCGAATTCCAAATCCTTACGACGCTTATCGGCATAACTTTTCTGATGGTCTTGGGCTGCCTTCATTCGTTGCCGAATGATCTCTATGAAATCCGAAGTCTGCCGAATCATTTCTGGCCCAAGTATCAGCTTTTCTCCTGTTTCTAACCAACATGTCGGAGAGTTACACGGTCTTCCATACAATGCTTCATATGGTGCCATACCAATGCTGGACTGGTAACTGTTATTATACGAAAATTCTACCAAATGAAGGTGATCTTCCCATGATCCTCCGAAGTCTAAAACACAAGCTCTGAGGAGATCTTCCAAAACTCGGTTGACTCTCTCGGTCTGACCATCTGTTTGGGGATGATAAGCTGTACTTAAACAAAACTCGGTTCCCAAAACTTCCTGGAAGCTCTTCCAAAATCCACTAGTGAACAATGGATCTCGATCGCTCACTATACTTTTCGGAATACCATGGAATCGGACTATCCACTTAACATACAACTCGGCCAACTTTGATGCAGTCCTAGTCGATCGAACAAGAATGAATCTTGTACTCTTAGTCAGACGATCTACGATGACCCAAATCCCTTCATTTCCCGTTCTTGTTCTAGGTAGCCCATCAATAAAATCCATCAATATTTGCTCCCACTTCCATGTAGGAACTTCTAATGGCTGAAGCAATCCACTTGGCATTTTCTGTTCGGCTTTTACCAACTGGCAGTTCATACACTTGGAAATAAAATTTCCAACATCCTTCTTCATACCTTCCCAGTAATAGGTTCTCTTCATATCCCGATACATATTATTTCCACCTGGATGAATTGTCAACTTCGAGTGATGACTTTCCTTCAGAACTTCATTTCTCAATTCATCTATATCGGGAACAACTAGTCGTCCTTGCTTCCGAAGCCAACCCTCTCGATCGACCTCGAATGCTTTATCCTTTTCTGGGTCCAATCCAGATTCCAAATCACAGATAATCTTGACAAGCTTATCGTCTCGTTTTTGGCTCTCGCCAATTCTTTCCACAAGAGTCGGTCTTATCGATAAGTTTGCCAACATCTCAGGTTCCAATTCACATCTGGGCCTGAAGTCAAATCCAGCTAAATACTCAAGATTCTTCCATTCCAAAAACATGGCTCCCAATCCTGCATGTCTTCGACTTAACGCATCTTCCACTGCGTTACCCTTTCCCGGAGTATAGGCTATACCAAAATCATATGATGCCAAAAACTCTAGCCATCGTTGCTGCTGAAGATTCAAATCCTTTTGGGAGAAAAGATACTTCAACGACTTATGATCTGTAAACAACTCGAATCGAACTCCCAATAGATAATGTCTCCACATCTTCAGAGCTAAAACAATCGCCGCTAACTCCAAATCATGAGTCGGGTAATTCCTTTCATGCGGCTTCAGTTGTCGACTTGCATACGCAACAACTTTACCTTTCTGCATCAGCACTGCTCCAAGTCCAGTACCACATGCGTCGGTGTAAACCACCATCTCATCATTTCCACTTGGAATAGTCAAAACAGGAGCACTTGTCAGTCGCTCTTTCAGGATTCCGAAAGCTTGCTCACACTTAGCATCCCATCTGAATACTTGGTTCTTTTTCATCAATCCTGTCAATGGTGCAGCCACCTTGGAAAAGTCTTTGATAAATCAACGATAGTATCCTGCTAATCAAAGAAAACTTCTCACATCAGATGCATTCTTAGGTCTAACCCAATCCTGGATTACTGCCACCTTAGCGGAATCAACCGCTATTCCATTTCCAGAAATAATATGGCCTAAGAACCTCACTTCACTCTTCCAGAAGTGACACTTTGAAAACTTAGCCTTCAGTTGATGTTTCCGTAAGATTTCCAAAACAATCTGCAAGTGCGTCTTGTGTTCTTCTTCAATTCTGGAATAAATCAAAATATCATCCACGAACACTAGCACGAACTTGTTCTACTGATCTCTGAACACTCTATTCATAAGATCCACAAAATATGCTGGCGCATTAGTCAATCCAAACGGCATAACCAGCCACTCAAAGAAACCGAATGGTGTCCTAAAAGCAGTCTTTGGCACACTATCCTTAGCCACTCTTAACTGGTGAAATCCCGTTGCCAAATCCATCTGAGAAAACACCTTAGCCTCGTGAAGCTGATCAAACAAGTCATATATTCTCGGCAATGGATACTTGTTCTTCTTAGTCACTTTATTCAGCTCACGATAATCCACACACAACCTCAATGATCCATCTGCTTTGGTTGCAAACACAACTGGTGCACCCCATTCGGACACACTACGCCGAATGAATCCTTTCTGTAAAAGATCATCAATCTGCACCTTCAACTCATGCTGTTCCCTAGGCACCATCCGCCTAAGAGGCATCACAACAGGTCTGGCTCCTTCAAATAGATCTATACGAAACTCGATCTCTCTATGCGGCGGTAACCCTTTGACCTTATCAAAGACATCCTCAAATCCATTAGCGATTGGCACAGATGACAGTCCATCCCGTGGAACAACCAGCGAATACATGAAGCTCATGAAGACGCCTTCTTCATGCTTACATCGTATCACAATCTTTCGCCCCTCCACATTCTCGACTGTCACCTCCAATCTTTCACAATCAACCTTTACCGCATACTTCCTAAGCCAGTCCATCCCCAAAATAATTCTGAACCCCGCAAAGTTCAGAACAAAACAATCACAAACAAAAGAGCAATCATGACTCGATACAATCAGACCACGGCATATCATACACAAACAAGACGAACCCCCAACTGGATTAGTCACAACCAATGGCCTATCAACAATATCCGGTTCTAAACCCAACCGGCCTACAAGTTCATTACAAACAAACGAATGCGACGCCCCAGTATCAAATAACACTCTAACTGGAACACCACATATGGAAAGAGTACCTTGAACTACCACACTCTTTCCTTTCTCTTCAACGGTAGGAGCTTTTGAAGATGACGGAACAGCTCCCAAAGCATAAGCTTGCACAATCTGCTTGTCCTTCCGCGGTTCTGGACAATTCCTCTTGACATGCCCCGGCTTGTCACAGTTGTGACACTTCACTGGCACCTTCGGATTCTTGCAATCTCTGGAGAAATGGCCCTTCTGCTGACAGTTGTAGCAGGTCACTTCGCCCTTTGGCTTCTTCTGGCCATCCTTACCCTTTTGCTGCTGCTGCTTCCTTTTCTTGTTTCCACCTTGCTGTGGTTTAGACTCTTCCTTAGTCACAGCAACAATAGATCCCTCTTTAGGAAACAGATTCTCATGCCTGAGAGCTTTCTCCACAAGCTTCTCAAATGAATCGTCCAAATGATCCACCAACTGCCTCCCAAGATAACTGTCCAAGCCTGTTACAAACTTCTCATTCTTCTGGTATGAAGATTCAATATACGACCGGGCATACTTGGACAAAGCTTCAAACTCAAAAACATACTCAAGAACTGGTCTTCCATTTTGCTTGAGCTCCACAAACTTCTTGAACAGAACAGACTTCTGAGCTGTAGAAATGAACTTAGCTTCGAATCTGACTTGGAATTGCTCCCAAGTAATTTCTTCCTCCGGAGTATCAATGGTGATAAAATTCCACCAATCAGAAGCTCTCCCTTGAAGCTGTCTTGATGCTAGCTTCCTCTTAATCGCATCCTCAATTCCCAAATCACCAAAGATCCTTCTACAAGCATCTATCCACCTCTGGACTTCAATGGTTGATTCTGTTCCCAAGAAAACCTTTCCTCCAAGAGCAGTATAGTCTTTACACAGCTTAGCAAAATCCACCGGTTTTGGAGTTTGAACTTGAACTCCAACATCAACTGCTGACCCCGGAACTGGCATCCTTCTCATAATCGAGGTCATCATAGCTTCGAACATAGCTGCATAATCAGCAGCCCCCTTAGTAGCACGGCCTTCCCTAGCAGCTGGTCTCCCTCTTCGACTCATTCTTAATATCTATAAAAGAAATAATAAGCACACCTTGAGAAACAACTGCATAAAGGACTCAAACTCTTCTAAGCTACTATATTATATATAGTAATCATCCATCAAAATACAATTACGTCTCTCATACGTAGTTATGTCAGCGAGTGTTGGGTAAAATCGATTAACCAAAGCTCTGATACCAAATGTGACGACCGCCCATGACTCCCGCACTGAACCTAGAGATAGTGCGCTGTAAAGTGTGCCAGGTAGCCATGGACGATTGCCAAGGTAAATTAAAACAGCAGAATCTATCGTATTACTCACAGCGCATGGATAAAAATACAATAGAGAATATATATAGTGAAGCTTCGCAAAATAGAATCTCATCAATAAAACTTCATAATAGTTGAATACAACATCTGAATAGTCAATACATCAAGCCTCACTACATATCACTCAGAGAATTATACAAAGCAGCAGAACATCCAGTACATATAGTAAGAAAATAACATGCAAGCCTCCAGCTCATCTTCGTCATCAGCATCGTCGGAAACTAAGAACTGCACCTGTCACTTGCTACCTAGTCTGCCCGACCCAAAATGGACGAACAGCCCAAGGCAATAAGAGTTAAAACATAAAGCCTTGAGTCAGACAACAGTCTTAGTGAGCGGTAAATTAACTAACAACATACCAAAAGAGCATAAAGGAAAAAGGAATAGGAATCCAACCCTCCCACTCCACCTCTTTCTACAGTGATAGCCCCCAGACACACACTAAGCAGAAGTAATCATAGCAAAGCAAGCATTTAAAGTAAAGCAATTATCACTCGAGTCAAGGGCGATGTTTTCCAAGTACAAGCCCCCAAGGCCTAAACCAAGATCAGATAAGCACCCAGAAAATACCGCTCTTGAGACCGAATGACGATACAACCAAACATCCATGACTCTGGCTATCACTGTTATCTTTGCTTCGATACCACCGTTAATTGAATGACCGGCACATTCTTTCAGCCGTCCGTCAAGGGCTAATGGAAACCCCGGTTCTAGACATAACTCCATACGTCGTCGCAACCCGTGCCTAGGACTATCGAATCTGCCCAGAGTACTCGACTACCAATCAGTAGTCTTTTGGGACTATCGAATCTGCCCAGCGTACTCTTGCTTTGAGCATGCTAGAACCTTCAACAACGATGAAATCTCAGCCTTCTAGTCATCCTCCTTGACGACTATTTCCATACTAGCTCAAGCGCCTCTCGAGCAAACCATTATCCTCAAACCCGAACCATTTCACCGAGTTATCAACATGCTTGGAATGATCCTGTCTGGATTAAACCAAGGCTATCTCATATCATGCCTCGCTTCATCTCATCATAGCAAAGCCTCATCTCAACATCATCATCATCAACCTATCCATATGAGCTTCATCATCCCATCCGCCACATATGCCACGAGCAGCTTTTCCAATTCAAGAACCTTTCACTTAGCTTTTGAATCATCTTCGACCATCTTGTCTAAATCAAATCATCAATCAACTAATTCATAACAATCAATCAAGTCAATCATTAATCCAAGTAATCAAACATTCAAATATGATCTAATAAACAATTATAACAATAATGGCAATCTTGTAAATAAAGAGTCTAAATCTAACAAGCATGAATTATGAACAATATCTCTATAACTTGATGTATGAACTTGCATAGGTTAACATGTAGTAAAATGGGTGTCAAATCATCATGAACAATGGATCTATACTTAAGTTTAAGAAAATGCATGGAAATCACTACTTTAACACAAAATCAAGCCAACGATCCGATATACCCCTTTGGATCCGTGTGAGAGATAATAACCACTCACCAAATCACCTAAACACCTCAAAAGCAACACACTTCAGATCTGGACAGCGAAGAATCTAACTCGATCTATCAAAACTCCACTTCAAACGATGAAATCTCTCTTCGATGGATGAAGATCTTCAATCTAAGCTCTTGGATCTTCGATTCGATCTTCAATTTGGATGGAAGGAATCACAAGATTAAAGTGGAGAAAAGAAGTGAAGAAGTGTAGAACTCGAGCTCTCAAAATGGCAGGACTTCGTCGCTTCAAAATCCGGATCCCAAAAAGTGAGGCATAACCCGTGTATTTATAGGCTGGAAACCCCTTAAGTCGTCCGCCCCTTAGGTCGTCCACGACCTATCGAGACCCCACGACCTACGACCTAACGACCTAAGCCTATGCGCATCCACGACCTAATGAAACCCCACGACCTACGACCTAACGCATGCGCGTGACCTAACAGCTTAGCCTTTACGCGACCTAACATAAGTCGTCTACGACCTAACGACTTATCATAAGTCGCGACCTAACTGAGATGCCGACCTAACACACATGCAACCTAACGACTTAACAATAGTTGCGACCTAACACACACGCGACCTAACTGTACTCACGGCCTAGCGACCTAACTATACTCAGCAATCCACCTTAGGTCGCTTACGACCTAACTTCAATACAAGGTTTCACGACCTAACTATAACGACTTAAGCCTTATCTCGTCCACGACCTAACTTCCTTAGGTCGTTAACTCACTCAACCCCTAGGTCGCTAAACCCCTTAGCCGCTCCATTCCTTAGGTCGTCTTCTCCTTAGGTCGTCTACTACTTAGGTCGCCTATTTCCTTAGGTCGTCAACTACTACCACTTCCTTCCTTAGGTCGCTCGACCGACCTAAACTATCACACGACCTAACTATCACACGACCTAACTGCTTAGGTCGTTCCAATCCTTAAGTCGCTCCACTTCACTAAGTCGCTCAACTGACCCAGACTTCTACACGACCTAGGCTACTTCACGACCTAAGCTCTGAACGACTTAACTACTACACTAACGACCTAATGACAACAGTTTTACAATCTTTCGATCCGTAAAAATACGGGTCGTTACAATATGCTTTTCTCATCTTCAAAGAAAAATGAAACAATGGCGACATCTCGTTCTCCCTCTTCCCTTTCGATTTCAAATCAACAGTTCAAATCAAAATAAAAAATTGGCCGCTCTATTCTTCAAAACAAAAGAATCGAAGTCGAGTTTCCTTTCCTCACTTGAAATCAATTCAGTTTGTCCCCCTTTCAATTTCAAGTAACAAAAAAAAACAAAGTCTTTCATTCAAAGAAATTAATGGCCGCTCCCTCAAACTCGCAAATCATCGCGACTTTCAATTGAACGATTGAAGCTCAGTGCCAGGATTGCGAGCGACGTTCAAAGGCTCGAAAGTCGTACATTTTGGGGGTCGCGACGTTGTATCGGTCGCGATGGCTGTAGAGTTGTTCGACGGAAGTGGAGCAATGAACCTCGTATGATTTAGGGTTCACGAAGTGGTTCTTCGAGTCAGTCGTGATGTTCTCGACCTTGTTTTTGAGGATTATCGAATGTCGGATCTGGAGCGCGTGCGATTTGGATAGGGCAGTGTTTTGGTCGTTTGTTCAATTTAGAGCAGTAACGTCTCGAGTGGGTGGTGACTCTGACAGTCGCGATGGCGATCTCGAGCAGGGGGAGGCAGTAAGGTATTCTCGAATTTTTATTAAACCTAATTTTTAATATATATATATATATCAGTGAAGAAAATGCGGTATTTTAATTTATATAAATATAATCATACTGGAATTTTTTTTAAACAGTGAATGAAATCTTATTTTATTTTTACAGTAAAGGAATTTTGTTTATTAAGCAGTTTTGAAAATTCAAGTTAATCTAAATTTAATTCAAATACGTATATAAAGAAGATTGTTTTATTAAATAGAAACTTCAAATAGTTGCAAACTGAAAATATAAATACAGAAGCAGAAAGAAGAAAATTTAGTTTTAAAATTAAAGTGTAGTTAAATAAAATTTTTAAAACTAGAAAATTGGTTAATTTAAAACTATCAAAACAGGAAATTTATTATTCGACCTATTCGAATATTAATAAATTGTGTAAATGTTTGTACAAGGTATAAATCAAGGAAATCAAGTCAAGATGGAAAATGGATTGCAAAATAAAAAGCTATGGTGAGATTTTTCTCACTCAAATGAAATTGGATTTTACAGTTATTGATTGATGATTGACTGTTTGGATTTGTGATATTAGATATAGTAGGATATATCTATATATATAGCAATATATACATATTGGCATATGTATATATTGGATTGATTGATTTCCCACACTTTATAGCGGATGAGACCCTATTGCACCGTTAGTAAGCGGATGATATTTATAAATCCTATATACCGCGATATTCCACCTTGAAGTGGAATTGGTATTGTGCTAACATCTATGGATGCAGGGAAACAGGTTGGTGGGATCCAACTGGATTCCTCACTAGTATTTATTTATTTACAGATATTGATGTATTCTGTTATCATATGTTGATATATGATGTTTGTTGTCGTGATTGACAAATTTGTGGGTTGCATCATCGGATTCAATTTTGAAATTTAAAAATGACGATGTTGACTTTAAAAGAGATTTTTAAAGTGATCTTTGAAATATATGTTTTATTAAATTTTTGAAGTGATTTATTTTAAATAAATAAACGTTTAATTTTTTTTTAAATTATAAGGATTGTGATTTTTGGTGAAATATAACCAAAGTGTCATTTTTGAAATAAAAGTTGATTTATTTACAAAATGGTTTAAGTTGGGATTTTTGAATATTGTAAACGGTCTATATAAAAGATTTATAAAGTTGATATCTATGAAATTAAAAGTATTGGAATTATAAAATGAGTTTTTATAAGTGTTAAAAATGAAATATTTATGGAATTCGTAAGTGAATGAAATTTATAGATTTATAAATCGTGGAGTTACAAAATGAATAGATTTTGTAAAACAAAAGATTTATAAGTAATAATCTTATAAATGGGATTTTGGCATTTAATTGAGATAAGAATGGAATTGGTTAATAAGGAGATTTATAGGTTGAAGTTTTTATAAATAGGAATGGAATTTATAAACATTGTTTGTAAATTCGAAATCAATTGAATTTGATGAATAAAACGTAGAAGTTATTAAAGGAGATATATTCGTGATTTTGGACAACAAATTATCCTTTAAGTTGAATGTTGTAATAATAAGAGTTTGGTTGGGAATTTTATCCACGATTTTGGACAGTGGATAATTCTTGAAATAAAATGTGTAGTAAAGATTGAAATTTGGTTAGTGAAGTATATTCACGATTTTGGACAGTGAATATATTTTTAAGTAAAATGGATATGGTTTTGGGAAAGTGATATTTGAAATGAAGTTAATTATTTTAAAAGATGTTTTAAAATGTATTAAATATCGAAATCATAGATTTCAACATTCATTGTTAAAATAGACGTTTTCGAGGAAGAAGGAAATGGTGGACTATAACACTATTGTTATAGTAAATGATTTCCGAAGGGAAATGTTTTTATATAGTATTGGGATTTATATATCTATCTTAATTCTGAATCCCTATACTAGTGATTTTGAGTCGTCGTAACGATGTTTTACGTAACATTCGTTTTGACTCAAATAATGTGTTTAAGAAAATGATTTCCTTAAAGAATGAAATATATACTTAGTTTTGATTTAAGTATATCGAATATTTTCAAATGTTGAAAATAAATAGATTTGTGAACTACTTATTATTAAATAAGTATGAAAATGCTTTTCCAATATGAAATGAAACGTTTTAGAGAATTTATCTTCTTTGTAAAGATAAATTGAAAAGTGAATATTTGAAATTTGTTTTCAAACGGTTAAGTGTGGAAATTATATATCTAGTAAAGATATTTTGGAAAATAAATAATTTGGAAAATTATTTGGAATCTGATGATGTTGCACATCTTTATTGATAGTTAAATAACTGACTATCAATAATTACCTTGAATGGGTATTTGTTGTGAATTGGATGAATTTGAATGCCACGCTTATTTTTGAATAAGCGCTCACTATTCGGGTTAGCCGGGAAAGGACCATGGGGTCGTATAACCCATTCCGAATATGTGATACGTTGTTATGAATTGCATTTGATGACCGGTGTTGAAGATCGGATATTTTTGAAAACGGAAGGATTACCGTCGAGTTACTCTACATTGGCTGATCTCCGATTTAGAGGTTTTATCACCCTTAGTGACGGGAAGTCCGGACGTGATTAGAAAATTATCCGGATTTGCAAGGGCTTCATGAGAAGTGCCTTCGGTTCTGTTCGATCCCGGAACAGACTTGTATGGTTGTGTGTCTGACGTTACAAATTGAGATATAAAGCTGATTTCTTTTAAATACATTTCTGTTGGTGGCGGAGAATTTATTCTCTTAGCTTAACACCCTTCTCTGAGACGTACGAGCTCAGAGGTTATGTAGTTGAAATTTATCAGCAATATACTCCCAATTTGGTAACGTGGCATGCTGAGTGTTGCTGTGAAATGATCGTTGTTTGATCATTTGTGATAGGATCATTTGTTTGATCATTTATCTTTGTGATCAATTCTTTGATCATTTGTTTGACTCGAAGCATGGCTTTGTGACAAAGCGTAGCTTTGTGGACGAGACTTCGTCGGACTTCACACCCCGGAATGGTCAAAACAGGAAAGATGCGGCAAGGTTATTAGGGGGTAGCGCCCCTTTAGTGTATGTCATTCCTTCTGGATAGAGGTGGTATCATGGTATGGAGCCCAGATACTTAACCTATGTGGTTGCTGCATTATTATTCTTATGTGGTTGTTGGAAATCAAGGATCCTCAGATATAGATCGGTTACGATCGGGGGATGACATATTCGTGTCAGTAATTACCCAGTTAGGGGTAACCCGGCCTTGTGTTGGCAGAGATCTAACCGTAATGTTAGGTTATTTCTCGGGACGTCATTCCAGAGGCGTTTCCATGTGGCAATGGGAAGTTCCTTGGCCTGACCATTTGTTGGAAATCCAAAGAAACAATACGAGCCTTGTACGGTTTTAGTTGTAGAACCTGCCATTTAATATGGTAGCTATAGTAGGCATACTATAATGATACCTATGCTGGCTAAGATTTATATTGTACTTTTGAAATGTTTTCTACACTATGCACTAATAATAATATCAAAAAGGATTTGATTTTGCATAGTAAGCATCTTTGACTATCATAAGAAGAAATCTCCTCCAATTCTGCGTTTGCATTGTGTGTGTGGCGGGAGGTCTTATGGTAGTTTCATTTTCCAAAAGCATTGCGAATATAATTTATTTTCTTTATGAAAAATAACTGTTTTACGATCTCACACCAGTCACCATGACTGACTCGGAGTTTATTGTTTCCCTTCTAAACTCTGGGTGCCCACCAATTTTCCACACGGGCAGCCTAGAGTTATGTTATCAGGATATTCTGGAGCTTTGGAAGCAAGCTGGATGGCGAAACGTATCACCTATATTTTGTATTATTCCACTGTGTATTCTGTATGAGGACAAGTTTATATAACTGTCCATTGTTGTATATTGACTCTGATTGATGTATGTATAAAATGATATAGTCCTTTGGTTTAAAGATTATTCATTTATCTATTATATATTGTTCCGCTGCGAATGTGAGATTCTGATATTGTTTCTGTTTCTAATGTTGTTCTGTTGTTCTTCTTCTCTTTTTCTTCTATCTTTTCTTCTACCTCTTCTTTTAAACCCAAAGAATTCGGTTTTCCGGCATTCGTTTAATCGGCAGTTGATACAGTGGACGTATCGATGTCGATTTTCGGAAGTCGAAGAATCGGGTCCTTACAACATGGTATCAGAGCATATGGTTAAGCGACAACCCTGCTCTGTTGGATGTTACTCATTAGAGATAGAGTCAGCAGTACTCTAGAATGAGTTGAGTGTAATAATAGATACGAGTGCGTATTTGTTAGTGAATATAAAATTGTTTTGTATTGCGTTGACTTATCGGTTGATTGTTTATGAATTCTGGTCGGTGCAGTCTAGCTAACTGAAATCGATAGGGATTTCTAAACTCTAAACAAGATAAACCGACACAGTATTGTTTTAAAAATAGGGTAAATGAAATAATTTTACCCAAAACTATTTTTTTGTATAGAAAAGAAATGATTTTCTATGAATTATTATGATATATGGATGTATGGTTGTTAGGGAGTGATGATGTTAATTATCATCATTGATATATATATATATATATATGTGAAAATTATATATGAAATTGAAATCAAAAACAAAGAACCAAGAAATAAAATCCATATACAAATAGGATTTGTGAATATAAATTGTAAATGAATTTATAAATGAAAATGGAATTCAAGAGAAGTATTTGGAAATGTTTTGAAAAGAATTTGAAAATTTTGGAGATTTGGAAAGTTTAAATCCTTTTTGGAGTTAAAAATGAATTTCAAAGGTTTGAAAAGTGTTTCGAAGGAATGAAAAGCTCTAAACTCTTTTCGGTCGCTAGAAAATAATTCCGATGATGATCGCGACATCACCGGTGTTCATTTTCGGGTTTCCAAAAGAGGAATTGCTGCCAAATTGTTTTAAATGGAAGTTGTTTGGAAAATTTGGGTTTTGTTTTGGAAATTCAAAGGATAATTTGAATTGTTTTCAAAATGATTTTTTGAATGTTGGTAAGACTCTGGAATACCATATAAAAATATTTATGGAATATTTGATAACTTATACAATTCGAATTTTGATAGAATAAATTTAACTTAAAGGATGGAGTTAAATTAATGTAAGTACAAGTGAATCAATTTAATGAAAGTAAATTGAATGTTGGAAATTTCATTTCGAATTTGTAAAGTAAAGTATTGAAATAAAATTAGTAACTGAAACTAATTGAAGAAATGACAAATTAATATGATTTGAAATGAATTAAATTCATATAGAATTGGAAATCCAGTTTAATATAAGTGGTTATAAACCAAAATAGTGAATCGAAAATAAATTCTGGGAATGAACAAAAGAATAAAACTGGAATTGAAATTGAATGTTGAAAACAAATTTGAATAAAGTGAATTGGAATTTGTAATGAATTAGTAATTGGAACCAATTTAAAATAATCAGTTGTGAATGAAAGATAATTGATAAAAATTCAATATTCAGAAATTAAACTAAATCCAAATAGAGTGGAAATTGTGAATTGAATTCAAATGAAAATTGAAATGCAAAATTAAATGAAAACGGATATATAGCTTCAATAGTGAAATAAAAGATGTATAAGAAGTATATATTGAAAATTTTGTAATAAAATGTGCAAAATGGTTTGAATATTGTAACTGGATATTATGGCTATTAGGATATACAGGTGTGTAATGGAAATTGGATTTGATTTCAAAGATAAATTTGAATTGCTCGACAAAAAGGTATGTATTTTAAATTTCAATATGAGATTTGCTGATTTCTTGTCTAGCCGCTTGGCCTTTTCTTTTCTTTTTGAAATCTGAGAGTCCGTAGGGATGTTTTGTAGTCGTGCCGTGTTAGCCGCGCAAAGGAGACGCTGGCGAAATTTTTTGAAAATTTCGAGTGTTAGAAAATTTTGAGAAAATTTTGAAAATTTAAAATTTAAATTTAAATTTGAATTTGAATTGAGAAGTAAAACAATGTTGTTTTGAAACTTATAATTGAAGTTGGAAAGTTAGTATGAATGATAACGAATCTTTAGTAGAAAGATCTGTTTTGAAAATTTGATAAAACTATTGGGTTTTGGTAAAATAGTAGACGAGTTAAGGACCATTTTTCTAACTTGTAATTTCGGAACGAAATTCTTTTAAGGAGGGAAGATTGTAACGACCCAGAATTTTGAACAATTTAAAATGAAAATATTTAATTGACTTTAAATATTTGAATGACGGTTTAACTTGAATTTCTAATTATCAGAATAAATTGGCGATTAAAATATAAAATTTAATCTATTGAATGTTGAACAAAAATTTAAATCTTCAATTTTAAGCTGATTAAAAATATTTCAAAAGCTTTTAAAATTCATAATGATAATACTGAAGATAATAGAAGCTTTAGAATTTAATTTGGAGATACTTTGTTCAGTTTTGAAATTTTATCGCTTGAATCGATATTTAAAAATAGCCGTCCGAGGCACAGTCTCGGAATTCGACGAAACCAGTTCCATTGGATCCGTAATATTGTATTATTATCGGATTTTAAATGTTGTAATTTTCAGAGCTATTGTGTGATCGTACGAAATAAAAACGCATGGAAAATAATTAATCGTTTTAATTAAATATCATATTTTTTTTCACCAGTCAAATTTCAATCTCCATCAGCCAACCTACATTTCTCAAGCAGACCTAGTAATGTACGCGTAGCCGACTTCTTCAGTTTTATATTCGTATGCTTTTCTCATCTTCAAAGAAAAACGAAACAATGGCGACATCTCATTCTCCTTCTTCCCTTTCGATTTCAAATCGACAATTCAAATCAAAATAAAAACCTGGCTGCTCTATTCTTCAAAACAAAAGAATTGAAGTCGAGTTTCCTTTCCTCACTTGAAATCAATTCAGTTTGTCCCCCTTTCAATTTCAAGTAATGAAAAAAAAATCGAAGTCTTTCGTTCAAAGAAATAAATGGCCGCTCCCTCAAACTCGCAAATCATTGCGACTTTCAATTGAACGATCGAAGCTCAGTGCCAGGATTGCAAGCGACGTTCAAGGGCTCGGAAGTCGTACATTTTGGGGGTCGCGACGTTGTATCGGTCGCGATGGCTGTAGAGTTGTTCGACGGAAGTGGAGCAGTGAACCTCGTATGATTTAGGGTTCATGAAGTGGTTCTTCGAGTCAGTCGTGATGTTCTCGACCTCGTTCTTGAGGATTATCGAATGTCGGATCTGGAGCGCGTGCGATTTGGATAGGGCAGTGTTTTGGTCGTTTGTTCTTTTTAGAGCAGTAACGTCTTGAGTGGGTGGTGACTCTGACAGTCGCGATGGCGATCTCGAGCAGGGGGAGGCAGTAAGGTATTCTCGAATTTTTATTAAACCTAATTTTTAATATATATATATCAGTGAAGAAAATGCGGTATTTTAATTTATATAAATATATTCATACTGGAATTTTTTTTAAACAGTGAACAAAATCTTATTTTGTTTTTACAGTAAAGGAATTTTGTTTATTAAGCAGTTTTGAAAATTCAAGTTAATCTAAATTTAATTCAAATACGTATATAAAGAAGATTGTTTTATTAAATAGAAACTTCAAATAGTTGCAAACTGGAAATATAAATACAGAAGCAGAAAGAAGAAAATTTAGTTTTAAAATTAAAGTGTAGTTAAATAAAATTTTTAAAACTAGAAAATTGGTTAATTTAAAACTATCAAAACAGGAAATTTATTATTCGACCTATTCGAATATTAATAAATTGTGTAAATGTTTATACAAGGTATAAATCAAGGAAATCAAGTCAAGATGGAAAATGGATTGCAAAATAAAAAGCTAAGGTGAGATTTTTCTCACTCAAATGAAATTGGATTTTACAGTTATTGATTGATGATTGACTGTTTGGATTTGTGATATTAGATATAATAGGATATATCTATATATATATATATATATAGCAATATATACATATTGGCATATGTATATATTGGATTGATTGATTTCCCGCACTGTATAGCGGATGAGACCCTATTGCGCCGTTAGTAAGCGGATGATATTTATAAATCCTATATACCGCGATATTCCACCTTGAAGTGGAATTGGTATTGTGCTAACATCTGTGGATGCAGGGAAACAGGTTGGAGGGATCCAACTGGATTCCTCACCAGTATTTATTTATTTACAGATATTGATGTATTCTATTATCATATGTTGATATATGATGTTTGTTGTCGTGATTGACAAATTTGTGGGTTGCATCATCAGATTCAATTTTGAAATTTAAAAATGACGATGTTGATTTTAAAAGAGATTTTTAAAGTGATCTTTGAAATATACGTTTTATTAAATTTTTGAAGTGATTTATTTTAAATAAATAAACGTTTAATTTTTTTTTTAAATTATAAGGATTGTGATTTTTGGTGAAATATAACCAAAGTGTCATTTTTGAAATAAAAGTTGATTTATTTCAAAATGGTTTAAGTTGGGATTTTTGAATATTGTAAACGGTCTATATAAAAGATTTATAAAGTTGATATCTATGAAATTAAAAGTATTGGAATTATAAAACGAGTTTTTATAAGTGTTAAAAATGAAATATTTATGGAATTCGTAAGTGAATGAAATTTATAGATTTATAAATCGTGGAGTTACAAAATGAATAGATTTTGTAAAACAAAAGATTTATAAGTAATAATCTTATAAATGGGATTTTGGCATTTAATTGAGATAAGAATGGAATTGGTTAATAAGGAGATTTATAGGTTGAAGTTTTTATAAATAGGAATGGAATTTATAAACATTGTTTGTAAATTCGAAATCAATTGAATTTGATGAATAAAACATAGAAGTTATTAAAGGAGATATATTCGTGATTTTGGACAACGAATTATCCTTTAAGTTGAATGTTGTAATAATAAGAGTTTGGTTGGGAATTTTATCCACGTTTTTGGACAGTGGATAATTCTTGAAATAAAATGTGTAGTAAAGATTGAAATTTGGTTAGTGAAGTATATTCACGATTTTGGACAGTGAATATATTTTTAAGTAAAATGGATATGGTTTTGGGAAAGTGATATTTGAAATGAAGTTAATTATTTTAAAAGATGTTTTAAAATGTATTAATTATCGAAATCATAGATTTCAACATTCATTGTTGAAATAGACGTTTTCGAGGAAGAAGGAAATGGTGGACTATAACACTGTTGTTATAGTAAATGATTTCCGAAGGGAAATGTTTTTATATAGTATTGGGATTTATATATCTATCTTAATTCCGAATCCCTATACTAGTGATTTTGAGTCGTCGTAATGATGTTTTACGTAACATTCGTTTTGACTCAAATAATGTATTTAAGAAAATGATTTCCTTAAAGAATGAAATATATACTTAATTTTGATTTAAGTATATCGAATATTTTCAAATGTTGAAAATAAATAGATTTGTGAACTACTTATTATTAAATAAGTATGAAAATGCTTTTCCAATATGAAATGAAACGTTTTAGAGAATTTATCTTCTTTGTAAAGATAAATTGAAAAGTGAATATTTGAAATTTGTTTTCAAACGGTTAAGTGTGGAAATTATATATCTAGTAAAGATATTTTGGAAAATAAATAATTTGGAAAATTATTTGGGATCTGATGATGTTGCGCATCTTTATTGATAGTTAAATAACCGACTATCAATAATTACCTTGAATGGGTATTTGTTGTGAATTGGATGAATTTGAATGCCACACTTATTTTTGAATAAGCGCTCACTATTCGGGTTAGCCGGGAAAGGACCATGGGGTCATATAACCCATTCCGAATATGTGATACGTCGTTATGAATTGCATTTGATGACCGGTGTTGAAGACCGGATATTTTTGAAAACGAAAGGATTACCGTCGAGTTACTCTACATCGACCGATCTCCGATTTAGAGGTTTTATCACCCTTAGTGACGGGAAGTTCGGACGTGATTAGAAAATTATCCGGATTTGCAAGGGCTTCGTGAGAAGTGCCTTCGGTTCTGTTCGATCCTGGAACAGACTTGTATGGTTGTGTGTCTGACGTTACAAATTGAGATATAAAGCTGATTTCTTTCAAATACATTTCTGTTGGTGGCGGAGAATTTATTCTCTTAGCTTAACACCCTTCTTTGAGACGTACGAGCTCAGAGGTTATGTAGTTGAAATTTATCAGTAATATACTCCCAATTTGGTAACGTGGCATGCTGAGTGTTGCTGTGAAATGATCGTTGTTTGATCATTTGTGATAGGATCATTTGTTTGATCATTTATCTTTGTGATCAATTCTTTGATCATTTGTTTGACCCGAAGCATGGCTTTGTGACAAAGCGTAGCTTTGTGGACGAGACTTCGTCGGACTTCACACCCCGGAATGGTCAAAACAGGAAAGATGCGGCAAGGTTATTAGGGGGTAGCGCCCCTTTAGTGTATGTCATTCCTTCTGGATAGAGGTGGTATCATGGTATGGAGCCCAGATACTTAACCTATGTGGTTGCTGCATTATTATTCTTATGTGGTTGTTGGAAATCGAGGATCCTCAGATATAGATCGGTTACGATCGGGGGATGACATATTCGTGTCAGTAATTACCCAGTTAGGGGTAACCCGGCCTTGTGTTGGCAGAGATCTAACCGTAATGTTAGGTTATTTCTCGGGACGTCATTCCAGAGGCGTTTCCATGTGGCAATGGGAAGTTCCTTGGCCTGACCATTTGTTGGAAATCCAAAGAAACAATACGAGCCTTGTACGGTTTTAGTTGTAGAACCTGCCATTTAATATGGTAGCTATAGTAGGCATACTATAATGGTACCTATGCTGGCTAAGATTTATATTGTACTTTTGAAATGTTTTCTACAGTATGCACTAATAATAATATCAAAAAGGATTTGATTTTGCGTAGTAAGCATCTTTGACTATCATAAGAAGAAATCTCCTCCAATTCTGCGTTTGCATTGTGTGTGTGGCGGGAGGTCTTATGGTAGTTTCATTTTCCAAAAGCATTGCGAATATAATTTATTTTCTTTATGAAAAATAACTGTTTTACGATCTCACACCAGTCACCATGACTGACTCGGAGTTTATTGTTTCCCTTCTAAACTCTGGGTGCCCACCAATTTTCCACACGGGCAGCCTAGAGTTATGTTATCAGGATATTCTGGAGCTTTGGAAGCAAGCTGGATGGCGAAACGTATCACCTATATTTTGTATTATTCCGCTGTGTATTCTGTATGAGGACAAGTTTATATAACTGTCCATTGTTGTATATTGACTCTGATTGATGTATGTATAAAATGATATAGTCCTTTGGTTTAAAGATTATTAATTTATCTATTATATATTGTTCCGCTGCGAATGTGAGATTCTGATATTGTTTCTGTTTCTGATGTTGTTCTGTTGTTCTTCTTCTCTTTTTGTTCTATCTTTTCTTCTACCTCTTCTTTTAAACCCTAAGAATTCGGTTTTCCGGCATTCGTTTGCTCGGCAGTTGATACAGTGGACGTATCGATGTCGATTTTCGGAAGTCGAAAAATCGGGTCCTTACATACTTCCTTTTACTCGCATTCTTATTTTCCAGTTTTTGTAAATGTAGATGATTACGATAGGCTTACCATCTCACATCAACGACTGACTTTCAAATGCCACAAAATGCGGACTATCAGGATAAAATTAAAAACAAATACTATACCAAGTAGTAATGATATAATCTCACAACGGAATGATTATATATAATATACTGAATATACATTAACAAAATAGGATGAACAATATATAAGAGATTGCACTAGTGGAAGTAATTGATAAGTAAATTTCAATATAGAAAGTCAAAATAGAATAACTGATATAATAAATCTTATATACATATAACATCTACTATGTACTACTACATATCAAGTGTGTGTGTGTGTGTATCCAAGTATCATCTTCGCCTCCAAATCTTCAGCTGCGCCACTCTAATGGAATATCCCCAGAAGCACCTAACTCCCAAACTACTCAATTGAGTACCCGAGAGTTGTAATGACATAAAAAAACAAAGAAAAAACGCAGGTCAAACATAAAGCCTATTGTGAGGGTGTACTGTATCAAAATATTTTGTATTAAAAATATATACATATAGAATAGGAACTACTAAGGTACAACCAATCCTCTCCATAAACGTGACTAAGGGATAACCTGGACTTCCCATAAACAAGTAAACCCATCACAAAAGTAGGGAAGCATATCATAACTTTTTTTCTTATGTAATCAACAAATAAGCACAACTAATATAAGATGATTGATACGTAATAGTGTACCATGATAAGGCAATCAAATATACAAATGCAGAACTAATACAAATATCCTAATAGAAGCATAACCTTGAATACACAATCAGTATTATCAACCAACTAATATAACACATAATATAATGATATATGATAGATGGAGATTATAAGTTGATACTCATCATTGCTGATGAGTGGAGTCCACGGTAGACTCATGCCCAAGATAAATAGAGTTAGTACCTAAATGTACCTTAGACCCTAGCCGCATCCTCTGTGATGAGTCTCGTGTAGATCTCAACATAACCTTTAATGAGCTATGATGATACATGACCTACACACTTTACTTGAAACCCGAATCCGCGTTAGACATTGATCTATAATTCAAATTATCGTGATCCAATGATTTTCATTGAGGGTCTAAAATAAATAAAGTTATTACCTAAATTGTAATGACCAAGAATTCGAGTCATTTAAATTTGGAATATTTAATTGATTTTAAATATTGAAAAGTTATTTCAAAATAGCGAAGTATTTGATAATTAAATTGTTAAATTTAATATTTGAAATTGTTTAAATAATTGAATCTTGAATTTAATGTGAATGAAAACGATTTCAAAAGTTGATTTAAATTCTATTTGAATAAGAAGGAAGATAGTAAACTTTTTAAATTTGGATTTAAAAGTGATTAAAATAATTTTGGAAATAACTCGTTTTAATTAATGTCAGAAATAACCTTCTGGGCACTGTCTCGGATTTTGACGAAACCAGTTTCATTGGATCTGTAATAGTGAATTATTATATGCTGTCGAATTTCATGGCAGTCGTGTGTATTGTTTGATCGTGCGAGTTCGAAATGCATAGAAATTAATTAAAGTAATTTAAATTTTGTAATTTGATTTTGAAAAGTTAACTTCTGTATAGATGGAATTGGCTTCCGATATATATTTCATTATGTTCGGAGTAGGGGTATAACATATAGAATGCCAAGTGCACGCTTCGTTTGGAGTCCGAAATTATAAAGTGTGAATAGTGCTTTGTAAATTTGCTATAAAAGGACATCCATTTCTTTCATTTGCTAAAACCCTAACCCTAAAGCTCAGCAGCCACTAAACCAAATTAACGGCCTACGTTTCTCGACGTAATTGAAGCAAAATTAGCCAAAACCTTCAACATGAAAGTTGGAGAGCTCGACTCCACGAGTTCATCCATATCCTTGGATCAATGATCAGCATATGATGGTAGTAGCTATGGGGCTACGTTCACGAGCAGTTTTTGGGTAATGGCAGCGCAGTACGTGCGCGTGGCGAGGCGGCATGGTGGAGCGACGGCGACGCAGGCGAATGTTGACGATGAGCATTTTGGTTCGCGATCTTCGATTGAAATAAAAAAACAAAAATTTCGGCCTAGTTATTCGCGAACAAGGGAAGATGTAGGGGGAAGGTTTAATTTTAAATTTTAATTAATTAATTTAATTTTAAATTTAATTATCTCGTATGTTCATTAATTCATAACTTGTTCATACGAGGTCAGTTTTGAGCGCGACAAGTTGGTTGTGATCGTATCAGCGAGTACTATACTATGGAGTTAGATTGGATGGATTCGGAGTTATTAGGAATTTCTGGTTAAATTGAACGCCTATTCAATTTTAATTCAAACCAGAGCCCTTTTGCGATTTCTGAAATTTCAGTGAGTAAACTCACCTCACTGGCCTACTTATATTTTTATATAAGTGGGAATAATTTTATTTAGCTATTTGTTGCTTGTTTAGATGATTTACTATATTTATTAGTTGGTTTGGATATATTACCACGTATTGGAGCGGATGAGACCCTATTACGTTTCTGTGTAAGAGCGGATGACCCTTTATATACGATCCTACCTCGAAGCGGTTGATTTATATCTTTATGATTATATTCTGTATGTAATGCTGGGGACAGGTTGGAGGGATCCAACTGGATTCTTCATCACTGTTGATTTTACTTGTCATATATATGCCGATATATGATGTGTTGGATGCCATATTATTGTTTGTAATATGATTTGACTTATTTAGTGCTTTAGTAGCACTGGGTCTTATTTCTGGGTATTTTGAAATATTAAAATTTTGATTGTGAATTGGAAATGATTTTTAAAGTGATTTTGGAATTTATTTGCTTTGATAGTTTTTGAAATTATTAAAGGAAAGGAATTTATTTTAAAATAAATAAAAGTATGATTTTTATTGGTATTTTCAATTTACTATTTTGTAAAGTGTTTTTAGATAGAGATTCTAGAATAATTTATATAAAGGATTTATAAAAGTATATTTTATAAATAAAGTAATGGATTTTAAATGGTGTTTTACAAAATATTAAATGGACTTGAAATCAATATTTTGTAAATGGATTTTCTAAATAAATTAGATTATCAAAGAAAAGGGATTTGCAAAGGGATTTTATAAATAAATGAGATTTAGAAAGGAATAGATTCATAAAAGGAATTTTATAAATAAAGAGACGTTATAAAAATAGAAGTTTTATAAAATAGAAGTGAAATTTATAAACGTAGTTTATAAATATAGAAATGATTTATGTTGAAATTTAGGTAGGAGTTAATCGTTTTAAAAATGGTTTATCTTTTAAAAGAATGTTTGAAAGTAATATTTTGATGGAGTTAATGATTTTAAAAGTAATTTATCTTTTGGAAGTAATGTTTTGGAAAATAATAATTCCAAATGGAATTTAATAGTTTGAAAATGATTTAAAATGTGATAAATATTGGAAACATAGATTTCAACGTTTATTGTTGTAATAGACGTTTTCGGGGAAGTAAGGAAGACATGGACACTGTTGTTATAATAAATGATTTCCAATTGTAAATGTTTTATATAGTATAAGAGATTTATATATATAATTACTCGAATCCCGATACTAGTGTTTTGGATTGTCGCAACGACTTTTTCCGCAACATTCGTTTTGACCCAAATAAAATGCATTTTGAAGAATACTTTCCTTAAGATTTGTATATGTACTTATTTTCCGTTTTAAGTATATGGAAATATTTTTATAAGCGTTGAAAATGAAATGATTTGTGAATGTACTTATATCGTTAATATAAGTATATGGGAATGTTTTCCATTATTGAACAGTTTGAAATGGTTTTGTGAATATATCTTTTTAAAGATAATTTGAAGTAAACTTTTGGGAAATTGATTCAGTTAATAAGAGATTTATTAAACAGGCCTAGTGACTACTTATGTGCTAGATATTATTGTTGCTTTGGTAGTTAAATAACCGAGTATCAAATTTGGCCTCTTTATCGTTGTTGATCCGAAGAGACCGGGATCAGTTTATCCGAAAACCACTTCGGACCAATGTATATGCATTCGAATGTACATGTGTTGGAAGACATTGATATTTTGGATTTTCGTAATGAAGGACTATTTGTTGATTATTTGGTAATAAACTCCCAATATACATATAGTAGCAGTGGTCACTTCGTTATGAAATATCCAATGCAAGGACTAATCGCTACTGATTCTAGGGGTGAGTTCCAAAACAGGATGTGGTAGGAGAAGTGCCTTCGGTCATGTTCTTGGACAACTTGTATGGACGAATGTTTGACATTGCATTTCTAAATTATGACCATTGATTTTTACAAACGTACACCTGTTGGAGGTGTAGGAGGCAACTCCTATTAGCTTAACTCCCTTCTCTAGGATGTACTTTAACGACCCGCAAATTTATCACTTTGATAAAATATATTTATTTTTAAAATTATTCAAATAATATTATTCAAATAATATTTATAGAAATAATATTATTTTGAATAGATATTTACAAAAATATTTTCCTCGAAATTTAAATTGATGAAATTGCCGAAAATCGTTTTATCGATAAATAGCTCTATAATCAGAAACGTCGCATACAGGGCTGGATACATATGCTTATTTTATAATTAAACAAGAATATGGAATAAAATCAATTGTTTTATTTTTGAAATAAAATGTGTTTTTGACATTGTTAGTAATGCCCTTAAATATAATAATGATTTATTAAATTAAACTGAGATTTAAAGATTTAATAATTATTATAATTATTCAAATAAAGATTTTAAAAAGGTTATAATTCATTTTAATATTTACAAAGTGTTAATAAATCATTTATAATAGTATTATAAAAACATATAATTGATTTGAAAATATAAGAAAATTCGTATCGCTTTATCGATATAATAGCGATTTTTGTAAATAATTATTAATATTAATTTATATGGTTTTATAAATGAAATGTGATCATTTTAATTTATTAATAATGATAAGAATTTTATTATCAAATTTTGTTTACAAATATATGTATATAAATTGATAAGTGAAAATGTGACCGATAATCGGTTTCCCGGTTTTCAACGATTTAACGAACAAAAGTTGATCAGAGTCGTTTGAAATGTTGTTATCCTCTTGTGCATATAGATGTACATGCATATACATGTCACATGCACATCATAACATGTATATGTGTACATGAATACTTAAATATATACATATTACAAAATATTAAAATAATGTCCTAAAGCTTAATACCTAAGTAACCAAAAAGCAAACTTCAACTCACCTTACAACACCATCATCACAACCATCACCTCAAACATCCCCATCACACGGGGGAAGGGGAGCCGTGCGTGTAGGGGGGTCTAGGAGGGGTGTGGGTCAAGGGCAAAATGGTAATTTTTCCATTAGATATTTTGTTCCAAATTTTCCCCTATAAATACCCATCCACTTTCTCGTATTTTTTCACCATATTCTTATCATGTTCGTATCCACTTCAAGATTATTTTCATGGCTTCCATGCTTAACAAAATAATGGAAAAATATTTAGCAAAAGAAAATTAAAATCGTAATACATATAAGTTATCAAATCCACTTCAAACGAAGACAAATCTCCTCCTCTCCACCTTCAAAGACCACGACCACCTCCTCTATTTTCCAAAGCCGTGAGCTCCACCATCTACAAGGCTAGGTTTGGCCCTTCTAAGGGTCTCAAGCTCGATTTCATTTACTTCGATTCGATCGTAGCGGAGCTATTACCGATTTTAGACTATCCCGTTGGAAAAATGAGGTGAGAAACTCTTAAACTATAGTGTTATATGCTACTGGATGTTATATATGCTTGATTATGATTGTTGATGATGGTTGTTTAATATGAATGTTGAATATTTGTGCAAGTCATGGAAATACACGTCGATAAGCACAAAGGAAATCACTTTCCTTTATCAAATGAATTGGTGTATATGGAGTGTTAAACCTATTTAAAAAGGTTTAAAAATGAGTTTGAAATGTTTTATAAGCATATGAAAGTGTTTTGACAGGTAACTGAAAATTTGGTCAAAAATAGGCGCGTCGCATAACGACAGTTCACGATTTCACGCCATAAAAGTCAAACGAGTATATAAAATGGAATATAGCTCGGAATTCTTCGAGATAAGAATTTTCCGAACTATTATATCTATAGTTTTCAAAAAAATAAAATAAAATCAAGATTTCGATAAATAAATTTTGAAATATGAGTAAAACAATTTTTTAGAAAAATTTGCAGTTCGGAATCCATAAAAGGATTTCTTTAAAAATGATATTTTAAAATTAAGTAAAATTATGAAATAAATTCTAAAAATATTTTAAAATGTTTGAAAACTGATTTGAGTTATAAAAATGAATTTCCAAATGATAAAAAGTCATTTTGATCAATATAGCTTAAAAAACACTTTCCGTAGCACTTTTCTACAACATTTTTTTCTATAACTTTTGAAATATACTTTTAAACGCAACCATTCTTTTCCAAATATTTTATAAATATTTTCAAATGATTACTAAAGTATGTTAAAGATGATTTGAAGGATTTATGAATGGTTAAATGTCAAATGATTTAGAGTCGATCAAATAACTTGACCGTCTTATGGGTGTCAAAGAGATAGTGCCTAGGCTTGAGTTTGGAAAACTAGTTTCCTGCACTCCCTAGCTTTCCGAACTAGCCCAATGGATGGGATAGTAAATTTGGTCTACTCAGATCAAAATTTTCTAAAGTAGAAAAAGATATGATTTTCCTAAATATAAACAACTTGGATTTTATGGAGATAATCTTCTTGTACTCGTTGTTAAAGCCCGGAGAGGGAACTCGTACTATTCGTGGAATTTAAAAGGTGATCTCGCTATTATTTTGCCTATAGTACTTGCTGAATACGGGAATTGATATTGAGTAGAATTAGATGATTTCTATAGATTCCGCTCACTTGATATTTATTTGTTTTGGATGAACATCCTAGATAACATGGTTTTAACTCAATCAAAATTTTGGGGTTTGAATTAAGAAACCTATGTTAGCGTTTAAATGAAATGATTTGGAAATATTTCCCTAAGTGAAGAATGAAATGATTTCGAATTATTCCCAGTTTAAAAAAGGTTTAAAGTAATCAAAGGATTTGATAAGTGAGGTTTAATGATTCCGTATATACCAAAAAGAATGTTTTAGAAATATATATCTCTAGAAGATATTTTGATAAAAAGAAATTAATCAATTAGAGCATGATTCCCTATTCACAGAACACTTTTTTTATCGATGATTGGTTCGAAAGTCGGAATTGAGTAATTCCTATCTGAAGACCACTTCGAACCAATTTACGTATTCAAAGTAAATACATGGATATGATTTGGAAGATGGAAAGTAGGGCTGCTTGTCACTGAGCTTCGGAGGAAATTTCCCATATCATATTACATGGTAGTAGTTCTTCATTTAAGATCTTCAATGCGAGGACTTCTCGCTACTAATTCTAGGGGTAACTCCCGATAGGATATGGTAGGAGAGTGGCTTCAGTTTGTCCTATTCCTGGACAACTTGTATGGACGAATGTCTAACGTTGCATTTCTAGTTATATAAATTGATCTCTATGAACGTATCATCTGTTTGGTGGCAGAGAAGGTAACTTCTCTTAGCTTAACACCCTTTCCTGAGACGTATTAGCTCAGGAGTTATACGTTTGTAGAAATCAGTTGTGTGACTATGGAATGGCAATGTGGCATTCAAAGTGGAATGTGCTATGTGAAAGGTAATCGCTACCTCTGTCCTTATCACCCGGATATGGCTTAAACTGGGTACGCTGCAAGGCTATGTGGTTCGCAATCATTAGGGTATGGTCATCACCTTTCTAGATTACTCTCTATATTTCGAGTATGTGGTGTATGCTATGGGGCCCCGGATAGGTCAGTTACTACCAGGGTGATGTCATATTCGGTTCTATCCAGGCCATGTATCAGTGCCAAATAGGGATGGGCCGGTCTTGCCAGATGCGGAGGATTTTTTGTGTATTCTTGGTACATTCCTCTAGAGATGTACTATACAGAAGGTAGTCATTTACCTGCCATTGTATGGAAATCCATTCCCCGAACGAGCCTTGTAAGAGTTTTCTTGGTAGAGCCTAACATATCCAGAATTTAATAATGGTAACAATTTCGGCTAAGATTAATATGTGTATTTGCAAATGTTTTCAAAGGAATGTCATTGAAAATAATATCAAATGATTTTGCGTATCAAATGTTTTGGTTATCATAAGGTAAAAACCCGTTCATATTTATGTGTGGATGTGGTCTTATGAAATACCTTTTCTTTTCAAACGCGTATTTTGAGTTTCTCACAGCAGTCCAGTGACTGACCCGGAGTTTATTTTCCTTTTCCTTAAACTCTATGTGCCCTAATTTTCCCCGGGCAGCCTGGTAGTCAGGTTTAGTTCGAAGAAATCTGGAAGAGCTTGGAGCATGGAGTTAGAAGATTTTTTCTGAAGATTGTTTCCACCACACTTGAGTAGTATTACATTCCACCTTTGTAAGGATGGATATATATAACTATCCATTTTTAATTCTAATAAATGTATTTAAATTTTCCGCTGCAAAGATTATTTGTTGAAATAATATATGTGAGATTCTGTTATGTCTTTATTTTCTTTCTTACCCTTGAGAATCCGCCTCTCCCACACTTGGATTTGTGGCATATGAATACCGAGGATGTATTAGTGTTGATTTTCGAGAGTCAAAGAAATGGGTCCTCACACATACGAGCTCGGAGGTTTTACTTTTGTGGAAGTCAATTAGTGATAAACGAAAATGGCAATGTGGCATTTAAAGTGAAATGTGCTATGTAAAAGGTAACCGCTACCTCAGGCCTCACACCCAGAAATTACCAAAACATGGTAGATGCAGCAAGGCTATGTGGATCGCAACCGTTAAGATATGGTCATCCCTTTCTAGGTATATTTATTCCCTCTATGACGTTCGGGTTTTAAATTATTGTGGTGTATGCGAAGAGGGCCCTCAGATAGGTCGGTAACAACCGGGGTGATGACATATTCGATACTATCTAGTTAAAGGTAGGCCAGTCTTGTGTTGGTAGAGGACCATCAGTTGGGCCTCAGTACATTCCTCTAGAGATGTACTACCAGAAGGTAGTCCCTTCACCTGGTCATTTGTATGGAAATCTATTCTCCACTACGTGCTTGCCATTTTGTTTGTAGAGCTCAGTATGCTGGAATTTAATAATGGTAACAATTTCGGCTATGATTAATATTATTTGTATACTAGACACTAGTATAATATAACAAAATTTGACATGAAATGTTTTGGTTATCGTAAGGCAAAAACCCATCCATATTTATGTGCGGCGTGGTCTTACGAGATACCTATGTTTTGAAAGGTTTTTATAACTTTAAAAATTCAGTTGAGATATGTTTTCTCATGCTTACCAGACTGATCCAGGCGTTCTGCCCTTTCAATGCTCGGGTCAAACTGAGCATATTTATAGATTTAGATTCTTTGGAGCTTCAGCAGACGAGTTGGAGGTCCTCAGGTCATATTCACATATTTGTTTATTTTTCCGCTGCATTATTGTTTAAATTATCAGCATTTATAAGGACTGATGTGCATGTAAATGTGCATATTTTTACCACCATATTTAATCTAATTAAATTAAATAAATGATCATATTGGGTGTTTTAACATGTTTAAACCAAAATTCAAATTATTTTCAAATCGTCACATATTCATTTCATATAGGGGCAAAATGGTCATTTTTGTGCATATATTATTATGAGAAAATTTAATTGGAAATTCTATATTATTTTATAGGAATTTGACTTCATATATAAGTGGTTTCATGAAGATATATGCATGCACAAAGAAGATACAAAGGAATGAAGATGTAAAATAATTCAAAGTCATGATCATGGAGGACCCCACCTACCTTAACGTACACGTAGGAGCTAATGCATATGCTAAAAGACCATTAAACCTTCATGCACACTTAATGGATGATTATACGATGCTAATGATTACTTGGCCACCACACTTACTAAGGGGGTATTTTGGGCATTCCCCAAAAAAGTGGATTAGGGTTTCATACATGTATAAATATCCCTTATGCTTCATGTAACCTCTCTTCCTCTTTGTTAGTTTTAGCTTAGATTAAAAAATAAAAGAAAGCTCTCTTTCTCTTTTCATGGCTACTTAGCCATTTCTTTTCATGTAATTTTCCATTTTTTTATGCAATGTTAATTAGTTTTTTTTCATTTTATTTACATGCTTCTCTTCTTATGTTAGTAGTGTAGTTTACTTTTCATGCAAGTAGATTAGTATTTACTTCTTTTTACTTAGCTTTTCTTTTCATTTTGCTCTCTTTTTCCTCTTCTTTTTGTTCAATGTTGCAAGCTACATTTGTTGAGTTGATAACAAATATGAGAGGCTAAACCCCTTCAATTTAGGGGTAATGAAGCTCTCTAATTATGTAGCTTCAACATAACTTGTTAATTTTGATCTCTTTTATGCTTAAATGAATGTTGATGTGATTTATTGTTTCATGTTGAATTTGATAGTCTATGTTGTTCATAACAAATAAGCTATGCTTAAACAATCACAAACAATAATTACCTCTTCATCTACATATGATGATGGGTCACAAACAATAATTACCTCTTCATCTACATATGATGCTGGTAATGAAGTGAATGTTGAAATCAAAATTTGATGGTCTATATTTCTAATTAATAGTCAATAGGCCATACTTAAAATAGATTTCATTTTCAACTTGTTGTCATTTTTTTCATGAGAGTTAAAAAGTAGTTTAAATGGTGTGTTATAGTTTGATGGCTTATGTTGAGCTAATTAATAGCACAAATAGGCCATACTTATGATAAGCACATCAATTAAACTTACTAATGACCAAAAAAGAGAGATCATAATTTCATGTTTTGCTGAACTATGTGATCTAGAGAGTGGATTTATCTCTAAATTGTCTTTCTACTCTCATATTTTTATCACTTTCCTTTTGTTAGTTTTCTTACATTTTTAGCTTAACATCATCAAATCTTTGGTTAATTTGATTGAATTGAAAATTTTAAAATCTAACAATTCCCTACGGATCGACCCGTACTCGCCACATACTAGAATTGTATGCCGTGCGCTTACGGTTAAATTTTATTTGAAATTTATCGGCGATTTTCTAAACCGATAGAAAATTTGTCCTTAAACAAGTTTTTGGCGCCGTTGCCGGGAAATTGCTTTGATTTTATTTTCTATTGTTCGAATTACTTTGATTTTCATTGTGTCTTTGTTGTGTGTTAATTTGTAGTTAAAAAAAACTTTTGGTTGTGTGTTTGTATTGTGATTTTTGTGTTCATTGTGCTTGTTTTCTAGTCTATTTGCATTTTTTAAAAAAAAACAAAAAAAAAACAAAAACATACACAATTTCATTGCTAAATTTCTTTTTCCATTTCACTTTGCAAATCATTTATAATTTTTCTGTTTACAAATTTCACTCTACACATTTCATTTCTGAATACATTTCAAACTCTACACCATATCACTTTCTGCTGTTACTCTCTGTTGTGTGCCTCTCTGTTCGTTACTTCTGCCCACCAATTCCCCTCTTCTCTGCATCACTAACCCACAGTCACCACGACACCACTATAAACTCCACTTTACCATGACAAACTGCTGCTACCACCACTATAAATTCCCTTCCAAACAGCAAACTTAACTGCTACCGTCATCGCGACAGCCTTCAACAACTTCACACATCAAATCTGCCTCAACCCATCACTGCATAGCCCCTGCCTGTGCATCACCAAAGTGCACACAAACCACTGCACTTCATCTTTAATTCACTTACAACAACTTCACTTACCCTTTCCACTGCAAACCAAAACAGTCAACTTACGATAACAGGCACTCGACAGCAGCAGACCAACCTTCCATCTCAGCAACAACCTACCTCTGCTTCTCTAACTTATTTCAACCTTCTTCACATCATCCACAACTGCCTACCTCCTTCACCTCAATCATTTAATCACTCCACTGCTTACTACCACTCAACTGACCACACATCCCTCTGCTTCATCAACCTCTGTCACTTTACTCCCTGTTAGTGCCAACTACATATATCACCACTGTTCGACTACATACTATGTCTCCACCTCTGGTTACTTCTAGTTACTCCATGTTACTTCCAGTCATGACTATACCATATCAGTCATAATACATCCATCTGCTCACCAACTTCACAATCCACATACAAGCTGTTCACCCTGTCTTTTACCACTGCACAGTTCTAACAACAACCTCCTCACATCGCCATTGAACAAACAGCACTCCGGCCTTGCTGCATTCCCCCCTTCCAGCCATCAATAGTTGCTCACCATTTCAACATTTCACAACCAAACTTCAATAGCACACTTCTACTTTCAACAACCTTTCTGACCATTTCCATACAAAACTACCAACTGTTCCACTGTTCCAATGCAACTCACTTACATATCACTGATATCACGTCAAACCACCCACACCTGACAACCACTATTCAACCACTCTCTACCATTCACTTCCCTGTCATATACCACATTACCATCCAATTGCTACAGACCATACCCACTACCCACTGAACACACTTCAATTCACATGCTCATATCATTCACCTACCCATACCATCACATCAACCATTTCATATCATAGTGCATATCACAACCCATCAACTGCCTTCCTCCAAACAAAAGAATGAAAAAAAAACTACACCTGACCTCTGTAACAAATCATACATTATAACTCAATTGCCACCAGTAGCCATATCCTTGCTTCACAACACCTACAAACCAACAGCCATCCAAACCATACAATTCATCTCTGCCAAAACCACCATCCTCTACAAATTCGCGAATCACGGCCGCGACTTTACATCAACTCCAAATCGACTCGAATCCTGCAACCACCTCAATTCAATAACTACGCCGCAATCCTTCACCATCGACTATCACATAACATCTCCTTTCCCAAACAAAATCTGAACACCTATTCATATCAACAGCAACTCAAAATCTCTTCTTTGTGCTTTACAGAAATCTTGTCAAGCGGAACATTGATTTTAATTTCAAATTTTGAAGATTGGAATTTGATATTGGTATCGAAGTTGCGTTTGAGAATTTTTGGATAAAGTTTTTTTTTCTGTGAATTGTGTGGAGTATTTGAGTTGTGAAAATATTTGAGTAGTGGGCTGTAGTTCAAATGGGCCGGTGTTAAAGATTTTGTTGTGTTAATTTTTTTTAAAGTTTGTGTTAACTTCTTTTCTTTCCTTTAGAAACAATAAAAAAACTTAAAAAAAGAAGAAGAAGTTTCCCTTAATTTGTCTTATTGGGTTTAATTTGCCTTGTTTCCTTTTTGTTTTTCCATCCCTACTTTTTTTGTAAAAAAATAAGTTCTTTTAATTTGTTTTCTTTTATTTAATTTGTTTTGTTTAATTTGATTTTAGTTCAATCCTCATTAAAAAAAGAGTTTCTTTCTTTTAATTTAGTTTTGTTATATCCTTTAATTTTTTTTGTTTTAATTTGTTTTAAGTTCCATCCTTATATATTAAAAAAAGCTTTTATATATCTTGTTTTTAATTTTCAGGTTGTAGGAAATAAAAGGAAGAGCCACTTGCCAAAAAAAATTAGTTTGCTTGCTTGCTTTAAAAAAGCCGCTTTAAAATAATTTGCTAATAATTCTGCACGCTTTGGTATCATGCTCTCATCCCTTGTTTTTGTTTGCTTTGCATTGTTGGTTGCTTGCATTATTAAAAATAAAAAAAATCCATTCGTAGTTGCATTGTTAATACACGTTTAATTTCAGTTTTGCATTTCATCTTAGATTTTGATTAATAAAAACTATTAGACATCGATAACAATTAATTGTATATTTACAAGTTATCATTTTTCGACAATTTAACTTCTTGGTGTCTAGGCTACGGTAGAGCAATAATCAGTTATAAATATTACGGTGATTCGTAAATATTATACTGAATTATTTCTCTGAAGGTACTTAAACCTTCGGTTGCATTGCTATGGTGATTCGTGGTGCACCTATAAATCCTGCCCGTTACCTGGCTGAGAACTATCTTGTTGGATTAAGACAAAGTGTGATTATAGAATTTTGGGTTAACTTAGGATAAATAATTGGTAATTAACCCTTGCATTCATTTATTTGCATTAACTCATGCATATTTAAAAAAAAAATTCAAAATCCAAACTAAAAATATTGTAAATATTCCTCTTCTTTTTCTTTGAAATTTTAAAATCCTTTTCTTTTGAAATTTCAAAAATCCAAAAAATTTAGAAAAACAAAAATCCAATTTTTTAATCCTTTTCAAAAACAAAGAAAAAATTTGAAAAACTAAAAAACAAAAATTAATTTCCCTTTTGAAAAATAAATTATATTTGAAAATATTTTTCCTTTATAAAAAAAAACAAAAACATTCTTGAAAATGTCCAAATTTCCATACTCACATGAATTTTACGATTGTTGTGAAAATCAATATAATCCATATAATTTTACTCAAAATTCTTATGGATATTTTAATAACGACTATTGTACAAAATATTCGAATTTTGCACCACAAGATTTTCAAAATAATGGTCAAACCTCAAACCTTGAAAGGTGTATTGAAAAAGTTGAATCTTTACTTGAACAAACACTTCAATTTAATGATTCGTTGAATTCATATCTATGCAACAATTCAAGTCAAAGTTTTCAAAATAATCAAATTTTGAATTCACTTCCTAATTCAAATGATTATTACCCATGTCAATTCAACTTCGAACACCAAAATGAATTTCAAAATCACAATGGAAATGTGAATCGTTTTTCAAATGATTTTGGCAATGGGAATAATCTCGACTATAATGCGAGTGAAAATTTTGTCCTCAACAAGTTCAAATTAAAAAATTTCAAAGTAATAATCATGAATTTGATTTAGTTGAACAAATGGAAAAAGATCACACGAATTTTTGATGAAAACATTGGAAAAAATTCGTGAGAAACAAAACCAAATCCCAATGTGTGACGAGTCAAACAATAATCCATATATTACCCAAATTGACGATTTTCAAATAACAACTTTTGAAATAGAAAACGACAATCTTAATGAAGTTGTTGAAAATACAGTAATTGAGTTGGATTTCAATTCTTTTGAGGGTGTGGAATCAAATTTAAAATTCGATCTTCCTTTTCTCGATTTCAAAAATTTGAATACAACAACTTTGGATTTTTAACTTAATATATGCGATGAAGTTGTTGATAATCCAAATAAGGAAGACGAATTCAATGAATACGATTTCTTTGGACTTTTCGAAAACGAGTTGTCGAATCCTGAAAAGGAAGATTTAAATCACCATTTTGATTTTGAAATCAATAATTCTGAAGAATTTTTCAATGAAGAGCTTGAATTTCAATTTGGTGAAAATAAACTTGAACTTTAACCAATTGTTTTATCGACCCCAAAAATCATCGAAAAGGAAACAACTCGTAAGATTTTTAATAAAATGACATTCGTTTTCCCAAATCAACATTCAACTTTGAAATAATTAATGGTTTGGTTTTCCGAGCTTAACTGTGTCTCGCATACTTGACGAGACAAATGAATCAGTCTTTGGAAGACCGTTTCATTTACTTTTTGAAGATATACTTTCTGATCTCGTGTAAATACTATTCGTTTTCATGTAAATATAGGTCATCTTTTTATTTTTGTTTTATTTTTCTCCTTCCACTTGGGTTGACTGTGGGGACACAGTCTAAATCAACCGTCAGCTCGAATTCGTTCGGTTTGCGGGTCGTTACAGCGTGGTACCAAAGCTTAGGATTGTACAAACACCTAGGCTTTGGTTGGGTACTCATTATAGATAAGGTTAGTAATACTCTAGATTGAGTTTAATTGTATTATAGATATGAGTGCGTATTTGTTAGTGAAGTAAAAATGTTTTATATTGTGTTAATTTATCTGTTGAGTGGCTTATGAATTCTGGTTGGTATGTGGGACGCCATGTTATCGATCAGTGTTTCTAAACACTTAATCAAGGCCAACCAGTACAAAATTGTTTTGAAGTGGGTAAATGAATAATTTTACCTAAATTTTATTTTATATATAAAAGAACAATTTTTTAGAAATTATTATAGTTATATATGATGTGTTTGGATGTTAGTGAATGATAATATTCTATTATTATCATTTGTTGCTTATTGTTTGTGTTCTAATAAAACTTGTTATTATTATAATTTAAACAAAGATAAACAATTATGAAATGGTTTTACATAACCAAAGTGAAATCATATATAAATTTATAAATGTGATGTATAAATAAAAAAGGAATTTAAAAGATAAAAAGCACTGAACTCACTACAGTCGCTAGAAAATAATTATGGTGATGACTGCAACATCATCGACATTCATTTTCTTTCTAAGTGATGGATTGCTACCATAAGTGATTTGATATTGAAGTTGTGTTTTGGTAAAATAAGTTTTTTTAACTTATAAGTTGGAAAAAAATAGCAAGTTAAAACAAAATTTAAACTTGTTAATTATTCTAATAAAATAAATAAATTGGAAATTATATACTCTTAGATATAGAAGAGTGTAAAATGAATTTAAACTTAAGTTGTAGTTATAAAATGTTTATGAACTTAAGTGAATTTTTATGAAATTTTAAGTAAACAAGTTGTATAACTTATAGATTTGAGTAGTATTAAGCTAAAACAAAATTTTTAAATTTTTTTGAATGTGAATGTAAGGAAAAGAAAATCTGAATTCGAATTATAAAATGAAATCTAACTAAAGTTAAATGAGATGACTTTTGAAATGAAATTTAATTCAAGTTAAGTGGGATGAAATGAGTTAAATGAAATAGAATTTGATTTGAAATGAAAATTAACTTTAGTTATAAAATTCAATTCAATTTGAGTTGTGAAATGAATTGAGTATGGTTTAGAATGTTGTTCGATAGAATTGAATATGAACTTAAGTTCTGAAGTGAAAATAAACATAAGAAGTGTTTTAAAAAAATGTTTAAAATGAACTTAAGTAAATAATTTTATGGAATGGTGGTTAAGTGTTGTTAGTATTAAAGAAAATATACTAAGTAAATTGAGTATGGAATGAAAGTTGTTAAACATAAATGGATTTAAAGTGAATATTAATAAGTGAATGCTAATGAATTGAATGTAAGCGAAATTAATATGAATAATTGAATTTGATTTAAATTGAAGGTTGATCAAATGAATGCAAACGGAATTGAATATAAGTAAAAAAGAAAAAAAAAGAAATGGGATATAAGAAGAAACCAATTGAAATAAATACGTAAGTTGTACGTATATTATTTTATTCACATAACTGTTTGATCCAGATTCGAATATACAATTTCGAGGTGATTTACACCGATACAAGTTAGGATTTTGAAATGATCCGCAATATTTTACCTTAATTTTTTTCAAGGATTTTTTTTTGAATATATATATATACACATTTAAACTTAATTTAAATTCTCAGAGTCATTTTTCTTTTCAATCAATTATCCAGGATCCAAATTTCTACTAATATAAATATATCAATGTATTCATAAAGATATGCACATACATATGAGGATGCATGTGTCCCTCTTGTTTAAATCAGAGTTATGGTAAACAAGAGCATATTCTGTTTGATTTGAATTTGAATCAATCTACACATAGTTAATTTCCATATTCTTTTTGATATTTGTAATATATGAGTAGATCCTGCTCATATTTATTCTTAATGATTTTGATCATTCTAACTATGATTTACTAATAATTTATCTTGGCAAGACAATCTCAGAATACATGGCCTTTTCATAGTATAGTTCAAATGCTTGATATTTGATTAAGGCCAAAAAATGATATCTATATTTATCATTTTCAACTTATGGTTTTCTTTGAAACTCATCTGTTCTTTGACTCAATCAATAAGACACACTATGTGTTAATATACATACATACATACATATATATATATATATATATATATATATCCCTAAGTCACTTCTACTCAGTAATCTTAAAGTTATCTTAACAAGAAGATCAATACAAGAATGATTTCCTGGACTTGAAAGTGTTTTAAAAAGTGGTGCAATCCCTGGATTATGGTGAACCAGGGCTTGAATGTAGAGTGCTACCTGGTTTGATAATACAAACCAGTCAAAGTGCATATTTGTCTATGGTATTTGAAAGAGAGTTTTGGTGAAACACTTGCTAAAAGAACAAAGGATTATGAAATGCATTTTACTATCAAAATACAGACCAACATGATCAACCAAGACTCCATTCTTTTGAAGCTAGTTAACCCTTGTGACTGTGTCAACCAAACACTCTAACCATGTCAATTGAAATGCCATTCATTTGCAAAGTACTTGAAACCTTTTTAAGATATATACACTTATCAAAACAACTCACAAATGGACTTGAACTCTTTTACAAAATATTTCAATGTAAAGCAACTGAATACTTAAAAGAATACTCCAAGTTAAAATCAGATTTTACCCAAAACTTAATGCTTTTGAATGACTCAAGATTGACTAATACATAATATAGGTTATGTAAGACAATTGCTCAAATATATATATTTCTTTTTCAGATTTTCATAGATAATACTTTAAGCTTATTTTCTTGTTCACAACTCAGATAATCCTTCAGTTCTCAAACCTTAATACATAACAAAATTCAATAGGAACAACTAGTTTAATCAAACATAACAAGTTCATTACATAACAGGAAATTTAAAAACACAAATTTTCATGAATACATGCAGATAAATCATCCTATGCTCTTATTAAAAACTAGCTAGCATGCTCATACATTCTTTCTCATTAGCTATAACTTTCCTTCCTACTTAGGTCCTGCATTCCCTGAAAGAGCATTAGTGGCTGCCTCATTTTAAAATGAGACACCCCCATATGCCATGAGCAAACAAGGGACAGATCTATGATCTGGTGTGAGCAACAACAATATATCCATAAAATTAAGCAATTAGGTGATACATGAGTACTGGCTTGTTGCTTATGCAATTTCTTTAATCAACTATTTTACCATGTTTCAGATAATTTTGTGCATGTATGATAACTTCAACAATCAACCATGCACACATACATAATTATGCAAACATGCACATTAATCAGTAGCATATAGATACACTGGAACAACCATGGTTCCATTCCAACCAATCTAGGAAATACTCAAGTTCCTATTTCATCATTTATGGGTTGTATTTATCAATTTAAATCCTAGCCTCATCTGCTATCAAGGAATCACAGGGACACATTGCAATGAACTAATTCACATCATTGCACAAAGATCTCAGGGCTTGAACAAACCATGTGCCAACTTGCATACTTCAAATATGACAAGCATTCCAGCAGCCTTCTTGGCTCACCATCCCTAGTTTATTTACTAATTGTATTCATGTTTAATCCTATCATCAGATAGCTAGGTGAACAAGTCACTGTGTACATGAAACATCCCATACATCTTGCAAACATATTTTCAAAAGCAAGCAGATAATCATTTTCAAGGACATTGCCATCAGATGTCTTGACTTTAAATCAAATATAAGAATATTTACAACTGAGAATAGAGACATGGCATGTTAGGTTATTATGATTTTCAAGTAACTATAGTCGAACCAGATTCAAGATCTAGCTTAATCATAATTTTTGACTTGTGGGTTTGCTATTTGATTAGGGGCTCAGCACATAAAGATCTCTATTACACCCCTAATTCCTTTTTCTTAAGCCTCAGCACTTATACAAAGTATAATGCAGCTCATATTATTTTCTCTATTGAAATTTTCATGCCATAATTCTATATCAATTGTAAGTACTCTTCCCATAATTTCAAGGTTTTGTGCTTTAGCTTTTCTAAGTATAATAAAACAGTGGGATGCACATCCATAATAAACATCATATCAGATCAAAACCATCCAAAGAACATCCATAAGATATCTAATAAGACTATGTTCAGCAAAACCACAAATATGAAAATAACAACATAAAAGTTTGGCTGCTTGATATCAGGACTTAATGCCATGGATTTAGTGAGATTACTCACCTAAGTACTTCCTTCTATTTGATCCAGAAAACCCTTGAATGCTTTTCCTTCCTTTTAAATTTTTTCTTCCTTTCTTATTTTTAAGTATCTCGGGTAAATGATTTTCTGGCCATAACTTCTTATTTATATGAATGTTTTTCACTAGGGTTTTATCAAGATAAAATTCCATTTTTGTCCTGGCTAACATCATGCATTTTGCATTTTGTATTTTCACATTTCCCATCCTTAATACCCCGGGCTACATTAGTTGGTTATGGTCAGTGCTTTCCTCTTTTTGCTTTTCAGAAAATGGCTATTTTTGAATACCTCTCCACTTACTCAAGTCATGTTAAAAGTGTGACTTAGCTATATTTTATACATTTATTCATTTCTGGAAATCCTCTTTTCTATTTTTTACCTACACATACATGCTTACTTGTATTGTGGCTCATGTCATTTTGATGTTATTTTTCTTGCTTAGCTTTAACATATTTCTACTCAAAGAAAAGTATACATGTATATATATATATATATATATATATTTAATTTTCCTTGCTTCTCAGAAATATATATATATATATATATTTCATATTTATAACTTGGTTAGGCCTGGGTTAAAAATCCAGTGCTTTAAGTACGAATTTACTTTCTTACTCAAATAAAATATTTTCTGCTTTTCATTTCAAAATAATTCATATGACCCAGAAACAAAATATCTACACCTGGGTTAATAATTCACATTTCAAAATCATATTTGAAATGCTTTCTTTTCCTACTTTTTTATTTTCAGGAATTTTGGATCCTTCCTTGTGCCATTTCCAGTGTGCACGTGCACACATATCCTTGCACATTATTCAATCCCAGAAATTCCTCCATAATTAAATCTAAATATTTCAAAACTAAATTATTTCATTAAAATTATTTTTCACAAAATTTTGGGGTATTACATTCACCCCTCCTTTTAGGAATTGTGTCATCACAATTTTCTAATACTTATAACAAGTATCTACTGATTCTAGAAAATTTATCAAACACATGCATAAGAAAACAAATTCAACCATAGTAACTATACATATTAAATTTTCCAGAAATTTTAAAATTACCTTTAATTTGCAAAAAGCTTAGGATAATCCATCCTAATCTTGTCCTCTAACTCCCATGTACAATCATTAGGATCAAGACTCCACTGGACCTTTACCAGTTTCAAAGTTTTGCTTCTCAATTTCTTTTCTTCTTTAGCTAAGATCCCTACTGGTTCTTTCTCATAAACCAAATTAGGATTTATTTGGACTTGGGTAGGTTTTTCCAGAATTTCTTCCTTATCATGTACCTATCTTCTAAGTTGTGACACATGGAATACATTGTGCATTGCTTTCATTTCTTCTGGCAGCTCCAATTTGTATGCTAATGAGCCTACTCTTTCCAGAATTTTATAGGCCCCAACATACCTTGGTGTGAGCTTTCCTTGCTTGCCAAATCTCAAAACCTTTTTCATAGGTGAAACCTTGATGAAAACAAAGTCACCCACTTCATATTCCACCTGCTTTCTTTTCATATCTGCAAATTTCTTCTGCCTGTCTTGAGCTGCTGCCATCCTCTTCCTTACTAGCTCAATTTTCTCTATAGTCTCTTTTATATACTCAGGCCCTAAGACAGCTCTCTCTCTCGTCTCTACCTAACATATAGGTGATAAGCATGGCTTGCCATATAAGGCTTCAAATGGTGCCATCCCTATAGTGCTTTGATAACTATTATTATATGTAAACTCAGCTAAATGGAGATGGTCCTCCCAGTTGCCTCCAAAATCCAGTGTACATGCCCTCAATAAGTCTTCTAAAACTTTGTTCACCATCTCAGTTTGTCCATCTGATTGTGGATGATATGCAGTGCTTAAGCATAATTCATGTAACGACCCGTATTTTCACGGATCGGAAAGTTCGTCAAATCTGGAGTTTTAGCATTTTGAGCCATTTCAGCTTTTAGGCAAATTTTGCCTAAGTCCTAAGTCGTTCACGACTTAGCATAAGTCGTGAGTCGTATACGACTTAGGAGATAGGAGTGACCCAGGGTTTGGCGACTTAAGGAAATAAGTCGTAGCTGGGCTAGGTTAGTAGGTTGAAGTTAACTCGGCAAGTGTTAAGTCGTAGGTTAAGTCATTGCCGAGTTAAGGGATAGACAACCTAAGGAAGTGACCGACTTATGTTATTGTAGACGACTTAAGGTTTTGAGTTAAGTGTTAAGTCGGCTGACGAGTTAAGGTAGTGGTCGACTTAAGACCTGGACGACTTAGGAGTTGAGTCTTATCCTGGTAGATCGGCAAAGCTGCTATGTTAAGTCGTAGGTAGGCTGCTGTGTTGAGTCCTGGCCGAGTTAAGGTGATGAGTCGTACCCAAGTTATCTGATGAGTCGTATACTTGATAAGTCGTAGTCGAGTTAACCGTTAAGTCGTACGGGATCTGGGTTTTTGTTGAGTCGTAAGTTGAGCCCTTTTGATGAGTCGTACCTCCAGATGAGTCGTAGCTTTGTGCTAAGTCGTGGACGACTTAGTGGTTGAGTCGTCTAGCCAGTAAGGCGCGTGCGCACTAGGTCATAGACAGGGGTGGTCCGGTAAGTCGTAGGTACCTGTGATGAGTCGGAAGAGGCTATAAGTCGGAGACGACTTAGGAGATAGCTGTTAAGTCTTGAGTCGTAGGGGGGTCTGAGTGTTGAGTTGGAGTTAGGCTTAAGTCGGAAGACCGTTGAGTCGTGGTGATCTGATGAGTCGTAGACGACTCATGGAGGCAGTCGAGTCATGGATTTCAGCTATAAATAGGAGAGCTTCTCTTCATTTTTGGGATCCGAATTTTGAAGCGACGAAGTGCTGCCATTTTGAGAGCTCGACTTCTACACTTCTTCACTTCTTTTCTCCACTCTAATCTAGTGCTTCCATCCATCCAAGTTGAAGATCAGATTGAAGATTCAAGAGCTAAAGTTGAAGATCTTCATCTTTTCAAGAGAGATTTCATCGTTTGAAGCGGATTCGTGATAGATCAAGCTTGATCCTTCGCTGTCCAAATCTGAAGCGTGTTGATTTGAGGTTGTTTAGGTGATTTGGTGAGTGGTGATTATCTCTCACACGGATCCAAAGGAGTATATCGGATTGTTGGCTCGATTTGGTGTTAAAATAGGGATTTCCATGCATTTTCTTCATCCAAAGTGTAGATCCATATAGATCCATTGTTCATGATGATGTTACATCCATTTTATCATATGTTAACCTATGCAAGTTCATTCATCAAGTTTGTAGAGACATAATCCATGTTTTCATGCTTATTGGACTTTCAACTCTTTAATTACGAAAATGCCATTATTGTTATAATTGTCTACTTAGATCATATTTGAATGCTTGATTGTTTGGATTGATGTTTGATTTGATTGATTGTTATGAACTAGATGATTGATGATTAGATTTAGACCGAAGACGATTCAAAAGCTAAGGGAAAGGCTCTTGAATTGGGAAAGCTGCTCGTGGCATATGTAGCGGGATGATGAAGCTCTTATGCATAGATTCGATGATGTGATGTTGAGATGAGGCTTTGCGAGGATGTAATGAAGCGAGTCATCATGTGATGAAGACTTGGTCTAATCCAGACGGGATCATTCCAAGCATGTTGATAACTCGGTGATATGATTCGAGTTGAGGATAATGAATGGATATGAGAATAGTCGTCGAGGAGGATGACTAGGAGGTTTGGATAGCATCGTTGTTGAATGTTCTAGCATGCTCTAAGCAAGAGTACGTTTGGGCAGATTCGATAGTCCCAACGGCTAACTGTTGATGGTCGAGTACTCTGGGCAGATTCGATAGTCCTAGGCACGGGCTGCGACGACGTGCGGGAGTTATGTCTAGAACCGGGGTTTCCATTAGCCCTTGACGGACGGCTGAAAGAATGTGCCGGTCATTCAATTAACGGTGATATCGAAGCAATGATAACAGTGATAGCCAGAGTCATGGATGTTTGGTTGTAACGTCATTTCGGACTCAAGAGCGGTATTTTCTGGGTGCTTATCTGATCTAGGCCTTGGTACTTGGAAAACATCGCCCTTGACTCGAGTGATAGTAGCTTTACTTTAAATTGTATGTTCTGCTATGTTTGCTTCTGCTTAGTGTGTGTCTGGGGGCTATCACTGTAGAATGAGGTTGGAGTGGGAGGGTTGTATTCCTATTCCTTTTCCTTTATGCTCTTTTGGTATGTTGTTAGTTAATTTACTGCTCACTAGGACTGTTGTCTGACTCAAGGCTTTATGTTTTAATTCTTATTGCCTTGGGCTGTTCGTCCATTTTGGGACGGGCAGACTAGGTAGCAGGTGACAGGTGCTGTTCTCTTCTCACGATGCTGATATCGAAGACGAGCTGGAGGGTTGCATATTATCTTCTTATTATATGTACTGGATATTCCGCTGTTTTGTATTCTCTGAGAGATATGTAGTGAGGCTTGATGTATTGACTATGTGGATGCTTGTATTCAACTATTATGGAGTTTTATATGATGTCATTTTGTTCTGTAAAGCTTCACTATACATATGTTCTATTGTATTTTGTCCATGCGCTGTGAGAAATACGATAGATTCTGTTGTTTTAATCTACCCTGACAATCGTCCATGGTCGCCTGGCACACTTTACAGCGCACTATCTCTAGATTCGGTGCAGGGGTCATGGGCGGTCGTCACATTTGGTATCAGAGCATTGGTTAATCGATTTTACCCAACGCTCGCTGTCGTAACTACGTATGAGAGACGTAATTGTAATTTTGATGGATGACTACTATATATAATATAGTAGCTTAGTAGAGTTTGAATCCTTTATGCAGTTGTTTCTCTAGATGTTCTAATCATTCCTTTTTATAGATATTGAGAATGAGTCGAAGAGGGAGACCAGCTGCTAGGGAAGGCCGTGCTACTGAAGAGACTGCTAATTATGCAGCCATGTTCGAAGCTATGATGACTTCGATCATGAGAAGGATACCAGTTCCGGGGGCAGCAGTTGATGTTGGAGTTCAAGTTCAAGCTCCGAAACCAGTGGATTTTGCTAAGTTGTGCAAGGATTATACTGCTCTTGGAGGAAAGGTTTTCTTGGGAACAGAATCAACTATTGAGGTCCAGAGGTGGATAGATGCTTGTAGAAGGATCTTTGGTGATTTGGGAATTGATGATGCAACTAAGAGGAAGTTGGCATCAAGGCAGCTTCAAGGGAGAGCTTCTGATTGGTGGAATTCTATTACCATCAATACTGCGGAGGAAGAGATTACTTGGGAGCAATTCCAAGCTAGATTTGAAGCTAAGTTCATTTCTACAGCTCAGAAGTCTGTTCTGTTCAAGAAGTTTGTGGAGCTCAAGCAAGGCGGAAGATCTGTTCTTGAGTATGTTTCTGAGTTTGAAGCTTTGTCCAAGTATGCTCGGTCATATATTGAATCTGCTTATCAGAAGAATGAGAAGTTTGTGACCGGCTTGGATAGTTATCTTGGGAGACAGTTGGTGGATCATTTGGACGATTCATTTGAGAAGCTTGTGGAGAAAGCTCTTAGGCATGAGAGTCTGTTTCCTAAGGAAGGACCTGTTGTTGCTATTACCAAGGGAGAGTCTAAACCACAGCAGGGTGGAAACCAGAAGAGGAAGCAGCAGCAGCAGAAGGGTAAGGATGGCCAGAAGAAGCCGAAAGGCGAGGTGACTTGCTACAATTGTCAGCAGAAGGGCCATTTCTCGAAGGATTGTAAGAATCCGAAGGTGCCGATGAAGTGTCACAACTGTGACAAGCCGGGGCATTTCAGGAAGAATTGTCCAGAACCGAGGAAGGACAGGCAGATTGTGCAAGCTTATGCTTTGGGAGCTGTTCCGTCGTCTTCGAAAGCTCCTACCGCTGAAGAGAAGGGAAAGAGTGTGGTGGTTCAAGGTACTCTTTTCCTATGTGGTGTTCCAGTTAGAGTTCTGTTTGATACTGGAGCGTCGCATTCGTTTGTTTGTAGTGAACTCGTAGGCCGGTTAGGTTTGGCACCGGATATTGTTGATAGGCCATTGGATGTGACTAATCCAGTTGGGGGTTCGTCCTGTTTGTGTATGTTATGCCGTGGTCTAGTTGTGTCGAGTCATGGTTGCTCTTTTATTTGTGATTGCTTTGTTCTGAACTTTGCGGGGTTCGGAATTATCTTGGGTATGGACTGGCTTAGGAAGTATGCGGCTAAGGTTGATTGTGAGAGGCTGGAGGTGACAGTCGAGAATGTGGAGGGGCGAAAGGTTGTGATACGATGTAAGCATGAGGAAGGCGTCTTCATGAGCTTCATGTATTCGCTAGTTGTTCCACGGGATGGACTGTCTTTAGTGCCAATCGCAAATGGATTCGAGGATGTCTTTGACGAAGTCAAAGGGTTGCCGCCGCATAGAGAGATCGAGTTTCGTATAGATCTAGTTGAAGGAGCCAGGCCTGTTGTGATGCCTCTTAGGCGGATGGCGCCTAGGGAACAGCAGGAGTTGAGGGTGCAAGTTGATGACCTTTTACAGAAAGGATTCATTCGGCGTAGTGTGTCCGAGTGGGGTGCACCAGTTGTGTTTGCAACCAAGGCAGATGGGTCGTTGAGATTGTGCGTCGATTATCGTGTGCTGAATAAGGTGACTAAGAAGAACAAGTATCCATTGCCGAGAATAGATGACTTGTTTGATCAGCTTCACGAAGCTAAGGTGTTTTCTCAGATGGATTTGGCAACGGGATTTCACCAGTTGAGAGTGGCTAAGGATAGTGTGCCGAAGACTGCTTTTAGGACACCATCCGGTTTCTTTGAGTGGCTGGTAATGCCGTTTGGATTGACTAACGCGCCAGCATATTTTGTGGATCTTATGAATAGAGTGTTCAGAGATCAGTTGAACAAGTTCATACTTGTGTTCGTGGATGATATCCTGATTTATTCCAGAACGGAGGAAGAGCACAAGACGCACTTGCGTATGATTTTGGAAATCTTGCGGAAACATCAGCTGAAGGCTAAGTTTTCGAAGTGTCACTTCTGGAAGAGTGAAGTGAGGTTCTTAGGCCATGTGATTTCTGGAAATGGAATAGCGGTTGATCCCGCTAAGGTGGCAACAATCCAGGATTGGGTTAGACCTAAGAATGCATCTGATGTGAGAAGTTTTCTTGGATTAGCAGGATATTATCGACGGTTTATCAAAGACTTCTCCAAGATAGCTGCACCGTTAACAGGATTGACGAAAAAGAACCAAGTGTTCAGTTGGGATGCTAAGTGTGAGCAAGCTTTCGGAATCCTGAAAGAGAGATTGACGAGTGCTCCTGTGTTGACTATTCCTAGTAGGAATGATGAGATGGTGGTTTACACCGATGCATGTGGTACTGGACTTGGAGCAGTGCTGATGCAGAGGGATAAAGTTGTTGCGTATGCAAGTCGACAACTGAAGCCGCATGAAAGGAATTACCCAACTCATGATTTGGAGTTAGCGGCAATTGTTTTTGCTCTGAAGATGTGGAGACATTATCTATTGGGAGTTCGATTCGAGTTGTTTACGGATCACAAGTCGTTGAAGTATCTTTTCTCCCAAAAGGATTTGAATCTTCGGCAGCAACGTTGGCTAGAGTTTTTAGCATCATATGATTTTGGTATAGCTTATACTCCGGGAAAAGGTAACGCAGTGGCAAATGCGTTAAGTCGAAGACATGCAGGATTGGGAGTCATGTTTTCAGAATGGAAGAATCTCGAGTATTTAACTGGATTTGACTTCAGGCCTAGATGCGAATTGGAACCTGAGATGTTGGCAAACTTATCAATAAGACCCACTCTTGTGGAAAGGATTGGTGAGAGCCAAAAGCGAGATGATAAGCTTGTCAAGATTATCCGTGAATTGGAATCTGGATTGGATCCAGAAAAGGATAAAGTATTCGAGGTCGATCGAGAGGGTTGGCTTCGGAAGCAAGGACGACTAGTTGTTCCCGATATAGATGAATTGAGGAGTGAAGTTCTGAAGGAAAGTCATCACTCGAAGCTGACAATTCATCCTGGTGGAAATAAGATGTATCGGGATATGAAGAGAACCTACCACTGGGAAGGCATGAAGAAGGATGTTGGAAATTTTATTTCCAAGTGCATGAACTGCCAGTTGGTTAAAGCCGAGCAGAAGAAGCCAAGTGGATTGCTTCAGCCATTAGAAGTTCCTACATGGAAGTGGGAGCAAGTGTCGATGGATTTTATTGATGGATTACCTAGAACCAGAACGGGAAATGAAGGGATTTGGGTCATTGTGGATCGTCTGACTAAGAGTGCACGATTTATTCCCGTTCGATCGACTAGGACTGCATCAAAGTTGGCTGAGTTGTATGTTAAGTGGATAGTTCGATTTCATGGTATTCCGAAGAGTATAGTGAGCGATCGAGACCCATTGTTCACTAGTGGATTTTGGAAGAGCTTCCAGGAAGTTTTGGGAACCGAGTTGTGTTTGAGTACAGCTTATCACCCTCAAACAGATGGTCGGACCGAGAGAGTCAACCGAGTTTTGGAAGATCTCCTCAGAGCTTGTGTTTTGGATTTCGGAGGATCATGGGAAGATCACCTTCATTTGGTGGAGTTTGCGTACAACAACAGTTACCAGTCAAGCATTGGTATGGCACCGTATGAGGCATTGTATGGAAGACCGTGTAACTCTCCAACATGTTGGTTGGAAACTGGAGAAAAGCTGATGCTTGGGCCAGAGATGATTCGTCAGACTTCAGATTGTATAGAGATCATTCGGCAACGAATGAAGGCAGCCCAAGACCGTCAAAAGAGTTATGCTGATAAGCGTCGAAAGGATTTGGAATTCGACGCAGGAGATATGGTTTTTGTGAAGATTTCTCCACTAAAGAATGTTATTCGATTCAGGAAGAAAGGAAAATTGACTCCGAGATTTGTTGGACCATTCCCGATCATCGAGCGAATTGGAAAGCTCGCCTACAGATTGGAGTTGCCGGAGAAGATGTCAAGTGTGCACAATGTTTTTCACATATCATATCTACGGAAGTATGTGCACGACTCGAATACAGTAGTTTCTGCTGATAGCTGTGAAGATTTCGAAGTTGATCCAGTTGATAGAAGACCTCGTAAGCCGCTTCGTGTTGTTGAAACCGACACGAAACAGCTTAGGAGGAAGGTAGTTAAGTTGCTCAAGATACAATGGAGTGATGATGATAACGACTGTACGTGGGAGGTGGAAGAGAGGATGAAGGCAGCTCATCCTGAACTCTTCAAGGTATGGCCCTAAGGTGTCGTGTCATCTCGCGACATTGTAACTTGTTCTAGTTTTAGAAGTCAGTACGCTAAGTTAGAATTGGATGCATGGTTTGTTGATTGCTATGGATGGTAGGCATACAGAATAGTTTTTTTTGATTGCTATGATTGTTTGGAATTTCGGGGGTGAAATTCCTAAGGGGGAGAGAATGTAACGACCCGTATTTTCACGGATCGGAAAGTTCGTCAAATCTGGAGTTTTAGCATTTTGAGCCATTTCAGCTTTTAGGCAAATTTTGCCTAAGTCCTAAGTCGTTCACGACTTAGCATAAGTCGTGAGTCGTATACGACTTAGGAGATAGGAGTGACCCAGGGTTTGGCGACTTAAGGAAATAAGTCGTAGCTGGGCTAGGTTAGTAGGTTGAAGTTAACTCGGCAAGTGTTAAGTCGTAGGTTAAGTCATTGCCGAGTTAAGGGATAGACAACCTAAGGAAGTGACCGACTTATGTTATTGTAGACGACTTAAGGTTTTGAGTTAAGTGTTAAGTCGGCTGACGAGTTAAGGTAGTGGTCGACTTAAGACCTGGACGACTTAGGAGTTGAGTCTTATCCTGGTAGATCGGCAAAGCTGCTATGTTAAGTCGTAGGTAGGCTGCTGTGTTGAGTCGTGGCCGAGTTAAGGTGATGAGTCGTACCCAAGTTATCTGATGAGTCGTATACTTGATAAGTCGTAGTCGAGTTAACCGTTAAGTCGTACGGGATCTGGGTTTTTGTTGAGTCGTAAGTTGAGCCCTTTTGATGAGTCGTACCTCCTGATGAGTCGTAGCTTTGTGCTAAGTCGTGGACGACTTAGTGGTTGAGTCGTCTAGCCAGTAAGGCGCGTGCGCACTAGGTCGTAGACAGGGGTGGTCCGGTAAGTCGTAGGTACCTGTGATGAGTCGGAAGAGGCTATAAGTCGGAGACGACTTAGGAGATAGCTGTTAAGTCTTGAGTCGTAGGGGGGTCTGAGTGTTGAGTTGGAGTTAGGCTTAAGTCGGAAGACCGTTGAGTCGTGGTGATCTGATGAGTCGTAGACGACTCATGGAGGCAGTCGAGTCATGGATTTCAACTATAAATAGGAGAGCTTCTCTTCATTTTTGGGATCCGGATTTTGAAGCGACGAAGTGCTGCCATTTTGAGAGCTCGACTTCTACACTTCTTCACTTCTTTTCTCCACTCTAATCTAGTGCTTCCATCCATCCAAGTTGAAGATCAGATTGAAGATTTAAGAGCTAAAGTTGAAGATCTTCATCTTTTCAAGAGAGATTTCATCGTTTGAAGCGGATTCGTGATAGATCAAGCTTGATCCTTCGCTGTCCAGATCTGAAGCGTGTTGATTTGAGGTTATTTAGGTGATTTGGTGAGTGGTGATTATCTCTCACACGGATCCAAAGGAGTATATCGGATTGTTGGCTCGATTTGGTGTTAAAATAGGGATTTCCATGCATTTTCTTCATCCAAAGTGTAGATCCATATAGATCCATTGTTCATGATGATGTTACATCCATTTTATCATATGTTAACCTATGCAAGTTCATTCATCAAGTTTGTAGAGATATAATCCATGTTTTCATGCTTATTGGACTTTCAACTCTTTAATTACGAAAATGCCATTATTGTTATAATTGTCTACTTAGATCATATTTGAATGCTTGATTGTTTGGATTGATGTTTGATTTGATTGATTGTTATGAACTAGATGATTGATGATTAGATTTAGACCGAAGACGATTCAAAAGCTAAGGGAAAGGCTCTTGAATTGGGAAAGCTGCTCGTGGCATATGTAGCGGGATGATGAAGCTCTTATGCATAGATTCGATGATGTGATGTTGAGATGAGGCTTTGCGAGGATGTAATGAAGCGAGTCATCATGTGATGAAGACTTGGTCTAATCCAGACGGGATCATTCCAAGCATGTTGATAACTCGGTGATATGATTCGAGTTGAGGATAATGAATGGATATGAGAATAGTCGTCGAGGAGGATGACTAGGAGGTTTGGATAGCATCGTTGTTGAAGGTTCTAGCATGCTCTAAGCAAGAGTACGTTTGGGCAGATTCGATAGTCCCAACGGCTAACTGTTGATGGTCGAGTACTCTGGGCAGATTCGATAGTCCTAGGCACGGGCTGCGACGACGTGCGGGAGTTATGTCTAGAACCGGGGTTTCCATTAGCCCTTGACGGACGGCTGAAAGAATGTGCCGGTCATTCAATTAATGGTGATATCGAAGCAATGATAACAGTGATAGCCAGAGTCATGGATGTTTGGTTGTAACGTCATTTCGGACTCAAGAGCGGTATTTTCTGGGTGCTTATCTGATCTAGGCCTTGGTACTTGGAAAACATCGCCCTTGACTCGAGTGATAGTAGCTTTACTTTAAATTGTATGTTCTGCTATGTTTGCTTCTGCTTAGTGTGTGTCTGGGGGCTATCACTGTAGAATGAGGTTGGAGTGGGAGGGTTGTATTCCTATTCCTTTTCCTTTATGCTCTTTTGGTATGTTGTTAGTTAATTTACTGCTCACTAGGACTGTTGTCTGACTCAAGGCTTTATGTTTTAATTCTTATTGCCTTGGGCTGTTCGTCCATTTTGGGACGGGCAGACTAGGTAGCAGGTGACAGGTGCTGTTCTCTTCTCACGATGCTGATATCGAAGACGAGCTGGAGGGTTGCATATTATCTTCTTATTATATGTACTGGATATTCCGCTGTTTTGTATTCTCTGAGAGATATGTAGTGAGGCTTGATGTATTGACTATGTGGATGCTTGTATTCAACTATTATGGAGTTTTATATGATGTCATTTTGTTCTGTAAAGCTTCACTATACATATGTTCTATTGTATTTTGTCCATGCGCTGTGAGAAATACGATAGATTCTGTTGTTTTAATCTACCCTGACAATCGTCCATGGTCGCCTGGCACACTTTACAGCGCACTATCTCTAGATTCGGTGCAGGGGTCATGGGCGGTCGTCACAATTCACTTCCCATGGCCTCTTGAAAACTTTTCCAAAATCTTGATGTGAAAATGGTATCCCTATCACTCACAATAGTTTTGGGAATGCCATGCAATCTTACCACTTGTTTCATGAACACTTGAGCCAACTTTGGTGCATTCCTCTCTGATTTCACTCGGATAAAGTGTGCCACTTTAGTTAACCTGTCTACTATTACCCATATACTTGCTTGTGTTTCCTCTTTTGGATCTAGGCAGGCCATCTATGAAATCCATAGATATATCCTCCCATTTTCACTGTGGTATGCTAAGGGGTTGTAACAATCCTGATGGTCTTTGTGTCTCTGCCTTGACTTGTTGGCAAGTCATACATTTTGCAACATGTTTAGCTACATCTGATGTAACGATCCCAAATTTTATATAAATTTAAATTGATAATTAAATTGAATTTTTGAATTAAAATTGTAAAATTTATTGGTAAATCGATTCGAGTTTCCCACGAATCCAAATAAGAGTATATTAAATCATTTAAAACTCTAAATATTGTATATATGTATATATATGTGAATATATATGTATACGGGCATATATGAGTAAATTTGAATTAATTTATATATATATATATATATATACATTGAGATTGAATTTAAATCTTAAATAAATGGTTTGAGGAAAATAAATATAAGAATATAGACATTTGACACAAATATAATATAATAGATAATTTAGAATTTAGAATTGATGATTTAATAAATATTTGAGTTTATAAAAATATATTTACAAAATAAGAAATAAATATATATAGAGAAATACAAGATAATAAATATTAAAGTAAAAATTATAATAATCATTTAAGCTAGAAATAAATAAAAGATGAACTATAAAAATAAAAGTAACATTTAAATAAAATTTTAATAACATATTTAAAATAGAAATTATTTATACTATGAAATAAGAAGGCTAAAGAAAATAAAATATATAAGATAAATTATATAAATTATACAATTCATAAGGAATAGAACAAGACAGCAATAAACTATGTACACTTAAACTAGAAACAAAATTATAAATATCTATTGTACAAGCAAATTTAGATAAGTATGTATCCATGGAAACAAAAGACAACAATAATAAATGCTTGAATCTCTAGCACACAAAATACATACCTAGCAGCCTGGTTAACAAATAAGTAAGAAGTATACATAGAAGTACTCGAACATATATAAATGTCTGGTAGCTTGCAAAAGTAGATATGTATACAAGTATGTACATATGGAATTGGGTAAATATGAACAAGTGCTTGCAAAAGAAGACACCACAATATCTTCATACAAGTACAAACGAAATAAAGAAAATAAGGTAAGTGGTACAACATAATAAATGCAGCACGAATTGGTATCATATCAGCCTCCAACCAAAGTAAATATCCTTGTCCTGCTTTGTACAAAATATATTTTATCACCTGTACAATATTTTTCACTTGTAAACTCAATTGTATATCAGCTTCCTCACCTCATTTTATTTCGTCCATCTTCAAAGTTGAGAAATCTGAAGCAAGCAAACATCTTAATCTTAAACAAAAATTTCAATTAAAACAAACAAAACAAAATCAATACAAACAAGAAGATTTCAACTGGAAGTTTGATACAAGTGAGCAAACCAACCTCATAATCTCTTAAAAGTTTGATATATATATATATATATATGATTTTCCTGTGATGGTATTGATGTCTGCTATGAAATATGAGGTGCATGTTGGGTTTATGTATCTGTATACAGAGATATATCTCTAACTTTAAGTTACAGGTCCCTGTTTTTGGTTACAGGGATTCAAACTTAAGCCAAAAATTCAAATACTCTTTGTAAAGATCAATATTAGGCTAAGAAACTTGAAGAGGAAATGATGATAACCATATACTTTCCTTTTTAAAAAGAACTGCAAGTAGAAATACTAGGTAAATATTTCAAAAATAAAAGATTACAGTAAAATAAATCAAAGACTCAAAATTTGATGTTCGCAAATTCTTGTTTTGAATTCATATCCTGATTCGAGTTGCAAATTTATGAATTTTAATGATGATATCATGATTTTTAACTTTGGAAATCGCTTGGAAATTAGAGTTGAACTGAATTATGAAAAACATCAATTTCCGATGATCTAGGTGAAATCGAACTTCGAGATCGATTCAAAAGGGAGATGACGTGATGTAGATTGTAGGAAAAATGATCGTAGATTTTCTTATCAATTATGGTGGTCGAAATTGATCGGGGTAGGGTTTGAAACAGTGTTTGGTAGACGAAGTTGTCTGGGTACATACGGCGACGGTGGCGCATCGGTATAGATCGCATAGGGGGGAATCGCTTCGGTGGTTCAAGGGGCGTCTGTGGTCGTAGCAGTTTGGGTGCAGGTGGTGTGGTTTGTCGTCGGCTGACGTTTTGCCGATTGTGTTCACCTCAGTTTCGATCGAGATATTGATTTTGGGTTTGCTTTCGAATTTCGCTGTTTTGCTTCGTCGAGGTGCTTGTTAGGATCGATTGTGGGTTGGTGGGATCCGGAGAGTTGAACGGCGTCGAGGTTTCTGGTCGTGCACGTGCACGCGATATGGGTTGCCTGTTATCATCGTTAGTTTGGGGAAGAACAGGGAAGGTCGGGGCGTTCTCGTGTATTTTTGTGAGTTGACTCGAAGTAGGAACGAACGCGAGTTACTTGAAGTGATGCTCGGGATTTCCTTGGGTTTTCTCGGGTCTGGAAATTGAGGGTAAAAGCAGTTTTAACTTTTAAACAAAAATCAAGTTATTTAAACAATTTTGTTAAACCCAGTTCCTTTGTAAATAAGGAATGTTTATCTAAGTTTTGAATTGGTTAAAGGTTTTTTTCTTAATTAAATTATTTTAAATTAACTAAGTTTAAAAATATTTAAGATATATATATATATAACCTTTTTTTTGGAGTTTATTTTAAAAACTTAATAATGTTTAAGGATTAATTAATTTAAAATTAAGGATTAATTACTTAATTAATTAAGTTATTATTGGCTTAATGAAATTTAAAAATAATTTATCAAGAAGAATTAATTAAGATAGATGATTATTGTATGATAAATTTATTTGACATATAATTAATTAACAAGCAGGATTTAAAGGAAATTAAGTAACTGATTTAATTCATCTAATTGTTAGATGATTGATTATTATTGAAATGCTTTGAGCAGTTTGATATCCCTGTTTGTGATTGTAATGCTTTGTGATATAAATTACTTTGTGCTGAGCTGTGATTTCTGTTTCTGTGATATATTACTATGTGAATATGAAAACCCTTGGCCCGTAAAACGACACTTGAATTTCGATGCGATAGGGAGTCGGATTCCAGTTGGTTATCCGAAACCCACATCGAATCGTAATAATGAATCTTTATGACTGATAAATTTATTTTATCTATGAAACTGTGAATGAGGATAAGCGTTATCGATTATACCGCTCATTGATATTGGTATATCTATGATGATTTGTAATGTTGCACTATTGTGTGAAACCCCTGGACTACACCATACACACACAAATATGGATTGCACGTGGAAATCGGTTAAGTCATAGATGATTTAAAATTAATATTTTTGAAATTGAAATTTTAATTTCAATTGATTTTGAAATTGGAAATTTGGGCTTAAAGTGAAAAGCTTTTGAAATGGAATTTCAAAGATAAAAGTTATTTCGAATAACTTGATTAAGTTTTGAAATTTAAATAATTTGATTTAAATTTGAATTCAAGTTTGAAATTGAATTCTATGATTTGAAACTAGAGATTAAAGATGTTGTACAAGTTATATATGGGTTAAACTATCTTAAAGGTATTGATTTGGGAATTTGAATTTAATTCAAGGGTTTTAACTCGTGTAAATATAACTGGATTTTTCTGAAATGAAACTATTTGTTTTCAAATAGTAAAATCTTTCATATAAGGAATGAATTCCAATTTGTGTCAATAGAATTTCAAGTTTGAAATAGAATTGAAATGTTTTGAAAACTATGAAACGAGTCTTTAATTCAAAGACCAGATGAGTTAATCCAACTTGAAATGGAATTGTTTTTTTGAAAGACTATGAATGAATCTTTGGAAACGAGTTTTGAAAGCTATAAGTTAAATCTTGACTTAAAGATTTAACGAGTTAATTCAATTAAAAATGGAAATTATTTTGAAATCCATGAATGGATCTTTGTGAATGGGGTTAACTTTGTTGAATAGAATCTTTTTGTTTAAAAGATTAGAAATGGTAATTTGTTTTAACCATTCGAATGAAAAGTTTTGGGCTTTAAGCTGTGATTTAACTGAGACCCCAGTATCCATATGATTTTTAATTGTGCTCGTTATTCGGTTTAGCCGGGAAAGGACCTTTGTGTCATATAACCCATTCCGAATAATGATACGACGTATATGGATAGCATTTGAAGACCGGTGGTGAAGACCGAATACTTTCGAAAACAAAAGGATTACCATTGATTGTCTCTGCATCGGCTGATCCCCGGTATAGAGATTTTTATCACCTTTAGTGATGGGAAGTCTGGACGTGATTAGAAATTATCCGGATTTGCAAGGGCTTCTTTGGAAGTGCCTTCGGTTCCGTTCGATCCCGGAACGGACTTGTATGGATGTGTGTCTGACATTACACTTTGAGGTGTAAAGCTGGTTTCTATCAAATACATTTCTGTTGGTGGTGGAGAATTTATTCTCTTAGCTTAACACCCTTCTCTGAGACGTACGAGCTCAGAGGTTATGTAGTTGATGGTTACTAGTGATACATTCCCAATTTGTTAATGTGGCACACGAAGTGCTGATGATCATTTGTTGGTCAAAGCGTTGCTTTGTGAAAAAGCGTTGCTTTGTGAAAAAGCGTAGCTTTGTGAACGAGACTTCATCGAGCCTCACAACCCGGTAATAGTCGAAACAGGAATGTTGCGACAAAAGGTTTGTAGGGGTAGAGCCCCTAGGGTATGTCATTTCCTTCTAGATAAAAGGTGATATCTTGGTATGGAGCCCAGATATTTTACCTATGTTGATGTTGCACAATTATTATACTTTGTGGTTGTTGCTTTATAAAGATCTCTATTGCACCCCTAATTCCTTTTTCTTATGCCTCAGCACTTATACAAAGTATAATGCAACTCATATTATTTTCTCTATTGAAATTTTCATGCCATAGTTCTATATCAGTTATAAGTACTCTTCCCATAATTTCAAGGTTTTGTGCCTTAGCTTTTCTAAGTATAATAAAATAGTGGGATGCACATCCATAATAAACATCATATCTGATCAAAACCATTTAAAGAACATCCATAAGATATCTAATAAGACTATGTTCAGCAAAACCAGAAATATGCAAATAACAACATAAAAGTTTGGTTGCCTCATATCAGGACTTAATGCCATGGATTTAGTGAGATTACTCACCTAAGTACTTCCTTCTATTTGATCCAGAAAACCCTTGAATGCTTTTCCTTCCTTTTAAATATTTTCTTCCTTTCTTATTTTTAAGTATCTCGGGTAAATGATTTTCTGGCCATAACTTCTTATTTATATGAATGTTTTTCACTAGGGTTTTATCAAGATAAAATTCCATTTTTGTCCTGGCTAACATCAGGCATTTTGCATTTTGTATTTTCACATTTCCCATCCTTAATACCCCGGGCTACATTAGTTGGTTATGGTCAGTGCTTTCCTCTTTTTGCTTTTCAGAAAATGGCTATTTTTGAATACCTCTCCACTTACTCAAGTCATGTTAAAAGTGTGACTTAGCTATATTTTATACATTTATTCATTTATGGAAATCCTCTTTTCTATTTTTTACCTACACATACATGCTTACTTGTATTGTGTCTCATGTCATTTTGATGTTATTTTTCTTGCTTAGCTTTAACATATTTCTACTCAAAGAAAAGTATACATGTATATAGATTTATATATATATATATATATTTAATTTTCCTTGCTTCTCAGAAATATATATATATATATATATTTCATATTTATAACTTGGTTAGGCCTGGGTTAAAAATCCTGTGCTTTAAGTAAGAATTTACTTTCTTACTCAAATAAAATATTTTCTGCTTTTCATTTAAAAATAATTCATATGACCCAGAAACAAAATATCTACACCTGGGTTAATAATTCACATTTCAAAATCATATTTGAAATGCTTTCTTTTCCTTTTTTTTATTTCCAGGAATTTTGGATCCTTCCTTGTGCCATTTCCAGTGTGCACGTGCACACATATCCTTGCACATTATTCAATCCCAGAAATTCCTCTATAATTAAATCTAAATATTTCAAAACTAAATTATTTCATTTTGAGCAACAAAAACTAAATTATTTCATTAAAATAAATTTTCACAAAATTTTGGGGTATTATAGATTTTTCACTCAATTCTTGACGGTGAACACTGGATATGGAGTTTTGATTGATTATGATATTCTCTATCATAGTATATGGCTATGCAAGGAGAATGACGGGTTTTAATCAAGGAATCAGATCCGAGTCCGCACTAGAGTGCTCGTGTGAACGATAGTAGTTCGAAAGTGAAATTGTGTGATCGAGCGAGCGATCAGGTATGGTTTTATGTACGGATGATATATGTACATCGTACGAGCTTTAATAAATTTAATGTTGACATTGAAAAATGCAAATTGACATGGTTATGAATTAATTGGATGAATATTAATTGTTTGATGGTTTCTCTTGTTACCTTTGCAACATTTGCATATAGTTATTGTATTAGTACATGTTATATATTGATACTACTTTCTATATATATGTTCTCATTAGTTGTTGAGTGAATAGTAGGTGCAGATGGCGTATGCTTTGCATTTGGAGCTCGTTTTCGCATTATATTGATTGTATATGCTTGCTAATATAATAAAAGGCACACATTTCAGATTACATCTTGTATTTTTGTATATTTCCCTACAGGATGCCTCATCCTTGAAGATGAGATATATATTTGAGATTATATATATATTGTAAATTTTTCCGATTGAGCCTTGCAAAAGAGAGCTGGCGAAATTTTCCGTAAATTTAAGGCATTAGACAATTTTTGAGAATTTTGAAAAAAAAATTATAACTAAAATTTTATTTTTGAGTTATAAATCGGAATGGTATTAGTTTTTTTTGGAAATTTAATTATGAATTTAAAGATTGAGAAAATGTGATAACAAAGTTTCCACTAATTGTTTTTGAAAAGTTAATAGGTTTGTGGCATTTTTCTTACTTGCTAGTTTCGGGGACGAAAATCTTTTAAGGAGGGGAGAATGTAACGACCCACAATTTCAGTCCTTTAACTTTGGAATATTTAATTGATTTTGAATATTGAAAAGTTAATTTTATAAGTTAAATGACTTATATTTCAAACATAGCGAAGTATTTGATAATTAAATCGTTAAATTTAATATTTGAAATTGTTTAAATAATTGAATCTCGAATTTAACGTGAATGAAAACGATTTCGAAGGTTGATTTAAATTCTATTTGTATAAGAAGGAAGATTGTAAAATTTTTAAATTTGAATTTAAAGATGATCAAACTGATTTTGGAAATAACTCATTTTAATTAACATCGCAAATAACCTTCTGGGGCACTGCCTTGGATTTCGATGAAACCAGTTTCATTGGATCCGTAATAGTGAATTATTATATACTGTCGAATTTTGTGGAAATCAGACGTATCGTTTGGTCGTGCAAGTTTGAAACGCGTAGAAATTAATTAAAGGAATTTAAATTAATATAATTTGATTTTGAAAAGTTAACTTCTGCATATATGATGGAATTGGATTCCAATATATATTCCATTATGTTCGGAATAGGGTGTAACATATAGAACGCCAAACGACATGCTTCGTTTGGAGACCGAAATTTTAAAGTGTGAATAGTGCTTTGGAAATTTGCTATAAAAAGACATCCATTTCTTTCATTTGCTAAAACCTTAACCCTAAAGCTCAGTCGCCATTGAACCCTAACCCACATTTCTCAACGCAATCGAAGCAAAATTAACCAAAACCTTCAACATGAAAGTTGGAGAGCTCGACTCTACGAGTTCATCCATACCCTTGGATCGACGATCGGCACACAATGGCAGCGACTATATGGCTCCATTAGCGAGCAGTTTTGTAACAACCCGCAAATTCGTAGCAATTAATTATCGACACTAGGTGATTAAATCGTTCGCCAATTCTTATTGGAATTTTATCAAGTTGAAATTCTTTTGAAAAATGGTTGAGAAATTGTTGGTGGGCTTTAAACTTTAGGCCCATACCTTTTTCTTTGATACCGTGATAAGGGTATTACCCAATTCCCCTTTTTATATTTGCCTTCCGTTCTAATTCGAACCCTAAAAGCATACGAGAGAAATAAAAATGGCGGTCGCGATTGCTCTTCCTTCGATCTGGAAAATTAGGGCTTCGTTCCCTTTTAGCTCGGCTTTGCTCGAGGAGGTGATTCTTGCTTGCTTTGGCTTTGGGCGCTCCTTCTATTCGTCGATGACTTGATTGCTCGAATTCAACCAATTTCTGGGCTTCGCGATCTCGTTTTCAAATCATCGTCACGCGAGATGATTTCAGCTGGATTGAAGCATCAAAACTTCAACTCTCGACCGAACTGAGGTGAGTAATTTGCTCACATCTAATTCAACCTTATATACGTGATTTTGTGGCTCCGGTATATATGCTGGAGGCCCTAATTTTATTTGTTGCCTTGACTTGTTCGATTTCCTGGGTCGAACTTGTTGCACACTCCCGAGTTTGTTTTACTGATACATTGAGCTCGTGTAGTCTTCATTTAGGGTAGTCTGTACTGCTCATGTTGTATTCATCTCCTGATTGCTCTGTACTTTCGTGGCTAATCATTTGTATACATACATTCATGTATGTATATAGTTGTATGATCATTGGCTGCACTCTGAAATCTTGAGTTGCATTGTTGACCCATTACTCTGGTTGACATTTTGTTATTCTGCTTCATGTTGTAATGGTATATCACTATGTTGCATTTAGCTTGACGTTGTCTGATTAGGTCGTATTGCCTCTGACTTTTGACATATAGTCTTCATTCATTTCGAGTTAGTCGCTTACAGCTGCATTGGTTAGTCCTTTGCAGTCTTCACTATACCATATTGTCACTGCATATCTCTTTTGCATTTCTTTCCTTGTGGTTTAGTTTCACACTGCTGTCACTTGTAGTTGCTGCAGTGTTATAGTTCACGGTCTTCATTCGAGACAGGGTTCGTATACTCTTGAGTCATGTTTCATTTGCTTGAATTGGTTCAGGGCTTTTGTTGTTGGTCTTGTTTGTCTTGTACCTGTGCATATTTGTGGCAGTTTCACTCAACTTCATACATGACCTGTTTCACTTGTACTTTGCGAAGCAGTGTTGTATTTCATGAAGTCTTCATTGCATATTGATCTGATCTAATGCCATTTGCATATGACTCTTGTACCTGTGCATATTTGTGGCAGTTTCACTCAACTTCATACATGACCTGTTTCACTTGTTACCTGTAGTGTTGACATTTTGCATTGCCTTCAGTTCCCTGTCTTGATTCATGTTTATTTGATATTTGTCTGCTGAAGCAGTAGCATTGATATTGAGACTTGTATTATGATGTTCATATGTACTGCCCTTGTACATGCTTCACTGCATCATCTTCTACATGTTGCATTTGCAATGATGTTCTCCATTTCATGTTCGAATTCATACTTGTCTGCACTGTATACATTTCTGGCCATTGTTTTATCACTGTTGTAGCTACTGTATATAAGTTCTGACAAACTTTGGTCTTGACTTCATTTGTTCGTGTAGCCTGTATGATCCCAGTTTTACTTGAACTGTTGTTGTTGCAGTATAATTTGACAGGCTCGATCACTTGAGATTGCCTGCTTGGTAGCTTTTGTTCTTGTCCAGTTTGTACTTGCCTCGTTGAACTTGTAACCGCATGTGCCTTGTTGCTGTGACATTCTAGATTGCATTATTGCTGCTACTTGAATTTGTAGTTGTTCAATTGCCTTCTGATTCACTTGACCATTTGTATACATACTTTCAAGTATGTATTCAGATGTCTGTTCACTTTTGCATATCCATGTGTCATTTTCACTTGCATCTGTTCATCCTTGAGCACTTGCTGACCTGCTGCATTTTCGTAGCAGTTTTACCCTTGTCCCGTGTGGTGACTTTATATTCCGTTGTGGCGAGGCAGTGCACGCGTGCGTGCACTGCAGTCACACCAAATTGACAGTTTTTAATCGATATCTCTTTTGTTCTTAATTCATCGACCTGTTGCGTAATTCGTAGGCTGTATTGGCGAGGCAGTACACGTTAGCGTGTACTGCAGCCAATTAGCATTGATATTTTTAAATTGACATTTCAATTGCTTAAACTGCTTTGGGTTTCTGTTTTGTGGATTAACACTGTTTAGTGTTATATCTGCCGTTATCCAATTCTCGTATCGAGAGTTGGATATACGAGATTTTTGTGACTGTCATCTATATTGAGATTGATTATTATTGCTTCTATGCTCTAATAACTGATTTTGAATTAGACTGACCCGAGTATTATTTTCTTTTGAATGTAATACTCGGGTCAGACCGAGTATTTACAGGTTGTAGATTTTTAGCTTTGGGTTGCTGCTAGAGCTATGAAGATTTTTTATATCATTTGAAGAGGTCTTCGTCTTGTGTAGTAGTCAGTGTGTCTGTTTTAAGATGATAATGTATTCGTGTATATTAGTCGATAATGTACGTGTATATATAACTTTTTGAGTCGACAGTTGTAGTTGTATCATTTGTATTGTGTCAAATGTATTGTAACTGATATAAGTTATTATATATATGAGACTTTTCGTTCCATCTGTATTCCGCATTTATGTTATCAGTGTTATTTTTATATCTATTGTCCTAAACTATTATAGCCACTGTGTAGTAGCTTTGAGTTTGTATCGGTATGTCGGTATTCCTCTAAAAATGAAATGCAATGTTTTATTATCTGACATATCAGTGCTCACACAAGGCAATTACATAGATGGTCGCTCCTCAACAGCCTTATTCTCCGTGCTAGTTGACAGCACTACACCGTAGTGTTCTTGGCTAGCGTGGGTATAGAGGTGGGGCGTCACAAGTTTTTGCATCATGGCAGTGCGACACGTGCACGTGGCGAGGTAGCCGGGTGGTGCGACGGCGGTGCAGGCGAACGGGGGCGATGAGCTTTGGTGGTTCGCGATCTTCGATTGAAAAAAAAACAAAAAAAAGAAAAGTTCGGCCTGGTTATTCACGAATGAGGGAAGATGGAGGGGAAGGTTTTAATTTTAAATTTTAATTAATTAAGTTAATTTTAAATTTAATTATCTTGTGCGTTCGTTACTTCAAAACTTGTTTATACGAGGTCAGTTTTGAGCGCGATAAGTTGCGTTGCGATCGTATCAGCGAGTGCTACGCTATGGAGTTGGATTAGATGGATTCGAAGATAGTATGAATTTTTGGTTAAATTGAACGCGTACTCAATTTTAATTCAAACCAGAGCGCTTTTGATATTTCTGTAATTTTTGTGAGTAAACATACCTCTCTGGCCTGCTTATATTTTTATATAAGTGGGAATAATTTTATTTATGCGTTTTGTTGCTTGTTTGGATGATTTACTATATTTATTAGTTGGTTTGGATATATTCCCACCTATTGGAGTGGATGAGACCCTATTACGTTCCCGTGTAAGAGCGGATGACCCTTTGTATATGATCCCACCTCAAAGCGGTTGATTTATTTTTTTATTATTATATTTTGTATATGATGTAGGAGGACAGGTTGGAGGTATCCAATGGGATTCTTCAACATTGTTGATTTTACTTTTCATATATATGCCGATATATGATGTGTTGGATGCCATATTATTGTTTGTGATATGATTTGACTTATTTAGTGCTTTAGTAGCACTGGCCTTATTTTTGGGTATTTTGAAATATTAAAATTTTGATTATGAATTGGAAATGATTTTTAAAGTGATTTTGGAATTTATACTCTTTCATAATTTTTGAAATTATTGAAAGAAAGGAATTTATTTTAAAATAAATAAAAGCTTGATTTTTATTGGTATTTTCGATTTACTATTTTGTAAAGTGTTTTTAGATAGAGATTCTAGAATAATTCATATAAAGGATTTATAAAAGTATATTTTATAAATAAAGTAATGGATTTTAAATGGTGTTTTATAAAAGAATAAATGGATTTGAAATCAATATGTTGTAAATGGATTTTCTAAATAAATTAGGTTATCAAAGAAAAGGGATTTACAAAGGGATTTTATAAATAAATGAGATTTAGAAAGGAACAGATTTATAAAAGGAATTTTATAAATAAAGAAAAGTTATAAAAATAGAAGTTTTATAAAATAGAAATGAAATTTATAAACGTAGTTTATAAATATAGAAATGAGTTATGTTGAAAGTTAGGAATGGAGTTAATCGTTTTAAAAGTTGTTTATCTTTTAAAAGAATGTCTGAAAGTAAAATTTTGATGGAGTTAATGGTTTTAAAAGTAATTTATCTTTTGGAAGTAATGTTTTGGAAAATAATAATTCCAAATGGAATTTAATAGTTTGAAAATGATTTAAAATGTTATAAGTATCGGAAACATAGATTTCAATATTTATTGTTGTAATAGACGTTTTCGGGGAAGTAAGGAAGGCATGGACTATAACACTGTTGTTATAGTAAATGATTTCCGAAAGGAAATGTTTTATATAGTATAAGATATATATATATATAATTAATCGAATCCCTATACTAGTGTTTTGGGTTGTCGTAACGATGTTTTAGGCAACATTCGTTTTGACCCAAATAAAGTGCGTTTTGAAGAATACTTTCCTTAAGATTTGTATATGTACTTATTTTCCGTTTTAAGTATATGGAAATATTTTTCTAAGTGTTGAAAATGAAAAGATTTGTGAATATACTTATTTCATTAATATAAGCACAAGGGAATGTTTTCCATTATTGAATAGTTTGAAATAGTTTTGTGAATATATTTTTTAAAGATAATTTGAAGTAAACATTTGGGAAATTGATTTATTTAATAAGAGATTTATTAAACAGGCCTAGTGACTACTTATGTGCTAGATATTATTGTTGCTTTGATAGTTAAATAACCGACTATCAAATTTGGCCTTATTATCGTTGTTGATCAGAAGAGATCAGGATCAGTTTATCAGAAAACCACTTCGGACCAACGTATATGCGTTCGAATGTATAAGTGTCGGAAGACATTGATATTTGGGATTTTTGTAATGAAGGACTTCTTGTTGATTATTTGGGATAAAATCCCATTATACATATAGTAGCTGTGGTCTCTTTGTTATGAAATATCCAATGCAAGGACTAAGCGCTACTGATCCTAAGGGTGATTCCCAAAACAAGATGTGGTCGGAGAAGTGCCTTCGGTTTGTCCTGTTCCTGAAAAACTTGTATGGATGAATGTCTTACATTGCATTTCTAAATCACGACCATTGATTTTTACAAGTGTATAACTGTTGGTGGCGTAGGAGGAAACTCCTATTATCTTAACACCATTCTCTTAGATATACGAGCTCAGAAGTTTTATTTTTGTTGAAGTCAATTAGTAATAAATAGAAATGGCAATGTGGCTTTCAAAGTGAAATGTGCTATGTGGCTCGCAACCATTAGGATATGATCATCCCATTCTAGATATATTTATTCCCACTATGACGTTAGGGTTTCAAATTATTATGGTGTATGCAAGAGGGCCCTAGGATAGGTCGGTAACGACCGGGGTGATGACATATTCGGTACTATCTAGTTAGAGGTAGGCCAGCCTTGTGTTGGTAGAGGACCTTCAGTTGGGCCTCAGTACATTCGTCTAGATATGTACTACCAGAAGGTAGTCCCTTCACCTAGTCATTTGTATAGAAATCCATTCTCCACTACGTGCCTGCCATTTTGTTTGTAGAGCCTAGTATGTTGGAATTTAATAATGGTAACAATTTGGGTGATTAATATTATTTGTATACTAGACACTAGTATAATATAACAGAAGTTGATATGTTTTTGTTATCGTGAGTAAAACCCGTTCGTGTTTATATGCGGCATGGTCTTACGAGATACCTTTGTTTTGAAAGGTTTCTATAACTTAAAAATTTAGTTGAGATGTGTTTTCGCACGTTGGTTTACCAGACTGATCCGGGCGTTCTTCCCTTTCAATGCTCGAGTCATACCGAGCATATTTACAGATTTAGATTTGGATGCTTTGGAGCTTCAGTAGACGAGCTGGAGGTTTTCAGGTCATATTCATGTATTTGTTTATTTTTCCGATGCATTGTTGTTTAAGTTATCAGTATTTGTAAGGACAGGTTGTTATAACTGTCCAGGCTGATAATTGTGATTTGTCGTACTCTGATGGGTGTATGAAAAATATTTTACAGTTTCTATTTTGTAAAGTTCATTGATATTATATTATATGTTGTTCCACTATGTATGTGAGATTCTGTGATTGTTTTAGTTTCTTCTTCTTCTTCTCTTCTCTTCTTCTTTCTTCTTTATTTCCCATAACTATCCATCTTTCCATTCAATTTTGGTTGGACATGTGTGGCTTATTGCCAGCTTGAATTCATTCGGTTTGCAGGTCGTTACATAAATGTACCTTAGACTCGGAGCCACATCCTTAGTGATGGGTCTCGTGTAGATCTCACCGTATTCCTTCAATGAGCTTTGGTGACATATGACCTACTCTATTTTCTCGAATCCTACGTGGATCACACTGTACTCCTTCAGTAAGCTTTTGTAATGACCCGAAATTTTAGTCATTTGAATTTTGAATATTTAATTGATTTTAAATATTGAAAAGTTAATATTATAAGTTAAATAACTTGAATTTCAAATATAGCGATTTATTTGATAATTAAATTGTTGAATTTAATAAATGGAATTGTTTAAATTGAATCTTGGGTGTTATTTTGGATAAAAATGGTTTCAAAGCTGATTTAAATTACGTTGGATAAGAATGGTAATAATAAACTTTTAACTTGTATTTAAAGGTGATTAATTTGGTTTTTATAATAATTCATTTTAATTTAACGTGTAAAAATAGCCTTCCGGGGCACTGCCTCGGAATTGGACAAAACCAGTTTCATTGAACTGTAACAGTATATTATAGTATGCTGTCGAATTTCATGGTGATATGACCAATCGTTTGATCGTGCAAGATTGAAATGCTTAGAAATTTATATGATAATTAGGTTTGAAAAGCTATCTTTTGTATATGGTCGAATTAGGCCTCGAATCTAGTTCCATTGTATTTGGAATAGGGGTATAACATATAGAACGCCAGGCGGCATGCCTCGTTTGGAGTTCTTTATATTCAGCCTATACCCATATCTAAATGCCCATACCTCCCCTGTTCAAACCCATACCTCATCTCCACTTTATAAATTTTCAACTTTTCCCTTCTCCTCATTTTCAAAACCGCAGAGAAAAAAAGTAAAAATGTAAGCAGGCTTTTAAAAATTGAAATCAATTCAAAGAAATCATACAAAATTTTGGAACTTGTTCCTTAGATTTCTATCGCCTAAATCTGCAACCTTGCATAAGCATGGGAGGTGTGGCAGCACTTTGGGGATGAGCGACGGTTTTTGTTTTTAGCTAGGGTTGAGTTTGTTTGGAAATGGTTCGTTGATTCGTGGAATGGAAATCACATTTGGGTTCGTCGAAGGAAATAGCTTCTCTGGTGAAGGTTTGGTGTAGCACGGCACTGAGGAGATCTTTGAGACATGTACAGTCAAGGGGAGGATGGAAGATGTCGCGATCTCCTCAAATAGCTTAGGTTGATTTTTGAAGGGTCGGGAAGGCGCGGTTTTCGATGAGGAGGATAATGGTGGTCTGATTTGGTTGCTCGTGGTCAATGAAAGGAGGTACGGCGAGGATTAAGGTCGGCCATGGTGGGAAACACGTACTGGAAGGAGTGGCAATTCAAAAATTGGGGAAGAGGGTAAAGTTGTAAATAAGTTAATTATATTATTAGTTTATAATTATAAATTTAATTATTGAAACTTAGAAATTTAATAACTCCTTCATACGAGGTCCAATCGAGGCATGGATTTTTGCGTTGCGCTCATGAAAACGTGAGCTTAACATTGGAACTAGTTTGGATGGATTTGGAGCTAGTTGGGATTTTGGATTAAAATTGAACGTCTGTTCAATTTTAATTCAAAACGGGACGTTTTGATGATCTGAAAAATCAAGGTGAGTTAATCTCACCTTTTTGGTTAACCATAAAAAAATTTGATCGATAAAATTATTTATTGGATGTGTGAATATTTTATTGTTGGATGTTGTTGACTGTTTGGATAATTTACTATTTTATATTGTTGGTTCGGATATATTCCCGCCTATTGGATCGGATAAGACCCTATTACATTCCCATGTAAGAGCAGATGACCCTTTGTATACGATTCCCGCCTCAAAGCGGTTGATTTCTATTTTTATGATTTTATGTTGTATGTGATGTACGGGGACAAGTTGGAGGGATCCAACCGGATTCCTCACACTGTTGATTTTATTTTTCATATATATTGTGATATATGATATGTTGGATGTTATATTGGATGACATGAAAATGATTTTGCTTATTAGTGCTTTAATATCATTAGGCCTTGTATTTTGGTATTTTAAGATACCATAAAATAGCGATTAATTTAAAAAGGGGATTTCTAAGCGAATTTGGAAATTATATACGTTTTAAATAATTTTACTTGAATTGAAGAAGTAATTTATTTTAAAATGAAAGATATAATTTTGGTGGATATTATAATTTAATAGTTCTATTAAACATTTTAAATAGAGTCTTTGAACCATAAATAATGTTAACGCTAAAAAGTGAACGCTAACACCCGGTGTGTGTAATAGAATCGTGAAATCACCACCCGTGTGACGGGAACAGAATTTAAGCAGTAAACTGGCAGAAAAGCAGTAAAAGACAGCAATTTATAGTGGTTCGGCTTGAGATTAAGCCTACGTCCACTTTGAATCTCTTTATTACTGAATTCGATTACAAATCGATACAAATCTCTTATCAAAACAGTACAACTTGATCAAAAGAAACAATCTTGACTACTAGCTCAATCTTCGTCGATGAAATTCGATGAATCCATGTTGGATGTAAGGAATTATTCTTTGAAGATTGTTGTAGCGTCTTGAATGTTTGAGGATCTTTGATTGCTGGATGAATGGAGACTTCGACGGAGTAACGGCGCTTGAAGAAATGATTTGCCAAAAGTCCTTTTCATGTTGGAAGTGGTGGCCTATTTATAGGAGCTGATTTCTGAGCAGGAAATTTGCCTAAGTCTTAGGTCGCGTACGACCTTAGTTAAGTCGTAGGTCGCGAGCGACCTAAGCTAGGTCGCAGTCTCCTTGCGGCTTAAGAGGTTAGCTGGTGAAGCAGTACTTGGCTTTATTTGATCAAGTGGTAGGTCGTAGGCGAGTTAAGGAATAGCTGTGGGAGCTCTAGGTCGTTGAAGTCTTAGCTCGTTGGCCTCTTAGGTCGTAGGCCCCTTAGGTCGCAAAACTTTCCTGTAGTTAGGTCGCAAACATCTTCAGTAGTTAGGTCGCAAGCATCTTCAGTAGTTAGGTCGCAAGCATCTTCAGGTCGCTATGTTCTTAGGTCGTAGGTCGCAACCTTTTCCTGCTGTTAGGTCGCAAACCTCTATGTCCTTAGGTCACGAAGCTTCCTTAAGTCCTTAGGTCGCAAGGTCTTCTGTTGTTAGGTCGCGAAGCTCTCCGCTGTTAGGTCGCAAGCCTTTCTATCCTTAGGTCGCGAAGTTCTTCTCCTCTTAGGTCGCAAGCCTTCTCTTAGGTCGCTAAGTTTTAGGTCGCTGAGACAATGGAATTAACAAATAAGATTTTTAAAATCTTGGGAAATAAGTCTGTCTTTCATAATAAAGGGATATGGTTTTAAAAAGAAAATAGAAATTTTTTGATATAAATATTTATTAACCATTTTATATAAAGTTATATATATATATATATATATATATGGGTACCTATATTATAATTTATTTATAAAGGTGAAATTTATAAATATAATAAATCACAAAAGTGATATTTTACAAATGAATTTAAGATTTGTAAAATCGTAATTTATTTATAAAGGGATAGATTTATAAACGGTGTTTTATAAATTAAAAAGAAACTATTATCATTTAATAGATTGGAGAAATAAATCAAACGATTGATTTATTTTAAGATGTGGAATGATATTTTAGAAATAATTATTCTAATTTGGAAATTGAAAGTGAGGGTAAACTGGAACTGTTAAACGATATTTTATAAACTAAAAGAAATTAATACCTATGGGAGTAAGGTAAAAATAAAAATGATTTAAATTATGTTTTGAATGGGACTTTATGAATAAGTGAGATTTATAAAGGAATGAAGTTATAAATGAGATTCATATATAAAGGGATTTTATGAAAGGAAGTTTCATAAAATAAAAGAGATTTATAAATACAGTTTATAAATATGCAAACAATTATGGGGAAAGTTAAGTATGGATTTTTATCAAGGGAACACAATTATTTTTTTTAAAAATTGTTTATTTATATTAGTACTGTTTAAAGTGGTTTATCAATATTTTAACATTTTGAAAGTTTATTATTTAAATTATTAAAATGGTTTGAAATTAATTTTAATTATTTATTAGTAAGGCTTTGGAAATTAATTAATATTATTTATAATAATTTTGAAGATAAATTATTATTATTATTTGAAGAATGTTTTGGAAATTATTATTTATTATTTTTAATGTTTAAAAGTTAGTATTTAATTATTTATAATGTTATTAGTATTTAGTAATGTTTAAAGGAAAATGATTAGAATTTATTTATAATTGTTTCTGAGATTATAAATGGAGTATTATAATGAGATGGGTTTTTACAAGAGGAATCTTATAACATGTTTTTGGATAATGTAAAGGAAGACTGGTTAAAGGATAAAAGAGTTTTATAAATAGTTTGAGATATTTATAAAAGAATTTTAGAAGTAGGTCTATAGATTTATAAAAGGAGGTTTATAAATGGTTTTGTGGATGTATAATGGGGTTTATAAATAATTTTAAAATTTAACAAAAAGGAAATCTTCCCCAAATGCTGGTGAATATACTTATACCGCTGGGATAAGTATATGGATATTTTCCCAAGTATTGAGAAATAAGGATTTGTAGATATATATATATATATATCTTTGTAAAAGAATTTTGTTACAAATATTTACAAAGTGATTTGAGTTAATGGAAGGATTTGTTAAAAGAGGCTTAGTGTTGCTTGGTACTTAATAAATGTTGATTTTTCCCTATGGAATTAAATCCCTGATTGAATGTTTGTTATTCGATAGTTGAATAACCGACTATTGGAATTGGACCCTAAACATAACTGTGGAAATATCTAGGAGAAACACGTGAGTTATATGGCACAGTCATCGCCGATGATGTCGTACTGTGTGTATAAATCTCATTTCGTTCTTCTAGGATAATGATAAGGAAATTCGTCTGCTAACGGTTAGGAGGTGATCTCCGCTCTTATCTTTGACTGTTTATTTCCTAAAGAACCGGGGTTGAGTTTATCGGGAATTCTCGTATTTTCGATTAAACATTTCAAATCAAAAACCCAGAGTTTACACAATTTGTTATAAGTGTTTCAAGTCACTTTTGAAATCATATACATATATATATATACACACACACACACACATATATATCTCAGTTATATATATCAAATCCAAAATTTTTAAGCTTCTTAAAATCAAAAACTTGTGTATCAAAACAAGACTCCAACAACAAATCATTACGATAGCAATCTATCACTCAAAAACTCGAAAATGAACACCGATGATGTCGCGATCATTATCGGAATTATTTTCCAGCGACCGAAGTGAGTTCAGTGCTTTTTCCTCTTTTGAAAACCAATTTAAATATTTTTATTCCAAAAATATCCTCCAAATAATATCACTATTATTTTTCGAAAAACATTTCAAAACCAACGGGAAATTTAATCCCCAAATTTCCAACTTTTAAATCCTTTATAAATCGTTTTTATAAACCATATCAATTTTTAAATCACTTTTACAAAACCATATTTACAAAATCCCATTTTGTTATATGAATTACTTTCTTAACTTTTGGTTATAATATCAATTTTTATTCAATCACCACAACAACAAATGATAATAGTAAATATTATCATTTCCTAACAACCAAGCACACCATATATAACTATAATAATTTCTGAAAATTATTCCTTTATATGTAAAAATAATCTGGGTAAATTATTTTGTTTACCCAATATCAAACAATACCATATTGAATTGCTCTGTTCAAGCGTTTAGAGATTCCTATCAATAACGTTAATTACTCGTATTGAACAGAATCCATAACCACTCAATAGGTCAATCAACACAGTATAAAACATTTAATATTCACTAACAAATACGCGCTCATATCTATTAATACACTCAAACTCATTTTAGGGTGCTACCGACCCTATCTCTAATGAGTTACCCCATCAAAGCCAAGGTTCTCGCTTAACCTTCCGCTCCGATACCAAGTGTAACGGTCTAGGCTTTTCAACCATTGACAGCGGCCACTTTCCGCCGTGGCATACACTGGTACCTTGAATTTGCTTTTACGGCTAGCCTCTCGACTGCAACCAACCACTTCGGGACATGTAGGGGTAAGAGTCTCCTGCTCTCCACCAAATATGAAGCAAGAACCCCCTATCATGCTGTAATGAAGCAAATCTGATCCCGGTCACTTCGAAACAACGTTCGACATTTTCGGTAAACTCAACCCTCGGTTCTTTAGGAAATAAAGAGACGAAAATAAGATCGGAGATCACCTCCTAACCGTTAGTGGATGGATTTCCTTATCATCGTCCTAGAAGAAAGAAACGAGTTTATATGTACAGTATAGCACCTTCCGACGGTAACTGTACCATAAATTCCCGTGTTTCTCCTAGATATTCCCAAAGTTATATTTTGGGTCCAGATTTGATAGTCGGTTATTTAACTATCAAATAAACAATCATTCAACCAAAGAGTTCATTTTCCACTGAAAACACTAAGTCTCGTTTAATTTAACTTTAATAAATTAAATCTCTTTATCAAAAAGTATGTACTTATCATATCGAAGTAAGTACGTTCACTAACCATTCTTTCAAAAATATTTGAAAACTTTTTAAAATAAATTCGAAAAGCACCACGCGGTATAACCTATGGATTCATAGCTCAATGATTATGTCTCTATCCCAGAGAAATCCAAACTTAACTGCAGCCAATCTCTGCCTCCGATTTCGCCATGAAAGTATACCATTGCTTTTCGAAAACTTTATTTAATAATTTTCTCAAAATAATGTTTATAAAGTTTCTATAATAATTTTCCAAGTTTAATTTAGGCAAATACTCTTCTATAAAAGTTATTATATACAATAATATTAATATTGAATAATTTATCCTTTAAAATAATAATACTAATTAATTCTTAATGATAATTAAATAATATCAACTCATTATAAACTAACTTAATTAATAATTAAATATAATTTAAACAATTTAAAATAATTACATAATTTTGGAACAATAATTAATTTTGATTTATTAATAAAATTCTAATCGATTTACAAGACTTATTTACAAACTTATAATCCATTTTGATAATTTTAAAATATTTAAATAACTAATTTTTCTAGAATATTTTTGAACACTTTTTAAATTACCTATTTAATAATTCAAAATCCTCTTTTTAAACTAAATCCATCTTCTCGATAAAAATATACTTTTTTCGATTCCAATATAACCAATCTAATACTTATAAATCTCTCTCGATTTATCACCAATTTGATTTACATTCCAATTCCGTAAATTCCCTTTTCCACATTTTCAAAAGAAAAATCTATCTTTCTTTTTAAACCGATTTACTCACCCCACTATAAATTCTCATCATGAACTTATATCTTCAATTTATCCACTGATAATCACTTCACTTTATTTATAAAAATTGTTTATAAATCTCACAGTTTCAATTCCAGTTTATAACGGTTTTCACATCACTTAAATCCATTATAAATTGATTTCTAAATTAAATCCATTTATAAATCAATTCCTTATATTTAATTCCATTTAAAAATTAACTCCTTAATTAACACAACTATATCCCAAAACGACCAAATCTCGATTTAACTTCCATTCCGTAATTTAGAAATCTTATTGAGGATCTAATATCACCAATTTTGTAATTATTTCCAAATTTCCTTTTTATTCTTCCAATCTATTTTTTTAAATCTCAATATTTAAAACCTTTTATATTTAACAAGTACCACTTAAGAATTATTACTACAAATCCTTTATTCACGTTATTCCAAAAATCCCTATTTACAGTCAAACTAGTTATTTTATCCAAATAAATTTCTTTTAATTTATCCAAAATCCTGTATAAATACTTCACTTCCAAAATTCCATTTTTAATTTCCTTTCAAATTCAAATATATATATGGTATTTTAAAATACCAAAATCTAAGCCAGTAATACCATAGCATCCAATAAATTTTAAATCATACTATATCTATCCTACATTATTCAACATATCACATATCACTATGTATAAGAATTAAATTCAACAATTTTGAGGAATTCAATTGGATCCCTCCAACCTGTTTCCCTACAACCATAGATGTTAATACAACATAAAAATACCAATCCCACTTCGAGGGGGATATCGCGATATATAGGGTCATCCGCTATTATGCGGGACGTAAAGAGTCTCATCCGCTAAAATATATGGGAATATCAATCCAACTACCAATATATACACTACTACATATATATGTATGTGTATATATATATATATTAATATCCAATCTGATAATAATAGTTATCAAATCATCCAATCAACCAATAATTAATTTTAACTATTTAAAATTAACTAGTAATCCAAAAATGAGTGAGATTAACTCACCTTTGATTTTTCAAATCCTTTTTTTCGTTCCAATTCCAATTAAATCCATCGTGTAATTATTCTTTTTTTGTTTCTTTTATTGTTGCAAATCCAATGTGATTGATTTTGTGATCTGGACCTTGAATAACAAGGTTATTTAAACTTCAGTTATCAATTTACAACTAAATTTAATTTAATTAATTACTTAAAATAAATTACCATATACGTTTTAAATTTCACAAACTTAATTACCTCACATAATCTCGTCTTCCCAAATATGAAATCGAATCCGCCTGAAGCTCCCTCTCTCGTGCACGTCTAGGTCAGTGCATGCGTGCATACTATCACCCACGTCTACGAATCGACCATCCAAGGCCGCCAACCAACCCTCCTCCGCTCGCTTTACACAACCGAACCACGTTTTTTAGCCCGACCCTCCGCCTAAATTGCGACACCAGCATACTTCACGCAAACCTTACAGGTCGCGATCTCCAAAACCATGCCGCACATCACCATGCTCTTCCCACTCGATGCTAAACTCCACGAAAAACCCAAATCTAGGCTCCAATTTCAAAAACTCCACCTTGAGATCAACTGAAACCCAATCCTAGGCGAAACTGTCGTTCGACTTTCACAGTTGAGCTCCCACTTCTTCGCCACACCTCCCAAAATGCCTACGCTTGCCGCTCGAGTTCGAATAGGCTGATGAGAGAATGCCGCGATTTATTTTTATTTTATATTTTTTGTTTTGTCGTTCTGAGGATTTGAGAATTGATAGAGGGAGGAGATGTGATTTAAAAGGAGGGAGGGAAGCATGCTTGAATAGGTAATAGTATAGTGATTTGGAAAGAAGAAAAAGCCGATGTGAATAATTTTGACTAGGCAATATATTAATTAAATTTCAAAATGTCTCGTTTTACGCAATTCAAAATGTCGAACCCCTATCGAGGCATGCCGCTAGGCGTTTATAATGTTATACCACTATTCCGAACGCAATGGAAAAGGTTTCGAGTCCTAATTCGATCGTATGGAGAAGATAGCGTTTTGGACCCAATTATTATATTGAACTTTCGATATAAATTTCAGCGCGTTTCTATTTCGTACGACCAAATGATAAATCCAAACGTTACGAAACTTGAAATCCGGTAATAATAATACTCTATTACGGATCCAATGCAACTGGTTTCGTCGAAATCGGTGATTGTGCCCCGAAAAGCTATTTTTTACTCGTCAATTTATACAAGTTATTTTTAAAATCGAACAAATCACTTTTAAACTCAATTTAAAAGTTCTATTACCTTCATTCTTATTAATATAAATTTAATAAGCCTTTAAATTATTTTTATCAAGCTTAAAACTCAAGATTCAATATTTTAACCAATTTTCAATTATTAAATTCAATAATTAAATTATCGAATAAATCGTTATATTTAAAATTTAAGTTAAAAATTTACTTTTAAATATTTAAGATCAATTAAATATTCCAATTTCAAATAACCAAAATTCTAGGTCGTTACATTTCCCCCTTAAAAGAATTTCGTCCTCGAAATTGCCAAGGTTGGAAGAATGGTTCAAAAACCCATTAACTATTCCCCAAAACACCCAGTTGAAACAACTTTCCAAAATCAATTTATTGAAACCACATTATCACTTTTACTAATTTCTGATTTCATCCATAGATTCCAAATAATATCATTTACTCAACCATTTCAAGTTATATTCCAATATCAAATTTTAGTTACTAAAAAATTTCTTCAAAATTTTCTAACTCCTTAAATTTTCGAAAATTTTCGCTAGCGTCTCCTTTGCGCAGCTAGATCTGAAGCGACTAGATTCAAACAACTACTAATCGCCTCTACTAGCCCAAATCATCAAAAGAAAACAAAAGCCAAGTGGCTCGATCATAAAATCATCAAATCAAACAACAATTTAAACATGTGCCTTTTGTCGGGCAATCCACTTTTATTTATGAGACCAAAGGCATCAAATTTGCTTTTTTCCTTTAAATACTTGCACCTTACTTACCAATAATATCCAATCATACAATTCAATATCATTTTATTCAGCATTTTCAAATTTCCAATATTTGCTTTACTTAAGCCCGTACGATGTACATATTCAGCATTTTAAAGAAATGTGTGTTTTCTTTGGTTTGGTTTGAGAAACGAGTCTCGATTTGTTTTGTGATGATCCGAATAATCTTCTATGTGAGGATCATATGTTTGTCTAGGCAAACGGTATTGTGCACTAATAAATTATTCTCCTTGTCATTGTACGGTCGGAACGAATTCAAATATGAACGAATCCAAAGCCAATTGGAATTAGATATTTCGTTAAAAATATTTAGCCGGAATATATATATATATATATATATATATATGATATTGTTCCAAAAAGGGATTTGAAACAGAAAGGTGCTTTTAAATTAATTGGTTCGAGTGGCTCCAAAATAACTAAATGGACAAGAGATGTGTTCAGATGGCAGACATTTCTCTTAAGTATTAGCCTTCTTGGTAATGGAATATATAATACTGTTTGGTAGTACCCAGTTCCTTGGTTTCATTTTGGGGTTACTCGGGCTATATATATTTGTTATGCATTAAAATATATACATTATCATTTCAAAAGATTTTGAAATAAATATCCAGGTATTTGACCCTTAAGTTTCCAAAATATAAAGGTATCTTGATTTAAAATGGGTTAATTAATGAAGTTTTAATTGGGTCAAATTTATTAAGAAGGTTTAGTAAACTTTAAACCATGTCTTTTGGTTTTAACATCTAGAAAGTTAAAAATTACTTGATGTTATTGGGCCGGCTAATAAACATCTTTACCTCTGAGTGTCTAAAGAAAAGTAGATTATAGGATGGAGTTTGGATACCAGCGTCCTACTCTTCTTATGTAACGACCCGTAAAATTTCAACTGTTTTAATAACATAATTAGTTGAAATTTTATGAAATTTTAAACGATAAATTTTGAAATAAAAATTTAATATTTGGAATACGTCTAGTTAATCATAGCGACTGGTAAATTTTCGTCCGAAAATATGGAAGTTTATTTCGTGCGTAAATTCACTTCAATTTAATCAGTTAAAAAGAAATGAAAATAAAATGTTTTCGAAATCTAAATATTTTTACATAGAAAAATTCTAAATCATCTTCTGAGCAAGATTTCAGTTTGTCGTTTTTCCAAATTCGGACATCTTTGGCTCCGTCGTTCTTATTTTCTGCAAAATAGCAGTATTCTGGTACCGATATCGATTTTTATCGGATGATCGTACCACTGATTTCTATATACCGTTTTGATCGTCTCGTCGTACCGATCTCTACGGTATATTCGATTGTCAAATTCGGAGTTCCGTTTTACGTTGCACTTTACGTAACGCTTACCGTATTGGTACCGGATCCGGGACCTTTCGTTTTCTTTGCGTTTCAAAATCTGAAACGTACAATAATTTGTCTTAAATATCCAACGTATCACTTATTCATTGGAACGTTTCTTTACCTGCCCTCCACTATTCCTATCCGTAAATTTATGGTATTCATTTTTATCGTCTGTTCATTTCCATTGAACCAGTGAAACAAATGTTATATTTTTTTTCTTTTGCAATTTTCCTTCACCTCAGCCTGACTTTCTTCCTCCTCTGGCCTCACCACTTCACTGCACGTTCCTCCCTCCTCCCTTGCTGAGACAAACGTGCCACAAGACCCAAAGTAAATAGTAGCCATCCCCTCCCTCCCACTTGCCTAAGCCTGGGCACGCAACTTCCCTCAGCATGCATGCTTTTACATATATTTTCTCCAGGTCTATATTTTTCATCTTTGCCTGGAAACGAATTTTTCTTCAACCCACCGAAACCTCTCCACCTCATGCTCCGCTCACGTCCAACCCGCGACAAAGAAAAAGAGAGGTGCGAAGTTGGTTCGCATACAGGAAGTGAACGCCGCCTCCATTGAATCCCTTCCACCACACCGTGCTTAACTGCCACCTTCTTGCATAGTTGCCGCCGATCCCCTCCACCATCTACCTCCTTCGGCCATTCCTCTAACATCTGCACCGTGCTCAACTAGCTTGCATCCGTGCTCGTTGGAGATGCCATTTTTTTCGCATGAAAACTTGCTTCCAAATTTTATACAAATATAACAGGTAACGTATATTATATAATATACCAAGAGTTTAAATTTTCCAACTTTGTTGTTTATAGTATTAATCTTACAAGTTCAGTTATATTAGTTTAAAAGTTTATATATATATATTTGTTTGAATTGTATAAGTTAAATATAAGTTGATACAGTATATTTTTTTATAAACAGTTGCACCATTTCGTAACTTGTTTGCAATAGTTTTATATATATTAGTATTCAATGATTTGACTACAATGTTCTGTGTATATTTCTAGACTTTATATTATATGAAAGTTGCCAAACGGTATATTGTTTAAAATGTGTATATTATATTTTAGAGCTATGGCCTGTATATATATATTCGTGTTTTATTATATATTATATTACTTTATAAAAGTTCGGTACTAGGGTAGTGTACATATAAGTAGGGTCTGTTTTTGATTATTAAAAACAAGTTGTACCGATTAGTTTTGACGTGTACTATCTAATTCTAAAAAAAAAAAATATAGACCTTATATCTAAGTATTGATTTATTAATTTTAAATTTTTGTAGCTACTTGTTTTGTTGCCTATATATATGTGTTTTGATTTTTCTTTAAAATGTATGCATATAGGATAATATATTAAAGGTATGTGTTGAATTTAACAATGATCTTGGAAAATATATAGATTTGGATTTTGATGTATAAGTTATATATACACGTGTTAGTTAAAATATAAGGATTATATTTTTAATATATGTGTTCAATTTAAAAACGATGATTTTATTTTATATATTATTTTAATATTTGCCTTAAATTAAAATATCAATTTCCAGGAAATGATAATAATCGTAATCCGCATATTTTCAGTTTATATCAAACTGATTCAACTTGTTTCATTGATTCCTGTTATTAGCTTTGTTCGTTGAATTCGTGCCAATCTAGCTTTGATTGGGAATTTGTGCTTGGATTCGTAACTCATCTCATTCTCGTTCCTCTCTAGCCTCGAAAGGTGAGCACTCACTAACGATTAACGCTCTTTTATTTATTAAATTTGATTTCAATTGAAACGACAATTGAAATATTGCTGCTGTTTGACATTACACTGTTATTACCTGTATCAGTTCACCTGTGACATCTGACACCATTATCTGTTATATATGCAATGATAATCCAGTTTGGTTGATAATTTATTGATTGTTGATGTTTATATTGGATGTTAAATTGCTAATGTTAAATTGATAAATAGTATGAAATTGAACTTGATATAGGGTAATTAAATGTTAAATTTGATTAACAGACATTTGAATAATATGACCCCTTTAACTGTTGAATTTATTGACACGTAGGATTTGTTTAATTACATCTTGAACCACTGAATGTATGTTGTTAAATTGATGATGTATGAAATTGTAAATAGATGACAAGTGAAACTGTAATGTAATAATCTTTAATCTACATGAAATGATAGTGTAGATTCTAGAAATAATTATATTAATTCGTACAAATAACAATGCGAATTAATACAGTTATTTCGGGATTATTTGAATTGATTATTGGATTGATATTGATTGTTGTTATTGCTTGTTTATTTACTTTGACACCATCCCAGTTATCACACTGCAAGTTCCCTTTGATATGTTTTGATTTTGAATTGAATTGGAATCGGGTTGAAATGATAAATACCCAAATTTAACTTTGACCTAGGACAGAAAATTAAATAAAACCCGATTGGTCAATAATTTGATTTAAAAATAAAACGGAGATTTTATTTGAATAAATAATATGGTTTTGAAATGAAGTTGAAATTTGAATTTTTAATGAAAAGAAAATGTTAATATATAATAATCTGAAACGAAATATTAACAATGTAATTGACGAAAGAATGTTGTTTATTTGAGAAATGATTGAAATTATAATTAAGTTTGAAATGGTTAAACTTTGAAACAATTTGATAATTAAGTTTGAAATTATAATTGAGTTTGAAATTATTAAACTTTGAAATTAATTAATAATTGAGTTTTGAACTATTTAATAATTAAATAAGATTGAATTATTTAATGATTAAATTGAATTGAAATTCTTTAATAAGAAAAATTGGACTTTTGAATAAGTGAATTTACTTCGTAAATAATTGAAATTGAATTTCTTTATTAATTAAGTTTTGGAAAATTATTTAAGTAAGTAAATAAGTGAAATTGCATTTCTTTAACAAGAAATGAAAATGTGTTATTTTGGAATTAATGTAAGACTTGTAATTGAAAGAATTGATTTGACGAATTTAATTTAATTCAGAATTGTAAGTTTTGATTTAATGAAGTTGAACTTAAGAAATTGATTTAATGAATTGGAAATTTAATAGAAATTGTTTTGAATGATAAGGTAACTTAACGAATATTGAATGAAATCGATAAATGAGTTATATTGATTTGAATGTTAAATTAAATTAATTTAAATGATTTCGGAATGAAACTTATATACGAACTTGAATCAATATTTAAATTGTTTAAAATTGAAATTGAAATTGAATTATAAGATTTTGAAATTATGAATTTGGATGTTTTGAAACGTAAATTATTGGAAATTGGTTTTTAAAGTCAAATGAAATGTTGATTTACAAATGTTTAATTGAAATTAAAATTGATTTGGTTTTGAAATATATAAACGACCAATCGGTGTAATAATTACGGAAGTTATTAAAGAGACCGGAATTCGGTTATGGATATACTCTCTATCTAAACCGAAAACCACTTTAATAACTATACGCGGAGTGATGATCCAGAATGAAGTGGTTGGAATGATGTACGTGATGACTGAAGAAAGTGAACGATAATGGATAGCCTTGACACTTGTGTCAAATTGGAAATGACTAAAACAGGAGCTGTGCCGGGCCAATGGAGGATTGATACCTCAAGTGGACACACTTCTTCGAACTACTTATACTTGTTGTCGATTGGTGCACCCTTGATTTTGGGAGTGTTGTTTCACGGTGTTGCGGGCGCTGCGGCGTTGCGTTCTCACCAGCCCGGATCAGGCGAACGGTAGTATCACTACCTTGGGTATAGCCTCATGTGCCTTGTCATACTTGTATTCCATTTATGCGCGACCACTACGAATTTGTTTTGTACCTTGAGTATATGGATTGCCCTCTGGTGACTTCCGGTTTTGGGGAAACTACGGTCTTGTATATGCTTGTGGGAATAAAAAATGTGTTAAGGGTGGAATGGGCCATGACTTAACGCTATTTTGATATCTTTATATTACTGATAGACATTATCTACTTAGCGTACATTACTACCTAGTAGATAGTTTAACGGATCCTTGAAGGATGGTTATTCCAAACATCCCTTGAGTTACTTGTATTTCAATTGCTATTTCACTTGAGTTGGATTTATTAATATAAGAATGTTAATCCTGACTCGAGTGTCTTGTGTTTTGCTTTACGCTCGGGTCAGACTGAGTGGTTCAGCTTTCGAGACTCACCTTTGGAGTTGGAGCTTCGCTTGGAGATCCAGCTATCTATCCAGCTTTCAGATATTCGATGATTCCAGTGATGTATTCTGCTTTGTATCTGATGTATCATATTACTCTTCTGTCGTATCTGGTTTAACTCTGATGTAACTTATATATTTATATAGTAGCTTCATGAACTACTATCTCTTTTATTTCCGCTGCACTTATTACTCTGTGTCTGTGATCTGTGATTATTTATTTACTGTATATGTTCAGTTTTGCCAAATTTAAATTAACAACGCGGTATTTTGATCAATTCAACTCCGGCATGAGTGTCTACCTATACACTTATAATGGATGCGAATGGTCTAAAATGGCGGGTCGTTACATCTTAGCTACTTGCCAAACCAAACGGGTAAAGAGGTTGTATTGGTCGACTCAGTTTTAAGACCCAAATTATTTTGGGCCTCTATCTGAATAGTTAAAAGTGAATAGAATTAAAAATCCGATGCTTTGTATATACACTTAGGACATAGAAGAGTATTATACAAATTAATAAATTAAAATGATTTTTATGAGCGTGAGAAAAGCTTGAAACAAATCTTATGGATTACTATATTTGAAAAACCTTTCAAAATAAAAAGTATCTTGTAGGTTATACGTAGATCATTTCCCTTTCTCATATAGTTTTCGATCCAAGATTCAAGTACATGGCTTGAGGTGTCTCACACCGATTCAAATAAGGATCTATCACTCGATTTTTAATGGCGAACACTTGGTGAGGGTTCTTTATGTGGAACAAAAAAATTTTTGTCATAGTTTATGGCTATGTGAGGAGAACAGAGGTTTCTAATTAAGAAGTCTGATCAGGGTCCACACTAGTAAATCGGGTGAGCGATGCTAGTTTGAAGTGAAGTTATGTATTCGAGTAGCGATGGAACCAGATTTTCTATATAGATGATCTATGAACATCATGCGAAGTTATGAATAGTATTGGGTGTTCATATGGTGAAATTTCGGGGACAAAATTCTTTTTAAGGGGGGAGGAGTGTAATGACCCGAAATTTTATTACTTTGATTTTTGGAATATTTAATTAGTTTTAAATATTCGATTTGGGGTTTTTATAATAAAATCTATGTTCCAATAATTGTCCAATTTTTTATTATGTATTTTTAATTTAATTTATAGGATTTTTCCATAATTTTTAATTTGGAAAATATTTAATTTTCTAGTTGACGTATTTTACGGTAAATATTGTTATTTTGAATTTAACAGAAAATGGTAATAGGTGTGTATTATTTTTGTTTTATGATCGCGTCACATTTCTGTACGCGATCACGTTTTTGTTTCGGTCATTCGCGGCTCGTACGCGAACATAATATAGTGATGGGGTACCGAAAACTATTTAAAATTTAAAAACAAATCTACTCTACATACACACCCAAATACAGAGTACAAGCATTTTCCATCCACCCACCCTTGTTTTTTTCTTTTACCCTACCAGCCTCATTTTTCAACACAGCCACCATCTGGTTTCATTGTCTTCTCTGCTTTTTGTCCTCCTTGCCTCCATAGCCGCCTTTTGTCCTCTTTATCTCCATAGCCATAGGTAAGGTTTGTGTATGTGTACCCAAGGAAAATGGGAGGAGGGTTCACATTTTCTTTATGCTTCTTCTTCATTGCGTTTACTACCATTAAATAAAACTTCATATTCAAGATTCAAAAATCAATATCTCTAAAACCGCTGACTATTTGATTAAACTTCCATATGAAAGTTGTTAGTTTTTCTATCTAGTCTATTTTAAAAATAATTTCAAGATTTTTCATTGACGGTAGTGGCAAATATCATCCAAAACCAATAAATGGTCCAGAAAACGATCGTTTTCAACGATCACGGATTGATGAACGAAGGATAGGGATGTGACCGTATCATCGAATCATGATTTTTAGAGGTTATTTGGTGATTTTTAGTGATGTGAATCATCGAGAAGGAGGAGTTGTGTGACGACTCGGAATTTTGGATATTTGAAATGGGAATATTTAATTGATTTTAAATATTCAAAAGGGTAATTTTGACTTGAATTTCAAATATCATTATTTATTAGGTGATTTAATTATTGAATTTAAATAATTGGCAATTGGGAAAATTGTTGAATCTTGGGTTTTAAGCTTGGTAAAAATATTTTGGAGGCTTATAAAATTCATATTGATAATACTGAAGGTGATAGAACTTTTAAAATTGAATTTAAAAGTGTTTCGTTCGGTTTTGAAATTATATCGTTTAAATTAATATTTAAAAATAGCTTTTCGAGGCACGGTCTCGGAATTCGCCGAAATCAGTTCCATTGGATCCGTAATATTGTATTATTATCGGATTTCAAATTTCGTAGTGATTGGAGTTGTCGTGGGATCGTACGGAATGTAAACGCGTTGGAAATTAATATCGAAATCTAATATAATAACTGGAACCAAAAAGCTATCTTCTCCATACGATCGAATTTGGACTCGGAACCTTTTCCATTGCATTCAATATAGGGGTATAACATTATGAACGCCTGGCGGCACGCCTCGATAGGAGATCGAGATTTTTAGTTGCGTATTCGAGACGATTTGAATCTAATTAAAATTATATTTTATACTAGTCAATTCCCAGCTGCATTTACTTCACATCAGAGATTTTTCCACACATATCAATGACACTGTAGCTTCTCTTCTTCAACACGCTTCTTCTTTGTAAATTTATGGCCGACAAACAAATCAGAGAAATTCGATACCCTTACTAAAAACTCAAGATTTCCTCTCCTATTCAATTCAGCCGAAACCCCCCTTTCATAATTCTTTTGCAAAAAAAGAAAAAAGAAAATAGGGTAATCGAATGAGAATAAAATTTTGGGCAAATTCTTTTCTCTGCTTCTTCGAGTCGAGCATGCGAGTGGGTTGCACGGCGGAAGCGGGTGGAGTTTGGTTGCCAATTAGGTCGTTGGTCATCGGAAGAGGGAAGTAAAGGGGAAATCGCTCGAGGAGGGGTTTAGCCGCGACTCTCGAAGCAGGCGATTGAATCGGTAGTGGCCTCGTCGCCGCGCCACGATGGCAGCGCGTGGTGAGAAGGGAGGTGATCGGCGTCAACATGGTGAAGTCATGATTTTCCCTGGGTAGCGCCTGAAGCTTGATGGTGTAGAAGTAGATTCAATTCGTTGGTGGATGGCCGCGATGGGTTTGGTCGAAGCGGGTTGCAAGGCTTTGTCCATACGAGTGGCGATGGTGGGTATGCATGTGTCGGTGAGGTAATGATTCTTGTTTGTTCTTAATTTTAACTGAATGGATAAACGTTTCTATACAGAAAAGGAAATTTATTAAAATTATAAACTATATGGTCAAGTTTTATAAAGATATATGAATAAAAGGTTTAACAGAGAGAATTATACATAGGGAATTTCTGTTTTTGTATTTATAGAAAAAAAAATACATACATATCTTCAGTAAGAGTTATAGGCTGCTTTATTTTTGAATTTAATTTAATAAGTATGTATATATGTAGATTGGAAATATATAAAGTTTAAGACAGAAAACTTTTTGGAATTGGTATAAACAATATATACATATAAGATTTTGGAAATGGAATTTTAAATGTTTAAGGAGTTTTGTAGGACTAGATTTAAAATAATAATAATAAATTTTCCTATACACATATTATACTACTATTAAATTTTAAAATAATGTTTTATAGTGATTAACTTATTTAAATTAACATATTTAATTATTTTAGCTACAAACCTTATTTATTATAGGAAATCAGTTTTAAACCAAATCATTTGATAATTAAATTTATAAAATGGAAATAAATTGTTCAACTTATTTCAAAGTATTAATAACTCGTATAATTGTTTATTCAAGGTCAAAATCGGGAAAACCAAGGCAATATTGAAGTGGATTACAAATGAAAAATCAAAGGTGAGTTAATCTCACTCATCTGGGTTTAATTTAAATTTAAATGGTTAAATTTAAATTTTGGTTGAATGGTTGAATTGATTGGATGTGGTATTTATATAGTAGTATATAGTATATATTGGAGTGATTGATTTCCCGCATTATATAGCGGATGAGACCCTATGTGCCGCATAATAGCGGATGATAATATTTAAACCCATATACCGCGATATTCCACCTCGAAGTGGAATTGATATTGTGCTAACATCTGTGGATGCAGGGAAACAGGTTGGAGGGATCCAACTGGATTCCTCAAATTTATTTAGATTATTTAATATTATGTGACATGGTTTATGCGATAATCTGTGATAGATTATATTGGTAATTCAAATGTTGAATGCTATGGTTTGATTGAATATATTTGGATATTATGAGTATCAAAATATATAGATTCAGATTTTTTTTAAAGGAAATAAAAGAGGACACTTTAAGTAAATAATGTCAAATGATGTTTCCCAATTTGACACTATTCATTCAAATAAACCATTGCTTTCATTCAAACCAATTTAAATTGATTCCAACTCAATATATATATATATATATATATCATTCAACCAATCATCCAATAATTATTTTTAATTATTATAAATTAAATCCAGTAATCCAAAATGAGTGAGATTTACTCACATTTATAATACCAAAATTAGGGCCAGTGCTATATAGCATCTAATATATCAAATCACACAACAATCCATTACATATTAATCCAATTTAAATTGTTATAGAAATGATGTTTCCAGTAATCCAAAATGAGTGAGATTTACTCACATTTATCCTTTGCTATCGCTGAAGCATTCTGTTTTGGAACTAAACCGGAAGTAGTCCGATTTTAGCCCAAATTTCCACTGTCTCCAATTTGATCCAAACCAGTTCCATTGTAAAACATTCATCGTCATGAGCACAACACAAAATGTTTCATCCTAATCGGACCTCGTATGAAGGAGTTATCAATTTTATAAGTTATCGAATGGCCGTGCACGATCACAAGTGAGACGGAGCCTCAAAGCTCAAAACTAAAATCCGACAACGCCATCATCTTTCCCTTCGAAATCTCCACTAGCCTAGCACCAACACGACCCCCCGGAGCCTCGACCCAAAATGCATCATCGCAATAGCGTTCCTCCCCCGGTCAGGCCGCGAATCACCCATGGCCACCGAGCTTCACTAAAATCTGTCCTTGAGTGCTAAACGATCCTCTAAACCCTAAACCAAGCTCCATTTTTCATATTGTTCACCACAAAGCCCTTAAAAGCTAACCCTAGCCATGCACGTTTCAACTATAAACTGTCAAACAGCCCAAAATCCCACTGCCCCTCTCAAAAAGTACACCAAATTGAATATTATAGCCTAAGGTTCTCAAAGACATAGAGTTTGGATTTTATCATTTTGTATTTCCAATGATTATGATTTTTAAAGTTTCAATTTTTATTTCCTTCTGCTGCTGTGCTTAAATTGAAGAGAGAGGAAATGCGTTTTAAAAAGGAATAGGTAGGCACAAACATAGGGTAGCTGATGTGAATATAGGTGCGGCTGAAAAGAAAGAATTCAGTGTATAGTTTAAATCGATGGAAATATAATATATTAAAATTCAAAATATCTAGATATTTAATTCCGATCCCCGATCGAGGCGTGCCGCCTGGCGTTCCTAATGTTATACCCCTATCCCGAATGCAATAGAACAAATTCTGAGACCTAATTCGATCGTATGAAGAAGATAGCTTTTAGAACCCAATTTTTATATTAAATTTCCGATATTAATTTCAACGTGTTTCTATCCTGTACGACCAAATGGTAACTCCAAATGCTAGGAAATTTGAAATCAGATAATAATACCTTATTACGGATCTAATGGAACTGGTTTTGTTAAATTCCAAGACTGTGCCCCGGAAAGACTATCTTCACTCGTTAATTAAAACGAGTTATTTTCAAAATTAGCTAAATCACTTTTAAATCAAATTTAAAAGCTTTATTACCTTTATTCTTATTGATAGAAATTTAATAAGCCTTTAAATCATTTTTATCCAAATAAAAATCCATACAATCCGTTTAAAACATTTTTAATAATTTTAAACACCATTATTGTATTAATAAGTTAACTTTAAAACAATATTAATTTAATAATTAATTAACTTTAAAACATTATTAATACAATAATCAAATAACTTTTAACTAATATCAATATGATAATTAATTAACCTATAATATAATTAAATAACTTTGATTAAAATCAAAGTATAGTTAAATCACTTTAAATAAATAATTAAAATAAATTATTATTTTAAAAAAATAAAAATCAAATAACTTTAAAAATATTAATTAATTGGTCTTGAATACTTTAAGAAATAACTTTTAATAATCATATTAATAAACTAATTAACTTTAAATCATTATTAATTTTGTTATTAATTATCTTTAAAACATTATTAATAAATAGTTATTACCCTTTAAATCTTATTACGAAATAATTATTATTCTTAAAATAACTTTCAAATCTAAATTTAACTTTTCAAATTTGAAGGAGGCTTAATGATCACAATGGTACTTAAATAAGCTACCTTATCATTCAATTTCTCTTTCCAAGTTAATAAATGATATTTACAAATCAACGACTATGTAAATAAATTCAATACTTAACCATCATGATTTAACATATCACATATTCCAAGTGGCATATCAATTAACGACATATAATCAAATTTTCAAATCTATAAAATAGTGAAATGAGGATTTATTCTGCTAATTAAACGTCAAATTAATTTAATTAGTGGAACTGTGTTTTATTCTACTGAACAGGTGTTTTTGATTGCCCTATTCAATTCATTTTAACGGTACCATGTTTTTTGGCCAAATAGACATCACTAATTTTGGTGTAATTGTTTAAACGACGTTATTAATTAAAATACATAATTTAAAATCAGTCTGTTTTCATATGTCATAAATTTATACTTGTCCAAAGCCATCAATAAGTCACACTACAATATTTTATTTGTCAATATGAGTAGAACGCAAAAACCAACATGTCAATTAGATAAAATATGAGCAAGATATAGTATTTGAATTCAAATGCTTATATATAAATAAATTTAAAACAAAATAAACCAAATTTTCTCACCTAGCTCCATGGCCCAAGGTCCAACAAAAATAACCGAATGCCGCAAGCCTCGACTGTCCTAATCGAACCACCATCGCCCCTTCTAGCCCCACCGATCAAAATATGACCATCATCCCAAATTCAATGCGCGCCTGCTATGGAACAGATCCAGTAATTCCTCCATCGCCGCAACCACGTTGAACTATAACCTACACCGCCTTGCCACCATCACCGCCAATGCTTGAGACACCTCCATGCCAAGTGCGGTTCACCGCGATGCTCCCTATCATCGTCACCATGTCGATACCGAGCATACCCCAAATAGCCATATAAAACCCTAAATCAAGCTATCCACGACATCCAAAGCGCAAATCAAAAAATTAGTCATGGTCATTCCCTCTGCCTCATCCCTAGGCTCCTCTCTCCCACCTCCACTACACCTCACGACCACCGGTTCATTGGAAATTAATTTTTAAACAAAAATTGGTCAACTTATAACAGCCCGCAAACCCGTACCCCTTGAATCGATATTATTTTTCAACATATCGACTCAAAGTGAACGGAAAATACTAATCATTAGGGTTAAAGAAGAAGGAGGTAGAAGAAGAAGAAACAAAATAACAATAGAATCTAACCATCGCAGCGGAATAAAATATAATAGATAATAACCGATCTTTACACAAAAGAAAACTATATCTGTTTTGTACTTTACATCTTTTGAATACAACATCAGAGTTCAACAACATCTAACACACAACTGTACAATAATCACTACATGTCCTCACAAAAATGAATACACAATACACACAACCCAGCAGAATATACATCAAGTACGAGCGATACGTCTCTCCATCCAGCTCGTCTCCTGAGCTTCACAACATCCTATCCTGTATCTATAATACTCGGTCTGACCCAAGCATTATAATAAAATAACACCCGAGTCAGTCCGGAAAACCAGCGTGAGAAAACACACTCAATTGGATTATTAAAGTTTTCCAAACCCTTTGAAAACAAAAGCATCTCGTAAGACCACGCCACAAATAAACATGTTGGGTTTTTACCTTACGATAGCCAAAACACTTTTTATCAAAATCCTTTGATATTATAATAGCGTCTATATACAAATACTTATTCAAATAGCCGAAATTGTTACATCTATTAAATTCCAGCTAATAGGTATACAAACAAAACCGTAAAGGCATGTACAGAGAATGGATTTCCAACTAATGACTAGGCACTAGGGTACCACCTGTCACAGTACATGGTCTAGATCAGCTAACCGAGGACCACGCCCGATCCCCTGCAACACAAGACCGGAACTACCTAAGGGTAATTCCGAGTAAGATCACCCCACGGTTGGCGCGACCAACCGCCACACAGCCGAAATAAAAAGGGACATCTAGACAGGGATGATCTCACCCTAATGGGCGCTACCCACATAGCCTTGCTGCATAACCCCTGATTTCTAGTCATTCCCGGTTGTGACGCCCCACCTCTATACCCACGCTAGCCATGAACACTACGGTGCAGTGCTGTCAACTAGCATGGAGAATAAGGCTATTGAGGAGCGACCATCCATGTAACTTCATTGTGCGAGCACCGATATGTCAGATAGTATAGCATGCGCTTCATTAAAGGAGGAAATCTGACATACCGATACAAACTCAAAGCTATCACACAGTGGCTATATATAATCTTCGGAAACAAACATAGAAATAAACGTAACATAAATCAGTCGCAGACATCCATATCACAAAGGCGGAAAAAGATATGAATATATATATAACACATGAAAGTGTACATCAGAGTAGTGGTCAGAAAGATCTACGATAATACAAAAGAATAGCAGCACATGCTATACAAAAGAATAAGTACACAACATAGAGTCTATATCTCAAATGTGTACACCCAAAAACTACTAATCTAAGTAGTTAGCCAAAAGTCAGAATAATCCCAGAAGAGAAGTTAAGCAGAAGCACCTGTAACATCTCGGTCTGACCCGAGTATTATTTATAAGAAAATAATAAACGGATCAGTCTAGCTATAAATATCAGATGATATGGTATAAAGTAAAAGACATGGCATGAACATGTAATAACCATAATGGCATACTACTATAAGTATGTAATTGAAAATCAACTAGAGATTAATCAATATCACAAGAATCTTCTCAAAGATAAAATAGGGTATCATACCCTAAACTTGTATTCATAACAAGTCAATGACACACAAATTCACCAATGCACAAAAATTGATAAAACTTATCAATGGAAATCACGAAAATTGGTAAAGCACAAAATTCCAGAAATCATCACAAGAAATCCAGAAATCACAAGAAGGGTGAGGCCTATCACAAAACGGGAGTATGAAAACTCACCAACACGTGTAACATAAGACGAGACATTATCTCATGGTAGCTAACCTTTAATATTTGAGCCGAAGCTCCACAAGAATGGCCCGAAGACCGTGGGGCGCTACCCCACATATGTGATGGTGAAACATCACACAAACGGGGTTTAGTCTCCCTCGTAGACAAAGAGACATCGCACAATTGCTAGTCTAAATCAAATCACAAAAATGATCGTCATGATCATCAAGAAGTGTCAATCACACCAAGCTAGTAAATATATGAGTTTAGCTTCATGTCCCATAACCACTTACTTAACTTAAATATTTACGAACAAGCTGTGAATCTTCACTAGAAAATTGTCACAAAAGGTTCAATCGAACAAGTCCAAGAATTAACCGACGAAGTGAATGCAAGCGTTTCATACCACTCGTTTTACTAAGTCGTTTAATTAGATTTCTCGTCCGAGTGAGGTAAAGGCTTGTATATACTAATAGATTGGAAAACGGTTAACGAAAAAGAGCATTGTAATTAAAATAGAGTTGAAATCATTTTGATGAAAGGGGTTTTGATATTTACTACTAGTATTGAAACCTTTATATCTTTAGAGTGACAAGTCATAAAATGATTGTATAAACAAATCGAATCACATAAATTCACATTCGAAGACGTGAGTAAAGTCCAAAGAAATCAATCCCAAAACCATCAAAGTAGGAATGCCCGTGAGTACAAACATGGCCGAGCAATAGTGCAACAACCAAAGGGGCAATGGTATAGAGATGCGACCTAATGTGTAAGCAGGCCGAGCGACTTAAGGAAGTGAAGCCGAGCGACCTAAAAAGCTAACGGCTAAAGGGGAAGCACACGACCTAAATGGTGCGACCTAAGGAGCTGCGCGACTTAACAGAGTCGAGCTAAGGAGTGCAAACAGGTCAAGCGACTTAACTTGGCTGACCTATTGGAGATAGAACTGTCGAGCGACCTAAGGGTCTACGACCTATGTGGCGCGACCTAAGGCCTTACGACCTAAGGGAAAAAAGGTCTTACGACCTAACGGTTAGCGACTTAAGGGATGAACGACCTAACTCGGTCGAACTAAGGAGAAGGGGTTGCGACCTAAGTGGTACGCGACCTAAGTGGTACGCGACATAAGGTGGTACGCGACCTAAGGTGGTACGCGACCTAAGTGGTATGCGACCTAAGTGGTATGCGACCTAGTGGGGTAAGCGACCTAACACGGTCAAGTTAAGGAAAGGCGCGACCTAAAGAGGTGCGACCTAATGTGTAGGTAAGGTCGGGCGACTTAAATAAAGCGAGCTAGGAGATGGAGCGACCTAAAGAGAATGACCTAACTGGTCACGAGATGCTTCCATGGTCAAGCGACCTGTAACAACCCGCATATTTATCGATTTTATATTTAAATATTTTATTTAAATATTTTATCGTTAGTTGGATTTTAGTCTGAGAAGCTACTTTTTGCATACGGATGAATTAGGACTCGAGACCACTTCCATTGAGTTCGAAACGTCGTTTGCAATCTTTTAAGTATAAACATCGATATGTTTGGAGATAGTGAAATTTTCGTCATTTTTTGGCTTAGGGCTTTGGTTTGGGCTGAACACTTACTAACTCAGCCCAAACCCCCCTCTCCTCTTCACTTATTCACAAACACTTCAAGCTTCTTCAAAAATGGTGGAGGGAATGGGAATTTAAAACCCTAAAGTCTTATTCTTCATTGCTAATCCAACATCTACTCCAAATTCACGTGAAGAACATTGATCCAAGCTTGTTGTTGTTCTTGCTTTGCTTCAAGCTTCATCTTCATTGATTTTGGTGCAAAGGTGAGATTTTTATCTCACACTCTTGCCTATAACTATCTTGGACTGTTTGGGATGTATTCCTATCACTTTAGCACGAATACTTGCATTTGGTTTGGATTGAATTGGTGAAAATCCCAAATTTTCGTGTGTTTTGGAATATTACTGGGCTTAGGTCGCTCGGGCTGGGGAAAAATCGCCTCTATGCATTTAGGTCACCTGCATTTAGGTCGCGTCATGCTTAGGTCGCGCCGTTGATAAGTCGTTCGGAGTTAGATCGCTCCCTCTGATTGAAAACAGCACCTCGGTGTTAGGTCGTGTGGCTTAGGTCGCTAGGTCGTTGGGAATTAACTCGTTCGGTCTTGCCTGCTCGTTAGGTCGTTCGCTATGCTAGGTCGCGTACCCAGTTAGGTCGTGCACACTTTAGGTCGTTCGACACAATTAGGTTGCCAAGGCTTAGGTCGTTCGTCTTTAGGTTGCTTGACCATTGAATCATCTCGAGACCTGTTAGGTCGCTCGCTCTAGGTCGCGAGTCTTTAGGTCGCCAGTTTTAGGTCGCGTGTCTTTAGGTCGCGAGTCTCTTTTCCTTAAGTCGTTAGACCTTATTTTCCTTAGGTCTCTAGGCCTTGCTTCACTTAGGTCGTTGGACCTTATATCCATTAGGTCGTTGGACCTTATATCCCTTAGGTCGCTCGACCTGTCTTCCACTTAGGTCGCTAACCGTTAGGTCGTAAGACCTTGTTTCCCTTAGGTCGTAAGGCCTTAGGTCGCGCCACATAGGTCGTAGACCCTTAGGTCGCTAGGTCATGGAGAGCTATTCTTTTGTATAGCACCTGTTGCTATTCTTTTGTATTAGTGTGGATCTTTCTGACCACTACTCTGTTGCACACTTTCATGTATTATATATTCATATCTTTTTTTCCGCCATTGTGATATGGATGTCTGTGACTGATTGGTGTTATGTTTATCTCTATATTTGTTTCCGAAGATTATATATAGCCACTGTGTGATAACTTTGTGTTTGTATCGGTATGTTGAATTTCCTCCTTAAATGAAATGCATGCTACATTATCTGACATATCGGTGCTCGCACAAAGAAGTTACATGGATGGTCGCTCCTCAACAGCCTTATTCTCTGTGCTTATTGACAGCACTACACCATAGTGTTCTTGGTTAGCGTGGGTATAGAGGTGGGGCGTCACAGCTTGGTATCGGAGCCAAACTTCGGAACAATGTGGAATAACTTAACAAGGATCATCGTCCTAAGTCCAACTTAGGAGTCGTGCTTTAGGATTTAATTCTAGTCCTCGTACCGATTTATCCTATTTCCTTTTACGAATCCTTGTTTTATCTATCAAGATTTGCTTGATATTCATTTGGAGAATAACTTTTCTTCTTTTCTCTTCATTAAGGAAGAGAATGTCTAGACCAGGTCGTCCCAGAGCTGGACCATCTACTGCTACTCCCCAGGATGGAGTTTTTATGACTGCTCAACAGCTTCTTGATTTAGTAAAGAATGCTCAGGCAGCCGGTCCTAATCAGGAGCCTACTCATCCCAAGTCTGGATTTGCACATTTGTGCAACGATTATACTAACTTGGGTGGGAAACCATTCAAAGGTTCTGAAACTATTATTGAGGTCCAGGATTGGTTAAGAACATGCGATCGAATCTTTTCTCGCATGAACCTTGCCGATCTTCACCGTGTTCAGGTGGCCTCCAGTATGCTCCAAGAGAGAGCATTGGATTGGTACGAGCTTCTTATTTCTGAAATTAATGAAGTAGATCTCACCTGGGAGCAATTCCGGGAACGCTTCGAATTAAAATTCGTACCGGAAGTAGAGAAGGTGACATTGGCTCGACGTTTCATAGACCTTGTTCAAGGTGAATCCTCTGTGACAGATTATGTCGCATCCTTCGAGTCACTGTCCAAATATGGGGTTGAATACATCAACACCCCATTGAAAAAGAACCAGAGATTCGTCTATGGCTTAAACAAGAATCTCAAGAAGCCATTACTTCTAAAGTTAGAAGTTTCTTTCGACCAACTCATTGATATCGCTCTTCGTCTTGAAGAGGCTGATAAGGATAGTGATGTTGAATTGGTGACTTCCAAACCAAACTTCAACAACAAGAAAAGGCCTAACAAGTTCAAAGGTCCATATCCCAACAAAAAGGTTAAGCAAGCAACTCCTGTTGCAAAGACTTTTTCCTCTAGTGATGGGAAATGCTACAACTATGGTGCTAGGGGCCATTTTGCGAACAAGTGTTCAAAGCCCCGTTCTTGTCGCTACTGTAAAAGTCTGGATCATTATATGCATCTATGCCCTAAGCTTCCAAGCAAGAAGAAGGGAAAGTTAAACATTGCTCAAGCCCCTGGCAACACATCTTGCGGTCAAGGTATGTCTCATTCTGTCCTTGATGACATTATTATATTCCATGATCAACCTATTAGAGTTCTCTTTGCTACGGGTGCATCCCATTCATTCATATCAAAGGAACTTCTAGACACTCTTTCTTTAAGTGTTATTGCTTTAATGACTTCATTAAGAATTGCGAATCCGGTTGGTGGATCCGCAACTCTTAGTTTGCTTTGTAAAGATGTGGAGATTATTTTGTGTGATTTTCTTTTCCTAGCCGATTTGCATGTCATGCGTTATTTAGGCTTTGGAATGATTTTGGGTATGGATTGGCTTAACCGTTATGAAGCTCATATCCTATGCCCTGAGCGGACTATTTATCTCTGACATCTGCAATCTGTTAATCAGATTTCTATTATTCTAAAAGACTCGGATTCCTCTTTGGTTGCATCTTTATACTCTTTAAATCCTCGTGATGACGATAATGATGATGAGGAGGATGTCATTTCTCTTATTCGCGTCGTTCGCGAATTTTCCGACATATTCGAGCCCGTCTTAGGATTACCTCCTAAGTGGGAAATTGAATTCAAAATTAATCTTATACCTGGAGCTCAACCTATTACCCGTCCTCCTTATCGCATGTCCAATAAGGAGAATGAAGAGATGCGCAAACAACTATCCGAGTTGGAGACGAAGCAACTTATTCGCTCTAGTTCCTCACCTTGGGGAGCTTCAGCTATTTTCGTAAATAAGTCCGATGGTACACTTAGGCTTTGCGTCGACTACCGCAAGCTTAATGATCTAACTATTAAGAATAAATATCCTTTGCCTCGGATTGATGATCTATTCGATCAACTTAGTGGTGCTAGAGTCTTTTCACAATTGGACTTGGCTACCGGTTTCCATCAGCTTCGTATTGCAGAGGATAGTATTCCCTTGACTCCGTTCCGTACACGTTATGGATCTTATGAATGGCTAGTTATGCCATTTGGTTTAACAAATGCTGCGGCTTATTTCGTTGACCTTATGAATCGAGTTTTCAAAGATTTCCTCGATCGGTTCATCCTCATCTTTATTGATGATATTCTTGTGTATTCTAAAACCGAGGAGGAACATGAAAAGCATCTTCGGATTATATTGGAAACTCTTAGGGGCCATCAATTAAAAGCAAAATTTTCTAAATGCCACTTTTGGCAATCTAGTGTCAAGTTTCTCGGTCATATTATTTATGAATCCGGAATATCAGTGGATCCTTCAAAGATTAAAGTGATTCAAAATTGGAAGAGACCGGAGAGCGTGACTGAAATCCGTAGCTTTCTCGGATTGGCTGGTTATTACCGCCGTTTCATAAAAGACTTTTCTAAGATTGTCGTGCCTCTTACTGGCTTAACAAAGAAAGGTGTTAAATACATTTGGTCGGACAAATGTGAAACTTCTTTTCGGAAATTAAAAGAACTCTTTTCTGATGCTCCTATTCTTGTTATTCCCGAAGGGAATCAAGATTTTGTTGTTTATACCGATGCTAGTCGCGTTTGTTTGGGAGCCATTCTTATGCAAAAAGAACGTGTTATTGCTTATGCTTCTAGGCAATTGAAGCCGGCTGAGACTAGATATGCCACACATGATTTAGAACTCGTGGCTATCGTTTTCGCCTTTCGAATTTGGCGACATTATCTTTTGGGAGAGAAATTTATACTTTATACTGATCATAAGTCTTTGAAATATTTATTTTCTCAAAAGGAACTTAATTTGCGTCAACAACGTTGGCTCGAATTCCTTGCCTCTTATGATCTTGATATTCTTTATACCCCCGGAAAGGGAAATCGAGTTGCTGATGCTCTTAGTCGTAAGCAACAAGCGGTTGTTTCTATGATGATATCCGAATGGAAAGATCTCGAAGTCTTATCCACTTGTGAAATTCGAGATCGTGTTTCCGATTTATGTTCATCTCTGGTTTTATGTAGCCTTGAGGCTCGTCCTTCTCTTTTAGACCGCATCCTTGAAGCTCAAAGGCTAGTTCCCGAATTGGCTCTTCTTAGCCAGAATATTAAGGATAAAACCGTTATTGAAGGTTTGAAGGACTTTGATATCGATTCTCGTAGCGGCATTCGAGAATTTGGTAGACTTATAGTGCCAAATATTAGTGATCTTCGTAAGGACATTTTAGAAGATTCTCATCGTTCCAAATTTTCCATTCATCCCGATAGCAGTAAAATGTACGCGGATATGAAGCGACTTTACTATTAGGAGGGAATGAAATCTGATGTTGCTAACTTTGTTAAGTGTTGCATGACTTGCCAACTTGTCAAGGCTGAACATCAAAGGCCTGGTGGGTTATTGCAACCATTGGAAATTCCAGTCTGGAAGTGGGATCAAATTTCCATGGATTTTATTGATGGCTTTCCCCATTCTCGTTCGGGACATAATAGTTTATGGGTGATCATTGACAGACTTACTAAATCTGCCCATTTTATTCCTGTTCGGTCGAACCGAACCGTTCCTGTAATAGTCCACTTTTCCGTACCCCTTGAATAGACACTAATCTCCATAGATTAACTCAAGATGAACGGAAAACCGAACCATTAGGGTTAAAAGAAGAGGTAGAAGAAAAAAGAAGAAAAAGAAAGAAAAAGAACACAGAAACAATATCAGAATCTCACATTCGCAGCAGAACAACATATAATAGATAAATGAATAATCTTTAATACAAAGAACTATATCGTTTTATACATTACATCATCATCAAAGTGTACAACAATGATATACAACACAACTGGATAGTTATATAAACTTGTCCATATACAGAATACACAGCGGAATAATACATAGTATAGATGATACGTCTCGCCATCCAGCTCGCCACTTGAGCTCCATAACATCTCCTGAATCCAGAATGACCTAATAACCTAACTCTAGACTGCCCGTGTGGAAATTGGTGGGCACCCAGAGTTTAGGAAGGAAACAATAAACTCCAGGTCAGTCATGGTGACTGGTGTGAGAACTAAAACAGTTTATCTTTAGAAATAAACAACAATATATTTTAACATTGAAACCCGCAATGCTTTTGGAAAATGAAACTACCATAAGACCTCCCACCACATACACAATGCAATCGCAGACTTGGAGGGGATTTCTTCTTATGATAGTCAAAAATGCTTACTACGCAAAACAAATCATTTTTGATATTATTACTAGTGCATAGTGTGAAAATCCTTTCGAAAATACAATATTAATCTTATCCAGCATAGGTACCATTATATTATGCCTGCTATAGCTGCCTCCTGAGGAGACAGGTTATACAATTTCAATCGTAAAGGGTTCGTATTGTTTCTTTGGATTTTCCAAAAAATGGTCAGGCTAAGGAACTTCCTTTCCTACCGTTGAATGGGATCGCCTCTGGCTGGACGTCCCGAGAGACAAACTGCTCTCTGCCAACAAAGCCGGGTTACCCCTGTAACTAGGTAACTCACGAATATGTCATCACCCGGTCCTTTGGGACCTTTATCCGAGCGCTCGGTAACCAACATCACACATAATAAATAAGGTGTGTCCACATGAGTAAGTATCTGGGCTCCATACCATGATACCACCCCTTTTCAGAAGGAAATGACATACCCTAAAGCGCGCGACCCTCATAACCTTGCCGCAACATTCCTATATGACCATTTCCGGGTTGTTGAGACCCTGACGAAGTCTCGTCCACAAAGCTATGCTTTATACAAAAGCTATGCTTTGGGTCAAGTAAATGATCAAAGTAATGATCACAAAGATAAATGATCAAACAAATGATCATATCACAAATGATCAAACAATGATCATTTCACAGCAACACTCGGCATGCCACATTACCAAATTGGGAATATATCGCTGATAACCTTCAACTACATATCCTCTGAGCTCGTACGTCTCAGAGAAGGGTGTTAAGCTAAGAGAATAAATTCTCCACCACCAACAGAAATGTATTTGAAAGAAATCAGCTTTACATCTCAAAATGTAATGTCAGACACGTAACCATACAAGTCTGTTCCGGGTTCGAATAGAACCGAAGGCACTTCCAAAAGAAGCCCTTGCAATCCGGATATTCACAATCCCGATAAAACTTCCCATCACAAAGGAAATCTCTATACCGTAGCTAACGGTGCAGAGACAATCGATAGGTCATCCTATCGTTTTCATAAATACCCGGTCTTCACCACCGGTCTTCAATACGATCCATATCGTCGTATCACAATTTCGGAATGGGTTATACGACACAAAGGTCCTTTCCCGGCTAACCCGAATAGTGAGCGCTTATTCAAAAATAAGTGTGGCATTCAAATTCAAGCAAATCACAACAAATACCCATTCAAGGTAATTATTGATAGTCGGTTATTTAACTATCAATAGGTTTGCATAGCATCATCAGATTCCAAATAATTTTCCAAATTATTTATCTTTCAAAAAAATATCTTTACAAGATATATGATTTCCACACTTCAACTATTTGAAAACAATTTCAAATCACTTTCCACATTTCAATTTATCTTTGAAGATAAATCTCAAAACATTTCACTTCATATTGGAAAACATTTCCATACCTATTTAATAATAGGTAATTCAAAAATCTTATTTATTTTCAACATTTGAAAATATTCAATATACTTAAATCAAAATTAAGTATATATTTCATTCTTTAAGGAAATCATTTTCTTTCACAAATTTTATTTGAGTCAAAATGAATGTTACGTAAAACATCGTTACGACAACCCAAAATCACTAGTATACAGATTCGAAATTTAGATAGATATATATAAATCCCAATACTATATAAAACATTTCCTTTCGGAAACCATTTACTATAACAACAGTGTTATAGTCCACCATTTCCTTATTCCTCGAAACGTCTATTTCAACAATGAATGTTGAAATCTATGTTTTCGATACTTAACACGCTTAAAACATCTTCTTAAAACAATTACTTCATTTCGTAATATCACTTCTCCAAAACATATCCATTTGATCTAATAATATATTCACTGTCTAAAATCGTGAATATACTTCGTTATCCAAATTCAACATTTCTACACATTTTATTTAAAGGATTATCCACTGTCCAAAATCGTGAATATACTTCCTTTAATAAACTATATAAACTTAACTTATCAAAATAAGTCGTTTCTCGGATTTACAAATCTATGTTTATAAATTCCATTGGTATTTTGTAACAACTTTAACTTATAAAAGTACTTTATTAACCAAATCAATTTATAACTCAATTATATACCAAAAATCCATATTAATTACTTATAATTCATTTATTTGCAAAAATCATTCTTTTAAAACTTCACAAGTTATAAATCTTATTAATTCATTTTAACACTTTAAAAACTCCTTTATAACTCAATTATTTTGATCTATAAATTATCAATTTTATAAATCTTATATATATAAACCATTTTAAAATTAATCAAAAATCTCAATTTAAATAAACCAATCCTTTTAATAATTTACAAATCCTTATTTTTAAACTTCCAAAAATAGATCAGATGATGCAACAACACCAAATAGTCAATCACAACATCCAAACATCATATATCATCATATGATAACAGAATATACAACAATATCTGTAAATAAATCACTACAGTGAGGAATCTAGTCGGATCCCTCCAACCTGTTTCCCTGCATCCACAGATGTTAGCACAATACCAATTTCACTTCACAGTGAAATTATCGTGGTATATGGGATTTATAAATATTATCCGCTATTATGCGGTGCAATAGGGTCTCATCCGCTATACAATGCGGGAAATCAACTCCAATATATACATATTCCAATATATATATATATATATTGCTACATACATATATAATACCAATTCCACTTCAATGTGAAATTATCGCGGTATATGTTTTTAATAATTAACATCCGCTTACTAACGGCGTATAATGTCTATTTATCACAATAAATAGCAATCATCATTCAATCACACAATCAATCATTATCAACAATTTTAAATCTCAACTATTTAAAATTTAAATCGAAACACAACATTCGATTGAGTGAGGAGTTCTCACCTTGATTTCAATTCCGTTCCATCTTTTTATTTCGAATAAAATTAAACGGACCTTTAATTTTACCCGAAATTTTCATTGACTACAATTGACTCCAAATCAGCTCCATTGCGTAGTGCTCGACAAAACGAACCCAACGCAATTCGTTTCGTGCGTTTTCGACCTCGTATGCAAAAGTTAGAGCATTTTAAAGATCGTACGATTTAATTATATAATTAAATTACAAATTTCTTTTATATTTTTATACCCAGTTTCAATCTCAGCCGTTCCTTCTGCAACTTTGAATCAAGGCCACGTATCTCATCTTCTCCCTCTCCCAGTTTCGAACGTGCATTTGAACCCATTCGCCGCCTTTATATTTTGAATTTTCGAGCCTTCATTCGACCACGAGAACGCGATCGGGGAGTGCCACACGAAGCGTTGAGGCAAACGCCACCAACAAGCAGCGAGCGGCCAAGCTTGGCCATCTCCAGGCAGTGAAAAACGTGAGCAAATGTGTAACTTTGAAGAACAACTGTCGTTGATTCGTGCATCGAAACCCGATCATAACCGTTCATATCGAAGCTCTCATCGAGATCTATAATTTCATAGTTGAAAGTTTCTCCTAATAGTTTTCAGATTGGAAGATAAATGAGGAAGAAGAAGAAGAATTTTCAGCCATTGTTTATGGAGGTGGCGGCTGCGTATCACTAGGGTTAGGGTAAACGTATATATATATATATATATATATATATATATATATATATACACGTATATAAATATTATTTTAATATTAAATCTATTTTAAAACAACTTTTTCAAACGATCTCCAAATCACATGTGCCGCCTGGCGTTCGTAAGGTTTACCCCGCGTTCCGAACACAATGGAATGTGTTTCGGGAGCTAACTCGATCGTATGTGAGAGTTACGGAAATAAACGATCAAATTTAAATTAAACCGATTTAAACCGATTTCGATGCGTTTTGGCTTCCCCCGGACAAACGGTACATCCGATTGACACGAAATTTGAAACCATACAATAATTCAGCATTACGGATCCGATGAAACTGGTTTCGTCGACATCCGAGACTTTTTGAAAAATGACTATTTTAACTCGCCAAATTAATATTAAAACAATTTCGATGCGTTTCGAGCTGCCACAGTCAAACGACAACTCCGATTCTGGATATTCTCTATCATAGTTTGTGGCTATACAAGGAGGATGACGGTTTCTGATCAAGAAACCAGATCTGAGTCCGCACTAGAGAATCGGGTGGACAATACTAGTTCGGAAATGAAATTGTGTGATCGAGTGAGCGATCGAATTTGATTTTGCGTACGGATGATATATGTGCATCATACGGGCTTAAGTAAAGCCAGTATTGAAAATTTTGAAAAGAAATGTATAAAATGATTTGAACATTGTAATGGGATATTTTGCCTAGTAGGATATACAGATGTTTTAAAAGCAAAGGAAATTTGGGATTTTTGATTGCAGAAGATAAATTGAATTGCAACAAAAAGGTATGTATTTAAATTTCTATATGAAATTTGATGGATTTCTGATCTAGCCACTTGGCATTTTGTTTCTTTTGGAAATTTGGGAGCCTATAACAACCCGCATATTTATCGAATTTATATTTAAATATTTTATCGTTAGTCGGATTTTAGTCCGAGAAGCTACTTTTTGCATACGGACGAATTAGGACTCGAGACCACTTCCATTGAGTTCGAAACGTCATTTGCAATCTTTTAAGTATAAACATCGATATGTTTGGAGATAGTGAAATTTTCGTCATTTTTTGGCTTAGGGCTTTGGTTTGGGGTGAACACTTACTAACTCAGCCCAAACCCCCCTCTCCTCTTCACTTATTCACAAACACTTCAAGCTTCTTCAAAAATTGTGGAGGGAATGGGAAATTAAAACCCCAAAGTCTTATTCTTCATTGCTAATCCAACATCTACTCCAAATTCACGTGAAGAACATTGATCCAAGCTTGTTGTTGTTCTTGCTTTGCTTCAAGCTTCATCTTCATTGATTTTGGTGCAAAGGTGAGATTTTTATCTCACACTCTTGCCTATAACTATCTTGGACTGTTTGGGATGTATTCCTATCACTTTAGCACGAATACTTGCATTTGGTTTGGATTGAATTGGTGAAAATCCCAAATTTTCGTGTGTTTTGGCATATTACTGGGCTTAGGTCGCTCGGGCTGGGGAAAAATCGCCTCTGTGCATTTAGCTCGTTCTCATTTAGGTCGCCTGCATTTAGGTCGCGTCGTTGATAAGTCGTTCGGAGTTAGATCGCTCCCTTTTATTGGAAACAGCACCTCGGTGTTAGGTCGTGTGGCTTAGGTCGCTAGGTCGTTGGGAATTAACTCGTCCGGCCTTGCCTGCTCGTTAGGTCGTTCGCTATGCTAGGTCGCGTACCCAGTTAGGTCGCGCACACTTTAGGTCATTCGACATAATTAGGTCACCAAGGTTTAGGTCGTTCCTCTTTAGGTCGCTTGACCATTGAAGCATCTCGAGACCTGTTAGGTCGCTCGCTCTAGGTCGCGAGCCTTTAGATCGCCAGTTTTAGGTCGCGTGTCTTTAGGTCGCGAGTCTCTTTTCCTTAAGTCGTTAGACCTTATTTTCCTTAGGTCACTAGGCCTTGCTTCACTTAGGTCGTTGGACCTTATATCCATTAGGTCGTTGGACCTTATATCCCTTAGGTCGCTCGACCTGTCTTCCACTTAGGTCGCTTGACCTGTCTTCCACTTAGGTCGCTAGCCGTTAGGTCGTAAGACCTTGTTTCCCTTAGGTCGTAAGGCCTTAGGTCAAGCCACATTAGGTCGCGCAACATAGGTCGTAGACCCTTAGGTCGCTAGGTCATGGAGAGCTCACGAATCTTTAATTAAGTCGCTCGGCCACTTAAGTCGCGTACCACTTAGGTCGCGTACCACTTAGGTCGCAACCCCTTCTCCTTAGTTCGACCGAGTTAGGTCGTTCATCCCTTAAGTCGCTAACCGTTAGGTCGTAAGACCTTGTTTCCCTTAGGTCACGCCACATAGGTCGTAGACCCATAGGTCGCTCGGCCATGGAGAGATCACGAATGCTTAGGTCGCTCGGCAGTTCTATCTCCAATAGGTCGGCCAGGTTAAGTCGCTTGACCTGTTTGCACTCCTTAGCTCGACTCTGTTAAGTCGCGCAGCTCCTTAGGTCGCACCATTTAGGTCGTGTACTTCCCCTTTAGCCATTAGCTTTTTAGGTCGCTCGGCTTCACTTCCTTAAGTCGCTCGGCGTGCTTACACATTAGGTCACGTCTCTATACCATTGCCCCTTTGGTTGTTGCACTCTAGCTCGGCCATGTTTGTACTCACGGGCATTCCTACTTTGATGGTTTTGGGATTGATTTCTTTGGACTTTACTCACGTCTTCGAATGTGAATTTATGTGATACGATTTGTTTCAACAATCGTTTTGTGACTTGTCACTCTAAAGATATAAAGGTTTCAATACAAGTAGTAAATATCAAAACCACTTTCATCAAAACGATTTCAACTCTATTTTATTACAAAGCTCTTTTTCCTTAACCATTTTCCAATCTATTAGTATATACAAGCCTTTACCTCACTCGGATGAGAAATCTAATTAAACGTCTTAGTGAAACGAGTGGTATGAAACGCTTGCGTTCACTTCGTCGGTTAACTCTTGGACTTCTTCGATTGAACCTTTTTGTGACAATTTCCTAGTGAAAATCTACAGTTTGTTCGTAAATATTTAAGTTAAGCAAGTGGTTATGGGACATGAAGCTAAACTCATATATTTACTAGCTTGGTGTGATTGACACTTCTTTATGATCATGACGATCATTTTTTGTGATTTAGTCTAGCGATTGAGCGATGTCTCTTTGTCTGCGAGGGAGACTAGACCCCGCTTGTGTGATGTTTCTACTCACATATATGGGGTAGCACCCCAAGGTCTTCGGGCCGTTCGTGTGTCAAAGGACTTCGGGTCATTCGTGTGTTCGAAAAATTAAATGGATAGCTTCCATGAGATAGCTTCTCGTTCGTGTGATCGGACTTCCCCCTTTTTGTGATTTCTGGATTTCGTGTGTTGATTTCTGGGATTTGTTCTGGATTTCGTGTGTTGATTTCTGAAATTTGTGCTTCACCAATTTTCGTGATTCTTATTGATATGTTTTATCAATTTGTGTGCATTGGTGAATTAGTGTGTCATTCCCTTTTTGTGGATTTGAATCTTTGAGAAGATTCTTGTGATATTGATTAATCTCTTGTTGATTATCATTTACATACTTATTGAAGTATGCCATTATGGTTATTTTATGTGTATGCCATATCTCTTATTTTATATCATGTCATCTGATATTTATAGCTAGACTGATTCGTTTATTATTTTCTTATGAAATAATACTCAGGTCAGACTGAGATGTTACAGGTGCTTTTGCTTGACTTCTCTTCTGGATTTCTCTGACTTTTGGCTAACTACTTAGATTAGTAGTTTTTGGATGTACACATTTGAGATATAGACTCTATGTTGTGTACTTATTCTTTTGTATATCACGTGTTGCTATTCTTTTGTATTAGTGTGGATCTTTCTGACCACTACTCTGTTGCACACTTTCATGTGTTATATATTCATATCTTTTTTTCCGCCTTTGTGATATGGATGTCTGTGACTGATTGGTGTTATGTTTATCTCTATATTTGTTTCCGAAGATTATATATAGCCACTGTGTGATAGCTTTGTGTTTGTATCGGTATGTTGGATTTCCTCCTTAAATGAAATGCATGCAACATTATCTGACATATCGGTGCTCGCACAAAGAAGTTACATGGATGGTCGCTCCTCAACAGCCTTATTCTCCGTGCTTATTGACAGCACTACACCGTAGTGTTCTTGGTTAGCGTGGGTATAGAGGTGGGGCATCACACGACCTAAGGACGAGTGACCTAAAGTTTCAAGGCAGAACGACCTAAAGGAAACAGGTCATACGACCTAATGCCCAACGACCTAATGCCCAACGATCTAGCGACCTAAATCCGAGCGACCTAAATCCGAGCGACCTAAATCCGAGTGAAAATGTGCAGGGCGCGTCTTCGAGGCAGAGCGACCTAGAGCCCAGAATTTGCCAAACACGCTGAAAAATTGGGTTTTTCACCAATTCAATCCAAACCAAATGCAAAGGTTCATGCTAAAGTGATGGGGAATCATTCCCAATAGTCCAAGATAGTTATAGACGAGATTGTGAGATAAAAATATCACCTTTCCCACGAAATTGATGATGGAGAAGCTTAGAAGCAAAGCAAGAATTAACCACAAGCTTGAATCAATGTTCTTCACTTGAATTTGGAGTTAGATGTTGAATTTGCTAAAGATCTTGAGCTTGGAATTTTAATTTCCCATTTCCTCCTCCATTTTTGATAAAGATTCTATATTTTAGAAATGAAGAATGAAGTTGTGAAGAGAAGGAGGGTGTTGGGCTGAGTTAGAAGTGGTTCAGCCCAATTCCAAAAGCCCAAAACAAAAAGTGACGAAAATTTCACTATCTCCAAACATATCGAAGTTTATACTTAAAAGATTGCAAACGACGTTTTAAACTCAATGGAAGTGGTATCGAGTCCTAATTTGTCCGTATGCAAAAAGTAGTTTTTCAGACTAAAATCCGACTAACGATAAAATATATAAATAAAATATTTAAATATAAAATCGACAAATATGCGGGTTGTTACAGACTCCCCTCCTTAAAGAAATTGCGTCCTCGTAATATATAAGATGGAAATAAAAAGTAGCAACCATAAAAGCATATTAACACAAAAGAAATTTGAAATAAGAAGTTTACCTCAAAGAGCATGAGAAAGTAAGTCCGGATGTGTCCGCTCGATGAATTCTCTAGTTTCCCAAGAGCAATCCTTAGGATTTGAGGACCATTGAACTTTAACAAGCGGAACATCTTTATTTCGAAGTCGTTTAACTTCCGAAGCAATAATTCGAATAGGATGCTGCTCATAAGTTAAATTAGGTGAAACTTCAATCTCTTCCACAATGCCAGGCTCAAGAATGGAATTGGACGAAGGCACTTCCGTAATTGAGAAACGTGAAACACGTCATGCATGGTAGAAAACTGAGCCGGTAATGAAAGGCGATAAGCCATGGAACCAATACGTTCAGTGATAGGAAATGGCCCAATGTATCGAGGCGCTAACTTTCCCGATCGACTGAAGCGTACAACACCCTTCATGGGTGAAATACGAACAAATACAAGATCACCAACAGAAAATTCTAATTTTCTTCTTCGGTTATCGGCATAGGATTTTTGTCTACTCTGGGCTTCTTTCATCCTATGACGAATAAGATCAATCTTTTCTGTGGAATCTTGAATAAAATATGGACCTAAAACCAGCTTCTCACCGGCCTCAAGCCAACAAGAAGGAGATCGGCATGGCCTTCCATAGAGTGCCTTGAAAGGTGCCATACCAATACTAGATTGGAAGCTGTTATTATAGGAAAATTCAACAAGTGAAATATGATCTTCCCAACTTACACCAAAGTCAAGAACATAAGCACGAAGAAGATCTTCAAGAGTTTTATTCACACGCTCAGTTTGTCCATCGGACTGGGGGTGATAAGCGGTGCTAAAATTAAGCTTCGTTCCCAAAGCTTTTTGAAGACTCTTCCAGAATCCACTAGTAAACAATGGATCACGATCACTAACAATGGAAGTCGGAACTCCATGCATTTTAACAATTTCTTTGATAAAGAGTTTGGCCAGAAGAGGAACGGTTCGGATCGACCGAACGGGAATAAAATGGGCAGATTTAGTAAGTCTATCAACAATCACCCATAAGTTATTATGACCGAAACGAGAATGGGGAAGGCCATCAATAAAATCCATGGAAATTTGATCCCACTTCCAAATTGGAATTTCCAATGGTTGCAATAACCCACCGAGTCTTTGGTGTTCAGCCTTGACAAGCTGGCAAGTCATGCAACACTTAACAAAGTTAGCAATATCCGATTTCATTCCCTCCCAATAATAAAGTCGCTTCATATCCGCGTACATTTTACTACTACCGGGATGAATGGAAAATTTGAAACGATGAGAATCTTCTAGAATATCTTTACGAAGATCTCGACTATTTGGTATGATAAGTCTAACAAATTTTCGAATGCCGCCACGAAAATCAATATCAAAGTCTTTCAAACCTTCAACATCGGTTTTATCCTTAAGATTTTGGCCAAGCAAAGCCAATTCAGGATCTAGCTGTTGAGCTTCAAGAATGCGGTCTAAAAGAGAAGGACGAGCCTCAAGGCTACATAAAACAAGAGATGAACATAAATCGGAGACACGATCTCGAATTTCACAAGTGGCTAAAACCTCGAGATCCCTACATTCGGATATCATCATAGAAACAACCGCTTGTTGCTTGCGACTAAGTGCATCGGGAACCCGATTTCCCTTTCCGGGAGTATAAAGAATATCAAGATCATAAGAGGCAAGGAACTCGAGCCAACGCTGTTGACGCAAATTAAGTTCCTTTTGAGAAAATAAATATTTCAAAGACTTATGATCGGTATAAAGTATAAATTTCTCTCCCAAAAGATAATGTCGCCAAATTCGAAGGGCGAAAACGATACCCGCGAGTTCTAAATCATGTGTGGCATATCTAGTCTCAGCCGGCTTCAATTGCCTAGAAGCATAAGCAATAACACGTTCTTTTTGCATAAGAACGGCACCCAAACCAACGTGACTAGCATCAGTATAAACAACAAAATCTTGATTCCCTTCGGGAATAACAAGAATAGGAGCATCAGAAAGGAGTTCTTTTAATTTCTGAAAAGAAGTTTCACATTTGTCCGACCAAATGTATTTAACACCTTTCTTTGTTAAGCCGGTAAGTGGCACGGCAATCTTAGAAAAGTCTTTTTTGAAACGGCGGTATTAACCCGCCAATCCAAGGAAGCTACGGATTTTAGTCACGCTCTCCGGTCTTTTCCAATTTTGAATCGCTTCGATCTTTGAAGGATCCACTGATATTCAGGATTCGGAAATAATATGACCGAGAAACTTCACACTAGATTGCCAAAAGTGTCATTTAGAGAATTTTTCTTTTAATTGATTGCTCCTAAGAGTTTCCAATACAATCCGAAGATGCTTTTCATGTTCCTCTTCGGTTTTAGAATACACAAGAATATCATCAATAAAGATGAGAACAAACCGATCGAGGAAATCTTTGAAAACTCGATTTATGAGATCAACGAAATAAGCCGGAGCATTCGTTAAACCAAATGGCATAACTAGCCATTCATAAGATCCATAACGAGTATGGAACGAAGTCAAAGGAATACTATCCTCTGCAATACAAAGCTGATGAAAACCGGTAGCCAAGTCCAATTGTGAAAAGACTCTAGCACCACTAAGCTGATCAAACAGATCATTAATCCGAGGTAAAGGATATTTATTCTTAATAGTAAGATCGTTAAGCTTGCGGTAGTCGACGCAAAGCCTAAGTGTACCATCGGACTTATTTACGAAAATAGCTGAAGCTCCCCAAGGTGAGGAACTAGAGCGAATAAGTTGCTTCATCTCCAACTCGGATAGTTGTTTGCGCATCTCTTCATTCTCCTTATTGGACATGCGATAAGGAGGACGAGTAATAGGTTGAGCTCCAGGTATAAGATTAATTTTGAACTCAATTGCTCGCTTAGGTGGTAATCCTAAGACGGGCTCGAATATGTCAGAAAATTCACGAACAACGCGAATAAGAGAAATGACATCCTCCTCATCATCATTGTCGTCATCACAAGGATTTAAAGAATATAAAGATGCAACCAAAGCGGAATCCGAATCTTTTAGAATAATAGAAATCTGATTAACAGATTGCGGATGTTGGAGATAAATAGTCCGCTCAGGACATAGGATATGAGCTTCATAACGGTTAAGCCAATCCATACCCAAAATCATTCCAAATCCTAAGTAACGCATGACATGCAAATCAGCTAGGAAAGAAAAATCACACAAAATAATCTCCACATCTTTACAAAGCAAACTAAGAGCTGCGGATCCACCAACCGGATTCGCAATTCTTAAAGAAGTCATTAAAGCAACAACACTTAAAGAAAGAGTGTCTACAAGTTCCTTTGATATACAAGAATGGGATGCTCCCGTATCAAAGAGAACTCTAATAGGTTGATCATGAAATACAATAATGCCATCAAGGACAGAATGAGACATACCTTGACCACGAGATGTATTGCCAGGGGCTTGAGCTACATTAAGCTTTCCCTCCTTTTTGCCCTGAAGTCCGGGGCACAAATGAATATAATGATCCAGGCTCTTGCAATAGCGACAAGAACAGGGCTTTGAACACTTGTTCGCAAAATGGTCCTTAGAACCACAGTTAAAGCATTGCCCACTACTTGGGGTAGAAGTCTTTGCTGCCGGAGGTGCAGGTTTCCCTTTTTGTTGGGATAAGGACCCTTGAATTTGTTTGGCATCTTCTTGTTGTTGAAGTTTGGTTTGGCACCCACAACTTCGACATCACTTTCCTTATCCGCCTCTTCAAGACGAAGAGCGATATCAATGAGCTGGTCAAAAGAAACTTCTAATTTTAGAAGTAATGGCTTCTTAAGATTTTTATTCAAGCCATAGACAAATCTTTGGTTCTTCTTCAATGGGGTGTTGATGTATTCAACCCCATATTTAGACAATGACTCGAAGGATGCGACATAATCTGACACAGAGGATTCACCTTGAACAAGGTCTATGAAACGACGAGCCAATGTCACTTTCTCATCTTCTGGTACAAATTTCAATTCGAAGCGCTCCCGGAATTGCTCCCAGGTGAGATCTGCTTCATTGATTTCAGAAATAAGAAGTTCGTACTAGTCCAATGCTCTTTCTTGGAGCATATTGGAGGCCACCTGAACACGGTGAAGATCAATAAGATTCATGCGAGAAAAGATTCGATCGCATGTTCTTAACCAAGCCTGGACTTCAATAATAGTTTCGGAACCCTTGAACGGTTTCCCACCCAAGTTAGTATAATCATTGCAAAAATGTGCAAATCCAAAATTAGGATGAGTAGGCTCCTGATTAGGACCGGCTGCCTGAGCATTCTTTACTAAATCAAGAAGCTGTTGAGCAGTCATAAAAACTCCATCCTGGGGAGTAACAGTAGATGGTCCAGCTCTGGGATGGCCTGGTCTAGACATTCTCTTCTTTAGGGAAGAGAAAAGAAGAAAAGTTATTCTCCAATTAAGTATCAAGCAAATCTTGATAGATAGAACAAGGATACATAAAAGGAAATAGGATGAATCGGTACAAAGACCCGAATTAATCCTAAGGCACGACTCCTAAGTTGGACTTAGGACGATGATCCTTGTTAAGTTATTCTACATTGTTCCGAAGTTTGGCTCTAATACCAAGCTGTGATGCCCCACCTCTATACCCACGCTAGCCAAGAACACTACGGTGTTGTGTTGTCAACTAGCACAAAGAATAAGGCTGTTGAGGAGCAACCATCCATGTAACTTGTTTGTGCGAGCACGGATATGTCAGATAGTATAGCATGCGCTTCATTTAAGGAGGAAATCCGACATACCGATACAAACTCAAAGCTATCACACAGTGGCTATATATAATCTTCGGAAACAAACATAGAAATAAACGTAACATAAATCAGTCACAGACATCCATATCACAAAGGCGGAAAAAGATATGAATATATATATAACACATGAAAGTGTACATCAGAGTAGTGGTCAAAAAGATCCACGATAATACAAAAGAATAGCAACATGTGCTATACAAAAGAATAAGTACACAACATAGAGTCTATATCTCAAATGTGTACACCCAAAAACTACTAATCTAAGAAGTTAGCCAAAAGTCAGAATAATCCCAGAAGAAAAGTCAAGCAGAAGCACCTGTAACATCTCGGTCTGACCCGAGTATTACTTATAAGAAAATAATAAACGGATCAGTCTAGCTATAAATATCAGATGATATGGTATAAAGTAAAAGACATGGCATGAACATGTAATAACCATAATGGCATACTACTATAAGTATGTAATTGAAAATCAACTAGAGATTAATCAATATCACAAGAATCTTCTCAAAGATAAAATAGGGTATCATACCCTAGACTTGTATTCATAACAAGATAATGACACACAAATTCACCAATGCACAAAAATTGATAAAACTTATCAATGGAAATCACGAAAATTGGTGAAGCACAAAATTCCAGAAATCATCACAAGAAATCCAGAAATCACAAGAAGGGGGAGGCCTATCACAAAACGGGAGTATGAAAACTCACCAACACGTGTAACACAAGACGAGATGCTATCTCATGGTAGCTAACCATTAATATTTGAGCCAAAGCTCCACAAGAATGGCCCAAAGACCGTGGGGCGCTACCCCATATATGTGATGGTGAAACATCACACAAATGGGGTTTAGTCTCCCTCGTAGAAAAAGAGACATCGCACAATTGCTAGTCTAAATCAAATCACAAAAATGATCGTCATGATCATCAAGAAGTGTCAATCACACCAAGCTAGTAAATATATGAGTTTAGCTTCATGTCCCATAACCACTTGCTTAACTTAAATATTTACGAACAAGCTATGAATCTTCACTAGAAAATTGTCACAAAAGGTTCAATCGAACAAGTCCAAGAATTAACCGACGAAGTGAACGCAAGCGTTTCATACCACTCGTTTTACTAAGTCGTTTAATTAGATTTCTCGTCCGAGTGAGTTAAAGGCTTGTATATACTAATAGATTGGAAAACGGTTAAGGAAAAAGAGCTTTGTAATTAAAATAGAGTTGAAATCGTTTTGATGAAAGGGGTTTTGATATTTACTACTAGTATTGAAACCTTTATATCTTTAGAGTGACAAGTCACAAAACGATTGTAGAAACAAATCGAATCACATAAATTCACATTCGAAGACGTGAGTAAAGTCCAAAGAAATCAATCCCAAAACCATCAAAGTAGGAATGCCCGTGAGTACAAACATGGCCGAGCAAGAGTGCAACAACCAAAGGGGCAATGGTATAGAGACGTGACCTAATGTATAAGCAGGCCGAGCGACTTAAGGAAGTGAAGCCGAGCGACCTAAAAAGCTAACGGCTAAAGGGGAAGCACACGACCTAAATGGTGCGACCTAAGGAGCTGCACGACTTAACAGAGTCGAGCTAAGGAGTGCAAACAGGTCAAGCGACTTAACCTGGCCGACCTATTGGAGATAGAACTACCGAGCAACCTAAGCATTCGTGATCTCTCCATGGCCGAGCGACCTATGGGTCTACGACCTATGTGGCGCGACCTAAGGGAAACAAGGTCTTACGACCTAACGGTTAGCGACTTAAGGGATGAACGACCTAACTCGGTCGAACTAAGGAGAAGGGGTTGCGACCTAAGTGGTACGCGACCTAAGTGGTACGCGACTTAAGGTGGTATGCGACCTAAGTGGTACGCGACCTAAGTGGTACGCGACCTAAGTGGTACGCGACCTAGTGGGATAAGCGACCTAACACGGCCGAGTTAAGAAAAGGCGCGACCTAATGTGTAGGTAAGGTCGGGCGACTTAAATAAAGCGAGCTAGGAGATGGCGCGACCTAAAGCGAACGACCTAACCGGTCACGAGATGCTTCCATGGTCAAGCGACCTAAGGACGAGCGACCTAAAGATTCAAGGCAGAACGACCTAAAGGAAACAGGTCATACGACCTAATGCCCAACGACCTAGCGACCTAAATCCAAGCGACCTAAATCCGAGCGAAAATATGCAGGGCGCATCTTCGAGGCAGTGCGACCTAGAGCCCAGAATTTGCCAAACACGCTGAAATTTGGGTTTTTCACCAATTCAATCCAAACCAAATGCAAAGGTTCATGCTAAAGTGATAGGGAATCATTCCCAACAGTCCAAGATAGTTATAGACAAGATTGTGAGATAAAAATCTCACCTTTTCCACGAAATTGATGATGGAGAAGCTTAGAAGCAAAGCAAGAATTAACCACAAGCTTGAATCAATGTTCTTCACTTGAATTTGGAGTTAGATGTTGAATTTGCTAAAGATCTTGAGCTTGGAATTTTAATTTCCCATTTCCTCCTCGATTTTTGATAAAGCTTCTATATTTTAGAAATGAAGAATGAAGTTGTGAAGAGAAGGAGGGTGTTGGGCTGAGTTAGAAGTGGTTCAGCCCAATTCTAAAAGCCCAAAGCAAAAAGTGATGAAAATTTCACTATCTCCAAACATATCGAAGTTTATACTTAAAAGATTGCAAACGACGTTTTGAACTCAATGGAAGTGGTCTCGAGTCCTAATTTGTCTGTATGCAAAAAGTAGCTTTTCAGACTAAAATCCGACTAACGATAAAATATTTAAATAAAATATTTAAATATAAAATCGACAAATATGCGGGTTGTTACACCAGTTGATGAGGCTTGAGGCTAAGCGTTACCTTTATAGAACATATCCCTTAGAATGCCCACCGTCCACCTGACGATGTTCCGAAAGCATTCATCCATACAAGTCTGTTCCGGGTTCGAACGGAACCGAAGGCACTACTCCTACTACATCCATTTTGGAATCACCCTTAGGATTAGTAGCGACTAGCCCTTGCATTTCTCTGTACCATCTTCGATTCAAACTCGTTTCCCCACGAAAACGTATAAACCGGATCGAAGTGGTTTTCGGAAAATAAATCCTGATCTCGGTCTCTTCGAAACGATCAGCGCATTGGCCAATATTGATAGTCGGTTATTTAACTATCAATTAACATTCACAAACATCCATCAAACAATAAATAATTTTCCAAATTATTTATTTATCTCAAAATATCTTCGCAAGATATATTTCCATTTTCAATCCTTTTTGAAAACAGTTTCAAACCATCTTCCTTTCACGGAATAAATTTCCCAAATATTTATTACCACGGGAAACACCAAGTACAAAAACTTTAGATTTTTAAAATAATCTAAAACTCTTTATTATAAAATATCTTTTAAAACATTTAAGTTAAAAACTACTTTAATACTTATTAAAAAATATATACTTTAAGAATATTTAAAATAAAGCTACTTTAGAACATATAAAACTAAATTTTTATCCTTTTAAAACAAAATACCAAGTCACCTTTAAATAATTACTACTATAATAAATTTGAAGAATATTTACTTTAAATTCTAAACATTTAAAATAATAAATCTTCTAAAACATTTCTTTATAATAAATTTTTAAAGCCTTTAACTTATACATAAAAAAGTCTCCTTTAAAATATACTCGGCTTTCCAGGGAAATACACTTCCCATTTCCATACCTTTAAAAATAAATCACTATTTATTTTTTAAACAAATTCCCATTCCTTTATAAATTTCCACTGTGAAATTTATACTTCCAAATATCCACTGATATTTTACTTCACTTTATAAACCCAGTTTATAAATTCCAAAATCTTACTTCTCTTTTAAATTCCAATTCCAAACACTTAAATCAATTTACAATTGATTTCCAATTTACTTCGCTTTGAAATAAATTTCCTTACTTACTCCATTTATTTCAAAAACCATTAACTTTCAGATTTTATTTCTTTATTATGATTTGAAATTCTTTTAACTGAAAATACCAATTTCAGAATATTATTTTTCTTCAAATTCCTTCTTTACCCTTTCAAATAAATTTAAACCTTGAATTTTTAAAATAAATTCTTCATTCCTTTAAATAATAACACTTGAGATTTTACAACAATCACTTATTTCCCTTTATTCAAAAAATCTCATTTCACATACTCGAAATTTTATTTATTTGAATTCAAAAATCAACTTTTATTCCTTTCCAATTCATTCTTTAATTTATCCAAATTTCTATAATTATTTACTTAAAGTGTCCCCTTTTATTTCCTTTAAAAAAATCTGAATCTATATATTTTGATACTCAGAATATCCAAATATATTCAATCAAACCATAGCATTCAACATTTGAATTACCAATATAATCTATCACAGTTTATCGCATAAACCATGTCACATAATATTAAATAATCTAAATAAATTTGAGGAATCTAGTTGGATCTCTCCAACCTGTTTCCCTGCATCCACAAATGTTAGCACAATACCAATTCCACTTCGAGGTGGAATATCGCGGTATATGGGTTTAAATATTATCATCCGCTATTATGCGGCGCGTAGGGTCTCATCCGCTATATAATGCGGAAAATCAATCACTCCAATATATACTATATACTACTATATAATATACCACATCCAATCAATTCAACCATTCAACCAAAATTTAAATTTAACCATTTAAATTTAAATTAAACCCAGATGAGTGAGATTAACTAACCTTTGATTTTTCATTTGCAATCCACTTCAATATTGCCTTGGTTTTCCAGATTTTGACCTTGAATAAACAATTATACGATTTATTAATACTTTGAAATAAGTTGAACAATTTATTTCCATTTTATAAATTTAATTAACAAATGATTTGGTTTAAAATTGATTTCCTTTAATAAATAAGTTTTGTAGCTAAAATAATTAAATAAGTTAATTTAAACAAGTTAATCACTATAAAACATTATTTTAAAATTTAATAGTAGTATAATATGTGTATAGGCAAATTTATTATTATTATCATTTTAAATCTAGTCCTACAAAACTCCTTAAACATTTAAAATTTCCATTTCCAAAATCTTATATGTATATATTGTTTATACCAATTCCAAAAAGTTTTCTGTCTTAAACTTTATATATTTCCAATCTACATATACATACTTATTAAATTAAATTCAAAAATAAAGCAGCCTATAACTCTTACTGAAGATATGTATGTATTTTATATTATTTTTTTCTGTAAATACAAAAACAAAAATTCCCTATGTATAATTCTCTCTGTTAAACCTTATATTCATATATCTTTATAAAACTTGACCATACAGTTTATAATTTTAATAAATTTCCTTTTCTGTATAGAAACGTTTATCCATTCAGTTAAAATTAAGAACAAACAAGAATCATTACCTCACTGACACATGCATACCCACCATCGCCGTCGTATGGACAGAGCCTTGCTACCCGCTTTGACAAAACCCATCGCGGCCATCCACCAACAAATTGAATCTACTTATGCACCATCAAGCTTCAGGCGCTACCTAGGGAAAATCGCGAATTCACCATGTTGACGCCGATCACCTCCCTTCTCACCACGCGCTGCCATCGTCACGCGGCGACGAGGACACTGCCGATTCAATCACCTGTTCGAGAGTCGCGGCTAAACCCCTCCTCGAGCGATTGCCCCTTTCCTTCCCTCTTCCGATGACCAACGACCTAATTGGCAACCAAACTCCACCCGCTTCCGCCGCGCAACCCACTCGCATGCTCGACTCGAAGAAGTAGAGAAAAGAATTTGTCCAAAATTTTATTCTCATTCGATTACCCTATTTTCTTTTTTCTTTTTTTGCAAAAGAATTATGAAAGGGGGGTTTTTGGCTGAATTGAATAGGAGAGGAAATCTCGAGTTTTTAGTAAGGGTATCGAATTTCTCTGATTTGTTTGTGAAGTGTTCGGCCATAAATTTACAAAGAAGAAGCGTATTGAAGAAGAGAAGCTACAGTGTCATTGATATGTGTGGAAAAAGCTCTGATGTGAAGTAAATGCAGCTGGGAATTGACTAATATAAAATATAATTTTAATTAGATTCAAATCGTCTCGAATACGCAACTAAAAATCTCGATCTCCTATCGAGGCATGCCGCCAGGCGTTCATAATGTTATACCCCTATATCGAATGCAATGGAAAATGTTCCGACTCCAAATTCGATCGTATGGAGAAGATAGCTTTTTGGTTCCAGTTATTATATTAGATTTCGATATTAATTTTCTACGCGTTTACATTCCATATGATCCCACAACAACTCCAATCACTATGAAATTTGAAATCCAATAATAATACAATATTACGGATCCAATGGAACTGGTTTCGTCGAATTCCGAGACCGTGCCTCGGAAAGCTATTTTTAAATATCAATTTAAACGATATAATTTCAAAACCGAACGATACACTTTTAAATTCAATTTTAAAAGTTCTATCACCTTCAGTATTATCAATATGAATTTTATAAGCCTCCGAAATATTTTTACCAAGCTTAAAACCCAAGATTCAACAATTTTCCCAATTACCAATTTTTTAAATTCAATAATTAAATCACCCAGTAAATAGTGATATTTGAAATTCAAGTCAAAATTACCCTTTTGAATATTTAAAATCAATTAAATATTCACATTTCAAATATCCAAAATTCCGGGTCATCACATTCCTCCCCCCTTAAAAGAATTTCGTCCCGAAATTACTAGTTAAGAAGAATGGTCCTTAACCCGCTTATTAGCTTCCCAAACAGTTTCAAACAATTCTCAAAATAATCTTTTTATTAAAGACACGATATTCCTCTTATTAACTTTCTAAACTTATCCATAAGTCTCAAACAATATCGCTTACTTATCAATTCAAATTTGAAACCAAATTTTTTGAATTATCAAAAAAAAATTCAAAATTTTTTTAACTTCTTAAATTTTCGAAATATTTCGCCAGCGTCTCCTTTGCGTGGCTAGCTCGGTACAACTACAAATTGCCTCTAGGGCTCTGTGACGCACCACCTCTATACCCACGCTAACCAAGAACACTACGGTGTAGTGCTGTCAATAAGCACGGAGAATAAGGCTGTTGAGGAGCGACCATCCATGTAACTTCTTTGTGCGAGCACCGATATGTCAGATAATGTAGCATGCATTTCATTTAAGGAGGAAATCCAACATACCGATACAAACACAAAGCTATCACACAGTGGCTATATATAATCTTCGGAAACAAATATAGAGATAAACATAACACCAATCAGTCACAGACATCCATATCACAAAGGCGGAAAAAAAGATATGAATATATAACACATGAAAGTGTGCAACAGAGTAGTGGTCAGAAAGATCCACACTAATACAAAAGAATAGCAACACATGCTATACAAAAGAATAAGTACACAACATAGAGTCTATATCTCAAATGTGTACATCCAAAAACTACTAATCTAAGTAGTTAGCCAAAAGTCAGAGAAATCCAGAAGAGAAGTCAAGCAGAAGCACCTGTAACATCTCGGTCTGACCCGAGTATTATTTCATAAGAAAATAATAAAAGGATTAGTCTAGCTATAAATATCAGATGACATGATATAAAATAAGAGATATGGCATAAACATATAATAACCATAATGGCATACTTCAATAAGTATGCAAATGATAATCAACAAGAGATTAATCAATATCATAAGAATCTTCTCAAAGATTCAAATCCACAAAAAGGGAATGACACACTAATTCACCAATGCACACAAATTGATAAAACATATCAATGAAAATCATGAAAATTGGTGAAGCACAAATTCCAGAAATCAACACACGAAATCCAGAACAAATCCCAGAAATCAATACACGAAATCCAGAAATCACAAAAAAGGGGAAGTCCGATCACACGAACGAGAAGCTATCTCATGGAAGCTATCCATTTAATTTTTCGAACACACGAATGACCCGAAGGCCTTTGACACACGAACGGCCCAAAGACCTTGGGGTGCTACCGCGTATATGTGAGTAGAAACATCACACAAGCGGGGTCTAGTCTCCTTCGCAGACAAAGAGACATCGCTCAATCGCTAGTCTAAATCACAAAAAATGATCGTCATGATCATAAAGAAGTGTCAATCACACCAAGCTAGTAAATATATGAGTTTAGCTTCATGTCCCATAACCACTTGCTTAACTTAAATATTTATGAACAAACTGTAGATTTTCACTAGGAAATTGTCACAAAAAGGTTCAATCGAACAAGTCCAAGAGTTAACCAACGAAGTGAACGCAAGCGTTTCATACCACTCGTTTCACTAAGTAGTTTAATTAGATTTCTCGTCCGAGTGAGGTAAAGGCTTGTATATACTAATAGAGTGGAAAATGGTTAAGGAAAAAGAGCTTTGTAATAAAATAGAGATGAAATCGTTTTGATGAAAGGAGTTTTGATATTTACTACTAGTATTGAAACCTTTATATCTTTAGAGTGACAAGTCACAAAACGATTGTTGAAACAAATCGTATCACATAAATTCACATTCGAAGACGTGAGTAAAGTCCAAAGAAATCAATCCCAAAACCATCAAAGTAGGAATGCCCGTGAGTACAAACATGGCCGAGCTAGAGTGCAACAACCAAAGGGGCAATGGTATAGAGACACGACCTAATGTGTAAGCAGGCCGAGCGACTTAAAGATTCGTGAGCTCTCCATGACCTAGCGACCTAAGGGTCTACGACCTATGTGGCGCGACCTAAGGCCTTACAACCTAAGGGAAACAAGGTCTTACGACCTAACGGTTAGCGACCTAAGTGGAAGACAGGTCGAGCGACCTAAGTGGAAGACAGGTCGAGCGACCTAAGGGATATAAGGTCCAACGACCTAATGGATATAAGGTCCAATGACCTAAGTGAAGCAAGGCCTAGCGACCTAAGGAAAATAAGGTCTAACGACTTAAGGAAAAGAGACTCGCGTCCTAAAGACACGCAACCTAAAACTGGCGACCTAAAGACTCGCGACCTAACAGGTCTCGAGATGCTTCAATGGTCAAGCGACCTAAAGACGAACGACCTAAGCCTTGGCGACCTAATTGCGTCGAACGACCTAAAGTGTGCACGACCTAACTGGGTACGCGACCTAGCATAGAAAATGACCTAACGAGCAGGCAAGGCCGGACGAGTTAATTCCCAACGACCTAACGACCTAAGCCACACGACCTAACACCGAGGTGCCGTTTCCAATCAGAGGGAGCGATCTAACTCCGAACGACTTATCAACGGCGCGACCTAAGCATGACGCGACCTAAATGCAGGCGACCTAAATGCGAACGAGCTAAATGCACAGAGGCGATTTTTCCCCCAGCCCGAGCGACCTAAGCCCAGTAATTTGCCAAAACACACGAAAATTTGGGATTTTCACCAATTCAATCCAAACCAAATGCAAGTATTCATGCTAAAGTGATAGGAATACATCCCAAATAGTCCAAGATAGTTATAGGCAAGAGTGTGAGATAAAAATCTCACCTTTGCACCAAAATCAATGAAGATGAAGCTTGAAGCAAAGCAAGAACAACAACAAGCTTGGATCAATGTTCTTCACGTGAATTTGGAGTAGATGTTGGATTAGCAATGAAGAATAAGACTTTGGGGTTTTAATTTCCCATTCCCTCCACCATTTTTGAAGAAGCTTGAAGTGTTTGTGAATAAGAGAAGAGGAGAGGGGGGTTTGGGCTGAGTTAGTAAGTGTTCAGCCCAAACCAAAGCCCTAAGCCAAAAAATGACGAAAATTTCACTATCACCAAACATATCGATGTTTATACTTAAAAGATTGCAAACGACGTTTCGAACTCAATGGAAGTGGTCCCGAGTCCTAATTCGTCCGTATGCAAAAAGTAGCTTCTCGGACTAAAATCCGACTAACGATAAAATATTTAAATATAAAATCGATAAATATGCGGGTTGTTATAGACTCCCCTCCTTAAAGAAATTACGTCCTCGCAATATATAAGATGGAAATAAAAAGTAACAACCATAAAAGCATATTAACACAAAAGAAATTTGAAATAAGAAGTTTACCTCAAAGAGCAGGAGAAAGTAAGTCTGGATGTGTACGCTTGATGAATTCTCTAGTTTCCCAAGAGCAATTCTTAGGATTTGAGGACCATTGAACTTTAACAAGCGGAACATCTTTATTTCGAAGTTGTTTAACTTCCGAAGCAATAATTCGAATAGGATACTGCTCATAAGTTAAATTAGGTGAAACTTCAATCTCTTCCACAACACCGGGCTCAAGAATGGAATCGGAATCCCGAAGGCACTTCCGTAATTGAGAAACGTGAAACACGTCATGTATGGCAGAAAGTTGAGCCGGTAATGAAAGGCGATAAGCCATGGAACCAATACGTTCAGTGATAGGAAATGGCCTAATATATCGAGGTGCTAACTTTCCCGATCGACTGAAGCGTACAACACCCTTCATAGGTTAAACACGGATAAATACAAGATCTCCCACAGAAAATTCTAATTTTCTTCTTTGGTTATCGACATAGGATTTTTGTCTACTCTGGGCTTCTTTCATCCTATGACGAATAAGATCAATCTTTTCTGTGGAATCTCGAATAAAATCTGGACCTAAAACCAGCTTCTCACCGGCCTCAAGCCAACAAGAAGGAGATCGGCATGGCCTTCCATAGAGTGCCTCGAAAGGAGCCATACCAATACTAGATTGGAAGCTGTTATTATAGGAAAATTCAACAAGTGAAATATGATCTTCCCAACTTCCACCAAAGTCAAGAACACAAGCACGAAGAAGATCTTCAAGAGTTTGATTCACACGCTCAGTTTGTCCATCGGACTGGGGGTGATAAGCGGTGCTAAAATTAAGCTTCGTTCCTAAAGCTTTTTGAAGACTCTTCCAGAATCCACTAGTAAACAATGGATCACGATCACTAACAGTGGAAGTCGGAACTCCATGCAGTTTAACAATTTCTTTGATAAAGAGTTTGGCCAGAAGAGGAACGGTTCGGTTCGACCGAACTGGAATAAAATGGGCAGATTTAGTAAGTCTTTCAACGATCACCCATAAACTATTATGTCCCGAACGAGAACGGGGAAGGCCATCAATAAAATCCATGGAAATTTGATCCCACTTTCAGACTGGAATTTCCAATGGTTGCAATAACCCACCAGTCCTTTGATGTTCAGCCTTGACAAGTTGGCAAGTCATGCAACACTTAACAAAGTTAGCAACATCAGATTTCATTCCCTCCCAATAGTAAAGTCGCTTCATATCCACGTACATTTTACTGCTACCGGGATGAATGGAAAATTTGGAACGATGAGAATCTTCTAAAATGTCCTTACGAAGATCACTAATATTTGGCACTATAAGTCTACCAAATTTTCGAATGCCGCTACGAGAATCGATATCAAAGTCCTTCAAACCTTCAATATCGATTTTATCCTTAATATTCTGGCTAAGAAGAGCCAATTCGGGAACTAGCCTTTGAGCTTCAAGGATGCGGTCTAAAAGAGAAGGACGAGCCTTAAGGCTACATAAAACCAGAGATGAACATAAATCGGAAACACGATCTCGAATTTCACAAGTGGATAAGACTTCGAGATCTTTCCATTCGGATATCATCATAGAAACAAACGCTTGTTGCTTACGACTAAGAGCATCAGCAACTCGATTTCCCTTTCCGGGGGTATAAAGAATATCAAGATCATAAGAGGCAAGGAATTCGAGCCAACGTTGTTGACGCAAATTAAGTTCCTTTTGAGAAAATAAATATTTCAAAGACTTATGATCAGTATAAAGTATAAATTTCTCTCCCAAAAGATAATGTCGCCAAATTCGAATTGCGAAAACGATAGCCGCGAGTTCTAAATCATGTGTGGCATATCTAGTCTCAGCCGGCTTCAATTGCCTAGAAGCATAAGCAATAACACGTTCTTTTTGCATAAGAACGGCTCCCAAACCAACACGACTAGCATCGGTAAACACAACAAAATCTTGATTCCCTTCGGGAATAACAAGAATAGGATCATCAGAAAGGAGTTCTTTTAATTTTTGAAAAGAAGTTTCATGTTTGTCCGACCAAATGTATTTAACACCTTTCTTTGTTAAGCCAGTAAGAGGCACAGCAATCTTAGAAAAGTCTTTTATGAAACGGCGGTAATAACCAGCCAATCCGAGAAAGCTACGGATTTCAGTCACGCTCTCCGGTATCTTCCAATTTTGAATCGCTTCAATCTTTGAAGGATCCACTGATATTCCGGATTCGGAAATAATATGACCGAGAAACTTGACACTAGATTGCCAAAAGTGGCATTTAGAAAAAATTTCTTTTAATTGATGGCTCCTAAGAGTTTCCAATACAATCCGAAGATGCTTTTCATGTTCCTCCTCGGTTTTAGAATACACAAGAATATCATCAATAAAGATGAGGACGAACCGATCGAGGAAATATTTGAAAACTCGATTCATAAGGTCAACGAAATAAGCCGGAGCATTCGTTAAACCAAATGGCATAACTAGCCATTCATAAGATCCATAACGTGTATGGAACGAAGTCAAGGGAATACTATCCTCTGCAATACGAAGCTGATGGAAACCGATAGCCAAGTCCAATTGTGAAAAGACTCTAGCACCACTAAGCTGATCGAATAGATCATCAATACGAGGCAAAGGATATTTATTCTTAATAGTTAGATCATTAAGCTTGCGGTAGTCGACGCAAAGCCTAAGTGTACCATCGGACTTATTTACGAAAATAGCTGAAGCTCCCCAAGGTGAGGAACTAGAGCGAATAAGTTGCTTCGTCTCCAACTCGGATAGTTGTTTGCGCATCTCTTCATTCTCCTTATTGGACATGCGATAAGGAGGACGGGTAATAGGTTGAGCTCCAGGTATAAGATTAATTTTGAACTCAATTGCTCGCTTAGGAGGTAATCCTAAGACGGGCTCGAATATGTTGGAAAATTCACGAAAGACGCGAATAAGAGAAATGACATCCTCCTCATCATCATTATCGTCATCACGAGGATTTAAAGAGTATAAAGACGCAACCAAAGAGGAATCCGAATCTTTTAGAATAATAGAAATCTGATTAACAGATTGCGGATGTCGGAGATAAATAGTCCGCTCGGGGCATAGGATATGAGCTTCATAACGGTTAAGCCAATCCATACCCAAAATCATTCCAAAGCCTAAATAACGCATGACTTGCAAATCGGCTAGGAAAGGAAAATCACACAAAATAATCTCCACATCTTTACAAAGCAAATTAAGAGTTGCGGATCCACCAACCGGATTTGCAATTCTTAATGAAGTCATTAAAGCAATAAAACTTAAAGAAAGAGTGTCTACAAGTTCCTTTAATATAAATGAATGGGATGCACCCGTATCAAAGAGAACTCTAATAGGTTGATCATGGAATATAATAATGCCATCAAGGACAGAATGAGACATACCTTGACCGCGAGATGTGTTGCCAGGGGCTTGAGCAACGTTTAACTTTCCCTTCTTCTTGCTTGGAAGCTTAGGGCATAGATGCATATAATGATCCGGACTTTTACAGTAGCGACAAGAACGGGGCTTTGAACACTTGTTCGCAAAATGGCCCCTAGCACCACAGTTGTAGCATTTCCCATCACTAAAGGAAAAAGTCTTTGCAGTAGGAGTTGCTTGCTTACCCTTTTTGTTGGGATATGGACCTTTGAACTTGTTAGGCCTTTTCCTGTTGTTAAAGTTTGGTTTGGAAGTCACCAATTCAACATCACTGTCCTTATCAGCCTCTTCAAGACGAAGAGCGATATCAATGAGTTGGTCGAAAGAAACTTCTAACTTTAGAAGTAATGGCTTCTTGAGATTCTTGTTTAAGCCATAGACGAATCTCTGGTTCTTTTTCAATGGGGTGTTCATGTATTCAACCCCATATTTGGATAGTGACTCGAAGGATGCGACATAATCTATCACAGAGGATTCACCTTGAACAAGGTCTATGAAACGTCGAGCCAATGTCACCTTCTCTGCTTCTGGTACGAATTTTAATTCGAAGCGTTCCCGGAATTGCTCCCAGGTGAGATCTGCTTCATTAATTTCAGAAATAAGAAGCTCGTACCAATCCAATGCTCTCTCTTGGAGCATACTGGAGGCCACCTGAACACGGTGAAGATCGACAAGATTCATGCGAGAAAAGATTCGATCGCATGTTCTTAACCAAGCCCGGACCTCAATAATAGTTTCGGAACCTTTGAATGGTTTCCCACCCAAGTTAGTATAATCGTTGCACAAACGTGCAAATCCAGACTTGGGATGAGTAGGCTCCTGATTAGGACCGGCTGCCTGAGCATTCTTTACTAAATCAAGAAGCTGTTGAGCAGTCATAAAAACTCCATCCTGGGGAGTAACAGTAGATGGTCCAGCTCTGGGACGGCCTGGTCTAGACATTCTATTCCTTAATGAAGAGAAAAGAAGAAAAGTTATTCTCCAAATGAATATCAAGCAAATCTTGATAGATAAAACAAGGATTCGTAAAAGGAAATAGGATAAATCGGTACGAGGACTCGAATTAAATCCTAAAGCACGACTCCTAAGTTGGACTTAGGACGATGATCCTTGTTAATTTATTCCACATTATTCCGAAGTTTGGCTCCGATACCAAGCTGTGACGCCCCACCTCTGTACCCACGCTAACCAAGAACACTACGGTGTAGTGCTGTCAATAAGCATGGAGAATAAGGCTATTGAGGAGCGACCATCCATGTAACTTCTTTGTGCGAGCACTGATATGTCAGATAATGTAGCATGCATTTCATATAAGGAGGAAATCCAACATACCGATACAAACACAAAGCTATCACACAGTGGCTATATATAATCTTCGGAAACAAATATAGAGATAAACATAACACCAATCAATCACAGACATCCATATCACAAAGGCGGAAAAAAAGATATGAATATATAACACATGAAAGTGTGCAACAGAGTAGTGGTCAGAAAGATCCACACTAATACAAAAGAATAGCAACACGTGCTATACAAAAGAATAAGTACACAACATAGAGTCTATATCTCAAATGTGTACATCCAAAAACTACTAATCTAAGTAGTTAGCCAAAAGTCAGAGAAATCCAGAAGGGAAGTCAAGCAGAAGCACCTGTAACATCTCGGTCTGACCCGAGTATTATTTCAAAAGAAAATAATAAACGGATCAGTCTAGCTATAAATATCAGATGACATGATATAAAATAAGAGATATGGCATAAACATATAATAACCATAATGGCATACTTCAATAAGTATGTAAATGATAATCAACAAGAGATTAATCAATATCACAAGAATCTTCTCAAAGATTCAAATCCACAAAAAGCGAATGACACACTAATTCATCAATGCACACAAATTGATAAAACATATCAATGAAAATCACGAAAATTGGTGAAGCACAAATTCCATAAATCAACACACGAAATCCAGAACAAATCCCAGAAATCAACACACGAAATCCAGAAATCACAAAAGGGGGAAGTCCGATCACACGAACGAGAAGCTATCTCATGGAAGCTATCCATTTAATTTTTCGAACACACGAATGACCCGAAGGCCTTTGACACACGAACGGCCCGAAGACCTTGGGGTGCTACCTCATATATGTGAGTAGAAACATCACACAAGCGGGGTCTAGTCTCCCTCGCAGACAAAGAGACATCGCTCAATCGCTAGTCTAAATCACAAAAAATGATCGTCATGATCATAAAGAAGTGTCAATCACACCAAGCTAGTAAATATATGAGTTTAGCTTCATGTCCCATAACCACTTGCTTAACTTAAATATTTACGAACAAACTGTAGATTTTCACTAGGAAATTGTCACAAAAAGGTTCAATCGAACAAGTCCAAGAGTTAACCGACGAAGTGAACACAAGCGTTTCACACCACTCGTTTCACTAAGACGTTTAATTAGATTTCTCGTCCGAGTGAGGTAAAGGCTTGTATATACTAATAGATTGGAAAATGGTTAAGGAAAAAGAGCTTTGTAATAAAATAGAGTTGAAATCGTTTTGATGAAAGGGGTTTTGATATTTACTACTAGTATTGAAACCTTTATATCTTTAGAGTGACAAGTCACAAAACAATTGTTGAAACAAATCGTATCACATAAATTCACATTCGAAGGCGTGAGTAAAGTCCAAAGAAATCAATCCCAAAACCATCAAAGTAGGAATTCCCGTGAGTACAAACATGGCCGAGCTAGAGTGCAACAACCAAAGGGGCAATGGTATAGAGACGCGACCTAATGTGTAAGCAGGCCGAGTGACTTAAAGATTCGTGAGCTCTCCATGACCTAGCGAACTAAGGGTCTACGACCTATGTGGCGCGACCTAATGTGGTGCGACCTAAGGCCTTACGACCTAAGGGAAACAAGGTCTTACGACCTAACGGTTAACGACCTAAGTGGAAGACAGGTCGAGCGACCTAAGGGATATAAGGTCCAACGACCTAATGGATATAAGGTCCAACGACCTAAGTGAAGCAAGGCCTAGTGACCTAAGGAAAATAAGGTATAACGACTTAAGGAAAAGAGACTCGCGACCTAAAGACACGCGACCTAAAACTGGCGACCTAAAGACTCGCGACCTAGAGCGAGCGACCTAACAGGTCTCGAGATGCTTCAATGGTCAAGCGATCTAAAGACGAACGACCTAAGCCTTGGCGACCTAATTGTGTCGAACGACCTAAAGTGTGCGCGACCTAACTGGTACGCGACCTAGCATAGCGAACGACCTAACGAGCAGGCAAGGCCGGACGAGTTAATTCCCAACGACCTAGCGACCTAAGCCACACGACCTAACACCGAGGTGCCGTTTCCAATCAGAGGGAGCGATCTAACTCCGAACGACTTATCAACGGCGCGACCTAAGCATGACGCGACCTAAATGCAGGCGACCTAAATGCGAACGAGCTAAATGCACAGAGGCGATTTGTCCCCAGCCCGAGCGACCTAAGCCCAGTAATATGCCAAAACACACGAAAATTTGGGATTTTCACCAATTCAATCCAAACCAAATGCAAGTATTCGTGCTAAAGTGATAGGAATACATCCCAAACAGTCCAAGATAGTTATAGGCAAGAGTGTGAGATAAAAATCTCACCTTTGCACCAAAATCAATGAAGATGAAGCTTGAAGCAAAGCAAGAACAACAACAAGCTTGGATCAATGTTCTTCACGTGAATTTGGAGTAGATGTTGGATTAGCAATGAAGAATAAGACTTTGGGTTTTTAATTTCCCATTCCCTCCACCATTTTTGACGAAGCTTGAAGTGTTTGTGAATAAGTGAAGAGGAGAGGGGGGTTTGGGCTGAGTTAGTAAGTGTTCACCCCAAACCAAAGCCCTAAGCCAAAAAATGACGAAAATTTCACTATCTCCAAACATATCGATGTTTATACTTAAAAGATTGCAAACGACGTTTCGAACTCAATGGAAGTGGTCTCGAGTCCTAATTCGTCCGTATGCAAAAAGTAGCTTCTCGGACTAAAATCCGACTAACGATAAAATATTTAAATATAAATTCGATAAATATGCGGGTTGTTATAGGCTCCCAAATTTCCAAAAGAAACAAAATGCCAAGTGGCTAGATCAGAAATCCATCAAATTTCATATAGAAATTTAAATACATACCTTTTTGTTGCAATTCAATTTATCTTCTGCAATCAAAAATCCCAAATTTCCTTTGCTTTTAAAACATCTGTATATCCTACTAGGCAAAATATCCCATTACAATGTTCAAATCATTTTATACATTTCTTTTCAAAATTTTCAATACTGGCTTTACTTAAGCCCGTACGATGCACATATATCATCCGTACGCAAAATCAAATTCAATCGCTCACCAGATCACACAATTTCATTTCCGAACTAGTATTGTCCACCCGATTCTCTAGTGCGGACTCAGATCTGGTTTCTTGATCAGAAACCGTCATACTCCTTGTATAGCCACAAACTATGATAGAGAATATCCAGAATCAATCAAAATCCATATCCAGGGTTCGCCGTCGAAAATCGAGTGAAAAATCCTAACTCGGATCGATATAACTATCTCGAAATTCTGTGCTCGAATCCGAATCAAATCGCTATGCAAATAAAATAATATACGTACATCCTACGTATTTATATCCATGGATTATTAACTATATCAATTTCACTTTTATTCACATTTATTTTTATTTCTATTCACTTATCCACAATTATCCTATTTCACAACTTTCAGTTTTAATCTTCATTCAATTATTCTCTTAGTATATTTCCCCATTCCAAAATTACTTAAGAGTTTCATCCTTAAACTCTGAATATTGAATTTTATTTACCTTTATCTCTAATTTCAATTTTAAACCATTCATCGTTAGTGAAAATTTCCAAAAATTTTCTAACTCCCAAAATTTTCAAAAAAAAATTGGCAGAGTCTCCCTTGTACGGAGAAGCTTTTGCAATTTGACAAGAGATAAATATATATACATCAACCACACGGTCGGAAAAACAAAAACAGTTCATATTTCCTATTTTTATTGCGTAGGCGTACCTTATTTAGCATTTTTAAGCAAAGCAGTTATTTATTTTAGCAATTAGCGCAACCAAATCCAGCCACACGGCTTTCCTATACCTGTACTTACTCAATTAAACATGTAAGTGACAAATATATAAAGTTTATTAACATTTCACTTATTTTCAATAGCTAAATTCATGCATAACATAAGCATTAAGCACTAAACACTTTTCATAAGCAATTTATAAGGTTTCGTCACAAAATTAGTTGCTTACAACTAAATCACACATCATTTTCATTCAATTTAAGTGTTTTACAACTCACTTTCCTACATTCAATTCATTTTTAACCAAACAACTCACATTTATTTCAATTGATTCCAAAAATCAATTTTATTTGCTTCTATTAATTCATAGAATTTATTTACTTCCGTTTAAGTCGAACGACCAATTTTCCTACGCAATTTGACACTATTCATTAAAAAGAACCATTGCTTTCGTTCAAACCAATTTAAATTGATTCCAACTAAATAAACCATTGCTTTCGTTTTTACTCACATAACATCATTATATTGGTAATTCAAATGTTGAATGCTATGGTTTGATTGAATATATTTGGATATTCTGAGTATCAAAATATATAGATTCAGATTTTTTTTAAAGGAAATAAAAGAGGACACTTTAAGTAAATACTTACCAATTTGACAATTACATCTAAAGACATTGTTATGAAGCAAACTGAGATCCCAATAAAGCCATACTTGCCTACTTCATGGGATTGTGTTGTTATATCGCATTAGGAAGTAAAAAATAATTCCAACAGGGTGATAATTTAGTAATCCATGTAAATTTGGTACCGTACAAATAGACGACAAAGATTCCAGAAATATTTCATTTTTTGGTTGTTTTCATTTTTAGTTTCATCTAATGTATGTAGTTTATCTTTCTAAAATTGTTTCGGTTAGGATTTGGGAAACATCATTTCTTGACATAAGTTTTCCTTACCTTAGCTATACTTTATGTTAATAACTATAATACATATAGCATCGTTGGCTTCTTGAGAAGTAATCTAATTATGTGTTCTCAAACACTATTTGCAGTTGGCACATAATACTTTGCAGGTCCATGTATACTTTGGTTTATAGTTTTACTAAAATTTCATAAAAAAGCTCTTTGCTTTTTTACTACCTAACCTTTGCTACTTACGAATGTTTTAAAAGTTCAAATATGTTTTTGTATGCTATATTCTAATGTCTAAATATAATCATCCTTGTTTTAACTTATAAAGAAAGAATATTTTTTTATGTAAATTTTTAAACAAATATTTATCTTACAAAATGTATGTTCAAACTCATATAAGCTGAAAGTTGTAGAAACTATACGAAATGTAGCGTCAAGTCTTAGAGCATAATGTTCTCGTCTTATCGTATACAAATATAGAATAGCAATCTTTGCTCAACTAGTAAATTAAAGAAAATATTGAAACTAAAGTCATCATGCTAGTGATGCTCCAAGCTCCTTGTTGATACTCACTCTTTGTTCGATAAAGAAAAATAAAATAACCTTTAACCTTTAACATCAAAAATTATAACTTGGTTCTCAAATAAATTTTAACTATTATATAGTTACCTAGAGATGGACCCAATCTTCATCCATAACTAAATAATATATAAGCAAGAAAATTTCTAAATTTGAAATAACAATCAATTATCGAATAAACATGAAATAACTATTTGAATAAAATATTGATACTACATTAAATGTTATAAATTTAATACATTGTACAAGATAGGGATGAGTACTCCTAAACTTTAATACACTACATATTTCTCATTCCTAATTGTAACTTTATGTACTTGAACCTGAAATAAGAATTTTGGTTAATGGATTCAAAAATAATCCACAAGCAATATCTTAGTAAACAGATCATCTCTTGGAAATTCAAACAACTTTGAATTTAAACAGCTTAACCTAGCATTACCTTTAAACGATTGCTAATGGGTTCAAGGAACCTGGATTTAAGATAATCAAAACTTCAATCCCAAACCAAGTTCTTGAGCTCAAAGGGATTGCGATCGATGGGGTATTAATGTTGCACGAGGGATAGCCTAATGCAGGGGGCATTGTGTCAGTCTACGAAGAAACAGTTAATCAAACAATAATTAAAATTAACTAAACTTTAAAATGTAACCAAAACTAAAAACAAAACTAAATTAACATTAACTAAATGTAAAAGTTAAATTAACTAAATTTTGAATTAAATTAAAAATTAACGTTAAAAATTAAATTAATTACTTTTAATCACTGACTTAAATTAACTTAATTTAAAAGTTTAAATTTAACCACCTTTGAATTTATTCAAATTTAACTTAATTTTAATGTTTAAACATTAGATACTTGTTAAATATTAATTACTTTTAAAATACTAATTTAAACCAAAAATATATTAAAATTGATGAAAGTATAAACTAAAACTAAAATTGGCTAACCTTTTCAATTGCAAATTAATTAAACTTAAAATTAACATTAGATAGAAACTAAATTACAATTAATTAACTTTAAATTAGAAAAATTGCAATTAACTTAACTTTAAATTGAAACTAAAATTAACCAAAATTAAAAACGAAATTAATCTAACATTAACTAAAGTATTAATTAAAATTAGTTATACTTTGTATTAAAGTTAAAATTAAACCGATTACTTTAACTCGCAAACCTACATTTAGAAATTTAAAATTAACTTAATTTTCCTTTATCTTAAATTTAAAATAATTTATTTTAAATTTTGAATAATAATATATTTTAATCGCTAATTACTATTAAAATACTAACTAAAATTTAAATGTAATCAACTAAAAATTAAAATTAAATTAAACCAACCTGTAAATTCTAATGCAAGTCAACTAAACTGAAAAATTAATATTAAATTAACATTAACTAAACCTTAAATTAAAATTAATTAAACTTTAAATATAAACTAAATTATAACTTACTGGAATTTAAACTGAAACTAAAGTAAGAAAAATTAAAATCAAAATTAAGTTAATATCAATAGAAGTTTAAAGAAAAATTAGTTGTAGTTTATATTAAATTTAAAATTAAAGTGGAAATTAAACGAAAGTTTTTTAATCACTGTCTTAAAGTTGGCTTAATCTTAAATTTTAAATTTTAACTTAAATTTAACTTTTAAACACTAGGTACTTTATGCACTAATTACTTTCAAAATACTAAATTAATTAAAATTTAAAAGTTAATTAAAATTTATGAAAATTTAAATTGAAATAAAAATTATCTACCTTTTTTACCAAGAAAAACTAATTTTATATTGGCTATCCACTTTATACTATTTAAAATTAAGTAACTATTAGCGCATGAGAAGCTAGCTTTAGAGTAGAAAAGGCTTGACTAGAGACAGTGGACGAAACTGCTGGGATCAAATCTAGATTGAGACTATCACGATTACAACGAAGGCTCTTCTTCTTCCTAGGCTTGAATAAAAACACGACGAGGGTGACTAAAGGGATGGTGAAGGAGACAACATGGATTCTACGGGGGTCAAATGAACGAGACAAATTTGGAAAAGGGAAGAGTCGATCTACATGCGAAAGCCATTTTTTTAGTTCAATATATTATCTAAAATTAACTAACCTTTAATTTCTAATGCAAACAAAGTAAAAATAAAAATAAAATTTAATTAATGTTAAGTGAACTTTAATTAATATTAAATTACAATAAGTTAAACTTTAAATTAGAACAAAAATTTAAATTAACTAGAATTTAATCTAAAATTAAAATTAACTAAAATTAAAATTAAATTAGCACTAACCAGAGATTAAATTAAATTTAACTATGTTGTAAACCAATTTAAAATTAAAGCTAAAATCATAATTGTTACTTCTTTTGTTGGAGTTCATGATGAATTTTCTACTAAACTTAAAAAGTACCGACACATTTTCATAATCATTTTGATTAATCATTACTCATGTACATACAAATAACTTGAAAGTAAACCAAAAGTCATAATAAATGGGTCAAAACATTAGATGTATAATTGCAAATTTTCAACCATCAACCATAAACAGCAAGAAGCATATTTGACAAGTTCAGCTTAAATATTTAAAGTAGTTCTTGGCATAATAGAATATTGTCAAGGTTTTGAGATATATATTGATGGTATAAGCATAATAGTAGTAGAACATATATGCAAGAAATAAACTAACGTTTGGCAACTACTTGGCACAATTGTAATATACGGTTTAATATAGTCATGTCAAGAACAAGTAAATACTACAAACTGGAAATCATGCAAAGCACAAAACTAACTTAATATATGGCTTAGTGAATCTATTTTTAAACTTAGTACTTATATAGTACCACATAGTTATATTACACATCTTAGGTGGTATATAATATACCCTAATTTGATACATGCCCAACGGTTTGAATCAAGTGCTACATGGGATTCAGACCTCTAACTTCGTGGACTAAAGGCAAAGCGCTTAACCATGGGACATTGTTGTTGGACCCACTTAATGAATATTTACTACAATTCAATTTGTATTTAAGCATGCTTAGTTCAAATGCTTATGTTCCATTAAACAGCCTTATTTGAACATCATAACACATGCCCGTGTTAGCAAAAAATGATGGTTCACCCCTAAATATTAGTAATCACAAAAAAGTAATCAAATTTAAACATTTCAACTTCTTAAGCCTTTGCAAACACTAAGGTTAACATTATAAAAGACTGTTCATGTTTTGAAACTAAACATTATAGCTAGTGTCACCTTATGGGTTGCCAAAGTCAAGATTTTGTCTTTTGTTTATTTTTATTAAAATGTTGTTTTTAATATAAATGTTTCCTTTGCATGAATATAGTGTTACTTATATTTGTCCCATTTTATGAAAGGTTCAACTCAATTGTACTGGTAATAGATATTACCCTCCGACTTTAGGTATAATTCCAATGCACAAATAAAGAGTTATCACAACAAAAATCACAAATGAACATGATAAAAATATGTCCTGAAACAGTGGTAGTGAAAGAAAAGACATAGAAGGTTAAAAGTAATATTCTTTTGCAATAAAATATAGATATACAAAAAAGAAAAGAAAAAAAAGAAATTAGCAACTAATAGTCATTCGCTATGAATTGAAAAATATGCTACTTACTGTATACCTTTAAGGGCTTTTGTCCTTTCAAGGTGGATTTCATATTCGATCTAGGCTATCTTCAAAACATGGCTATCAACTAAAATTAACAAGCCAATCATTAATTGGTATAATAATATAGCGTTCTTTTTCGTTAATCCTAAACATATTAAATTGCTTACTATATTAAACCTAAACTTTACAAAAGATTAGAAAACATTTATTCAGTTTCTAACCTATCGTAAAAGTTTAACGATTAATTACATTATATATAGGAACAAGAGTGTTTTGGTTGCCATTAATTTGGGTGTCCTTGAGGTCAGCGGTGTCATTGGGATTGGATTAGAATGAACGTGGCCAAAACGACATAATGGGGTCGAAGTTGATGGACGATACAAAAACAATTTGATTGGAGGTGGTAGTATTTTTTAAATAGAAATGGGGAATTAGGTTTAATGAAAATGTTAAAGTGGAAAATTTGTGTAGCAGACCAATTTGGTAAGCGAGGGAATGTTTAGGAAGTGGTTCAACAAAACTATTTTATAAATTTAATTTGAAATATGAAAATAACATATTGTATTGAAATGATATGATTAATGATGTTAAAAGTCATTTTTCTTATAGTTCTCGCATGGTAGAATATATATGGACCTCATTCAAAATTGGGACGTTATTCAAAATTCTTTAAAAGTTTCAAAATTAACATCAGCCCCTATCAAAAAAAGGTTTCGCTAAAAACTGATGTCAATGTTTCCATAAAAAATATGCATTAAAAACTGCACACAGTCAACACTACAAATACTTACTTTAAAAATATGTGCATTTTAAACTACTTATATCTGCATTTTAAATGGCATATGCCTTCAGCACTATATACATAATATTTGTAGTTCAAAATACATATTTTCGTCTAAAAAATCAATAAGATTTTTTCGTGAAACTTGTTTTTGAGAAGGGTTTTTCAGGTATTAAATTTGTAAATATGGGATAGATCCTAATTTGTATTTTATAATATTCATAAACATTCATTCATATTGGTATGAGCCTGTAAAGCACACAATTGAAAGGAAAAACCTCAAACGTTAACATATTGAAAACTGGTTATGTCCATTTGGTTCGAGTGTAAAATTTAAGCTAAAGTTTATAAAAGTTATGTATTTATTATCATGGATTATTGAATCCAGGATTTAAATTTAGGTACTAACTATGTACTCCCTAAGAGTTCTAGTACAGCTATTTACTACCACCTAAGTACCCAATTTCAAAAAAAAATTATCAAAGTTATAAGTTGATAAAGCCTTATCAATTTCTCTTGCCAAAATGATCAACAAAAAACATCTACTTTAATTAACCCAAATAAAATTTGAAACAAAATCCAAGAGAAGGTGACAAAGGGTTACATAACTTTAATGACTTAGAGTCAAATTGTTACATATTAGGAGAAGAAATTATTTAAATCCTCAATCCAACCAAACCAAAATTAGTTTTATGAACTCTAATATTAGTTCATCAATCATAAACCGAAGTAGCTTATCAGTCAATGCATAAAAACAATACCATTATAAATCCCAATATTAACTATTGAAATGAAACCTTGTTCATATATTCATTACTAATATTTTTAAACTATTGTCCAAACTTTTCTAAAGCACTCCAACAATGATATAAATTATAGAGAAGATAAAAACATTACGCTCATGTAAATTAGGTTGAATTATTAGGATGCAATTTCATAAAGGTACTAACCATTTCCATAAGATCCATATCTATCTTCTTATTGCCAAAACTTAAGGTTTCACTATATCGTTTCAGTTGCACCTCATGAGCATCTCTTGTAATGAATCCATTCAAATTTTCTCCATAGTTAATTTGAAGCCGTGGAGCATTATAAAACTCTTGCATTTTATTAGGTTGAAGAATATTGGTATGTGAGATTGATGATTGAGTTGCCTTTCCCTCAGCCAAGCTATTGATATAATTTTTTAAAAGAGTCCCTGACCTAGAGTATCTTGCAGCTCCATAGTGATTTCCATGAATATTTCTTCGTTTGGTTGCATTCCAATGGTTTTTGATTGAATGATCGGTTCGTCCAGGTAGTAGTTTTGCAATTTTTGACCACTTGCTTCCCATTTCCATATGCGCTTTGATTAAAATTCCATCTTCTTTTTCGCTCCAAGCATCCTTCTTTATATTTGGCCTTAAATGATTGATCCATCTTTCCCTGCATTGTTTTGCAATTTTTCCTTTGAAAAATTGTTCTATGTAAGACCATTTTCCATACCCATGCTGCTCCACTAACCTTGTTAACAATTTATCTTCTTCAGGTGTCCACGCCCTTCTCACAAAGTGTGATTTCTTTTCGTTTCCACCTTCACCTTTTCTACCTATAAAACATTTGATATTTGCATTAACTTGTTGATTACATAACATTCTATTGCAAGTTGAAAGTTTTCTATAATCAGAAATTTTTCTTGTAAAACTAGTTAAAAATGGAAAAATACCGTTTGGAGGCAATAAAGAAGAATTCTCCAAAATATTTTGTGTAGTCCCTGAAGCATGAAACCGATTAGCATTATTATCACTATCAAAAATTGAAAATTTGGTAGCAATTGACTGTAATATATTTCCATTGCTGTTGTCGGTTTCAGGTTGAAGGATAATATCATCTAGGCTTGGAAACTGGTAAGTACATTTGGGTAGGTGTTGATCTTCACAATTTTCGAATAGGGTCTGTAGATCTTGAAATATAATAGAATCACCATCAAATTGAAAAAGTGGAGAGTCAAAATCCATATCTATTTTCAATTTTGAATGACAATGAGTTTTTAGAAAAAGGAGTCGTTCTTTGCTTAATATAAAATTGTATAACATAAAATTAATGTAATTTATATTGTAGTATTAATGAACATTAATTTAATATTTGTTAAAGAGATTGAATAACTTATTTACACCTTAGAATACCGATCAAAGAGATTAAATGAAAAACTTGCTTTATAAAAACACTTTGTAACATACGTTAAGTAAATAGCTTGTTAGAAGTCTTAATGTGAGCTTTAACTCTCCATTGAATATTGATAACCTTTTTTATAAAGTAGTTAAAACTTTCATTAAGAATTACTTTATAACATGCATTTAGTAGAGAATAAATGAAAAAGCTAAGTTGTATTTATTCCATCATTGAATAACTATAGAACCATCAGAACAAACGCTTTAGTTAATTGAAATATTGACTAATTTGTTGTTAAAGTAATTAAATTATCTTAAAAATACTTTATGACATGTATACCGCAGACAATAAATTGAAAAAAAAATTAAGTTTGATATATATTATCATTAAATGACCATAGAACTATCAATAAAACACATTAACTAGTCAAAATATTTACTAATTCATTTACAGAACATTAATTTTAATTAAAATTAGATATGAGACTCCTAAGATTGAATTTAAGAATGATGCTTTCACTTACCTTAAGCAAGGTTGATGAGAAATCTATTTCATCATTAATACAATTGAAAAATATCTTTAATACAATTTAAACAATGACTCTTGGTACTACAATGTTATCCCACTTTTTGGCAAAGCTGGTATACCCAAAGATTAACTGAAAATCAATGATTACTAGTCATAAATATCAATTGTGCATCGCAGGTTCACCATGGATATCGATGAATTACGCCCGAGTCCAGATCGGGCTACAATTGACAAGTCACGTCAAGCAGAGCCGTGAATGTCAACGTTCCAAATATCAAGTCAATCCGAGGTCGTACGCTCAAGATATCATCGGAGCAGGTGGAAAACATAACCTCGGGTTCGCATCCATATGAGTCGAATCCATCAGTTTCGACTCCATCTGGTTCGACTCAATTTACTTCATATCCATCGGCAGGGCTTATGTTCGAATCCACTAAAGACATCGTTGGTTCGAATCCATCCACGAGAACATAGTTCGAATCCGTCCCAATATGCCACAAGTTCGAATCCATGAAAAGGACCGTAGCTTCGACTCCATCGATCAAGCCTTTGCCTCGAATCGATCACGACAAGCCTTGTTTCGAACCCATCGGAATATGCCTTGCTTCGAATCCAGGAGGCGTAGCCTTGCTTCGAATCCAGGAGGTGTAGCTCGTCTTCGAATCCATCCAGCAGGAATAACTTCGAACGAGCGTACCTAGATCGATTCGAACAGACCTTCACTCATTTGATTCGAAGAAGGGTGTCTTCGAATCCACTACCATGAATCCCCAGTCAAAGCTGCTAAGACCATGGAGTCGACCCAGTCAACTCGGTATAGAAGTTGGATCGATACGAAGGAGGCGCTCCACGTCATCACAGAAGTGCACGCTTGATCGATTCGAAGCAATCGAGTCGAACATGATCGATTCGAATGGAGCACTGCAACCAGAAAAGTGACCTTGAATCGATCATAACTTGAGATCTACAAGTCCAAATGCTATGAAATTTTCACAGAAGCTTGAACACATGATGAAGAATGTTCACACCAAATTTCAGCCCGATTGGACTATTGATCGATTCGAACCAAGGGTCGAATCGATCCCAAAGTGGGCCCGGATTTCGAGAAAGCGGGCATGTGGGCTCCCTCACGTGCCAGAACTGGTCTCCCCTTAATTTAGGCGAAATATCATCCTCCTACACCTATAAATAGAGCCCCTGGTCATTCAGAAAAGGGGTCGGACAATTTTGAGAGCTAAAGAGCGCCCAGACTCCGCCAGATTTACTCAGAATCACCACTGCTTCCTTAGATTCAGACTTAGCTCAGAAAATCAGTTGTAATACAACACACGAAATTGTAATCTTCAAACATCGAGCAATCAAATCATAAAAACCTTGAAGTGGACGTAGGCCGGAGATAGCCGAACCACTATAAATCTTGTGTCACTGTTCATTATTTCTGGATTGCTATTTGTTATTTGCTTAGATCTGTGATTTGTGTGTGAATATTGTTGATTTATATTCATACGCTGGTGCTTTCACTACACTTGGGGTTTGTGACCAATTTTGGCGCAAACACTTTGGTGCTTTCACTGAGAAGAACTAGCACCCGCTACACCAGATTCAAAGTTTAGATTTGAAATTTTAAGGATTCAGATTTGACTCTACAATGACTCGACAAACAAGTAAAAAACAAAGAGCTGAGAGGAGCCAACAGGGAGGAAGTCAAGAAGCATCCTCTGGCGCTGGAGAAGGACAAGCTTCGATCTACATTACTAGAGAAGAGATGGAGGCTATGAATAACCAAATGCAGGAAAGAATGATGAAAAGTCAACAAGAGATGCTACAGAATTTCTTTGAACAAATGAGAGCTGCAGGAACACAAAACCCAGGACCAGCTACAGCGGCTATGAATGTGGAACAAGGAGCTAGGGCTATGGAACCCAACGTAGGACAGAATACAGAGCCAGAAGGCAATCAACAAGGGCTTGGGGGTAGGCCTGCAGGATCCAACGCAGAAGGACCTTTGGAAGGAGCTCAACCGGCTAGGGCCAACACAAATGCTAACGAGCCACCCGAAGAGTACGTGCCAGAATTCCCTACAAGACTCGGAGGGCAAGACAGAGACATGACAAGGGGGCAACCCCTGGATGGAGATGAAAGAATGATTGGCCTAGTGAGACGACTCATGAGAGGAGGGTTGTCAGGAGGAGGATTAGAAGAAGTTAGTCGGAGTCCGTTCGCTCCGAATATCAGGAATGCAAGGAACCCTCCAAAGTTCAAACTACCAATGCTGGATTCGTATGACGGGAAGTCGGATCCAACCATGCATGTTACCAAATACATTAGACACATGGAAGTACTTGGAGCGTCCGAGGAGGTGATGGCGCGATGTTTCCCTTTATTTTTATCAGATTTGGCTGCACTTTGGTTTAGACAATTAGAGACTGGATCAATCAGAACATGGGGCGAGCTTGTGGATTGCTTCATGAGACAATTCAGGGTCCACGTAACACGGCCCAAGAGTGTGATGACTCTAGCTTCAATAAAGCAAAGGACGGGAGAGTCCATAAAAGATTTTCTACTACGATTCAATGCAACGGTGGCTTCTGTAGATCACCCGGATCCATCAATGATTCTGATGGCGGTAGTGGCAGGAACTCGAGCCAACGCTGTTGACGCAAATTAAGTTCCTTTTGAGAAAATAAATATTTCAAAGACTTATGATCGGTATAAAGTATAAATTTCTCTCCCAAAAGATAATGTCGCCAAATTCGAAGGGCGAAAACGATAGCCGCGAGTTCTAAATCATGTGTGGCATATCTAGTCTCAGCCGGCTTCAATTGCCTAGAAGCATAAGCAATAACACGTTCTTTTTGCATAAGAACGGCACCCAAACCAACGTGACTAGCATCGGTATAAACAACAAAATCTTGATTCCCTTCGGGAATAACAAGAATAGGAGCATCAGAAAGGAGTTCTTTTAATTTCTGAAAAGAAGTTTCACATTTGTCCGACCAAATGTATTTAACACCTTTCTTTGTTAAGCCGGTAAGAGGCACGGCAATCTTAGAAAAGTCTTTTTTGAAACGGCGGTATTAACCCGCCAATCCAAGGAAGCTACGGATTTTAGTCACGCTCTCCGGTCTTTTCCAATTTTGAATCGCTTCGATCTTTGAAGGATCCACTGATATTCAGGATTCGGAAATAATATGACCGAGAAACTTCACACTAGATTGCCAAAAGTGTCATTTAGAGAATTTTTCTTTTAATTGATTGCTCCTAAGAGTTTCCAATACAATCCGAAGATGCTTTTCATGTTCCTCTTCGGTTTTAGAATACACAAGAATATCATCAATAAAGATGAGAACAAACCGATCAAGGAAATCTTTGAAAACTCGATTTATGAGATCAACGAAATAAGCCGGAGCATTCGTTAAACCAAATGGCATAACTAGCCATTCATAAGATCCATAATGAGTATGGAACGAAGTCAAAGGAATACTATCCTCTGCAATACAAAGCTGATGAAAACCGGTAGCCAAGTCCAATTGTGAAAAGACTCTAGCACCACTAAGCTAATCAAACAGATCATTAATCCGAGGTAAAGGATATTTATTCTTAATAGTAAGATCGTTAAGCTTGCGGTAGTCGACGCAAAGCCTAAGTGTACCATCGGACTTATTTACGAAAATAGCTGAAGCTCCCCAAGGTGAGGAACTAGAGCGAATAAGTTGCTTCATCTCCAACTCGGATAGTTGTTTGCGCATCTCTTCATTCTCCTTATTGGACATGCGATAAGGAGGACGAGTAATAGGTTGAGCTCCAGGTATAAGATTAATTTTGAACTCAATTGCTCGCTTAGGTGGTAATCCTAAGACGGGCTCGAATATGTCAGAAAATTCACGAACAACGCGAATAAGAGAAATGACATCCTCCTCATCATCATTGTCGTCATCACAAGGATTTAAAGAATATAAAGATGCAACCAAAGCGGAATCCGAATCTTTTAGAATAATAGAAATCTGATTAATAGATTGCGGATGTTGGAGATAAATAGTCCGCTCAGGACATAGGATATGAGCTTCATAACGGTTAAGCCAATCCATACCCAAAATCATTCCAAATCCTAAGTAACGCATGACATGCAAATCAGCTAGGAAAGAAAAATCACACAAAATAATCTCCACATCTTTACAAAGCAAACTAAGAGCTGCGGATCCACCAACCGGATTCGCAATTCTTAAAGAAGTCATTAAAGCAACAACACTTAAAGAAAGAGTGTCTACAAGTTCCTTTGATATACAAGAATGGGATGCTCCCGTATCAAAGAGAACTCTAATAGGTTGATCATGAAATACAATAATGCCATCAAGGACAGAATGAGACATACCTTGACCACGAGATGTATTGCCAGGGGCTTGAGCTAAATTAAGCTTTCCCTCCTTTTTGCCCTGAAGTCCGGGGCACAAATGAATATAATGATCCGGGCTCTTGCAATAGCGACAAGAACAGGGCTTTGAACACTTGTTCGCAAAATGGTCCTTAGAACCACAGTTAAAGCATTGCCCACTACTTGGGGTAGAAGTCTTTGCTGCCGGAGGTGCAGGTTTCCCTTTTTGTTGGGATAAGGACCCTTGAATTTGTTTGGCCTCTTCTTGTTGTTGAAGTTTGGTTTGGCACCCACAACTTCGACATCACTTTCCTTATCCGCCTCTTCAAGACGAAGAGCGATATCAATGAGCTGGTCAAAAGAAACTTCTAATTTTAGAAGTAATGGCTTCTTAAGATTTTTATTCAAGCCATAGACAAATCTTTGGTTCTTCTTCAATGGGGTGTTGATGTATTCAACCCCATATTTAGACAATGACTCGAAGGATGCGACATAATCTGACACAGAGGATTCACCTTGAACAAGGTCTTTGAAACGACGAGCCAATGTCACTTTCTCATCTTCTGGTACAAATTTCAATTCGAAGCGCTCCCGGAATTGCTCCCAGGTGAGATCTGCTTCATTGATTTCAGAAATAAGAAGTTCGTACTAGTCCAATGCTCTTTCTTGGAGCATATTGGAGGCCACCTGAACACGGTGAAGATCAATAAGATTCATGCGAGAAAAGATTCGATCGCATGTTCTTAACCAAGCCTGGACTTCAATAATAGTTTCGGAACCCTTGAACGGTTTCCCACCCAAGTTAGTATAATCATTGCAAAAATGTGCAAATCCAAAATTAGGATGAGTAGGCTCCTGATTAGGACCGGCTGCCTGAGCATTCTTTACTAAATCAAGAATGTAACGATACGGATTTTGCCCGTTCGAAAATCGACATCCATACTTTACATCGTACTCGAATGTCGTAGATTCGACCGCTCAAATCCGAGTCGCCGGAGCTTATAACATAGTTAAGTAAATATCACAGCGGAATAAAAAGAATATAGATATACAACATCTGATACAATATCCAGATACAATGAATATCTATATACATCAGAGATATGATACAATAAATTGCAGCGGAAAGAAAAATAGATAACATCAGCAGCGGATAATCTTCATCTCCAAAGCACGATCCAGAAATAGCTCGAACTCCCAATAACGAGGCACAAAGATAAGCAAGTGCAGTCTGATCCAAAGACTGAACCAACTCCATAAAATCTACTAAACCTGAATATCTGAAAACCCCAACTCTAGACTGCTCGTGTAGGAAATTATGAGCACCCAGAGTTTAGGAAAGGAACAATAAACTCCGGATCAGTCATGGGACTGGTGTGAGCAACAAAACAGTTTATCTTTAAAACAAATAGCAAGAGAATTTAAAATCAATTCGAAATGCTTTTGGAAAATGAAACTACCATAAGACCTCCCGCCACACACACAATGCAAACGCAGAATTGGAGGAGATTTCTTCTTATGATAGTCAAAGATGTTTACTACGCAAAAATCAAATCATTTGATATTATTACTAGTGCATAGTGCAGAAAACAATTTCGAAAGTAGAATATAAATCTTAGCCAGCATAGACATTTCGCACTTATGCCTACTATAGCTACCATGTTCAATAGCAGGTTACCACCACATTCCATGGCAGGTAATACAACTAAAACCGTACAGGGCTCGTATTGTTTTGTTTGGATTTCCAACAAATGGTCAGGCTAAGGAACTTCCTATTCCACGAAAGAAACGCCTCTGGCGGGACGTTCCGAGAACCACACCGTTCTCTGCCAAACAAGGCCGGCAACCCCTTTTCCCAAGGGATAAAAGAAACCTCAGATATGCCACCCCCGGTCCTTTGGGACCTTTAACCGAGGTACCTCGAAACCAACATCACACGTCATAAATAAAGTGTGTCCACATGAGTAAGTATCTGGGCTCCATACCATGATACTACCCTTTTCCAGAAGGAATGGTCATACCCTAGGGGAGCTACCCCTGAAAACCTTGCCGCACAATTCCTGTTTCGACCATTACCGGGTTGTGAGGCTCGACGAAGTCTCGTCCACAAAGCTACGCTTTTTCAAAAAGCCACGCTTTGGGTCAATAGATGATCAACCTATGATCACAAAGATAAATGATCAAACAAATGATCATATCACAAATGATCAAACACTGATCATCACACAGCAACACTCATCATGCCACATTACCAAATTGGGATATATCGCTGATAAATTTCAACTACATAACCTCTGAGCTCGTACGTCTCAGAGAAGGGTGTTAAGCTAAGAGAATAAATTCTCCGCCACCAACAGAAACGTATTTGAAAGAAATCGGCTTTATATCTCAAAGTGTAATGTCAGACATGTAACCATACAAGTCTGTTCCGAGTTCGAACAGAACCGAAGGCACTTCTCACGAAGCCCTTGCAAATCCGGATAATTTCCAATCACGTCCGGACTTCCCGTCACAAAAGAGTGATATAAATCTCTATACCGGAGCAACTCAGTGCAGAGACATTCGACAGGTTGTCCTTTCATTTTCGAAAATATCCGGTCTTCAACACCGGTCTTCAAATGCCATCCATATACGACGTATCACTATTCGGAATGGGTTATACGACCCAAAGGTCCTTTCCGGGCTAACCCGAATAGTAAGCGCAATATTCAAAACATATGGATATTGGGATTTCAATTAAGTCACAACTTATTACCCAAAAATCTTTCTTCAAATGGTTTAAACAAGTTACCATTTTAATCTTTTTAAACAAAAAGATTAAATTCACAAAGTTCACTTAATTTCACAAAGATTCATTCACAGATTTTCCAAATCGATTTCCATTTCAGTTTAATTAATTCGTTAAATCTTTAAATCAAAGATTTAACTAATAGCTTTCAAAACAATTCCATTTCGAATGGGTTAAATAAATCATCATTTTAAATCTGTTAAAAATAAACAGATTTAATTCATAGCTTTCAAAACAATTTCATTCATAACTTGAAAAATCCATTTTTCGATTCAAACTTGAAATTCCTTTAATTAAACTGGAATTTCATTTCTTATATGAAAGCTTATCTTTTGAAAACAAATAGTTTCATTTCAGAAAATCTGATTCATTCATACGAGTTAAAGTTCTTGGGTTAATACAAATTCTTAAAATTTACTTTTAAATGGTTTAACTTCATATAAACACATTTATATCATCTTTTATCCCTAGTTTCAAAATCATAGATTTAATTTCAAACTTGAATTCAAATTTAAATCTAATTATTTAAATTTCCAAAAACTCGGTTAAGTTATTCAAAATAACTTTTATCTTTGAAATTCTATTTCAAAAGCTTTTCACTTTAAACCCAAATTTCCAATTTCAAAATCAATTGAAATTAAAATTTCAATTTCAAAAACATCAAATTTACATTATCTGCGACTTAACCGATTTCCACATGAAATCCATATTTGTGTGTGTAAAGGTGTAGTCCAGGGGTTTCACACACAATAGTGCAACATCATAGAATCATCACAGATCAAATACGACAATATATTCGATAAGCGATATAAAGTATAACGCTTATTTTTCATCAAAGATCACAGATATACATATCACAGATATACATATCACAGATAAATAAATTACAGATCAGGATATGTCACAAAGCATCATATATCAGGAAATATCAAGTAATTCAATCATTCAATAGAATCCAAACATCCATAAGTAGGATCAATTTATATTTGATTTTAATTAATCTATAGCAGATTAATTACTTATGAATAAACTACAAATCTTGGTTTATTACAAATCATTTTGATTTATTGACCCTTAATCTTTTATTAATGAACCTTTAAACCAATTACAAAATTAATTGACCCCTTAATTTCTTTTACGAAGTAATTAACAATTTACAATTGATTGTCTCAATTAATTACTCTAATTATCTATCAAATTTTATCACATAAATTTGATTACTTAATAACTTCTAGTTAATTAACTTCATTAACTAATAACATTTCTTCAATTGTTTTCTTGAGAAATTATCTTAGATTAATTCATATTAAATCATTTCCAATTATAATTTAATCTAAATCATTAATTTACTATTAATCATTCTTTTATTAACTTAAGTAGTTAATTACCATTTATTAATCACTTAATCATTACTTAATTCAAACTCCAATTACAATTATGATTTAATTAATTGATTTAATTGTTCAGCTAAATTAACACTTAGAAGTCTCTTCAAATTTTGAAAATCAATTATAGTATTAACTACAAATTAAAGCAATTCCTTTGTATGAAAGAATTTTAAATCAAATTCCCTTAAATTCAAATTATTTAAACTTATTTACATTATTTCAAATTTAAACTTCTTTCATTTCAAAACTGGAATTTAAACATTCCTTTGGACTCAGTTAAACCTGATTTCAATTTTTAAACCATCACAAAAAAAACTATGCACTGGTTCCAGGTTACACTTGGAAACAAAACTACTCGTGCCCCCCCCCCCCCCATATTTTACTTCGAGAAAAACGCATTCGTTCCCGAGCTCGACTTCGTGTTACTCATTTCTTCAACTGCTTCGAATCGCCTACCCATCTACGCGAGAACACCCCCGAGTCCCCCAGCCTTCAGATACAACGTGCACGCGGTGCACCTGAACCAGCGCCGCCGACCTCCAGCGATCATCGCGACAGCCCCCTCTAACTATTCTTCCACCCAGATTTCCAAATTGCTCACGAAATCGAATTCGAGCTCGATCGAACCATAACTGGAAACAAAAGAACAGGTTCCACTCGAAACCTGGAAACGCCACCTCCCTCCAAACACTGACCATCAGCACGCTTCCGCCTCCGGCTACATCATCGTCTACCCTTCCACCTCCATCTCCCAAAAACTGGTAGCGTCCGATCCCCTTTAGAGCCCGCGCGAGATCGAACAACACACCCCCTCAAAACTAGGGTTTAAAATTTCAAACCAAAATCCTAACTGCCTCGATGCTCAGATCCATCTACCATTATTTTTCCCATAGACTACGATCATCACTCCATCAACCAGAGAAACATTTTCCACTCCAACATCCTAGATCAACAGTTCTCACCTAATACGTGATTTCCGGTCAAACAAGTAATGCTCCATCATTTTTATACTAAAAATTTTAATTTATGTTTTAAAAATCAAGTTTCAGCATAAGTAATCAACTCATACTTCTGGATCAATGAATCTGGATATTTAAATTTTCACTTACAAAATGTTTGCCCTGTTATATTTTGTTTTCCAGAGCCACTACTTCAATTTAGTTTTAAATAAATTTTAACACTTCCTTTTATAATCTACAGTCAGGCCTTATTTTGATCCAAGTCCCAAAATTTAATGTATCAAGAGAAAATGGTTAAGAATTTAAAACTGAGTTTGAAATTTAAAAACAGGTTATCCTCCAGCTAAACCAACATTGATATTCTATATTCTCAGAATTACAAAGGTAAGCATACAGATAAACATACACATTTCAGATATTATTCAAGCAACATATAAAATTATACTAAAGCAAAATTTTCAACAAGAAGTTACTCACCTTAAATTTTGGACAGAGAAGCAAAGCCTGGAATGATTTATTTGAATCTGATGTTGCTTTTGTATGCTAATAAAATTACTTTCTTTGCTTAAGATTGAAGTTGAAGCCTTTCTTTTCTTTTCTTTTTTTCAGTTTTGATAATTTTATCAAATGGACGAACTGATGAGGAAGTTGATACATAGGAGATGTGTTGTAAAGGTGATGTTTGTTTATTAAAATAAGCATGGTTGATATGTATATATGAGTTAACAGGTGAGGTAATGGTTTGTACAATACTAGGCATGGTTGAAGACATTTGCATTAAATGCATGAGACATGCTGCATTTATTGCTTTGTACAATATACTTACCCTTATTTGCTTTAGCCATACTTGATTTCGGCTGGCAGCTTTCATGCTTACATATATGCTTACATATGTATATATTTACTTTATCTTATTCTTCAAGCTTGGAGATATTTTGTTTTATCTTTTTTTCTTACCACTTTGAAATGTAAATAAATTTCTATTCTAAATTGTTGTTAGATTTTTAACAAATATTCTACTTCTATTTTTATCTTACTTTATATTTTTATAACTCAAATTATTATCAAATCCATTTACTTGAGATTTTTATTTCAAATCAAACGTATATACATATATATTCTATTCGATCGAGGAAACTCGCTTCCTATTTATAATAAATTATACAATTTTAATTCAAAAATTCATTTAATTATTAATTTAAATAAATTAAAATCTAGGGTCGTTACAAAGAAGCTGTTGAGCAGTCATAAAAACTCCATCCTGGGGAGTAACAGTAGATGGTCCAGCTCTGGGATGGCCTGGTCTAGACATTCTCTTCTTTAGGGAAGAGAAAAGAAGAAAAGTTATTCTCCAATTAAGTATCAAGCAAATCTTGATAGATAGAACAAGGATACATAAAAGGAAATAGGATGAATCGGTACAAAGACCCGAATTAATCCTAAGGCACGACACCTAAGTTGGACTTAGGACGATGATCCTTGTTAAGTTATTCTACATTGTTCCGAAGTTTGGCTCTAATACCAAGCTGTGATGCCCCACCTCTATACCCACGCTAGCCAAGAACACTACGGTGTTGTGTTGTCAACTAGCACAAAGAATAAGGCTGTTGAGGAGCGACCATCCATGTAACTTGTTTGTGCGAGCACGGATATGTCAAATAGTATAGCATGCGCTTCATTTAAGGAGGAAATCCGACATACCGATACAAACTCAAAGCTATCACACAGTGGCTATATATAATCTTCGGAAACAAACATAGAAATAAACGTAACATAAATCAGTCACAGACATCCATATCACAAAGGCGGAAAAAGATATGAATATATATAACACATGAAAGTGTACATCAGAGTAGTGGTCAAAAAGATCCACGATAATACAAAAGAATAGCAACATGTGCTATACAAAAGAATAAGTACACAACATAGAGTCTATATCTCAAATGTGTACACCCAAAAACTACTAATCTAAGAAGTTAGCCAAAAGTCAGAATAATCCCAGAAGAAAAGTCAAGCAGAAGCACCTGTAACATCTCGGTCTGACCCGAGTATTACTTATAAGAAAATAATAAACGGATCAGTCTAGCTATAAATATCAGATGATATGGTATAAAGTAAAAGACATGGCATGAACATGTAATAACCATAATGGCATACTACTATAAGTATGTAATTGAAAATCAACTAGAGATTAATCAATATCACAAGAATCTTCTCAAAGATAAAATAGGGTATCATACCCTAGACTTGTATTCATAACAAGATAATGACACACAAATTCACCAATGCACAAAAATTGATAAAACTTATCAATGGAAATCACGAAAATTGGTGAAGCACAAAATTCCAGAAATCATCACAAGAAATCCAGAAATCACAAGAAGGAGGAGGCCTATCACAAAACGGGAGTATGAAAACTCACCAACACGTGTAACACAAGACGAGATGCTATCTCATGGTAGCTAACCATTAATATTTGAGCCAAAAGCTCCACAAGAATGGCCCAAAGACCGTGGGGCGCTACCCTATATATGTGATGGTGAAACATCACACAAATGGGGTTTAGTCTCCCTCGTAGAAAAAGAGACATCGCACAATTGCTAGTCTAAATCAAATCACAAAAATGATCGTCATGATCATCAAGAAGTGTCAATCACACCAAGCTAGTAAATATATGAGTTTAGCTTCATGTCCCATAACCACTTGCTTAACTTAAATATTTACGAACAAGCTATGAATCTTCACTAGAAAATTGTCACAAAAGGTTCAATCGAACAAGTCCAAGAATTAACCGACGAAGTGAACGCAAGCGTTTCATACCACTCGTTTTACTAAGTCGTTTAATTAGATTTCTCGTCCGAGTGAGTTAAAGGCTTGTATATACTAATAGATTGGAAAATGGTTAAGGAAAAAGAGCTTTGTAATTAAAATAGAGTTGAAATCGTTTTGATGAAAGGGGTTTTGATATTTACTACTAGTATTGAAACCTTTATATCTTTAGAGTGACAAGTCACAAAACGATTGTAGAAACAAATCGAATCACATAAATTCACATTCGAAGACGTGAGTAAAGTCCAAAGAAATCAATCCCAAAACCATCAAAGTAGGAATGCCCGTGAGTACAAATGTAACGTATCGGATTTTGCCCGCTCGAAAATCAACATCCGTACTTCACATTGTACTAGAATGCCGCAGATTCGACCGTTCAAATCCGATTCGCCGGAGCTATAGCACAATTAAGTAAATAACACAGCGGAAGAAAAGAATAATACATTGATATACAATATCTGATACAACAGAGTGATACAATGAATATCAATATACATCAGAGATATGATACAACAAATAGCAGCGGAAAGAAAATAGCTAACATCAGCAGCGGAACAATATCAATAGAAGTGATAACTCCAAAATGATCTTCAGACAAGAATGAATCCACAACTCCAAGATAAGCAACTCCGATGAATGAACTAGCTCCAGATAATCTACTAAACCTGAATATCTGAGAAACCAAACTCTAGACTACTCGTGTAGAAAATTATGAGCACCCAGAGTTTAGGAAGGGAACAATAAACTCCGGATCAGTCATGGGACTGGTGTGAGCAACAAAAACAGTTTATCTTTAAAACAAATAGCAGAGAATTTTAAAGTCAATTCGCAATGCTTTTGAAAAATGAAACTACCATAAGACCTCCCGCCACACACACAATGCAAACGCAGACTTGGAGGAGATTTCTTCTTATGATAGTCAAAGATGCTTACTACGCAAAAATCAAATCAAATCGTTTTGATATTATTATTAGTGCATAGTGCAGAAAACATTTTGAAAGTAGAATATAAATCTTAGCCAGCATAGGCATTCCGCACTTATGCCTACTATAGCTACTATGTTCAATAGCAGGTTACCGCCACATTCCATAGCAGGTAATACAACTAAAACCGTACACGTCGCGTATTGTTTCTTTGGATTTCCAACAAATGGTCAGGCTAAGGAACTTCCTATGCCACGATGGGTACGTCCCTGGAATAGACGACCCGAGAACCTAACCGGATCTCTGCCAACACAAGGCCGGGTTACCTCTGCAAAAATAGGTAACTACTGACACGCGTATGCCATCCCCCGATCGTCACCGATCTTCCCGAGGATCCTCGATTTCCAACAACAACATAATAATAATAATGCAGTAACAACAGAGGTTAAGTATCTGGGCTCCATACCATGATACCACCTTTATCCAGAAGGAATGACATACACTAAGGGGCGCTACTCCCTAGAACCTTGCTGCATCCTTCCTGTTTCGACCATTTCCGGGGTGTGAGGCTCGACGAAGTCTCGTCCACAAAGCTACGCTTTGTCACAAAGCCATGCTTTGGGTCAAACAAATGATCAACCTATGATCACAAAGATATAAGATCAAACAAATGATCATATCACAAATGATCAAACACTGATCATCATACAGCAACACTCAGCATGTCACATTACCAAATTGGGATATATCGCTGATAAATTTCAACTACATAACCTCTGAGCTCGTACGTCTCAGAGAAGGGTGTTAAGCTAAGAGAATAAATTCTCCGCCACCAACAGAAACGTATTTGAAAGAAATCGGCTTTATATCTCAAAGTGTAATGTCAGACATGTAACCATACAAGTCTGTTCCGGGTTCGAACAGAACCGAAGGCACTTCTTACGAAGCCCTTGCAATTCCGGGTAATTTCCAATCACGTCCGGACTTCCCATCACAAAAGAGTGATATAAATCTCTATACCGGAGCAACTCGGTGCAGAGACATTCGACAGGTTGTCCTTTCATTTTCGAAAAATATCTGGTCTTCAACACCGGTCTTCAAATGCTATCCATATACGACGTATCACTATTCAGAATGGGTTATGTGACACAAAGGTCCTTTCCCGGCTAAACCGAATAGTGAGCGCAATATTAAAAAACATATGGATATTGGGATTTCAATTAAGTCACAACTTAAACCCAAACTTTCTTTTCAAATGGTTTAACAAATTACCATTTCAAATCTTTTAAACGAAAAGATTCATTTTAACAACCTTAAATGGTTTAAGCAATTTCCACACTTTAATCTTTTAAATAAAAGATTTAATCACAGATTTTCCAAATTAATTCCCATTTCAATTTGATTAACTCGTTAAATCTTTAAAACAAAGATTTAACTCATAGCTTTCGAAACAATTTCATTTCAAATGGTTAAACAATTCATCATTTTAAATCTGTTAAAAATAAACAGATTTAATTCATAGCTTTCAAAAAAAATTCATTCATAACTTGGAAAACCAATTTTCAATTCAATCTTAAGATTCCTCTAATTAAACTGGAATTTCATTTCTTATCTGAAAGCTTTTATTCCTTTAAAACAAACGGTTTTTATTTTGGAAATCTGATTCATTTATACGAGTTAAGGTTCTTGGGTTAAATCCAAATTCTCAAAATTTTACTTTTAAAATGGTTTAACTTCATATAAACACATTTATAACATTTTTAATCCCTAGTTTCAAATCATAGGATTCAATTTCAAACTTGAATTCAAATTTAAATCAAATTATTTAAATTCCAAAACTCGATTAAGTTTTTCAAAATAACTTTTATCTTTGAAATTCCATTTCAAAAGCTTTTCACATTAAACCCGAATTTCTAATTTCAAAATCAATTGAAATTAAAATTTCAATTTCAAAAACATCAAATTTAAATTATCTGTGACTTAACCGATTTCCACGTGAAATCCATATTTGTGTGTGTAAAAGTGTAGTCCAGGGGTTTTACACAATAGTGCAACAAGATGAATCATCACATATCAAAATACAGGATATAGTTGATAAGCGGTATAAACTATAACGCTTATCGTTCATGCACAGATCACAGATATATATAAATTTCAGATAAATAAACTGCAGTAAAGGTTACGCACCAATCAGGATATATCACAAAGCATCACAGATCAGGAAATATCAAACAATTCAATCATCCAATCAAATCCAAATATTCATAAGTAAGGTCAGTTAATTATCTGATTTATTCAAATTAGATTAATTACTTATGAATTTCTAATCCTGGTTAATTAACATTAATAAATTACAAATCTTAATTATTAACTAATATTTAATCATCGATTAACCTTTAATTATTAATATCAACCTTTACTTATTAAATAATTAACTTTTAACCATTTAATTATCTTTTAATTAATTATCTTTATTAATTACTTTAATGAATTATTCCTCAATTAATTATCATTCTTTAATCACCTTCATTAATTTATTAACCTTTAATAAATTATTCTCAAATTAATTACCTTAATTAATAAATTACATTTAATTAATTATTCTCTAAATTAATTAACTTTTAAACACTTGATTAATCAATCTTTAATCATTGATTATCCGTCCTTAATTACTTTCATTAAGTAGTTACATTTAAATCAATTTATAATTGATTATTTAATTTACTAATCTAATTAACTATCAAAATTAATCACATTCATTTAATTACTTAATAATCCCTAGTTAATTGTTTTTATTAACTAATAACATTTCTTAATTACTTTTATAAATTAAATCTGAATCATTAATTAAATAAATTATCCTTTCTTAATTATATTATAAATTAAATCATTTTCACCCTTTAATTATTCCCTAGATAATTTATTTCTTTATTTATGATTTAATTAATATTAAAGTGTATTTCAAAAACATTGCCCCTTTTTTTGATAACACCTTAAAACTTACTTTAACACTTACTTTACAAATTTAAATAAATTTTATAAATCTGGAGATCTGGTTTAGAATTAATTTTCAGGGTTTCAACTTCTTAATTTTCAACTTGTTTAAAACATCCATTTAATTTCCCAAGTCCATTTTTTTTTTGAATTCAAAATTCCTTCAACCATTTAATTGTTTTTATGTCATTTAAACAACTTGAATTTTAACTTTATTTATTTACAAACTTTATTCCAATTCCAACTTGGACCTTTATTTACATTTTAGATCAAACTCAGTTTAATATTTGCTTTAAAAATTTAAATTAAGTTTAAAATCTTTAAAACAGAGAAAACAAGTTTCCAGGTTTCAAACTGGAACATTCTTTTTCACTCGTGATTCCCTGTACTTGCTTCGAGACCAACTCCCCTTCCACTTCGAGTCACAACTCGAAATAACCTGAGCTACTTCTCTTCTTCTCCAATTCCAAAACCACCCAGATAACAGATGTGCACGCGTGTACGTGCACACGAGCTCGCCGCCCCTCCGGCCAACTTCGCGACCACCCACAAATCACCTTTGACCTCGTCGACGAACCCCACTGCCCAGTTCGACGTTTTCTTCACGAATTCAAAATCGAACATTTCTGTTCATCCTGGAACCAACTCAGACACCCAAAAATCACCTCGCGCCGCCTCGTATCATCGCCAGAAATTCCACCACTCCACCTTGAGCATCGTCAAACACTCGTGCTTCGATCCCCATCGGTCCGATCGCCTCCAGCTCCCTCTCGACATCAAACTCGATCGATTTGCAACTACGACAAAAATGGGTTATTAAACCCTATTTCGTTCACGCACGCACAACTAAGAACCAAAACGAGAATTCCGCCATGGTCATCGTCTTCCCTGAGTCCACCCGCATCTTCCCGATCTGGCCATGCCACCCCACGGCGATGAGATCGCCAGAATTTATTTTTTCGACTGAAAATCGTTCACTCTCCAATATCTCGTGATATAGATCACTAAAAATTCAATCTTTCCTTCTAAAATTCAATTTTCAACAACAGAAACTTGATCATGTGCTCGAATCCTCGAATTGAAGATATTAAATTTTTACAAAAATGTGGTTGCTTACAATAAAATATAGCACCATCGAACTACCAAGCATATTGACTCACTAGACTATTTTTACCATAAACTCTATTCAAATCTTAACACTTTTTTAGTTCATAGCATCATCAAATACAAACTAGAGAAAAAGAAATAGGTTTTTGAATCAATTTTTTTTTTGTTTAAAGCCTCAAAACAGAGACATTTATAAACAACAACCTGCACCCCTTATGTATATTATTCAAACATACCAAGAAGGATTATACAGACATAAACACTTATATTTATAGATATATCTATCACAGATTTATATTTTAAGTTGTTTTAAAGTGATGTTACTCACCAGAAATCTGAAGCAGAGAAGAACAGAGAGAGACAGTGCTTTTAGTTTTTAAAATCTGAAACTTTGCTTGATATCGATTTGATCTTCATCTCCAGATTCGAAGGCTTTAAATTACTTTTGTTTTTGAATTCTATTTTTCTGGTTTGCTTAATTATCTTTGTGAACGAAACTGGAATGAAAAGAATTGATATATGGGATGAAGTATACAGGGTATTATATTTTGTACAACATGAGATGATATTTCCTTCCAGTACAAACATACGCAGAGATTTTTTTCTCATTTTGGAGGCTGGTATCTTGCTTTTGTGCTAGTATTAATTGGATAAGTACTTTATGTCTCATACTATATTTTTACATAGTGTCTTGCATTAATTACTTGAGTCCTTTATGTCTTCTTTTCTTTCTCATATATATATTTATTCAACTTGTATACACTTGGATTCTTACCTACACTTCGGCTGAGATGATATTTTATGGCTAAAGTGATGTTGTCTTCATTTGTTTGCTTGCTTTGTATTTAAATGTTTTGTTTATTTGGATACTTGTTTCTTTGCATACTTGTTTTCCAGGTTGATGAATTATATTGTCTTCTTGTATACATTTTCTTTTCTCTTGCCTACATACATCCATATTATTTTGTTTTGATTTATTAACATGAGATTAAGATATATATCTTTACTTCATATTTTAACATCCTATATATTTTCATTTCTTAAACCATTTACTTACATTTTAAATTCAACATATAAAATATTAAATTTAAATGATCGTTCAAATATAATTGAGATTCGGGGAAACTCGCTTACTTATCGATTTATTTTACAATTTTAATTCAAAAATTCAATAAATTATCAATTTAAATTTAATTAAAATTCGGGGTCGTTACAGACTTCCCCCCTTAAAAGAATTTCGTCCTCGAAATTACCAAGGAGACACAAAGATAGATGAAGAATGTTTCATCTAATCAAACTGAACATTTATTCTGCATTTGACTTACCAAATCAGAATATCAATAACAGATACCAGAACGAATCTGTTTTAATACTTCAGAAGATACTCGGGTTATCCAGATCTACGAAATATACAATGGCATTGGTTAGTTCAAAGTGATAACTAACCATTCGTAGAATATATTGGGACCCAAAGAATAGATAGATATATAGATACGATTTCGAAACTTTCAGTTTAGAACTAAAGTATACCTATCAGCCATAGCAAACAAAGCAACCAATACATCCAAAAAAACAATTTTGGTCCACCCGGAGTTTACGTCCCATTTTAATATATCGAATCTCTTCCTGGATCTACCAGAAATCATCGAAGAATTGAGAAAAGACGCTGAACAAAAGAGATTGATAAAGAAAATTTGTTTCCACTATTGTTACAGGGTATTGACCATTTATAATCGTATTCCCCTGTCCCCTATCTCGTCCTCTTCTTGCACTCATATCTACTATCGTGGATAGTAAGAGAATTTACTGAGACATTCAGGCGGATATCTTAGAAATCACTCATTCTAGAGTTTAATTCACTCTATCTCTAATGAGCTACTTAACGTGTTATACTCCTGAGCTAAAGTTCAACCTTAGCTCTGATACCAAATGTAACGTATCGGATTTTGCCCGCTCGAAAATCAACATCCGTACTTCACATTGTACTAGAATGCCGCAGATTCGACCGTTCAAATCCGATTCGCCGGAGCTATAGCACAATTAAGTAAATAACACAGCGGAAGAAAAGAATAATACATTGATATACAATATCTGATACAACAGAGTGATACAATGAATATCAATATACATCAGAGATATGATACAACAAATAGCAGCGGAAAGAAAATAGCTAACATCAGCAGCGGAACAATATCAATAGAAGTGATAACTCCAAAATGATCTTCAGACAAGAATGAATCCACAACTCCAAGATAAGCAACTCCGATGAATGAACTAGCTCCAGATAATCTACTAAACCTGAATATCTGAGAAACCCAACTCTAGACTGCTCGTGTAGAAAATTATGAGCACCCAGAGTTTAGGAAGGGAACAATAAACTCCGGATCAGTCATGGGACTGGTGTGAGCAACAAAAACAGTTTATCTTTAAAACAAATAGCAGAGAATTTTAAAGTCAATTCGCAATGCTTTTGAAAAATGAAACTACCATAAGACCTCCCGCCACACACACAATGCAAACGCAGACTTGGAGGAGATTTCTTCTTATGATAGTCAAAGATGCTTACTACGCAAAAATCAAATCAAATCGTTTTGATATTATTATTAGTGCATAGTGCAGAAAACATTTCGAAAGTAGAATATAAATCTTAGCCAGCATAGGCATTCCGCACTTATGCCTACTATAGCTACTATGTTCAATAGCAGGTTACCGCCACATTCCATAGCAGGTAATACAACTAAAACCGTACACGTCGCGTATTGTTTCTTTGGATTTCCAACAAATGGTCAGGCTAAGGAACTTCCTATGCCACGATGGGTACGTCCCTGGAATAGACGACCCGAGAACCTAACCGGATCTCTGCCAACACAAGGCCGGGTTACCTCTGCAAAAATAGGTAACTACTGACACGCGTATGCCATCCCCCGATCGTCACCGATCTTCCCGAGGATCCTCGATTTCCAACAACCACATAATAATAATAATGCAGTAACCACAGAGGTTAAGTATCTAGGCTCCATACCATGATACCACCTTTATCCAGAAGGAATGACATACACTAAGGGGCGCTACTCCCTAGAACCTTGCTGCATCCTTCCTGTTTCGACCATTTCCGGGGTGTGAGGCTCGACGAAGTCTCGTCCACAAAGCTACTCTTTGTCACAAAGCCATGCTTTGGGTCAAACAAATGATCAACCTATGATCACAAAGATATAAGATCAAACAAATGATCATATCACAAATGATCAAACACTGATCATCATACAGCAACACTCAGCATGTCACATTACCAAATTGGGATATATCGCTGATAAATTTCAACTACATAACCTCTGAGCTCGTACGTCTCAGAGAAGGGTGTTAAGCTAAGAGAATAAATTCTCCGCCACCAACAGAAACGTATTTGAAAGAAATCGGCTTTATATCTCAAAGTGTAATGTCAGACATGTAACCATACAAGTCTGTTCCGGGTTCGAACAGAACCGAAGGCACTTCTTACGAAGCCCTTGCAATTCCGGGTAATTTCCAATCACGTCCGGACTTCCCATCACAAAAGAGTGATATAAATCTCTATACCGGAGCAACTCGGTGCAGAGACATTCGACAGGTTGTCCTTTCATTTTCGAAAAATATCTGGTCTTCAACACCGGTCTTCAAATGCTATCCATATACGACGTATCACTATTCGGAATGGGTTATGTGACACAAAGGTCCTTTCCCGGCTAAACCGAATAGTGAGCGCAATATTCAAAAACATATGGATATTGGGATTTCAATTAAGTCACAACTTAAACCCAAACTTTCTTTTCAAATGGTTTAACAAATTACCATTTCAAATCTTTTAAACGAAAAGATTCATTTTAACAACCTTAAATGGTTTAAACAATTTCCACACTTTAATCTTTTAAATAAAAGATTTAATCACAGATTTTCCAAATTAATTCCCATTTCAATTTGATTAACTCGTTAAATCTTTAAAACAAAGATTTAACTCATAGCTTTCGAAACAATTTCATTTCAAATGGTTAAACAATTCATCATTTTAAATCTGTTAAAAATAAACAGATTTAATTCATAGCTTTCAAAAAAAAATCATTCATAACTTGGAAAACCAATTTTCAATTCAATCTTAAGATTCCTCTAATTAAACTGGAATTTCATTTCTTATCTGAAAGCTTTTATTCCTTTAAAACAAACGGTTTTTATTTTGGAAATCTGATTCATTTATACGAGTTAAGGTTCTTGGGTTAAATCCAAATTCTCAAAATTTTACTTTTAAAATGGTTTAACTTCATATAAACACATTTATAACATTTTTAATCCCTAGTTTCAAATCATAGGATTCAATTTCAAACTTGAATTCAAATTTAAATCAAATTATTTAAATTCCAAAACTCGATTAAGTTTTTCAAAATAACTTTTATCTTTGAAATTCCATTTCAAAAGCTTTTCACATTAAACCCGAATTTCTAATTTCAAAATCAATTGAAATTAAAATTTCAATTTCAAAAACATCAAATTTAAATTATCTGTGACTTAACCGATTTCCACGTGAAATCCATATTTGTGTGTGTAAAAGTGTAGTCCAGGGGTTTTACACAATAGTGCAACAAGATGAATCATCACATATCAAAATACAGGATATAGTTGATAAGCGGTATAAACTATAACGCTTATCGTTCATGCACAGATCACAGATATATATAAATTTCAGATAAATAAACTGCAGTAAAGGTTACGCACCAATCAGGATATATCACAAAGCATCACAGATCAGGAAATATCAAACAATTCAATCATCCAATCAAATCCAAATATTCATAAGTAAGGTCAGTTAATTATCTGATTTATTCAAATTAGATTAATTACTTATGAATTTCTAATCCTGGTTAATTAACATTAATAAATTACAAATCTTAATTATTAACTAATATTTAATCATCGATTAACCTTTAATTATTAATATCAACCTTTACTTATTAAATAATTAACTTTTAACCATTTAATTATCTTTTAATTAATTATCTTTATTAATTACTTTAATGAATTATTCCTCAATTAATTATCATTCTTTAATCACCTTCATTAATTTATTAACCTTTAATAAATTATTCTCAAATTAATTACCTTAATTAATAAATTACATTTAATTAATTATTCTCTAAATTAATTAACTTTTAAACACTTGATTAATCAATCTTTAATCATTGATTATCCGTCCTTAATTACTTTCATTAAGTAGTTACATTTAAATCAATTTATAATTGATTATTTAATTTACTAATCTAATTAACTATCAAAATTAATCACATTCATTTAATTACTTAATAATCCCTAGTTAATTGTTTTTATTAACTAATAACATTTCTTAATTACTTTTATAAATTAAATCTGAATCATTAATTAAATAAATTATCCTTTCTTAATTATCTTATAAATTAAATCATTTTCACCCTTTAATTATTCCCTAGATAATTTATTTCTTTATTTATGATTTAATTAATATTAAAGTGTATTTCAAAAACATTGCCCCTTTTTTTGATAACACCTTAAAACTTACTTTAACACTTACTCTACAAATTTAAATAAATTTTATAAATCTGGAGATCTGGTTTAGAATTAATTTTCAGGGTTTCAACTTCTTAATTTTCAACTTGTTTAAAACATCCATTTAATTTCCCAAGTCCATTTTTTTTTTGAATTCAAAATTCCTTCAACCATTTAATTGTTTTTATGTCATTTAAACAACTTGAATTTTAACTTTATTTATTTACAAACTTTATTCCAATTCCAACTTGGACCTTTATTTACATTTTAGATCAAACTCAGTTTAATATTTGCTTTAAAAATTTAAATTAAGTTTAAAATCTTTAAAACAGAGAAAACAAGTTTCCAGGTTTCAAACTGGAACATTCTTTTTCACTCGTGATTCCCTGTACTTGCTTCGAGACCAACTCCCCTTCCACTTCGAGTCACAACTCAAAATAACCTGAGCTACTTCTCTTCTTCTCCAATTCCAAAACCACCCAGATAACAGATGTGCACGCGTGTACGTGCACACGAGCTCGCCGCCCCTCCGGCCAACTTCGCGACCACCCACAAATCACCTTTGACCTCGTCGACGAAACCCCCTGCCCAGTTCGACGTTTTCTTCACGAATTCAAAATCGAACATTTCTGTTCATCCTGGAACCAACTCAGACACCCAAAAATCACCTCGCGCCGCCTCGTATCATCGCCAGAAAATCCACCACTCCACCTTGAGCATCGTCAACCACTCGTGCTTCGATCCCCATCGGTCTGATCGCCTCTAGCTCCCTCTCGACATCAAACTCGATCGATTTGCAACTACGACAAAAATGGGTTATTAAACCCTATTTCGTTCACGCGCGCACAACTAAGAACCAAAACGAGAATTCCGCCATGGTCATCGTCTTCCCTGAGTCCACCCGCATCTTCCCGACCTGGCCACGCCACCCCACGGCGATGAGATCGCCAGAATTTATTTTTTCGACTGAAAATCGTTCACTCTCCAATATCTCGTGATATAGATCACTAAAAATTCAATCTTTCCTTCTAAAATTCAATTTTCAACAACAGAAACTTGATCATGTGCTCGAATCCTCGAATTGAAGATATTAAATTTTTACAAAAATGTGGTTGCTTACAATAAAATATAGCACCATCGAACTACCAAGCATATTGACTCACTAGACTATTTTTACCATAAACTCTATTCAAATCTTAACACTTTTTTAGTTCATAGCATCATCAAATACAAACTAGAGAAAAAGAAATAGGTTTTTGAATCAATCTCTTTTTGTTTAAAGCCTCAAAACAGAGACATTTATAAACAACAGCCTGCACCCCTTATGTATATTATTCAAACATACCAAGAAGGATTATACAGACATAAACACTTATATTTATAGATATATCTATCACAGATTTATATTTTAAGTTGTTTTAAAGTGATGTTACTCACCAGAAATCTGAAGCAGAGAAGAACAGAGAGAGACAGTGCTTTTAGTTTTTAAAATCTTAAACTTTGCTTGATATCGATTTGATCTTCATCTCCAGATTCGAAGGCTTTAAATTACTTTTGTTTTTGAATTCTATTTTTCTGGTTTGCTTAATTATCTTTGTGAACGAAACTGGAATGAAAAGAATTGATATATGGGATGAAGTATACAGGGTATTATATTTTGTACAACATGAGATGATATTTCCTTCCAGTACAAACATACGCAGAGATTTTTTTCTCATTTTGGAGGCTGGTATCTTGCTTTTGTGCTAGTATTAATTGGATAAGTACTTTATGTCTCATACTATATTTTTACATAGTGTCTTGCATTAATTACTTGAGTCCTTTATGTCTTCTTTTCTTTCTCATATATATATTTATTCAACTTGTATACACTTGGATTCTTACCTACACTTCGGCTGAGATGATATTTTATGGCTAAAGTGATGTTGTCTTCATTTGTTTGCTTGCTTTGTATTTAAATGTTTTGTTTATTTGGATACTTGTTTCTTTGCATACTTGTTTTCCAGGTTGATGAATTATATTGTCTTCTTGTATACATTTTCTTTTCTCTTGCCTACATACATCCATATTATTTTGTTTTGATTTATTAACATGAGATTAAGATATATATCTTTACTTCATATTTTAACATCCTATATATTTTCATTTCTTAAACCATTTACTTACATTTTAAATTCAACATATAAAATATTAAATTTAAATGATCGTTCAAATATAATTGAGATTCGGGGAAACTCGCTTACTTATCGATTTATTTTACAATTTTAATTCAAAAATTCAATAAATTATCAATTTAAATTTAATTAAAATTCGGGGTCGTTACAACAAACATGGCCGAGCAAGAGTGCAACAACCAAAGGGGCAATGGTATAGAGACGTGACCTAATGTATAAGCAGGCCGAGTGACTTAAGGAAGTGAAGCCGAGCGACCTAAAAAGCTAACGGCTAAAAGGGAAGCACATGACCTAAATGGTGCGACCTAAGGAGCTGCACGACTTAACAGAGTCGAGCTAAGGAGTGCAAACAGGTCAAGCGACTTAACCTGGCCGACCTATTGGAGATAGAACTACCGAGCGACCTAAGCATTCGTGATCTCTCCATGGTCGAGCGACCTATGGGTCTACGACCTATGTGGCGCGACCTAAGGGAAACAAGGTCTTACGACCTAACGGTTAGCGACTTAAGGGATGAACGACCTAACTCGGTCGAACTAAGGAGAAGGGGTTGCGACCTAAGTGGTATGCGACCTAAGTGGTACGCGACTTAAGGTGGTATGCGACCTAAGTGGTACGCGACCTAAGTGGTACGCGACCTAAGTGGTACGCGACCTAGTGGGATAAGCGACCTAACACGGCCGAGTTAAGAAAAGGCGCGACCTAATGTGTAGGTAAGGTCGGGCGACTTAAATAAAGCGAGCTAGGAGATGGCGCGACCTAAAGCGAACGACCTAACCGGTCACGAGATGCTTCCATGGTCAAGCGACCTAAGGACGAGCGACCTAAAGATTCAAGGCAGAACGACCTAAAGGAAACAGGTCATACGACCTAATGCCCAACGACCTAGCGACCTAAATCCAAGCGACCTAAATCCGAGCGAAAATATGCAGGGCGCGTCTTCGAGGCAGTGCGACCTAGAGCCCAGAATTTGCCAAACACGCTGAAAAATTGGGTTTTTCACCAATTCAATCCAAACCAAATGCAAAGGTTCATGCTAAAGTGGTAGGGAATCATTCCCAACAGTCCAAGATAGTTATAGACAAGATTGTGAGATAAAAATCTCACCTTTTCCACGAAATTGATGATGGAGAAGCTTAGAAGCAAAGCAAGAATTAACCACAAGCTAGAATCAATGTTCTTCACTTGAATTTGGAGTTAGATGTTGAATTTGATAAAGATCTTGAGCTTGGAATTTTAATTTCCCATTTCCTCCTCGATTTTTGATAAAGCTTCTATATTTTAGAAATGAAGAATGAAGTTGTGAAGAGAAGGAGGGTGTTGGGCTGAGTTAGAAGTGGTTCAGCCCAATTCCAAAAGCCCAAAGCAAAAAGTGATGAAAATTTCACTATCTCCAAACATATCGAAGTTTATACTTAAAAGATTGCAAACGACGTTTTGAACTCAATGGAAGTGGTCTCGAGTCCTAATTTGTCTGTATGCAAAAAGTAGCTTTTCAGACTAAAATCCGACTAACGATAAAATATTTAAATAAAATATTTAAATATAAAATCGACAAATATGCGGGTTGTTACACCAGTTGATGAGGCTTGAGGCTAAGCGTTACCTTTATAGAACATATCCCTTAGAATGCCCACCGTCCACCTGACGATGTTCCGAAAGCATTCATCCATACAAGTCTGTTCCGGGTTCGAACGGAACCGAAGGCACTACTCCTACTACATCCATTTTGGAATCACCCTTAGGATTAGTAGCGACTAGCCCTTGCATTTCTCTGTACCATCTTCGATTCAAACTCGTTTCCCCACGAAAACGTACAAACCGGATCGAAGTGGTTTTCGGAAAATAAATCCTGATCTCGGTCTCTTCGAAACGATCAGCGCATTGGCCAATATTGATAGTCGGTTATTTAACTATCAATTAACATTCACAAACATCCATCAAACAATAAATAATTTTCCAAATTATTTATTAATCTCAAAATATCTTCGCAAGATATATTTCCATTTTCAATCCTTTTTGAAAACAGTTTCAAACCATCTTCCTTTCACGGAATAAATTTCCCAAATATTTATTACCACGGGAAACACCAAGTACAAAAACTTTAGATTTTTAAAATAATCTAAAACTCTTTATTATAAAATATCTTTTAAAACATTTAAGTTAAAAACTACTTTAATACTTATTAAAAAATATATACTTTAAGAATATTTAAAATAAAGCTACTTTAGAACATATAAAACTAAATTTTTATCCTTTTAAAACAAAATACCAAGTCACCTTTAAATAATTACTACTATAATAAATTTGAAGAATATTTACTTTAAATTCTAAACATTTAAAATAATAAATCTTCTAAAACATTTCTTTATAATAAATTTTTAAAGCCTTTAACTTATACATAAAAAAGTCTCCTTTAAAATATACTCGGCTTTCCAGGGAAATACACTTCCCATTTCCATACCTTTAAAAATAAATCACTATTTATTTTTTAAACAAATTCCCATTCCTTTATAAATTTCCACTGTGAAATTTATACTTCCAAATATCCACTGATATTTTACTTCACTTTATAAACCCAGTTTATAAATTCCAAAATCTTACTTCTCTTTTAAATTCCAATTCCAAACACTTAAATCAATTTACAATTGATTTCCAATTTACTTCGCTTTGAAATAAATTTCCTTACTTACTCCATTTATTTCAAAAACCATTAACTTTCAGATTTTATTTCTTTATTATGATTTGAAATTCTTTTAACTGAAAATACCAATTTCAGAATATTATTTTTCTTCAAATTCCTTCTTTACCCTTTCAAATAAATTTAAACCTTGAATTTTTAAAATAAATTCTTCATTCCTTTAAATAATAACACTTGAGATTTTACAACAATCACTTATTTCCCTTTATTCAAAAAATCTCATTTCACATACTCGAAATTTTATTTATTTGAATTCAAAAATCAACTTTTATTCCTTTCCAATTCATTCTTTAATTTATCCAAATTTCTATAATTATTTACTTAAAGTGTCCCCTTTTATTTCCTTTAAAAAAATCTGAATCTATATATTTTGATACTCAGAATATCCAAATATATTCAATCAAACCATAGCATTCAACATTTGAATTACCAATATAATCTATCACAGTTTATCGCATAAACCATGTCACATAATATTAAATAATCTAAATAAATTTGAGGAATCTAGTTGGATCTCTCCAACCTGTTTCCCTGCATCCACATATGTTAGCACAATACCAATTCCACTTCGAGGTGGAATATCGCGGTATATGGGTTTAAATATTATCATCCGCTATTATGCGGCGCGTAGGGTCTCATCCGCTATATAATGCGAAAAATCAATCACTCCAATATATACTATATACTACTATATAATATACCACATCCAATCAATTCAACCATTCAACCAAAATTTAAATTTAACCATTTAAATTTAAATTAAACCCAGATGAGTGAGATTAACTAACCTTTGATTTTTCATTTGCAATCCACTTCAATATTGCCTTGGTTTTCCAGATTTTGACCTTGAATAAACAATTATACGATTTATTAATACTTTGAAATAAGTTGAACAATTTATTTCCATTTTATAAATTTAATTAACAAATGATTTGGTTTAAAATTGATTTCCTATAATAAATAAGTTTTGTAGCTAAAATAATTAAATAAGTTAATTTAAATAAGTTAATCACTATAAAACATTATTTTAAAATTTAATAGTAGTATAATATGTGTATAGGCAAATTTATTATTATTATTATTTTAAATCTAGTCCTACAAAACTCCTTAAACATTTAAAATTTCCATTTCCAAAATCTTATATGTATATATTGTTTATACCAATTCCAAAAAGTTTTCTGTCTTAAACTTTATATATTTCCAATCTACATATACATACTTATTAAATTAAATTCAAAAATAAAGCAGCCTATAACTCTTACTGAAGATATTTATGTATTTTATATTATTTTTTTCTGTAAATACAAAAACAAAAATTCCCTATGTATAATTCTCTCTGTTAAACCTTATATTCATATATCTTTATAAAACTTGACCATACAGTTTATAATTTTAATAAATTTCCTTTTCTGTATAGAAACGTTTATCCATTCAGTTAAAATTAAGAACAAACAAGAATCATTACCTCACTGACACATGCATACCCACCATCGCCGTCGTATGGACAGAGCCTTGCTACCCGCTTTGACAAAACCCATCGCGGCCATCCACCAACAAATTGAATCTACTTATGCACCATCAAGCTTCAGGCGCTACCTAGGGAAAATCGCGAATTCACCATGTTGACGCCGATCACCTCCCTTCTCACCACGCGCTGCCATCGTCACGCGGCGACGAGGACACTGCCGATTCAATCACCTGTTCGAGAGTCGCGGCTAAACCCCTCCTCGAGTGATTGCCCCTTTCCTTCCCTCTTCCGATGACCAACGACCTAATTGGCAACCAAACTCCACCCGCTTCCGCCGCGCAACCCACTCGCATGCTCGACTCGAAGAAGCAGAGAAAAGAATTTGTCCAAAATTTTATTCTCATTCGATTACCCTATTTTCTTTTTTATTTTTTTGCAAAAGAATTATGAAAGGGGGGTTTTGGCTGAATTGAATAGGAGAGGAAATCTCGAGTTTTTAGTAAGGGTATCGAATTTCTCTGATTTGTTTGTGAAGTGTTCGGCCATAAATTTACAAAGAAGAAGCGTATTGAAGAAGAGAAGCTACAGTGTCATTGATATGTGTGGAAAAAGCTCTGATGTGAAGTAAATGCAGCTGGGAATTGACTAATATAAAATATAATTTTAATTAGATTCAAATCGTCTCGAATACGCAACTAAAAATCTCGATCTCCTATCGAGGCGTGCCGCCAGGCATTCATAATGTTATACCCCTATATCGAATGCAATGGAAAATGTTCCGACTCCAACTTCGATCGTATGGAGAAGATAGCTTTTTGGTTCCAGTTATTATATTAGATTTCGATATTAATTTTCTACGCGTTTACATTCCATATGATCCCACAACAACTCCAATCACTATGAAATTTGAAATCCAATAATAATACAATATTACGGATCCAATGGAACTGGTTTCGTCGAATTCCGAGACCGTGCCTCGGAAAGCTATTTTTAAATATCAATTTAAACGATATAATTTCAAAACCGAACGATACACTTTTAAATTCAATTTTAAAAGTTCTATCACCTTCAGTATTATCAATATGAATTTTATAAGCCTCCGAAATATTTTTACCAAGCTTAAAACCCAAGATTCAACAATTTTCCCAATTACCAATTTTTTAAATTCAATAATTAAATCACCCAGTAAATAGTGATATTTGAAATTCAAGTCAAAATTACCCTTTTGAATATTTAAAATCAATTAAATATTCCCATTTCAAATATCCAAAATTCCGGGTCATCACATTCCTCCCCCCTTAAAAGAATTTCGTCCCGAAATTACTAGTTAAGAAGAATGGTCCTTAACCCGCTTACTAGCTTCCCAAACAGTTTCAAACAATTCTCAAAATAATCTTTTTATTAAAGACACGATATTCCTCTTATTAACTTTCTAAACTTATCCATAAGTCTCAAACAATATCGCTTACTTATCAATTCAAATTTGAAACCAAATTTTTTGAATTATCAAAAAAAATTCAAAAATTTTCTAACTTCTTAAATTTTCGAAATATTTCGCCAGCGTCTCCTTTGCGCGGCTAGCTCGGTACAACTACAAATTGCCTCTAGGGCTCTGTGACGCACCACCTCTATACCCACGCTAACCAAGAACACTACGGTGTAGTACTGTCAATAAGCATGGAGAATAAGGCTGTTGAGGAGCGACCATCCATGTAACTTCTTTGTGCGAGCACCGATATGTCAGATAATGTAGCATGCATTTCATTTAAGGAGGAAATCCAACATACCGATACAAACACAAAGCTATCACACAGTGGCTATATATAATCTTCGGAAACAAATATAGAGATAAACATAACACCAATCAGTCACAGACATCCATATCACAAAGGCGGAAAAAAAGATATGAATATATAACACATGAAAGTGTGCAACAGAGTAGTGGTCAGAAAGATCCACACTAATACAAAAGAATAGCAACACATGCTATACAAAAGAATAAGTACACAACATAGAGTCTATATCTCAAATGTGTACATCCAAAAACTACTAATCTAAGTAGTTAGCCAAAAGTCAGAGAAATCCAGAAGAGAAGTCAAGCAGAAGCACCTGTAACATCTCGGTCTGACCCAAGTATTATTTCATAAGAAAATAATAAATGGATTAGTCTAGCTATAAATATCAGATGACATGATATAAAATAAGAGATATGGCATAAACATATAATAACCATAATGGCATACTTCAATAAGTATGCAAATGATAATCAACAAGAGATTAATCAATATCATAAGAATCTTCTCAAAGATTCAAATCCACAAAAAGGGAATGACACACTAATTCACCAATGCACACAAATTGATAAAACATATGAATGAAAATCATGAAAATTGGTGAAGCACAAATTCCAGAAATCAACACACGAAATCCAGAACAAATCCCAGAAATCAATACACGAAATCCAGAAATCACAAAAAAGGGGAAGTCCGATCACACGAACGAGAAGCTATCTCATGGAAGCTATCCATTTAATTTTTCGAACACACGAATGACCCGAAGGCCTTTGACACACGAACGGCCCAAAGACCTTGGGGTGCTACCCCGTATATGTGAGTAGAAACATCACACAAGCGGGGTCTAGTCTCCCTCGCAGACAAAGAGACATCGCTCAATCGCTAGTCTAAATCACAAAAAATGATCGTCATGATCATAAAGAAGTGTCAATCACACCAAGCTAGTAAATATATGAGTTTAGCTTCATGTCCCATAACCACTTGCTTAACTTAAATATTTATGAACAAACTGTAGATTTTCACTAGGAAATTGTCACAAAAAGGTTCAATCGAACAAGTCCAAGAGTTAACCAACGAAGTGAACGCAAGCGTTTCATACCACTCGTTTCACTAAGTAGTTTAATTAGATTTCTCGTCCGAGTGAGGTAAAGGCTTGTATATACTAATAGAGTGGAAAATGGTTAAGGAAAAAGAGCTTTGTAATAAAATAGAGTTGAAATCGTTTTGATGAAAGGAGTTTTGATATTTACTACTAGTATTGAAACCTTTATATCTTTAGAGTGACAAGTCACAAAACGATTGTTGAAACAAATCGTATCACATAAATTCACATTCGAAGACGTGAGTAAAGTCCAAAGAAATCAATCCCAAAACCATCAAAGTAGGAATGCCCGTGAGTACAAACATGGCCGAGCTAGAGTGCAACAACCAAAGGGGCAATGGTATAGAGACGCGACCTAATGTGTAAGCAGGCCGAGCGACTTAAAGATTCGTGAGCTCTCCATGACCTAGCGACCTAAGGGTCTACGACCTATGTGGCGCGACCTAAGGCCTTACGACCTAAGGGAAACAAGGTCTTACGACCTAACGGTTAGCGACCTAAGTGGAAGACAGGTCGAGCGACCTAAGGGATATAAGGTCCAACGACCTAATGGATATAAGGTCCAATGACCTAAGTGAAGCAAGGCCTAGCGACCTAAGGAAAATAAGGTCTAACGACTTAAGGAAAAGTGACTCGCGTCCTAAAGACACGCAACCTAAAACTGGCGACCTAAAGACTCGCGACCTAACAGGTCTCGAGATGCTTCAATGGTCAAGCGACCTAAAGACGAACGACCTAAGCCTTGGCGACCTAATTGCGTCGAACGACCTAAAGTGTGCACGACCTAACTGGGTACGCGACCTAGCATAGCAAATGACCTAACGAGCAGGCAAGGCCGGACGAGTTAATTCCCAACGACCTAACGACCTAAGCCACACGACCTAACACCGAGGTGCCGTTTCCAATCAGAGGGAGCGATCTAACTCCGAACGACTTATCAACGGCGCGACCTAAGCATGACGCGACCTAAATGCAGGCGACCTAAATGCGAACAAGCTAAATGCACAGAGGCGATTTTTCCCCCAGCCCGAGCGACTTAAGCCCAGTAATTTGCCAAAACACACGAAAATTTGGGATTTTCACCAATTCAATCCAAACCAAATGCAAGTATTCATGCTAAAGTGATAGGAATACATCCCAAATAGTCCAAGATAGTTATAGGCAAGAGTGTGAGATAAAAATCTCACCTTTGCACCAAAATCAATGAAGATGAAGCTTGAAGCAAAGCAAGAACAACAACAAGCTTGGATCAATGTTCTTCACGTGAATTTGGAGTAGATGTTGGATTAGCAATGAAGAATAAGACTTTAGGGTTTTAATTTCCCATTCCCTCCACCATTTTTGAAGAAGCTTGAAGTGTTTGTGAATAAGAGAAGAGGAGAGGGGGGTTTGGGCTGAGTTAGTAAGTGTTCAGCCCAAACCAAAGCCCTAAGCCAAAAAATGACGAAAATTTCACTATCACCAAACATATCGATGTTTATACTTAAAAGATTGCAAGCGACGTTTCGAACTCAATGGAAGTGGTCCCGAGTCCTAATTCGTCCGTATGCAAAAAGTAGCTTCTCGGACTAAAATCCGACTAACGATAAAATATTTAAATATAAAATCGATAAATATGCGGGTTGTTATAGACTCCCCTCCTTAAAGAAATTGCGTCCTCGCAATATATAAGATGGAAATAAAAAGTAACAACCATAAAAGCATATTAACACAAAAGAAATTTGAAATAAGAAGTTTACCTCAAAGAGCAGGAGAAAGTAAGTCTGGATGTGTACGCTTGATGAATTCTCTAGTTTCCCAAGAGCAATTCTTAGGATTTGAGGACCATTGAACTTTAACAAGCGGAACATCTTTATTTCGAAGTTGTTTAACTTCCAAAGCAATAATTCGAATAGGATACTGCTCATAAGTTAAATTAGGTGAAACTTCAATCTCTTCCACAACACCGGGCTCAAGAATGGAATCGGAATCCCGAAGGCACTTCCGTAATTGAGAAACGTGAAACACGTCATGCATGGCAGAAAGTTGAGCCGGTAATGAAAGGCGATAAGCCATGGAACCAATACGTTCAGTGATAGGAAATGGCCTAATATATCGAGGTGCTAACTTTCCCGATCGACTGAAGCGTACAACACCCTTCATAGGTTAAACACGGATAAATACAAGATCTCCCACAGAAAATTCTAATTTTCTTCTTCGGTTATCGACATAGGATTTTTGTCTACTCTGGGCTTCTTTCATCCTATGACGAATAAGATCAATCTTTTCTGTGGAATCTCGAATAAAATCTGGACCTAAAACCAGCTTCTCACCGGCCTCAAGCCAACAAGAAGGAGATCGGCATGGCCTTCCATAGAGTGCCTCGAAAGGAGCCATACCAATACTAGATTGGAAGCTGTTATTATAGGAAAATTCAACAAGTGAAATATGATCTTCCCAACTTCCACCAAAGTCAAGAACACAAGCACGAAGAAGATCTTCAAGAGTTTGATTCACACGCTCAGTTTGTCCATCGGACTGGGGGTGATAAGCGGTGCTAAAATTAAGCTTCGTTCCTAAAGCTTTTTGAAGACTCTTCCAGAATCCACTAGTAAACAATGGATCACGATCACTAACAATGGAAGTCGGAACTCCATGCAGTTTAACAATTTCTTTGATAAAGAGTTTGGCCAGAAGAGGAACGGTTCGGTTCGACCGAACTGGAATAAAATGGGCAGATTTAGTAAGTCTTTCAACGATCACCCATAAACTATTATGTCCCGAATGAGAACGGGGAAGGCCATCAATAAAATCCATGGAAATTTGATCCCACTTTCAGACTGGAATTTCCAATGGTTGCAATAACCCACCAGGCCTTTGATGTTCAGCCTTGACAAGTTGGCAAGTCATGCAACACTTAACAAAGTTAGCAACATCAGATTTCATTCCCTCCCAATAGTAAAGTCGCTTCATATCCGCGTACATTTTACTGCTACCGGGATGAATGGAAAATTTGGAACGATGAGAATCTTCTAAAATGTTCTTACGAAGATCACTAATATTTGGCACTATAAGTCTACCAAATTTTCGAATGCCGCTACGAGAATCGATATCAAAGTCCTTCAAACCTTCAATATCGATTTTATCCTTAATATTCTGGCTAAGAAGAGCCAATTCGGGAACTAGCCTTTGAGCTTCAAGGATGCGGTCTAAAAGAGAAGGACGAGCCTTAAGGCTACATAAAACCAGAGATGAACATAAATCGGAAACACGATCTCGAATTTCACAAGTGGATAAGACTTCGAGATCTTTCCATTCGGATATCATCATAGAAACAAACGCTTGTTGCTTACGACTAAGAGCATCAGCAACTCGATTTCCCTTTCCGGGGGTATAAAGAATATCAAGATCATAAGAGGCAAGGAATTCGAGCCAACGTTGTTGACGCAAATTAAGTTCCTTTTGAGAAAATAAATATTTCAAAGACTTATGATCAGTATAAAGTATAAATTTCTCTCCCAAAAGATAATGTCGCCAAATTCGAATTGCGAAAACGATAGCCGCGAGTTCTAAATCATGTGTGGCATATCTAGTCTCAGCCGGCTTCAATTGCCTAGAAGCATAAGCAATAACACGTTCTTTTTGCATAAGAACGGCTCCCAAACCAACACGACTAGCATCGGTAAACACAACAAAATCTTGATTCCCTTCGGGAATAACAAGAATAGGATCATCAGAAAGGAGTTCTTTTAATTTCCGAAAAGAAGTTTCATGTTTGTCCGACCAAATGTATTTAACACCTTTCTTTGTTAAGCCAGTAAGAGGCACAGCAATCTTAGAAAAGTCTTTTATGAAACGGCGGTAATAACCAGCCAATCCGAGAAAGCTACGGATTTCAGTCACGCTCTCCGGTATCTTCCAATTTTGAATCGCTTCAATCTTTGAAGGATCCACTGATATTCCGGATTCGGAAATAATATGACCGAGAAACTTGACACTAGATTGCCAAAAGTGGCATTTAGAAAAAAATTCTTTTAATTGATGGCTCCTAAGAGTTTCCAATACAATCCGAAGATGCTTTTCATGTTCCTCCTCGGTTTTAGAATACACAAGAATATCATCAATAAAGATGAGGACGAACCGATCGAGGAAATATTTGAAAACTCGATTCATAAGGTCAACGAAATAAGCCGGAGCATTCGTTAAACCAAATGGCATAACTAGCCATTCATAAGATCCATAACGTGTATGGAACGAAGTCAAGGGAATACTATCCTCTGCAATACGAAGCTGATGGAAACCGGTAGCCAAGTCCAATTGTGAAAAGACTCTAGCACCACTAAGCTGATCGAATAGATCATCAATACGAGGCAAAGGATATTTATTCTTAATAGTTAGATCATTAAGCTTGCGGTAGTCGACGCAAAGCCTAAGTGTACCATCGGACTTATTTACGAAAATAGCTGAAGCTCCCCAAGGTGAGGAACTAGAGCGAATAAGTTGCTTCGTCTCCAACTCGGATAGTTGTTTGCACATCTCTTCATTCTCCTTATTGGACATGCGATAAGGAGGACGGGTAATAGGTTGAGCTCCAGGTATAAGATTAATTTTGAACTCAATTGCTCGCTTAGGAGGTAATCCTAAGACGGGCTCGAATATGTCGGAAAATTCACGAAAGACGCGAATAAGAGAAATGACATCCTCCTCATCATCATTATCGTCATCACGAGGATTTAAAGAGTATAAAGACGCAACCAAAGAGGAATCCGAATCTTTTAGAATAATAGAAATCTGATTAACAGATTGCGGATGTCGGAGATAAATAGTCCGCTCAGGGCATAGGATATGAGCTTCATAACGGTTAAGCCAATCCATACCCAAAATCATTCCAAAGCCTAAATAACGCATGACATGCAAATCGGCTAGGAAAGGAAAATCACACAAAATAATCTCCACATCTTTACAAAGCAAACTAAGAGTTGCGGATCCACCATCCGGATTCGCAATTCTTAATGAAGTCATTAAAGCAATAAAACTTAAAGAAAGAGTGTCTACAAGTTCCTTTAATATAAATGAATGGGATGCACCCGTATCAAAGAGAACTCTAATAGGTTGATCATGGAATATAATAATGCCATCAAGGACAGAATGAGACATACCTTGACCGCGAGATGTGTTGCCAAGGGCTTGAGCAACGTTTAACTTTCCCTCCTTCTTGCTTGGAAGCTTAGGGCATAGATGCATATAATGATCCGGACTTTTACAGTAGCGACAAGAACGGGGCTTTGAACACTTGTTCGCAAAATGGCCCCTAGCACCACAGTTGTAGCATTTCCCATCACTAGAGGAAAAAGTCTTTGTAGTAGGAGTTGCTTGCTTACCCTTTTTGTTGGGATATGGACCTTTGAACTTGTTAGGCCTTTTCCTGTTGTTAAAGTTTGGTTTGGAAGTCACCAATTCAACATCACTGTCCTTATCAGCCTCTTCAAGACGAAGAGCGATATCAATGAGTTGGTCGAAAGAAACTTCTAACTTTAGAAGTAATGGCTTCTTGAGATTCTTGTTTAAGCCATAGACGAATCTCTCGTTCTTTTTCAATGGGGTGTTGATGTATTCAACCCCATATTTGGACAGTGACTCGAAGGATGCGACATAATCTATCACAGAGGATTCACCTTGAACAAGGTCTATGAAACGTCGAGCCAATGTCACCTTCTCTGCTTCTGGTACGAATTTTAATTCGAAGCGTTCCCGGAATTGCTCCCAGGTGAGATCTGCTTCATTAATTTCAGAAATAAGAAGCTCGTACCAATCCAATGCTCTCTCTTGGAGCATACTGGAGGCCACCTGAACACGGTGAAGATCGACAAGATTCATGCGAGAAAAGATTCGATCGCATGTTCTTAACCAAGCCCGGACCTCAATAATAGTTTCGGAACCTTTGAATGGTTTCCCACCCAAGTTAGTATAATCGTTGCACAAACGTGCAAATCCAGACTTGGGATGAGTAGGCTCCTGATTAGGACCGGCTGCCTGAGCATTCTTTACTAAATCAAGAAGCTGTTGAGCAGTCATAAAAACTCCATCCTGGGGAGTAACAGTAGATGGTCCAGCTCTGGGACGGCCTGGTCTAGACATTCTCTTCCTTAATGAAGAGAAAAGAAGAAAAGTTATTCTCCAAATGAATATCAAGCAAATCTTGATAGATAAAACAAGGATTCGTAAAAGGAAATAGGATAAATCGGTACGAGGACTCGAATTAAATCCTAAAGCACGACTCCTAAGTTGGACTTAGGACGATGATCCTTGTTAATTTATTCCACATTATTCCGAAGTTTGGCTCCGATACCAAGCTGTGACGCCCCACCTCTATACCCACGCTAACCAAGAACACTACGGTGTAGTGCTGTCAATAAGCATGGAGAATAAGGCTATTGAGGAGCGACCATCCATGTAACTTCTTTGTGCGAGCACTGATATGTCAGATAATGTAGCATGCATTTCATATAAGGAGGAAATCCAACATACCGATACAAACACAAAGCTATCACACAGTGGCTATATATAATCTTCGGAAACAAATATAGAGATAAACATAACACCAATCAATCACAGACATCCATATCACAAAGGCGGAAAAAAAGATATGAATATATAACACATGAAAGTGTGCAACAGAGTAGTGGTCAGAAAGATCCACACTAATACAAAAGAATAGCAACACGTGCTATACAAAAGAATAAGTACACAACATAGAGTCTATATCTCAAATGTGTACATCCAAAAACTACTAATCTAAGTAGTTAGCCAAAAGTCAGAGAAATCCAGAAGGGAAGTCAAGTAGAAGCACCTGTAACATCTCGGTCTGACCCGAGTATTATTTCATAAGAAAATAATAAACGGATCAGTCTAGCTATAAATATCAGATGACATGATATAAAATAAGAGATATGGCATAAACATATAATAACCATAATGGCATACTTCAATAAGTATGTAAATGATAATCAACAAGAGATTAATCAATATCACAAGAATCTTCTCAAAGATTCAAATCCACAAAAAGCGAATGACACACTAATTCATCAATGCACACAAATTGATAAAACATATCAATGAAAATCACGAAAATTGGTGAAGCACAAATTCCATAAATCAACACACGAAATCCAGAACAAATCCCAGAAATCAACACACGAAATCCAGAAATCACAAAAGGGGGAAGTCCGATCACACGAACGAGAAGCTATCTCATGGAAGCTATCCATTTAATTTTTCGAACACACGAATGACCCGAAGGCCTTTGACACACGAACGGCCCGAAGACCTTGGGGTGCTACCCCATATATGTGAGTAGAAACATCACACAAGCGGGGTCTAGTCTCCCTCGCAGACAAAGAGACATCGCTCAATCGCTAGTCTAAATCACAAAAAATGATCGTCATGATCATAAAGAAGTGTCAATCACACCAAGCTAGTAAATATATGAGTTTAGCTTCATGTCCCATAACCACTTGCTTAACTTAAATATTTACGAACAAACTGTAGATTTTCACTAGGAAATTGTCACAAAAAGGTTCAATCGAACAAGTCCAAGAGTTAACCGACGAAGTGAACACAAGCGTTTCACACCACTCGTTTCACTAAGACGTTTAATTAGATTTCTCGTCCGAGTGAGGTAAAGGCTTGTATATACTAATAGAGTGGAAAATGGTTAAGGAAAAAGAGCTTTGTAATAAAATAGAGTTGAAATCGTTTTGATGAAAGGAGTTTTGATATTTACTACTAGTATTGAAACCTTTATATCTTTAGAGTGACAAGTCACAAAACGATTGTTGAAACAAATCGTATCACATAAATTCACATTCGAAGACGTGAGTAAAGTCCAAAGAAATCAATCCCAAAACCATCAAAGTAGGAATGCCCGTGAGTACAAACATGGCCGAGCTAGAGTGCAACAACCAAAGGGGCAATGGTATAGAGACGCGACCTAATGTGTAAGCAGGCCGAGTGACTTAAAGATTCGTGAGCTCTCCATGACCTAGCGAACTAAGGGTCTACGACCTATGTGGCTCGACCTAATGTGGTGCGACCTAAGGCCTTACGACCTAAGGGAAACAAGGTCTTACGACCTAACGGTTAGCGACCTAAGTGGAAGACAGGTCGAGCGACCTAAGGGATATAAGGTCCAACGACCTAATGGATATAAGGTCCAACGACCTAAGTGAAGCAAGGCCTAGCGACCTAAGGAAAATAAGGTATAACGACTTAAGGAAAAGAGACTCGCGACCTAAAGACACGCGACCTAAAACTGGCGACCTAAAGACTCGCGACCTAGAGCGAGCGACCTAACAGGTCTCGAGATGCTTCAATGGTCAAGCGATCTAAAGACGAACGACCTAAGCCTTGGCGACCTAATTGTGTCGAACGACCAAAAGTGTGCGCGACCTAACTGGGTACGCGACCTAGCATAGCGAACGACCTAACGAGCAGGCAAGGCCGGACGAGTTAATTCCCAACGACCTAGCGACCTAAGCCACACGACCTAACACCGAGGTGCCGTTTCCAATCAGAGGGAGCGATCTAACTCCGAACGACTTATCAACGGCGCGACCTAAGCATGACGCGACCTAAATGCAGGCGACCTAAATGCGAACGAGCTAAATGCACAGAGGCGATTTGTCCCCAGCCCGAGCGACCTAAGCCCAGTAATATGCCAAAACACACGAAAATTTGGGATTTTCACCAATTCAATCCAAACCAAATGCAAGTATTCGTGCTAAAGTGATAGGAATACATCCCAAACAGTCCAAGATAGTTATAGGCAAGAGTGTGAGATAAAAATCTCACCTTTGCACCAAAATCAATGAAGATGAAGCTTGAAGCAAAGCAAGAACAACAACAAGCTTGGATCAATGTTCTTCACGTGAATTTGGAGTAGATGTTGGATTAGCAATGAAGAATAAGACTTTGGGTTTTTAATTTCCCATTCCCTCCACCATTTTTGACGAAGCTTGAAGTGTTTGTGAATAAGTGAAGAGGAGAGGGGGGTTTGGGCTGAGTTAGTAAGTGTTCAGCCCAAACCAAAGCCCTAAGCCAAAAAATGACGAAAATTTCACTATCTCCAAACATATCGATGTTTATACTTAAAAGATTTCAAACGACGTTTCGAACTCAATGGAAGTGGTCTCGAGTCCTAATTCGTCTGTATGCAAAAAGTAGCTTCTCGGACTAAAATCCGACTAACGATAAAATATTTAAATATAAATTCGATAAATATGCGGGTTGTTATAGGCTCCCAAATTTCCAAAAGAAACAAAATGCCAAGTGGCTAGATCAGAAATCCATCAAATTTCATATAGAAATTTAAATACATACCTTTTTGTTGCAATTCAATTTATCTTCTGCAATCAAAAATCCCAAATTTCCTTTGCTTTTAAAACATCTGTATATCCTACTAGGCAAAATATCCCATTACAATGTTCAAATCATTTTATACATTTCTTTTCAAAATTTTCAATACTGGCTTTACTTAAGCCCGTACGATGCACATATATCATCCGTACGCAAAATCAAATTCAATCGCTCACTCGATCACACAATTTCATTTCCGAACTAGTATTGTCCACCCGATTCTCTAGTGCGGACTCAGATCTGGTTTCTTGATCAGAAACCGTCATCCTCCTTGTATAGCCACAAACTATGATAGAGAATATCCAGAATCAATCAAAATCCATATCCAGGGTTCGCCGTCGAAAATCGAGTGAAAAATCCTAACTCGGATCGATATAACTATCTCGAAATTCTGTGCTCGAATCCGAATCAAATCGCTATGTAAATAAAATAATATACGTACATCCTACGTATTTATATCCATGGATTATTAACTATATCAATTTCACTTTTATTCACATTTATTTTTATTTCTATTCACTTATCCACAATTATCCTATTTCACAACTTTCAGTTTTAATCTTCATTCAATTATTCTCTTAGTATATTTCCCCATTCCAAAATTACTTAAGAGTTTCATCCTTAAACTCTGAATATTGAATTTTATTTACCTTTATCTCTAATTTCAATTTTAAACCATTCATCGTTAGTGAAAATTTCCAAAAATTTTCTAACTCCCAAAATTTTCAAAAAAAAATTGGCAGAGTCTCCCTTGTACAGAGAAGCTTTTGCAATTTGACAAGAGATATAAATATATATACATCAACCCACACGGTCGGAAAAACAAAAACAGTTCATATTTTCTATTTTTATTGCGTAGGCGTACCTTATTTAGCATTTTTAAGCAAAGCAGTTATTTATTTTAGCAATTAGCGCAACCAAATCCAGCCACACGGCTTTCCTATACCTGTACTTACTCAATTAAACATGTAAGTGCCAAATATATAAAGTTTATTAACATTTCACTTATTTTCAATAGCTAAATTCATGCATAACATAAGCATTAAGCACTAAACACTTTTCATAAGCAATTTATAAGGTTTCGTCACAAAATTAGTTGCTTACAACTAAATCACACATCATTTTCATTCAATTTAAGTGTTTTACAACTCACTTTCCTACATTCAATTCATTTTTAACCAAACAACTCACATTTATTTCAATTGATTCCAAAAATCAATTTTATTTGCTTCTATTAATTCATAGAATTTATTTACTTCCGTTTAAGTCGAACGACCAATTTTCCTACGCAATTTGACACTATTCATTAAAAAGAACCATTGCTTTCGTTCAAACCAATTTAAATTGATTCCAACTAAATAAACCATTGCTTTCGTTTTTACTCACATAACATCATTATATTGGTAATTCAAATGTTGAATGCTATGGTTTGATTGAATATATTTGGATATTCTGAGTATCAAAATATATAGATTCGGATTTTTTTTAAAGGAAATAAAAGAGGACACTTTAAGTAAATACTTACCAATTTGACAATTACATCTAAAGACATTGTTATGAAGCAAACTGAGATCCCAATAAAGCCATACTTGCCTACTTCATGGGATTGTGTTGTTATATCGCATTAGGAAGTAAAAAATAATTCCAACAGGGTGATAATTTAGTAATCCATGTAAATTTGGTACCGTACAAATAGACGACAAAGATTCCAGAAATATTTCATTTTTTGGTTGTTTTCATTTTTAGTTTCATCTAATGTATGTAGTTTATCTTTCTAAAATTGTTTCGGTTAGGATTTGGGAAACATCATTTCTTGACATAAGTTTTCCTTACCTTAGCTATACTTTATGTTAATAACTATAATACATATAGCATCGTTGGCTTCTTGAGAAGTAATCTAATTATGTGTTCTCAAACACTATTTGCAGTTGGCACATAATACTTTGCAGGTCCATGTATACTTTGGTTTATAGTTTTACTAAAATTTCATAAAAAAGCTCTTTGCTTTTTTATTACCTAACCTTTGCTACTTACGAATGTTTTAAAAGTTCAAATATGTTTTTGTATGCTATATTCTAATGTCTAAATATAATCATCCTTGTTTTAACTTATAAAGAAAGAATATTTTTTTATGTAAATTTTTAAACAAATATTTATCTTACAAAATGTATGTTCAAACTCATATAAGCTGAAAGTTGTAGAAACTATACGAAATGTAGCGTCAAGTCTTAGAGCATAATGTTCTCGTCTTATCGTATACAAATATAGAATAGCAATCTTTGCTCAACTAGTAAATTAAAGAAAATATTGAAACTAAATTCATCATGCTAGTGATGCTCCAAGCTCCTTGTTGATACTCACTCTTTGTTCGATAAAGAAAAATAAAATAACCTTTAACCTTTAACATCAAAAATTATAACTTGGTTCTCAAATTAATTTTAACTATTATATAGTTACCTAGAGATGGACCCAATCTTCATCCATAACTAAATAATATATAAGCAAGAAAATTTCTAAATTTGAAATAACAATCAATTATCGAATAAACATGAAATAACTATTTGAATAAAATATTGATACTACATTAAATGTTATAAATTTAATACATTGTACAAGATAGGGATGAGTACTCCTAAACTTTAATACACTACATATTTCTCATTCCTAATTGTAACTTTATGTACTTGAACCTGAAATAAGAATTTTGGTTAATGGATTCAAAAATAATCCACAAGCAATATCTTAGTAAACAGATCATCTCTTGGAAATTCAAACAACTTTGAATTTAAACAGCTTAACCTAGCATTACCTTTAAACGATTGCTAATGGGTTCAAGGAACCTGGATTTAAGATAATCAAAACTTCAATCCCAAACCAAGTTCTTGAGCTCAAAGGGATTGCGATCGATGGGGTATTAATGTTGCACGAGGGATAGCCTAATGCAGGGGGCATTGTGTCAGTCTACGAAGAAACAGTTAATCAAACAATAATTAAAATTAACTAAACTTTAAAATGTAACCAAAACTAAAAACAAAACTAAATAACATTAACTAAATGTAAAAGTTAAATTAACTAAATTTTGAATTAAATTAAAAATTAACGTTAAAAATTAAATTAATTACTTTTAATCACTGACTTAAATTAACTTAATTTAAAAGTTTAAATTTAACCACCTTTGAATTTATTCAAATTTAACTTAATTTTAATGTTTAAACATTAGATACTTGTTAAATATTAATTACTTTTAAAATACTAATTTAAACCAAAAATATATTAAAATTGATGAAAGTATAAACTAAAACTAAAATTGGCTAACCTTTTCAATTGCAAATTAATTAAACTTAAAATTAACATTAGATAGAAACTAAATTACAATTAATTAACTTTAAATTAGAAAAATTGCAATTAACTTAACTTTAAATTGAAACTAAAATTAACCAAAATTAAAAACGAAATTAATCTAACATTAACTAAAGTATTAATTAAAATTAGTTATACTTTGTATTAAAGTTAAAATTAAACCGATTACTTTAACTCGCAAACCTACATTTAGAAATTTAAAATTAACTTAATTTTCCTTTATCTTAAATTTAAAATAATTTATTTTAAATTTTGAATAATAATATATTTTAATCGCTAATTACTATTAAAATACTAACTAAAATTTAAATGTAATCAACTAAAAATTAAAATTAAATTAAACCAACCTGTAAATTCTAATGCAAGTCAACTAAACTGAAAAATTAATATTAAATTAACATTAACTAAACCTTAAATTAAAATTAATTAAACTTTAAATATAAACTAAATTATAACTTACTGGAATTTAAACTGAAACTAAAGTAAGAAAAATTAACATCAAAATTAAGTTAATATCAATAGAAGTTTAAAGAAAAATTAGTTGTAGTTTATATTAAATTTAAAATTAAAGTGGAAATTAAACGAAAGTTTTTTAATCACTGTCTTAAAGTTGGCTTAATCTTAAATTTTAAATTTTAACTTAAATTTAACTTTTAAACACTAGGTACTTTATGCACTAATTACTTTCAAAATACTAAATTAATTAAAATTTAAAAGTTAATTAAAATTTATGAAAATTTAAATTGAAATAAAAATTATCTACCTTTTTTACCAAGAAAAACTAATTTTATATTGGCTATCCACTTTATACTATTTAAAATTAAGTAACTATTAGCGCATGAGAAGCTAGCTTTAGAGTAGAAAAGGCTTGACTAGAGACAGTGGACGAAACTGCTGGGATCAAATCTAGATTGAGACTATCACGATTACAACGAAGGCTCTTCTTCTTCCTAGGCTTGAATAAAAACACGACGAGGGTGACTAAAGGGATGGTGAAGGAGACAACATGGATTCTACGGGGGTCAAATGAACGAGACAAATTTGGAAAAGGGAAGAGTCGATCTACATGCGAAAGCCATTTTTTTAGTTCAATATATTATCTAAAATTAACTAACCTTTAATTTCTAATGCAAACAAAGTAAAAATAAAAATAAAATTTAGTTAATGTTAAGTGAACTTTAAATTAATATTAAATTACAATAAGTTAAACTTTAAATTAGAACAAAAATTTAAATTAACTAGAATTTAATCTAAAATTAAAATTAACTAAAATTAAAATTAAATTAGCACTAACCAGAGATTAAATTAAATTTAACTATGTTGTAAACCAATTTAAAATTAAAGCTAAAATCATAATTGTTACTTCTTTTGTTGGAGTTCATGATGAATTTTCTACTAAACTTAAAAAGTACCGACACATTTTCATAATCATTTTGATTAATCATTACTCATGTACATACAAATAACTTGAAAGTAAACCAAAAGTCATAATAAATGGGTCAAAACATTAGATGTATAATTGCAAATTTTCAACCATCAACCATAAACAGCAAGAAGCATATTTGACAAGTTCAGCTTAAATATTTAAAGTAGTTCTTGGCATAATAGAATATTATCAAGGTTTTGAGATATATATTGATGGTATAAGCATAATAGTAGTAGAACGTATATGCAAGAAATAAACTAACGTTTGGCAACTACTTGGCACAATTGTAATATACGGTTTAATATAGTCATGTCAAGAACAAGTAAATACTACAAACTGGAAATCATGCAAAGCACAAAACTAACTTAATATACGGCTTAGTGAATCTATTTTTAAACTTAGTACTTATATAGTACCACATAGTTATATTACACATCTTAGGTGGTATATAATATACCCTAATTTGATACATGCCCAACGGTTTGAATCAAGTGCTACATGGGATTCAGACCTCTAACTTCGTGGACTAAAGGCAAAGCGCTTAACCATGGGACATTGTTGTTGGACCCACTTAATGAATATTTACTACAATTCAATTTGTATTTAAGCATGCTTAGTTCAAATGCTTATGTTCCATTAAACAGCCTTATTTGAACATCATAACACATGCCCGTGTTAGCAAAAAATGATGGTTCACCCCTAAATATTAGTAATCACAAAAAAGTAATCAAATTTAAACATTTCAACTTCTTAAGCCTTTGCAAACACTAAGGTTAACATTATAAAAGACTGTTCATGTTTTGAAACTAAACATTATAGCTAGTGTCACCTTATGGGTTGCCAAAGTCAAGATTTTGTCTTTTGTTTATTTTTATTAAAATGTTGTTTTTAATATAAATGTTTCCTTTGCATGAATATAGTGTTACATATATTTGTCCCATTTTATGAAAGGTTCAACTCAATTGTACTGGTAATAGATATTACCCTCCGACTTTAGGTATAATTCCAATGCACAAATAAAGAGTTATCACAACAAAAATCACAAATGAACATGATAAAAATATGTCCTGAAACAGTGGTAGTGAAAGAAAAGACATAGAAGGTTAAAAGTAATATTCTTTTCCAATAAAATATAGATATACAAAAAAGAAAAGAAAAAAAAGAAATTAGCAACTAATAGTCATTCGCTATGAATTGAAAAATATGCTACTTACTGTATACCTTTAAGGGCTTTTGTCCTTTCAAGGTGGATTTCATATTCGATCTAGGCTATCTTCAAAACATGGCTATCAACTAAAATTAACAAGCCAATCATTAATTGGTATAATAATATAGCGTTCTTTTTCGTTAATCCTAAACATATTAAATTGCTTACTATATTAAACCTAAACTTTACAAAAGATTAGAAAACATTTATTCAGTTTCTAACCTATCGTAAAAGTTTAACGATTAATTACATTATATATAGGAACAAGAGTGTTTTGGTTGCCTTTAATTTGGGTGTCCTTGAGGTCAGCGGTGTCATTGGGATTGGATTAGAATGAACGTGGCCAAAACGACATAATGGGGTCGAAGTTGATGGACGATACAAAAACAATTTGATTGGAGGTGGTAGTATTTTTTAAATAGAAATGGGGAATTAGGTTTAATGAAAATGTTAAAGTGGAAAATTTGTGTAGCAGACCAATTTGGTAAGCGATGGAATGTTTAGGAAGTGGTTCAACAAAACTATTTTATAAATTTAATTTGAAATATGAAAATAACATATTGTATTGAAATGATATGATTAATGATGTTAAAAGTCATTTTTCTTATAGTTCTCGCATGGTAGAATATATATGGACCTCATTCAAAATTGGGACGTTATTCAAAATTCTTTAAAAGTTTCAAAATTAACATCAGCCCCTATCAAAAAAAGGTTTCGCTAAAAACTGATGTCAATGTTTCCATAAAAAATATGCATTAAAAACTGCACACAGTCAACACTACAAATACTTACTTTAAAAATATGTGCATTTTAAACTACTTATATCTGCATTTTAAATGGCATATGCCTTCAGCACTATATACATAATATTTGTAGTTCAAAATACATATTTTCGTCTAAAAAATCAATAAGATTTTTTCGTGAAACTTGTTTTTGAGAAGGGTTTTTCAGGTATTAAATTTGTAAATATGGGATAGATCCTAATTTGTATTTTATAATATTCATAAACATTCATTCATATTGGTATGAGCCTGTAAAGCACACAATTGAAAGGAAAAACCTCAAACGTTAACATATTGAAAACTGGTTATGTCCATTTGGTTCGAGTGTAAAATTTAAGCTAAAGTTTATAAAAGTTATGTATTTATTATCATGGATTATTGAATCCAGGATTTAAATTTAGGTACTAACTATGTACTCCCTAAGAGTTCTAGTACAGTTATTTACTACCACCTAAGTACCCAATTTCAAAACAAATTATCAAAGTTATAAGTTGATAAAGCCTTATCAATTTCTCTTGCCAAAATGATCAACAAAAAACATCTACTTTAATTAACCCAAATAAAATTTGAAACAAAATCCAAGAGAAGGTGACAAAGGGTTACATAACTTTAATGACTTAGAGTCAAATTGTTACATATTAGGAGAAGAAATTATTTAAATCCTCAATCCAACCAAACCAAAATTAGTTTTATGAACTCTAATATTAGTTCATCAATCATAAACCGAAGTAGCTTATCAGTCAATGCATAAAAACAATACCATTATAAATCCCAATATTAACTATTGAAATGAAACCTTGTTCATATATTCATTACTAATATTTTTAAACTATTGTCCAAACTTTTCTAAAGCACTCCAACAATGATATAAATTATAGAGAAGATAAAAACATTACGCTCATGTAAATTAGGTTGAATTATTAGGATGCAATTTCATAAAGGTACTAACCATTTCCATAAGATCCATATCTATCTTCTTATTGCCAAAACTTAAGGTTTCACTATATCGTTTCAGTTGCACCTCATGAGCATCTCTTGTAATGAATCCATTCAAATTTTCTCCATAGTTAATTTGAAGCCGTGGAGCATTATAAAACTCTTGCATTTTATTAGGTTGAAGAATATTGGTATGTGAGATTGATGATTGAGTTGCCTTTCCCTCAGCCAAGCTATTGATATAATTTTTTAAAAGAGTCCCTGACCTAGAGTATCTTGCAGCTCCATAGTGATTTCCATGAATATTTCTTCGTTTGGTTGCATTCCAATGGTTTTTGATTGAATGATCGGTTCGTCCAGGTAGTAGTTTTGCAATTTTTGACCACTTGCTTCCCATTTCCATATGCGCTTTGATTAAAATTCCATCTTCTTTTTCGCTCCAAGCATCCTTCTTTATATTTGGCCTTAAATGATTGATCCATCTTTCCCTGCATTGTTTTGCAATTTTTCCTTTGAAAAATTGTTCTATGTAAGACCATTTTCCATACCCATGCTGCTCCACTAACCTTGTTAACAATTTATCTTCTTCAGGTGTCCACGCCCTTCTCACAAAGTGTGATTTCTTTTCGTTTCCACCTTCACCTTTTCTACCTATAAAACATTTGATATTTGCATTAACTTGTTGATTACATAACATTCTATTGCAAGTTGAAAGTTTTCTATAATCAGAAATTTTTCTTGTAAAACTAGTTAAAAATGGAAAAATACCGTTTGGAGGCAATAAAGAAGAATTCTCCAAAATATTTTGTGTAGTCCCTGAAGCATGAAACCGATTAGCATTATTATCACTATCAAAAATTGAAAATTTGGTAGCATTTGACTGTAATATATTTCCATTGCTGTTGTCGGTTTCAGGTTGAAGGATAATATCATCTAGGCTTGGAAACTGGTAAGTACATTTGGGTAGGTGTTGATCTTCACAATTTTCGAATAGGGTCTGTAGATCTTGAAATATAATAGAATCACCATCAAATTGAAAAAGTGGAGAGTCAAAATCCATATCTATTTTCAATTTTGAATGACAATGAGTTTTTAGAAAAAGGAGTCGTTCTTTGCTTAATATAAAATTGTATAACATAAAATTAATGTAATTTATATTGTAGTATTAATGAACATTAATTTAATATTTGTTAAAGAGATTGAATAACTTATTTACACCTTAGAATACCGATCAAAGAGATTAAATGAAAAACTTGCTTTATAAAAACACTTTGTAACATACGTTAAGTAAATAGCTTGTTAGAAGTCTTAATGTGAGCTTTAACTCTCCATTGAATATTGATAACCTTTTTTATAAAGTAGTTAAAACTTTCATTAAGAATTACTTTATAACATGCATTTAGTAGAGAATAAATGAAAAAGTTAAGTTGTATTTATTCCATCATTGAATAACTATAGAACCATCAGAACAAACGCTTTAGTTAATTGAAATATTGACTAATTTGTTGTTAAAGTAATTAAATTATCTTAAAAATACTTTATGACATGTATACCGCAGACAATAAATTGAAAAAAAAATTAAGTTTGATATATATTATCATTAAATGACCATAGAACTATCAATAAAACACATTAACTAGTCAAAATATTTACTAATTCATTTACAGAACATTAATTTTAATTAAAATTAGATATGAGACTCCTAAGATTGAATTTAAGAATGATGCTTTCACTTACCTTAAGCAAGGTTGATGAGAAATCTATTTCATCATTAATACAATTGAAAAATATCTTTAATACAATTTAAACAATGACTCTTGGTACTACAATGTTATCCCACTTTTTGGCAAAGCTGGTATACCCAAAGATTAACTGAAAATCAATGATTACTAGTCATAAATATCAATTGTGCATCGCAGGTTCACCATGGATATCGATGAATTACGCCCGAGTCCGGATCGGGCTACAATTGACAAGTCACGTCAAGCAGAGCCGTGAATGTCAACGTTCCAAATATCAAGTCAATCCGAGGTCGTACACTCAAGATATCATCGGAGCAGGTGGAAAACATAACCTCGGGTTCGCATCCATATGAGTTGAATCCATCAGTTTCGACTCCATCTGGTTCGACTCAATTTACTTCATATCCATCGGCAGGGCTTATGTTCGAATCCACTAAAGACATCGTTGGTTCGAATCCATCCACGAGAACATAGTTCGAATCCGTCCCAATATGCCACAAGTTCGAATCCATGAAAAGGACCGTAGCTTCGACTCCATCGATCAAGCCTTTGCCTCGAATCGATCACGACAAGCCTTGTTTCGAACCCATCGGAATATGCCTTGCTTCGAATCCAGGAGGCGTAGCCTTGTTTCGAATCCAGGAGGTGTAGCTCGTCTTCGAATCCATCCAGCAGGAATAACTTCGAACGAGCGTACCTAGATCGATTCGAACAGACCTTCACTCATTCGATTCGAAGAAGGGTGTCTTCGAATCCACTACCACGAATCCCCAGTCAAAGCTGCTAAAACCATGGAGTCGACCCAGTCAACTCGGTATAGAAGTTGGATCGATACGAAGGAGGCGCTCCACGTCATCACAGAAGTGCACGCTTGATCGATTCGAAGCAATCGAGTCGAACATGATCGATTCGAATGGAGCACTGCAACCAGAAAAGCGACCCTGAATCGATCATAACTTGAGATCTACAAGTCCAAATGCTATGAAATTTTCACAGAAGCTTGAACACATGATGAAGAATGTTCACACCAAATTTCAGCCCGATTGGACTATTGATCGATTCGAACCAAGGGTCGAATCGATCCCAAAGTGGGCCCGGATTTCGAGAAAGCGGGCATGTGGGCTCCCTCACGTGCCAGAACTGGTCTCCCCTCAATTTAGGCGAAATATAAGCCTCCTACACCTATAAATAGAGCCCCTGGTCATTCAGAAAAGGGGTCGGATAATTTTGAGAGCTAAAGAGCGCCCAGACTCCGCCAGATTTACTCAGAATCACCACTGCTTCCTTAGATTCAGACTTAGCTCAGAAAATCAGCTGTAATACAACACACAAAATTGTAATCTTCAAACATCGAGCAATAAAATCATAAAAACCTTGAAGTGGACGTAGGCCGGAGATAGCCGAACCACTATAAATCTTGTGTCACTGTTCATTATTTCTGGATTGCTATTTGTTATTTGCTTAGATCTGTGATTTGTGTGTGAATATTGTTGATTTATATTCATACGCTGGTGCTTTCACTACACTTGGGGTTTGTGACCAATTTTGGCGCAAACACTTTGGTGCTTTCACTGAGAAGAACTAGCACCCGCTACACCAGATTCAAAGTTTAGATTTGAAATTTTAAGGATTCAGATTTGACTCTACAATGACTCGACAAACAAGTAAAAAACAAAGAGCTGAGAGGAGCCAACAGGGAGGAAGTCAAGAAGCATCCTCTGGCGCTGGAGAAGGACAAGCTTCGATCTACATTACTAGAGAAGAGATGGAGGCTATGAATAACCAAATGCAGGAAAGAATGATGAAAAGTCAACAAGAGATGCTACAGAATTTCTTTGAACAAATGAGAGCTGCAGGAACACAAAACCCAGGACCAGCTACAGCGGCTATGAATGTGGAACAAGGAGCTAGGGCTATGGAACCCAACGTAGGACAGAATACAGAGCCAGAAGGCAATCAACAAGGGCTTGGGGGTAGGCCTGCAGGATCCAACGCAGAAGGACCTTTGGAAGGAGCTCAACCGGCTAGGGCCAACACAAATGCTAACGAGCCACCCGAAGAGTACGTGCCAGAATTCCCTACAAGACTCGGAGGGCAAGACAGAGACATGACAAGGGGGCAACCCCTGGATGGAGATGAAAGAATGATTGGCCTAGTGAGACGACTCATGAGAGGAGGGTTGTCAAGAGGAGGATTAGAAGAAGTTAGTCGGAGTCTGTTCGCTCCGAATATCAGGAATGCAAGGAACCCTCCAAAGTTCAAACTACCAATGCTGGATTCGTATGACGGGAAGTCGGATCCAACCATGCATATTACCAAATACATTAGACACATGGAAGTACTTGGAGCATCCGAGGAGGTGATGGCGCGATGTTTCCCTTTATTTTTATCAGATTTGGCTGCACTTTGGTTTAGACAATTAGAGACTGGATCAATCAGAACATGGGGCGAGCTTGTGGATTGCTTCATGAGACAATTCAGGGTCCACGTAACACGGCCCAAGAGTGTGATGACTCTAGCTTCAATAAAGCAAAGGACGGGAGAGTCCATAAAAGATTTTCTACTACGATTCAATGCAACGGTGGCTTCTGTAGATCACCCGGATCCATCAATGATTCTGATGGCGGTAGTGGCAGGAGTTGGGGAAGGCACCGAATTCAAAGACTCTTTGACTAAAGATCCACCGCAAGATCTTGGAGAGTTTTTCTATGAAGCTGAAAAATTCATTAGGTTAGAAGAATCACGAGCCAAGAGGTAGGAAATAAATGTTGCACAAGGCGAAGGAACCGCCACGGAACAGTCCAGGGCAGACAAAGGAAAGAGAAAGCAGGATGACGCACATGATGGTCCTGACAAACGGAAGAAATTCCGAGAGCCTAGATTCAGGCAGTACACAGACTTGGTGGCAGGACTGGAACGAATTTACACCGAAACTCGGGGGCAACTCCCCTATCGAAAGCCACCAAGGAGAGATCCCACAGAGCGGGAACGTAGAACCGGAAAATATTGCCTATTCGATGAGTTAGATGGGCACACTACCGATGAATGCCTCCACCTGAAGGATGAAGTGGAAGAACATGCCAGGAGTGGTAGATTGCCACAATATGTCAGAGAACGTGCAACGGCGGTCAGGCCCGAACAACTACCGCCTCAACCTAACAGGACTGATCCTAGATCGGGATCACGACTCGTCATCAACTGATCACGATGGCAAGGGCCAAGTTCAGGATATGAGCTTTGGTCACTTAGTTTTCTTATATTTGATTTTCAAAATAAAACGGCTATTCCACTTACTCATGTACGGGAACCGGAGAGATCCCTAGGCATGCTCTGAGATGGTAATAGACCGCTCCGCCCGGAGAGGCATTGTCTTGTTTTTCCTGGTGTTTGAGATTGAACATCTAGGATTTGAATTTAATAAAGAAACACTTATTAAAATAAACCTTTTAACCGGAGAGTTAAAGGATGAACATTAAATATTAATATAAACATGATCGCTTTATGACCTTACCCGGAGAGGCGGGGTCCGGAGTGCAAGAAGTGAGTTGCTTCGCCGGAGAGCGACAGGATCGACTCACTTAAGCATCGTTTCTCATTCACCGGAGAGTGATTGGATCGGGATTCGATAAGAGCCCGGAGAGGCTATGATCGGCCCACGATTTGGGCCATGACATCGCTTAATGTTCAGATACACTGAACTGGAGTGCAGGGAGTGTAGCCGCTTCGCCGGAGAGCGACAGGATCGGCTCACTCATCGTTGTTTCCCCTTCACCGGAGAGTGACAGGATAGGACCCAGCAAGAGCCTGGAGAGGCTGTGATCGGCCCACGATTTGGGCCATGACATCGCTTAATGTTCAGATACACTGAACCGGAGTGCAGGAGGTGAGTCGCTTCGCCGGAGAGCGACAGGATTGACTCGCTTAACATTGTTTCCTCTTCACCGAAGAGTGACAGGATGGGATCCAGCAAGAGCCCGAAGAGGCTATGATCGGCCTAAAGATTTAGGTCATGACATCGCTTAATGTTCAAAAACAATGAACCGGAGTGCAGGGGGTGTAGCTGCTTCGCCGGAGAGCGACAGGATTCGGCTCACTCATCGTTGTTTCCCCTTCACCGGAGAGTGACAGGATGGGATCCAGTAAGAGCCCAGAGAGGCTACGATCGGTCCAGAATGACCAAGACATCGCTATACGCCCTAGCTGGGGCCAGAGTGCAATGGATAGAAAGCAACGTCGGAGTGCAATAGGATCTTTCTATTCAATCGCTAAATCTAGAATGGGTTTGACAAGGGTCCGGAGTAACCATCAATAGTATGGAGAGACCGTAGAATTTCATTCTTAACTTCCACTGAAAGAAATTGATAACGATTCGGCTTCGAACAGCCACGGACTTGATTGAAAATACTATAAGTTCTGAGTAAAACACGGACTCACCGCATTCAATTTGAGACTTATCAAAACACACCTTTTTACCAAAAGCCATGTTTTGGGGGGCAAAGTGTTATCCCACTTTTTGGCAAAGCTGAGATACCCAAAGATTAACTGAAAATCAATGATTACTAGTCATAAATATCAATTGTGCATCGCAGGTTCACCATGGATATCGATGAATTACGCCCGAGTCCGGATCGGGCTACAATTGACAAGACACATCAAGCAGAGCCGTGAAAGTCAACGTTCCAAATATCAAGTCAATCCGAGGTCGTACGCTCAAGATATCATCGGAGCAGGTGGAAAACATAACCTCGGGTTCACATCCATATGAGTCGAATCCATCAGTTTCGACTCCATCTGGTTCGACTCAATTTACTTCATATCCATCGGCAGGGCTTATGTTCGAATCCACTAAAGACATCGTTGGTTCGAATCCATCCACGAGAACATAGTTCGAATCCGTCCCAATATGCCACAAGTTCGAATCCATGAAAAGGACCGTAGCTTCGACTCCATCGATCAAGCCTTTGCCTCGAATCGATCACGACAAGCCTTGTTTCGAACCCATCAGAATATGCCTTGCTTCGAATCCAGGAGGCATAGCCTTGCTTCGAATCCAGGAGGTGTAGCTCGTCTTCGAATCCATCCAGCAGGAATAACTTCGAACGAGCGTACCTAGATCGATTCGAACAGACCTTCACTCATTCGATTCGAAGAAGGGTGTCTTCGAATCCACTACCACGAATCCCCAGTCAAAGCTGCTAAAACCATGGAGTCGACCTAGTCAACTCGGCATAGAAGTTGGATCGATACGAAGGAGGCGCTCCACGTCATCACAGAAGTGCACGCTTGATCGATTCGAAGCAATCGAGTCGAACATGATCGATTCGAATGGAGCACTGCAACCAGAAAAGCGACCTTGAATCGATCATAACTTGAGATCTACAAGTCCAAATGCTATGAAATTTTCACAGAAGCTTGAACACATGATGAAGAATGTTCACACCAAATTTCAGCCCGATTGGACACTTTCTTGATCGATTCGAACCAAGGGTCGAATCGATCCCAAAGTGGGCCCGGATTTCGAGAAAGCGGGCATGTGGGCTCCCTCATGTGCCAGAACTGGTCTCTCCTCAATTTAGGCGAAATATCAGCCTCCTACACCTATAAATAGAGCCCCTGGTCATTCAGAAAAGGGGTCGGACAATTTTGAGAGCTAAAGAGCGCCCAGACTCCGCCAGATTTACTCAGAATCACCACTGCTTCCTTAGATTCAGACTTAGCTCAGAAAATCAGTTGTAATACAACACACGAAATTGTAATCTTCAAACATCGAGCAATAAAATCATAAAAACCTTGAAGTGGACATAGGCCGGAGATAGCCGAACCACTATAAATCTTGTGTCACTGTTCATTATTTCTGGATTGCTATTTGTTATTTTCTTAGATCTGTGATTTGTGTGTGAATATTGTTGATTTATATTCATACGCTGGTGCTTTCACTGCACTTGGGGTTTGTGACCAATTTTGGCGCAAACATACAATTTCAGAGAGATTCGGAATTAGTCATTTATTTCTCCAGGGCAAATATTGTTTTGTGTTCATATTAGTCTTCTAATCAAAAAAACTATTATTTTCTTTAAATACTATTTCCTCTCCTCCAATACTTTTTCATAATTTTTCTTAAATAAATAACCTCCCTTCCGCCGTGAAAATTTCAAACTTCACAATAGGGGATTAATGCTTTAAATCTTTCATATACATTATATACTCTTATTGTCTTCAACTTTCAATATTTTTTTTGAAAAAGGTACTTTATAGAAAAAAGTAGTACACATATACTTCGATAACACGCCTCATTAAAACCTTGCGACCCGCTAACCTAAATGGGTGCCTTGCTAGAAAAAAGAGTACATATCATGTTCATATATTAACAATACAACGGGGAAAACAAAGTCAGAAACCAAGTTGTCAAATAGATGGAGGAGTAATCAAAGTGGAGTTACAGTAAAAACCATCCATACGATCAACTTGGTGCATTAAAACAAATTACAAAACAATACAACTGGACATGTGTAACTAGTAAAACAAAAGGAATAAGTGAAGCCAGCTTCGAACAGGGTGTCTTTGCACTACATCTTCCAAAGGAAGAATAAACATTAAGCGACTTAAATGAAAAATATCTCAAATATGAGAAAACATCGTAGTCATCCCATACTGGCAGAATTTCCTATTTTGGTTAAACTTGGAGGAAAAAAGGTGTACGACACCGCCAAATTGAGTTCTTAAACATCACCAAGCTTAAGGTGGTCGATGATTGGAGTTAGAGTCAGCAGCGATGCCAAAATCAGACAAGATAAGTCCAAGATCCTTACTTTTCATCGTGTAATGCAATTTATGTTGAATTAAATGTCTGCAGTCTTGAATTATAAGCATTTTCCTAACTTGAGTTGGCATTTCAATTCCTTTGAAAATACGAGTGTTTCTTTCACACCAAATGTGCCAAATCGGAGAAGTAAAGGCTACATAAATGAGCTAATTATGAAACAAACTACTTTTCTGATTTTGACACATTAGATCCAAGATTTGGTTGATATCGTAGGAGTTTCCAAGATTAATTTAAACTTTATCCATAATATCATCAATTAATTGTCTCGAATAACTGCAGTTAAAGAATAAGTGGTCTCTGTCTTCATTTTGATTTTGACACAACACACAGGATAGATTAACACCAGTATTCCATCTGCTAATCCTGTCTTTAGTATTCAATTTATTTAATCTAGCATTAAGTGCACAGATAGACATTTTTGGAGCACACTGTTTATCCCATATTATAATGGTCCAATTTATTTCTGCATGTTTACACCTGATTTCATTCCATGCCGAGTTCAAGGTGAATTGCCCATTACTGTTTGGAATCCAAACTAAAAAATCATGATGCATTTGATTGAGAATTTTGATGTTATGCACTGTATGATGTACTTGAAAAGGAACACCATCAAGTTGATTTTTCCATTCATTACCTGTTATAAGAGAAGACACTTGTCAATTAAAAATACCAGAAACTGACATGAAATTCAACCCCAACTTATCCACAAAGAGTATCCATTAAGCCAAGGGTCAAACCAAACATTTGTATTACCACCATTAACAATTATTTTATCAATTAACCCTCTGCACCATTGTCTAGCTCTGAGTAGGGATTTCCAAGTAGAAGAGGCATTGTTATCCATAGAAACTGTCCAAAAAAATTTGTTATTGCAGTATTTTTTACACATCCATTTGGCCCAGAGTGAATCACCCTGTATAAATTTCCAAATCAGTTTAGCTGCAACATCATCAATTTTCCTGATACCAAGCCACCTTCATTTTGGTTTTTCAAACATCATCCCAAAACATCTTGTGAGCTTTAGATTTCCATATAAAATTAGCACAGATAGAATTAATTCTTTGTGTAACAGTAGCAGGAAGTTGGGAGAATTGCAACCAAAATTGAATCATTGAATGAATAACAGTTTTTACTAGTTCAATTCGACCACTTATGTTGAGCATTTTACTGTTCCAATGATTAAATATTTTATTTGTTTTGTCTATTAAGCATCCATAATCCCTTGCTTTAAGTTTGTTGTTTGATAATGGGATGCCTAAATTGACCATAGGAAGTTGTCCAATACTGATGTTTAACATATCATCAATTTGTTGTTTGTGATTATTTCCATTACTAAAAAACAAGGTAGAATTTATTTACTTCCGTTTAAGCCGCATAATAGCGGATGATAATATTTAAACCCATATACCGCGATATTCCACCTCGAAGTGGAATTGGTATTGTGCTAACATCTGTGGATGCAGGGAAACAGGTTGGAGGGATCCAACTGGATTCCTCAAATTTATTTAGATTATTTAATATTATGTGACATGGTTTATGCGATAATCTGTGATAGATTATATTGGTAATTCAAATGTTGAATGTTATGGTTTGATTGAATATATTTGGATATTCTGAGTATCAAAATATATAGATTCAGATTTTTTTTTAAAGGAAATAAAAGAGGACACTTTAAGTAAATAATTATAGAAATTTGGATAAATTAAAGAATGAATTGGAAAGGAATAAAAGTTGATTTTTGAATTCAAATAAATAAAATTTCGAGTATGGGAAATGAGATTTTTGAATAAAGGGAAATAAGTGATTGTTGTAAAATCTCAAGTGTTATTATTTAAAGGAATGAAGAATTTATTTTAAAATTTCAAGGTTTAAATTTATTTGAAAGGATAAAAAAGGAATTTGAAGAAAAATAATATTCTGAAATTGATATTTTCAGTTAAAAGAATTTTAAATCATAATAAAGAAATAAAATCTGAAAGTTAATGGATTTTGAAATAAATGGAGTAAGTAAGGAAATTTATTTCAAAGCGAAGTAAATTGGAAATCAATTGTAAATTGATTTAAGTGTTTGGAATTGGAATTTAAAAGAGAAGTAAGATTTTGGAATTTATAAACTGGGTTTATAAAGTGAAGTAAAATATCAGTGGATATTTGGAAGTATAAATTTCACAGTGGAAATTTATAAAGGAATGGGAATTTGTTTTAAAAATAAATAGTGATTTATTTTTAAAGGTATGGAAATGGGAAGTGTATTTCCCTAGAAAGCCGAGTATATTTTAAAGGAGACTTTTTATGTATAAGTTAAAGGCTTTAAAAATTTATTATAAAGAAATGTTTTAGAAGATTTATTATTTTAAATGTTTAGAATTTAAAGTAAATATTCTTCAAATTTATTATAGTAGTAATTATTTAAAGGTGACTTGGTATTTTGTTTTAAAAGGATAAAAATTTAGTTTTATATGTTCTAAAGTAGCTTTATTTTAAATATTCTTAAAGTATATATTTTTGAATAAGTATTAAAGTAGTTTTTAACTTAAATGTTTTAAAAGATATTTTATAATAAAGAGTTTTAGATTATTTTAAAAATCTAAAGTTTTTGTACTTGGTGTTTCCAATGGTAATAAATATTTGGGAAATTTATTCCGTGAAAGGAAGATGGTTTGAAACTGTTTTAAAAAAGGATTGAAAATGGATATATATCTTGCGAAGATATTTTGAGATTAATAAATAATTTGGAAAATTATTTATTATTTGATGGATGTTTGTGAATGTTAATTGATAGTTAAATAACCGACTATCAATATTGGCCAATGCGTTGATCGTTTCGAAGAGACCGGGATCGGGATTTATTTTTCGAAAACCACTTCGATCCGGTTTGTACGTTTTCATGGGGAAAAGAGTTTGAATCGAAGATGGTACAAAGAAATGCAAGGGCTAGTCGCTACTAATCCTGAGGGTGATTCCAAAATGGATGTAGTAGGAGTAGTGCCTTCGGTTCCGTTCGAACCCGGAACGGACTTGTATGGATGAATGCTTTTGGAACATCGTCAAGTGGACGGTGGGCATTCTAAGGGATATGTTCTATAAAGGTAACGCTTAGCCTCAAGCCTCATCAACCGGGAATGACTGAAAATCAGGGGTTATGCAGCAAGGCTATGTGGGTAGCGCCCATTAGGGTGAGATCATCCCTGTCTAGATGTCCCTTTATATTTCGGATGTGTGGCGGTTGGTCGCGCCAACCGTGGGGTGATCTTACTCGGAATTACCCTTAGGTAGTTCCGGTCTTGTATTGCAGGGGATCAGGCGTGGTTCTCGGTACGCTGATCTAGACCAGGTACTGTGACAGGTGGTACCCCAGTGCCTAGTCATTAGTTGGAAATCCATTCTCCCTACGTGCCTTTACGGTTTTGTTTGTATACCTATTAGCTGGAATTTAATAGATGTAACAATTTCGGCTATTTGAATAAGTATTTGTATATAGACACTATTATAATATCAAAGGATTTTGATAAAAAGTGTTTTGGCTATCGTAAGGTAAAAACCCGACATGTTTATTTGTGGCGTGGTCTTACGAGATGCTTTTGTTTTCAAAGGGTTTGGAAAACTTTAATAATCCAATTGAGTGTGTTTTCTCACGCTGGTTTTCCAGACTAACTCGGGTGTTATTTTATTATAATGCTTGGGTCAGACCGAGTATTATAGATATAGGATAGGATGCTGTGAAGCTCAGGAGATGAGCTGGATGGCGAGGCGTATCACTCGTACTTGATGTATATTCTACTGGGTTGTGTGTACTGTGTATTCAGTTTTGTGAGGACATGTAGTGATTATTGTACAGTTGTGTGTTAGATGTTGTTGAACTTTGATGTTTTATTCTAAAGATGTAAAGTATAAAACAGATATAGTTTTCTTTTGTGTAAAGATCAGTTATTATCTATTATATTTTATTCCGCTGCGATGGTTAGATTCTGTTGTTATTTTGTTTCTTCTTCTTCTACCTCCTTCTTCTTTAACCCTAATGGTTCGTATTTTCCGTTCACTTTGAGTCGATATGTTGGAAAATAATGTCGTTCAAGGGGTACGGGGTTGCGGGCTATTACAGTGGTATCAGAGCTTAGGCTGGTGATAACCTTGGCTCTAGTGGGAATTACTCATTTGAAATAGAGTTTGTAGTACTCTAGAATGAGTTTGAGTGTATGAATAGATATGAGCGCGTATTTGTTAGTGAATATAAAATGGTTTTATATTGTGTTGATTGGTTTATTGAGTAGTTTATGGGTTCTGGCCAATACGAGTAATTAACGTTATTGATAGGGATCTCTAAACACTTGAATAGAACAATTCGACACAGTATTATTTTAAATAGGGTGAATGAAATAATTTTGCCCAAATTATTTTTATATATGAAAGAAATAATTTTCGTAAATTATTGTAGCTATATATGGTTGCTTGGTTGTTAGGGAATGATGATAGTAAATTGTTATCATTGTTGAAGTGGAAAATTTAATAAGGAATTGAAATTAAAATTAAAGGTTAAGAAATAAATTCATATACAAATGAAGTTTGTAAATGTAAACTATAAATGTGATTTATAATCTGAAATAGAATTCCAGAGAAATATTTGAAAATAAATTGAGTTGAAAATTCCAGAGTAATGTTGAATATGAATTGGATGGATTTGGAATTTGGAATTTTGAGGAGTTTAAATTCCTTGGGTTGAAAATGGTTTTCAAAATTTTTTGGAGAAATAATGGTGATAGTATTTGAGAAATATTTTGAATTGGATATGGAATCTGGTGAGGTTTGGAATGTAAGAATATTTGAAATGATTTTAAAGAGATAAAAGCATTTAACTCTCTTTTCGGTCGCTGGAAAATAACTTCGATGATGACTGTAGCATCATCGATGTTCATTTTCGAGTTTCCAGAAGAGAAATTGCTGCCAAATTGTTTTAAATTGGAATGGTTTTGAAAACTGGGTTTGATTTTGAAATTGAAAGGGATTTCGGATATAGTTGATTTCAAAGGTGATTTTGAAAATTTTGGGAAATTGTTTAAACTCTGGGATCTTATTTAAAGTGTTTATGGAATAATAAATAAGTTGTGACATATAAAATTTAGAAGTGGGGTAAATAAGCCTAAAATAAAATTGTTTTGTATTTTGGAAGATGAATAAAAATCCAAAACTTGAATTGTGAATAAATAATAGAGTTTGGAAATGAAGCTTGAGTTATAAATAGAAATTCAACTTGGAATTGTAAGTGAAGTAAATATGAATTGAAGTTGTATGGAATTGGATTAAAATAAAATGATTTGAGATGAAAATAAATCCAATTCAAGTATGAATAAATTAAATATGGCTTTGGATATTATTTTATTGAATGTGAATTAAAATTTAAAATGGACTAAATGATTGGCTAATTAAATTAAACGGGATTTGATTAAATGACAATCAAATTAAATTGAGAATAAACTTAAGTTATGAAATGGGAGTGAATTGAAGTAAGTTAACTTAAGTTTAAAGTTAATAGAAGTATGGGCTTATATAAATTTGGAAATGGTAATTAATATATAAGCATGGGATGATGTCGAGCATAATAAAATGGTTTTTGAACAAAACCAATGTGAAACGAAATGGAATTTATATATATATTGAGTTGGAATCAATTTAAATTGGTTTGAACGAAAGCAATGGTTTATTTGAATGAATAGTGTCAAATTGGGAAACATCATTTGACAATTACATATTAATTACCATAATTAGGTTTCATTATAAATGAAATCTTATAAATGAGATTATTTATAAAATCACATCTATTAAATAAAGGGACAGTTTGGCACATGTCCCTAATAAGTTTCAAAATACACAAAAACCCCAGTAAAAAAAGTTTGTAAATTAGGTCCCTAGAATTAAGTTACCGAATAATGGCATACACTTATGCAATTATTCAGTGAATAATTGCAGACATTTATGCAATTATATCAAAAATTTTAAGACATTTCCACAATTATTCACTGAAAAATTGCGGAAAATTCCATAATTATTCACCAAAAAAATTGCGAAAATTTCCACAATTATTCACCGAAAATATTGCATAAATTCATGCAACTTTTGGATATAATTGCATAAATGTCTGCAATTATTCAGTGAATAATTGCATAACTATATGCAATTATTTTGTAACTTAATTCTAGGGACCTAATTTACATACTTTTTTTACTGGGGTTTTTGTGTATTTTGAAACTTATTAGGGACCTAAGCCTAATATTCACTTAAATAAAACCCCATATACAAATCTCGAGAGTATTTATAAGTAAATTCAATAAATTTCCAAAACTCTAAATTAGAATTTTTTTTAAAGAATAGTAATAAAATTTCAAACCGTTTAAATGATTATTAACATGTCAAACACTTTTAAATAGAAAACGATAACAAATTTCCAATTTATAAATAAAACTAATTGATTTACAAGCTTATTTTAAAATTAGAATTCATTTCAATTAAGATTAAATATTTGAATAATCAACTTTCCAAAATATTTCAATACTTAAAACAGCTTTTAAACTACATAGTTTAATAAATAAATAAAATCTCTTTTTAAAACGAAACTTAACTACTTGATAAAAATTTATTTTTAAATTCAATCATAACCATTTTACATTTATAAATCTCTCTCGATTTATCACAAATCGATTTTCATTACCAATTTCATAACTATTTCCAATTTCCAAAACAAGGTTCACTATCTCTTTCTAAACCGATTTTCATAACTCGATATAAAATCATATTGTTAATTTATATTCTCAATTCATTGGGTGGCAACCACTTCACTTTATTTAAACCGTCGTTTATAAATTTTATAAACTCGTTTCCAATTTCACTAGTTTATAAAGTGAAAATCTTATAGTGGAATTCAAGAACTTAAGAAATTTGAGAAAAGTAAATTTCCAAATTGTTTAGATACGGGAACTTCGAAAATGAATATGAATTCATTAAAGGGGTTATAAATTTTTAGTTGGATTATAATAAGTATAATCGATAATTTTTGGAAATAGTTAAGGGATGAGATAAGTACGGAATATTTCCTAAGTGTGGATATTAGAAGTGATTTTGGAAATAGACTTATAATATTTTCATGGGTATTGGAATTAAAGGTTTTGGAGATATTTTAGCGAAAAAATGATTTATATAGAAATATTTTTCTAAGTAATGAATTAGAAGTTGGATTTGGAAATATTTCTAAGTGTTGATATGGGTTGTAATACCATGTTATGGATATAAGTATTCGAAAATGTTTTCAAATATTGAAATTTTGGAAGAGATTGAATATATATCTTTGTAAAGATATTTTGAGATAAATGTTGAAAGATTTATAATATGGGCCTAGCGACAGCTTATGTGTGTGATTTGATGGTTAAATAATCGACTATCAAATCTGGCCAAAATCGTTGATCGTTTCGAAGACACCGAGATCGGATTTGATTATCCGAAAACCACTTCGATCTGATTTGAGCGTTGCGAATTGTGATATCGTGAAGATATTGTGTGACGACCACCCATGACACCCGCACTAAACCTAGAGATAGTGCGCTGTAAAGTGTGCCAGGCAGCCATGGACGATTGTCAGGGTAAATTAAAACAGCAGAATCTATCGTATTACTCACAGCGCATGGATAAAATACAATAGAATATATATATAGTGAAGCTTCACATAATAGAATCTCATCATATAAAACTTCATAATAGTTGAATACAAACATCTGAATATTCAATACATCAAGCCTCACTACATATCACTCAGATAATTATACAAAGCAGCGGAACATCCAATACATATAGTAAGAAAATAATATGCAAGCCTCTAGCTCGTCTTCGTCATCAGCATCGTCGGAAACTAAGAACAGCACCTGTCACCTGCTACCGAGTCTGCCCGTCCCAAAATGGACGAACAGCCCAAGGCAATAAGAGTTAAAACATAAAGCCTTGAGTCAGACAACAGTCTTAGTGAGCGGTAAATTAACTAACAACATACCAAAAGAGCATAAAGGAAAAAGGAATAGGAATCCAACCCTCCCACTCCACCTCTTTCTACAGTGATAGCCCCCAGACACACACTAAGCAGAAGCAAACATAGAAAAGCAAACAATTAAGGTAAAGTAATTATCACTCGAGTCAAGGGCGATGTTTTCCAAGTACAAACCCCCAAGGCCTAAACCAAGATCAGATAAGCACCCAGAAAATACCGCTCTTGAGACCGAATGACGATACAACCAAACATCCATGACTCTGGCTATCACTGTTATCATTGCTTCGATATCACCGTTAATTGAATGACCAGCACATTCTTTCAGCCGTCCGTCAAGGGCTAATGGAAACCCCGGTTCTAGACATAACTCCGCACGTCGTCGCAGCTCGTGCCTAGGATTATCGAATCTGCCCAGAGTACTCGACTACCAATCAGTAGCCTTTTGGGACTATCGAATCTGCCCAGCGTACTCTTGCTTTGAGCATGCTAGAACCTTCAACAACGATGGCATCTCAGCCTTCTAGTCATCCTCCTCGACGACTATTTCCATACTAGCTCAAGCGCCTCTCGAGCAAACCATTATCCTCAAACTCGAACCATTTCATCGAGTTATCAACATGCTTGGAATAACCCCGTCTGGATTAGACCAAGACTATCTCATATCATGCCTCGCCTCATCACATCCTAGCAAAGCCTCATCTCAACATCATCATCATCAAATCTATCCATATGAGCTTCATCATCCGCTACATATGCCACGAGCAGCTTTCCCAATTCAAGAGCCTTTCACTTAGCTTTTGAATCATCTTCGACCATCTTGTCTAAATCAAATCATCAATCAACTAATTCATAACAATCAATCAAGTCAATCATTAATCCAAGTAATCAAACATTCAAACATGATCTAATAAACAATTATAACAATAATGGCAATCTTATAAATAAAGAGTCGAAATCTAACATGCATGAAACATGAGTAATATCTCTATAACTTGATGAATGAACTTGCATAGGTTAATCATGTAGTAAAATGGATGTCAAATCATCATGAACAATAGATCTATACTTAGGTTTAAGAAAATGCATGGAAATCACTATTTTAACACTAAATCAAACCAACGATCCGATATACTCCTTTGGATCTGTGTGAGAGATAATCACCACTCACCAAATCACCTAAACACCTTAAAAGCAACACACTTCAGATCTGGACAGCGAAGGATCTATCTCGATCTATCAAAAATTCGCTTCAAACGATGAAATCTCTCTTCGATGGATGTAGATCTTCAATCTAAGCTCTTGGATCTTCGATTCGATCTTCGATTTGGATGGAAGGAAACACAAGATTAAAGTGGAGAAAAGAAGTGAAGAAGTGTAGAACTCGAGCTCTCAAAATGGCAGCACCTCGTCGCTTTGAAATCCGGATCCCAAAAAAATGAAGAAGAACCCTCCTATTTATAGGCTGAATCCTTAGGTCGTTCGCTCGCAATTAGGTCGTCCACGACCTAAGAACCCACGACCTAAAACCTACAACCTAACAGATGCGCTTCTACGACTTACGACCTAACACATGCGCTTCTACGACCTAACGCATATGCGCATCCATGCGACCTACGACCTAACGCATATGCGCATCCATGCGACCTACGACCTAACAAAGATGCTGCTTAGCGACCTAACACAGATTGCGACCTAACACACCTGCGACCTAACACACACGCGACCTAAGTGCTATACAGAAGCTCACGACCTAACTAACTTAGGTCGCTTACGACCTAACTAAACACGGAAGCTCACAACCTAACTAACTTAGCTAGGATACGACTTAACATCCACGCAACCTAACGACTCAACCCACCTATCTCCTTAACTCGCTAACCCTTAGGTCGCTAACTACTAGGTCGCTAACTCCTATAGGTCGCTCCAACCTGTAGGTCGCTAAGTCTTAAGTCGTCCACTACCTTAGGTCGCCAACTTCCTATAGGTCGCTCCAATCGACCTAACCTACCCCACGACCTAAGCTACCATACGACTTATCTCTTATACGACCTATCCCAAAATCCTTAGGTCACTCCACTTTCTTAGGTCGTCTACTCCGACCTAACTACTATACGACCTAGGACTTAGACTATGGATGACTTATCAACAATGCGCCCTAATGATAACTGTTTTACGATGTTTCGATCCGTAAAAATACGGGTCGTTACATTCTTTCCCCCTTAGAAATTTCGCCCCCGAAATTCCAAACAAACAAGAGCAAACAAAGACTATTCTGCATGCCTACCATCCATAGCAATCAACAAACCATGTACCCAATTCTAGCTTAGCATGCAGAATTCTAAAACTAGAACAAGTTACAATGTCGTTAGATGACACGACACCTTAGGGCCATACCTTGAAGAGTTCAGGATGAGCTGCCTTCATCCTCTCCTCCACCTCCCACGTACAGTCGTTATCATCATCACTCCATTGTATCTTGAGCAACCTAACTACCCTCCTCCTAAGCTGTTTCGTGTCAGTTTCCACAACACAAAGCGGCTTACGAGGCCTCTTATCGACTGGATCAACTTCGAAATCTTCACAGCTATCAGCAGAAACCACTGTATTCGAGTCATGCACATACTTCCGTAGATACGATACATGAACATTGTGCACACCCGACATCTTTTCTGGTAACTCCAATCTATAGGCGAGCTTTCCAATTCGCTCGATGATCGGGAATGGTCCAACAAATCTCGGAGTCAATTTTCCTTTCTTCCCGAATCGAATAACATTCTTCAGTGGAGAAATCTTCACAAAAACCATATCACCTACGTCGAATTCCAAATCCTTACGACGCTTATCAGCATAACTTTTCTGTCGATCTTGGGCTGCCTTCATTCGTTGCCGAATGATCTCTATGCAATCCGAAGTCTGTCGAATCATCTCTGGCCCAAGTATCAGTTTTTCTCCGGTCTCTAACCAACATGTCGGAGAGTTACACGGTCTTCCATACAATGCCTCATATGGTGCCATACCAATGCTTGACTGGTAACTGTTATTATACGAAAATTCCACCAAATGAAGGTGATCTTCCCATGATCCTCCCAAATCTAAAACACAAGCTCTAAGGAGATCTTCCAAAACTCGGTTGACTCTCTCGGTCTGACCATCTATTTGAGGGTGATAAGCTGTACTCAAACACAACTCGGTTCCCAAAACTTCCTGAAAGCTCTTCCAAAATCCACTAGTGAACAATGGGTCTCGATCGCTCACTATACTCTTCGGAATACCATGGAGTCGAACTATTCACTTAACATACAACTCAGCCAACTTTGATGCAGTCCTAGTCGATCGAACAGGAATGAATCTTGCACTCTTAGTCAGACGATCTATGATGACCCAAATCCCTTCATTTCCCGTTCTTGTTCTAGGTAGCCCATCAATAAAATCCATCGATATCTGCTCCCACTTCCATGTAGGAACTTCTAACGGCTAAAGTAATCCACTTGGCTTCTTCTGCTCGGCTTTTACCAACTAGCAGTTCATACACTTGGAAATAAAATTTCCAACAACCTTCTTCATACCTTCCCAGTATTAGGTTCTCTTCATATCCCGATACATCTTATTTCCACCTGGATGAATTGTCAGCTTAGAGTGATGACTTTCCTTCAGAACTTCATTCCTCAATTCATCTATATCGGGAACAACTAGTCGTCCTTGCTTCCGAAGCCAACCTTCTCGATCGACCTCAAATCCTTTATCCTTTTCTGGATCCAATCCAGATTCCAAATCACGGATAATCTTGACAAGCTTATCGTCTTGCTTTTGGCTCTCGCCAATTCTTTCCACAAGAGTCGGTCTTAACGACAAGTTTGCCAACATCTCAGGTTCCAATTCACATCTGGGCCTGAAGTCAAATCCAGCTAAATACTCGAGATTCTTCCATTCTGAAAACATGGCTCCCAATCCTGCATGTCTTCGACTTAACGCATCTGCCACTGCGTTACCCTTTACCGGAGTATAGGCTATACCAAAATCATATGATGCCAAAAACTCTAGCCATCGTTGCTGCCGAAGATTCAAATCCTTTTGGGAGAAAAGATACTTCAACGACTTATGATCTGTAAACAACTCGAATCGAACTCCCAATAGATAATGTCTCCACATCTTCAGAGCAAAAACAATCGCTGCTAACTCCAAATCATGAGTCGGGTAATTCCTTTCATGCGGCTTCAGCTGTCGACTTGCATACGCAACAACTTTATCCCTTTGCATCAGCACTGCTCCAAGTCCAGTACCATATGCGTCGGTGTAAACCACCATCTCATCATTCCCACTTGGAATAGTCAAAACAGGAGCACTCGTCAATCGCTCTTTCAGGATTCCGAAAGCTTGCTCACACTTAGCATCCCATTTGAATACTTGGTTCTTCTTCGTCAATCCTGTCAATGGTGCAGCCACCTTGGAGAAGTCTTTGATAAATCGACGATAGTATCCTGCTAATCCAAGAAAACTTCTCACATCAGATGCATTCTTAGGTCTAACCCAATCCTGGATTGCTGCCACCTTAGCGGGATCAACCGCTATTCCACTTCCAGAGATAATATGGCCTAAGAACCTCACTTCACTCTTCCAGAAGTGACACTTCGAAAACTTAGCCTTTAGTTGATGTTTCTGTAAGATTTCCAAAACAATACGCAAGTGCTTCTTGTGCTCTTCTTCAGTTCTGGAATAAATCAGAATATCATCCACGAACACTAACACGAACTTGTTCAACTGATCTCTGAACACTCTATTCATAAGATCCACAAAATATGCTGGCGCATTAGTCAATCCAAACGGAATTACCAGCCACTCAAAGAATCCGGATGGTGTCCGAAAAGCAATCTTCGACACACTATCCTTAGCCACTCTCAACTGGTGAAATCCCGTTGCCAAATCCATCTGAGAAAACACCTTAGCTTCGTGAAGCTGATCAAACAAGTCATCTATTCTCGGCAATGGATACTTGTTCTTCTTAGTCACTCTATTCAGCTCATGATAATCCACACACAACCTCAACGATCCATCTGCTTTGGTTGCGAACACAACTGGTGCACCCCATTCGGACACACTACGCCGAATGAATCCTTTCTGTAAAAGGTCATCAACCAGCACCTTCAACTCCTGCTGTTCCCTAGGCGCCATCCGCCTAAGAGGCATCACAACAGGTCTGGCACCTTCAACTAGATCTATACGAAACTCGATCTCTCTATGCGGCGGTAACCCTTTGACCTCGTTAAAGACATCCTCAAATCCATTAGCGATTGGCAACGATGACAGTCCATCCCGTGGAACAACCAGTGAATACATGAAGCTCATGAAGACGCCTTCTTCATGCTTACATCATATCACAATCTTTCGCCCCTCCACATTCTCGACTGTCACCTCCAACCTATCACAATCAACCTTTGTCGCATACTTCCTAAGCCAGTCCATACCCAAAATAATTCCGAACCCCGCAAAGTTCAGAACAAAACAATCACAAACAAAAGAGAAATCATGACTTGATACAATTAGACCACGGTATAGCATACACAAACAAGACGAACCCCCAACTGGATTAGTCACAACCAATGGCCTATCAACTATATCCGGCTCTAAACCCAACCGGCCTACAAGTTCATTACAAACAAACGAATGCGACGCCCCAGTGTCAAACAACACTCTAACTGGAACACCACATATGGAAAGAGTACCTTGAACCACCACACTCTTTCCTTTCTCTTCAACGGTAGGAGCTTTCGAAGATGATGGAACAGCCCCCAAAGCATAAGCTTGCACAATCTGCTTGTCCTTCCGCGGTTCTGGACAATTCCTCTTAACATGCCCCGGCTTGTCACAGTTGTGGCACTTCACTGGCACCTTTGGATTCTTGCAATCCCTGGAGAAATGGCCTTTCTGCTGACAGTTGTAGCAGGTCACTTCGCCCTTCGACTTCTTCTGGCCATCCTTACCCTTCTGCTGCTGCTTCCTCTTCTTGTTCCCACCCTGCTGTGGTCTAGACTCTTCCTTGGTCACAGCAACAACAGATCCCTCTTTAGGAAACAGATTCTCATGCTTGAGAGCTTTCTCCACAAGCTTCTCAAATGAATCGTCCAAATGATCCACCAATTGTCTCCCAAGATAACTGTCCAAGCCTATCACAAACTTCTCATTCTTCTGGTATGAAGATTCAATATACGACCGGGCATACTTGGACAAAGCTTCAAACTCAGAAACATACTCAAGAACTGGTCTTCCATTTTGCTTGAGCTCCACAAACTTCTTGAACAGAATAGACTTCTGAGCTGTAGAAATGAACTTAGCTTCAAATCTGACTTGGAATTGCTCCCAAGTAATTTCTTCCTCCGGAGTGTCAATGGTGATAGAGTTCCACCAATGAGAAGCTCTCCCTTGAAGCTGTCTTGATGCTAACTTCCTCTTAGTCGCATCCTCGATTCCCAAATCACCAAAGATCCTTCTAAAAGCATCTATCCACCTCTGGACTTCAATAGTTGACTCCATTCCCAAGAAAACCTTTCCTCCAAGAGCAGTATAATCTTTACACAGCTTAGCAAAATCCACTGGTTTTGGAGTTTGGACTTGAACTCCAACATCTACTGATGGCCCCGGAGCTGGCATCCTTCTCATGATCGAAGTCATCATAGCTTCGAACATAGCAACATAATCAGCAGCCCCCTCAACAGCACGGCCTTCCCTAGCAGCTGGTCTCCCTCTTCGACTCATTCTCAAGATCTATAAAAAGGAATGATTAATACACCTTGAGAAACAACTGCATAAGGAATTCAAATCCTTCTAAGCTACTATATTATATATAGTAATCATCCATTAAAATACAATTATGTCTCTCATACGTAGTTACGTAAGCGATCGTTGGGTAAAATCGATTAACCAAAGCTCTGATACCAAATGTGACGACCACCCATGACCCCCGCACTAAACCTAGAGATAGTGCGCTGTAAAGTGTGCCAGGCAGCCATGGACGATTGTCAGGGTAAATTAAAACAGCAGAATCTATCGTATTACTCACAGCGCATGGATAAAATACAATAGAATATATATATAGTGAAGCTTCACAGAATAGAATCTCATCATATAAAACTTCATAATAGTTGAATACAAACATCTGAATATTCAATACATCAAGCCTCACTACATATCACTCAAAGAATTATACAAAGCAGCGGAACATCCAGTACATATAGTAAGAAAATAATATGCAAGCCTCCAGCTCGTCTTCGTCATCAGCATCGTCGGAAACTAAGAACAGCACATGTCACCTGCTACCTAGTCTGCCCGTCCCAAAATGGACGAACAGCCCAAGGCAATAAGAGTTAAAACATAAAGCCTTGAGTCAGACAACAGTGTTAGTGAGCGGTAAATTAACTAACAACATACCAAAAGAGCATAAAGGAAAAAGGAATAGGAATCCAACCCTCCCACTCCACCTCTTTCTACAGTGATAGCCCCCAGACACACACTAAGCAGAAGCAAACATAGCAAAGCAAACAATTAAGGTAAAGTAATTATCACTCGAGTCAAGGGCGATGTTTTCCAAGTACAAACCCCCAAGGCCTAAACCAAGATCAGATAAGCACCCAGAAAATACCGCTCTTGAGACTGAATGATGATACAACCAAACATCCATGACTCTGGCTATCACTGTTATCATTGCTCGATATCACCGTTAATTGAATGACCGGCACATTCTTTCAGCCGTCCGTCAAGGGCTAATGGAAACCCTGGTTCTAGACATAACTCCGCACGTCGTCGCAGCCCGTGCCTAGGATTATCGAATCTGCCCAGAGTACTCGACTACCAATCAGTAGCCTTTTGGGACTATCGAATCTTCCCAGCGTACTCTTGCTTTGAGCATGCTAGAACCTTCAACAACGATGGCATCTCAGCCTTCTAGTTATCCTCCTCACGACTAATTCCATACTAGCTCAAGCGCCTCTCGAGCAAACCATTATCCTCAAACTCGAACAATTTCACCGAGTTATCAACATGCTTGGAATGACCCCGTCTGGATTAGACCAAGACTATCTCATATCATGCCTTGCCTCATCACATCCTAGCAAAGCCTCATCTCAACATCATCATCATCAAATCTATCCATATGAGCTTCATCATCCGCTACATATGCCACGAGCAGCTTTCCCAATTCAAGAGCCTTTCACTTAGCTTTTGAATCATCTTCGACCATCTTGTCTAAATCAAATCATCAATCAACTAATTCATAACAATCAATCAAGTCAATCATTAATCCAAGTAATCAAACATTCAAACCTGATCTAATAAACAATTATAACAATAATGGCAATCTTGTAAATAAAGAGTCGAAATCTAACATGCATGAAACATGAGTAATATCTCTATAACTTGATGAATGAACTTGCATAGGTTAATCATGTAGTAAAATGGATGTCAAATCATCATGAACAATAGATCTATACTTAGATTTAAGAAAATGCATGGAAATCACTATTTTAACACTAAATCAAACCAACGATCCGATATACTCCTTTGGATCCATGTGAGAGATAATCACCACTCACCAAATCACCTAAACACCTTAAAAGCAACACACTTCAGATCTGGACAGCGAAGGATCTATCTTGATCTATCAAAAATCCGCTTCAAACGATGAAATCTCTCTTCGATGGATGTAGATCTTCAATCTAAGCTCTTGGATCTTCGATTCGATCTTCGATTTGGATGGAAGGAAACACAAGATTAAAGTGGAGAAAAGAAGTGAAGAAGTGTAGAACTCGAGCTCTCAAAATGGCAGCACCTCGTCGCTTTGAAATCCGGATCCCAAAAAAATGAAGAAGAACCCTCCTATTTATAGGCTGAATCCTTAGGTCGTTCGCTCGCAATTAGGTCGTCCACGACCTAAGAACCCATGACCTAAAACCTACAACCTAACAGATGCGCTTCTACGACCTACGACCTAACACATGCGCTTCTACGACCTAACGACCTAACGCATATGCGCATCCATGCGACCTACGACCTAACAAAGATGCTGCTTAGCGACCTAACACAGATTGCAACCTAACACACCTGCGACCTAACACACACGCGACCTAACTGCTATACAGAAGCTCACGATCTAACTAACTTAGGTCGCTTACGACCTAACTCAACACGGAAGCTCACGACCTAACTAACTTAGCTAGGATACGACTTAACATCCACGCGACCTAACGACTCAACCCACCTATCTCCTTAACTCGCTAACCTTTAGGTCGCTAACTACTAGGTCGCTAACTCCTATAGGTCGCTCCAACCTGTAGGTCGCTAACTCTTAAGTCGTCCACTACCTTAGGTCGCCAACTTCCTATAGGTCGCTCCAATCGACCTAACCTACCCCATGACCTAAGCTACCATACGACTTATCTCTTATACGACCTATCCCAAAATCCTTAGGTTGCCAACTTCCTTAGGTCGCTCCACTTTCTTAGGTCGTCTACTCCGACCTAACTACTATACGACCTAGGACTTAGACTATGGATGACTTATCAACAATGCGACCTAATGATAACTGTTTTACGATGTTTCGATTCGTAAAAATACGGGCCGTTACATATTGAAGATGGTGATTTTGGAGATTCGGTTTTTTCAGACCTAGAACAACTTGTATGGATGAATGCTATCAGCACATTGTCATTGGAGAGCAATGCACATTCTAAGTATAAATTTCTTAAAATGTAATCGTAGCCTCAACCCTCATCAGCCGGGAATGACTGAAAATCAGAGGAGATGCAGCAAGGCTAAGTGGGTTGCACCCATTAGGGTAAGTTGTCACCTTTCTAGATATCCTACATCTACATTGTAACGACCATGAATTTTTGACATTGGAAATCAGAATATTTAATTGATTTCTAAATATTTGAATGTTAGTTTAATTTGAATTTCAAATATCAGAGTTTGTTTGGTAATTAAATTAGTGAATTTAATTGTTAAAATTTGAGTAAAATTTTGAAATTGGAATTTCAAGCTTATTAAAAATATTTCCAAGGCTTAGAAGATTCATATTTATGATACTGAAGATAATAAAAGATTCAGAATTGAATTTGAAACTGTTTTGTTCAATTTTGAAATTTTATCGTTTAAATCGATATTTAAAAATAGTCTGTCGAGGCACGGTCTCGGAATTCGACGAAACTAGTTCCATTGGATCCGTAATATCATATTATTATCAAATTTCAATTTTCATAATGTTTGGAGTGATCGTTTGGCCGTACGATAAGCAAACGCGCTGAAATTAGATCGAAAATTTAATTTAATAGCTGGGTTCAAAAAGCTATCTTTTCCATACGATCGAATTTGGAATCGAAACCTTTTCCATTGCATTCGGAATAGGCGTATAACATTACAAACGCCTAGCGGCACGTCTCGATAGGATATCGAAATTTTGAGTTGCAAATTCGTGACGATTTGAATTTGAATTTGAATGGGATATTTATACTAGTCAACCATCAGCTGATATTATTTCACATCGCTGTTTTTCTTTCTCCATCGTAACTTTCTGCCTCCTCTGTAGCAAGCATTCATCACGCAACCATTAGATCTTGTCCCTCTCCATTCTTTTAAAGAAAACGAAACTATTTCTCGTTCAAAAATCAAACGAAATATAAAATACAAATAATGGCCGCGTACGTTATTCCTCCCTCCATTCTCAAAATCTACTCTAAATCGATTCCCAGAGGATACAAAATGACATTCAAATCAAAATCGTCTTCTAATCAATGGCGTGCGCACTCAAGGCCACCATGACGTTTGAAGGTGGAGTTTCGATCGATGTCAGGTGGAATGGCGGCGACATCGCGATTCGTCTCGCGAGCAAAGAGCGACGCCTGGATCGTGGTGAGCTCGAACTCATCAATTTCGGTGACATCTCGGTGACGAGGGGATCTCGAGCTCGTTCCTACCAGGAAGCGAACCAGCGACGATGTGAGGACGAGGCGAGTTTGTCCCAGAGATTGGTGCTTGGGCTGCGTGATGATAGTGTGGTGATAATCTTGAACTCGAGTGTGTTGTCGTCGAATATGAATCGCGATCTGGTGGATGCAGCAAAGTCGAGGCAAGCAATGTTTGTAAAGCAAATTTCTGTTATTTATAAATTTTATAAAACACATGTATATATATAGATTCAAAAGAAAACATTTACAGTTAAACAGAAAAGTATGTATATAGATATATACAAGCAAACAAAAATATAAAATATATATGTACCTGACTTTGGAAAATATATTGGAATCCTTAAAATGTAAAAAGGTTATTAAAATTTAATTTATTAAAGGAGAAATTAGTTTAGATAAAAAAATTAGTTAATTAAAATATTTAACAGTAATTGAATTGTTCGATTGATTCAAATATTAATAAAAATCATTTAATTGTTTACAAGGTCTAGAACTGTGGAGAAAACAGTCTGGAATGGAATGGATTGCAAATTAAAGGTGAGATCTTCTCACTCAAATGAAAATTTGAATTGCAGTTATTGATTGCTGTTTGGTTGTGATATTAGATATAGTAGGATATATCTATATATATTTGGTGATTGATTTTCTCGCATTATATAGCGGATGAGACCCTATGCGCCGCATAATAGCGGATGATATTTTTATAAATCCCATATACCGCGATATTCCACCTCGAAGTGGAATGGGTATTTAATTGTTGTGCTAACATCTGTGGATGCAGGGAAATAGGTTGGAGGGATCCAACTGGATTCCTCAAATTATATGAATTTGTTTCATATATTGTATGAATTTGTTTCATATGTTGTGTGATGATTTATTTATAATCTGTAGATGATTATATTGATGATTGAATTTGTTGAAGGCTATAAGTTAGCCGAATGTATTTTTGGTATCGTTGGATACCAGATATAAATAAATTGGATTTTTGAAATTAAAGTAAGGAATTTTAAGTAAATTTCTTTTGAAAGAATTGGGTGAATTTAAAAGAAGAAATTTAAAAGCATGAAGTTGATTTTTGAAATCTTATCGAATTATTTCCAAAATATGGGAAAAGATATTAATAAGTGGGTTTTGAAAAATATTGTTTAAAAGTTAAAGGATTTTATTGAAAATGGAATTTTTAAATAATTTGGAAAAAACGGATTTATTTTTAAAGTGTGGAATTAAATTTACGGATTTGGAACGTAAATTTAAAATGAATCGATAAGGGTTTATTTAATTGTTTTAAGTGGACCATTTTAAAGTGAAAGTTTATTCTCACTATAAAGCCGAGTATATTTCCAAACTAGCTTTTAAAATATAAATTAAAGGTTCTAAAGTTGGTTTTTTAAGGAATATTTTGGAGATAAAGTATTTGAACTCGGCAGATCTTCAGTGGAAATGAATAAATATTTGGAAATATATTCCGCGTAAGGAAATTGATTTGAAATTTATTTTCAAAAGTTGAAGTGTGAAAATGTGATTTGAAATTGCTTTTAAAGTGTTGAAGTGTGGAAAAATATATATCTTGTGAAGATAATTTGAAAATAAATAATTTGGGAAATTATTTAAATTGGTTGATTGTTGTGAATGTTGTTGATAGTTAAATAACCGACTATCAATATTTGCCTTTGAAATGGCATTTGAATTTGTTTTTAAAATAAGCGCTCATTATTCAGTTAAGCCGGGAGAGGACTTTGTGTCATATAACACATTCCGAATAATGATACGACGTTATGAATTGCAATTGAAGACCGGTGTGAAGACCGGGTATTTTCGAAAATGAAAGGACAACCTATCGAATGTCTCGGCATCGAGTTGCTCCGGTATAGAGATTTATATCACTCTTTTTGTGATGGGAAGTCCAGACGTGATTAGTAAATATCCGGATTGTAAGGGCTTCTTTGGAAGTGCCTTCAGTTCTGTTCGAACCCGGAATAGATTTGTATGGTTGTTTGTCTGACATTACACTTTGAGATATAAAGCTGATTTCTTTCAAATACATTTCTGTTTGGTGGCGGAGAATTTATTCTCTTAGCTTAACACCCTTCTCTGAGACGTACGAGCTCCGAGGTTATGTAGTTGAAGGTTTTCAGTGATATACTCCCAATTTGGTAGTGTGGCATGCTAAGTGTTGCTGTGTGATTGCTGATCATTTGTTGATCAAAGCATGGCATTGTGAAAAAGCGTAGCTTTGTGGACGAGACCTCATCGAACCTCACAAACCTGAAATGGTCGAAACAGGAAAGATGCGTCAAGGTTATGAGGGTCGCTCCCTTTAGGGTTTGTCATTTCCTTCTAGAAAAAGGTGATATTATGGTATGGAGCCCAGATATTTACTTGTGTGGTTGCTCCGATCTCATTTACTGTGTGATTGTTGCTGTGTGATCGAGGCGCCTCGGATAAAGGTCCCAAAGGACCGGGGGGTGGCATATTCGTGTAGTAGTTACCTAGTGTAAGAGGTAACCCGGCCTTGTGTTGGAAGAGAGCTAGTTATTTCTCGGGACGTCCCGCCAGAGGCATACCCATGTGGCAATAGGAAGTTCCTTAGCCTGACCATTTGTTGGAAATCCAAAGAAACAATACGAACCCAGTACGGTTTTAGTTGTAGAACCTACCATTTAACATGGCAGCTATAGCAGGCATAATATAATGGTACCTATGCTGGCTAAGGTTAATATTATACTTTCGAAATGTTTTCCACACTAGACATTAATAATAATATCAACTGATTTTTCGTAGTAAGCATCTTTGACTATCATAAGGAGAAATCTCCTCCAATTCTGCATTTGCATTATGTGTGTGGCGGGAGGCCTTATGGTAGTTTCATTTTCCAAAAGCATTGCGAATTTCTTTTATTTTCTTTATGAAAATAATTGTTTTACGATCTCACACCAGTCACCATGACTGACTCGGAGTTTATTGTTCCCTTTCTAAACTCTGGGTGCTCATAATTTTCCACACGGGCAGCCTAGAGTTATGTTATCAGGATATTCTGGATATTCTAGAACATTGGAGACGAGCTGGATAGCGAGACGTACACTCGTACTTATTTATTTATTCCTTTGTGTATTCTGTATGAGGACAAGTTTATATAACTGTCCAGTATTGTTGTTGTTGTAAACTCTGATGATGTATTGTATAAACTGTTATAGTTCTTTGTGATAAAGACTAGTGATTATCTATTATATATTGTTCCGCTGCGAATGTGAGATTCTGATATTGTTTCTGTTTCTGTTTTTCTGTTCTTTCTTTTCTTCTATCTTCTTCTACCTCTTCTTTTTAACCCTAAAGGTTTGGTTTTCCAGCATTCGATTGCGCGGCATTTGATACAGTGGACGTATTAATGTCGACTTTCGAGCGTCGAAAGATCGAAATCGTTATATACATATTTATGGATTGGTTGTGCATGAGATCTCAAAAGGGTTGAAAAATAACTGGGGTGATGACATATTCAGTACTATCCAATAAGTGGCAGGCCGATCTTGTGTTGGCACGGATCGATAGGTTCGATCTTGGTACATTTTCTAGACGTACCATGTTAGGTGGTACCCCAGTGCCTAGTCATTGTATGGAATCCATTCTCCAATAACCGCTGTGCCCAACTATGCTGAAACGTGAGATGCAAGCATTTCAGCTATTTTATAGTTTACTTTCTATAGACACTATTATAATATCAGATGATTTTAATATAAAATGTTTTGGTTATCGTAAGGTAAAAACCAGTCGTATTTATGTGTAGCATGGTCTTACGAGATACCTTTATTTTCAAAAGGATTTTGATAACAGTAATAATTCAAATTGAGTGTGTTTTCTCACGCTGGTTTTCCAGACTGACTTGGGTGTTATTTTATTATAATGCCCGGGTCAGACCGAGTATTACTGATTCAGGTTAGGATGCTAAGGAGCACAGGAGACATGTTGGAGGATTCTAAGGCGTATTCCATGTACTTAATTATATTCTGCTGTTTGGGTAGGCTGTATACTCAGCACTTATGAGGACTAGTTATTATAACTGTCCATATTATTTGTTGATTGTTGTACTCTGGTGATGGTATGTATAATAACAGTTATAATTCTTTTTGTATAAATATATGTTATTATCTATTGTATATTGTTCCATTGCGATTGTGAGATTCTATGTTATTGTTTTCTGTTTTCTTCTATCATATTTCCTCCTTTACTCCCAATCGGTATTTCGGGCACTTGAACATCCAGCATGCTATACAGTGAACGTATTGATGTCGATTTTCGAGGGTCGAAAATCCCCTTCGTTACATTTGGTATCAGAGCTGAAGGTTAAGCGAGAACCATGGCTTTGGTGGGGTAACTCATTAGAGATAGGGACAGTAACACCCTAGAATGAGTTTGAGTGTATATATATATGAGCGCGTATTTCTTAGTGATATAAAATTTGTTTATATTTTGTTGGTTGATCTATTGAGTGGCTTATGGATTCTGGTCAATACGAGTAATTAATGTTATTGATAGGGATCTCTAAACACTTGAACAGAGTAACTCGACATGGTATTGTTTTGAAATTGGGTAAATGAAATAATTTTACCTTGATTTTTTATATATATAAAGGAATAGTTTTCACAAATTATTAGGGTATAAATGGTGTGCTTGATTGTTAGGAAATGATAATGTTAAACTATTATCAATTGTTGATTGTTGTTGTGATCGAATAAAGGTTAATACTATAATGCAAACAAGATTAACAGTTAAGAAGTGATTTTATATAACCAAAGTGAGATTATATAAATATATGATTTATAAGTTGAAAGGGAATGAAATTTTAGAAGTATATTATAAATATGATTTATAAAAAGGATTTAAAAGTTGAGAATTTGGAAATTTAAATCCCATTGGTTTCGGAAATGATTTTTCAAAGTTTTGGAAAATAATAATAGTATAATTTGGAAAATATTTTTGAATGGAAATATTTTCAAAAGGACTTTAAAGGGAATAAAAGCACTAAACTCACTTTGGTCGCTAGAAAATAATTTCGTTGATGACTGTAGCATCATCGATGTTCATTTTTGATTTTCCAAGAGAGGTATTGCTACCATTGGAGTTTTGTTTTGGGAAAAATTAGTTTTGATTTTAAAATCCAAAGGGATTGTTAGTGTGTGTGTGTGTGTGTATGATTTCAAAAATGATTTTAAATACTTCAGAACAAGATGTTTAAACTCTGGGATTTTCATTTAGATGATTTATTGAGAATATGAGAAAATAAGTTGATAACTTATAAATTTTGAAAATTTGTAAATGAAGCAAAGCTTTAAAAACTGTTGAATAGGAATGTTGAGGAAAGCAAATTTAAAATGAAATTTAACTTGAGTTATGTTAAACAAGTTGAATTAATGAATGAACTAATTTAAATGAACTAGTGAGTTGAGTATGATTTTGGAATATGCTTGAAATATTGAAATTGAACAATGGAATTGAGTTAAATAAAATTGGATTTGATATAAAACAGATATAGGCTTAAGTTGTGAAGTGGAAATAAACATAAGAAGTGTTGAATAAAATGTTCATAAACTTGAGTAAAATTTTATGAAGTAATTCATGAATGAAGTAAGTATGAAGTGAAATGTGTTGAACATAGATTTGGGTGGAATAATTCTTAAGAGGTGATTAGTATTGAAAGGAATATACTAAGTAAATAATTAAATGTGGATAAAGCAATGTGGATAATTGAAAGCAGATCAAATAAATGTGAATAACTGAAAATGAATATATTGAATGTGAATAAAAGGAATTTGGTATAGCTAAGAATCAATTGGAATAAATACGCAAGTTGTACGTATATTATTTTATTCACATAACAGTTTGATCCAGATTCGAGCATAGAATTTCGAGATAATTTATATCGATCCAAGTTAGGATTTTTCACCAGATTTTCGACGGAGAACACTGGAGATGGATTTTTGGTTGATTCTGGGATTCTCTATCATGGTATATGGCTATGCAAGGAGAATTACAGTTTCAAATCAAGGAACCGGATCTGAGTCTGCACTAGAGTGGTCGTGTGAATGATACTAGTTCGGAAGTGAAATTGTGTGATCAAGTGAGCGATCAGATTTGATATTGCGTACGGATGATATATGTACATCGTATGGGCTTAAGTGAAGCAAATATTGGAAATTGAAAATGCAGATTAATATGATTATAAACTATATGTTTGGATGTCATGGGCAGATAAGATGTAGGTATTTAAAAGCAAGAGCAAATTTGATGCCTTGATTCCATAAGTAAAAATTTGATTGCCCGACTAAAAGGTACATGTTAAATTATTGTTTAAATTTGATGGTTTTATGGTTAAGCCACTTGGCTTTTTTTATTTTGCTGGCTTGGGCCCGTAGTGGTAGTTTGTTGTTATTATGATCTAGCCACGTAAAGGAGATGCTGGCGAAATTTTCGAAAAATTTAAAGAGTTCGAAATTTTGAAGGAAATTTTAGATAACCAAAAAAAATTGATTTTTAATTATAAGTGGAAACGATTGAATGACTAATATTATTTGGAACCCATAGATGAAATTTAAGGCTTAAGGAAAGGGTGATAGTGAGATTTCAACAAATTGGTTTCGGAAAGTTAAAGGCTTAAATGGATTTGGGAAGTTATTTGAACTAACTGGTTTTAGAAAAGAAATGGATTTGGGCATTTTTCCTATAATGGCAATATCGGGGACGAAATTCTTTTAAGCGGGGAAGAATGTAACGACCCAGAATTTTGGTTATTTGAAATTGGAATATTTAATTGATTTTAAATATTTGAAAGTTAATTTTTTTGATAAAATAACTTGAATTTCGATATAATGATTTATTGGATAATTTAAATTGCTGAATTTAATAACTAAAAATCGTTTAATAATTGAATCCTTGATTTTTATTTGGACAAAAATGATTTAGAGGCTTATTAAATTTCTATTAATAAGTATAAAGGTAATAAAGTTTTAAATTTGATTTAAAAGTGATTTAGCTAATTTTGAAAATAACTCGTTTTAACTAACGAGTGAAAATAGCCTTCCGGGGAACAGTCTCAGAAGTTGACGAAACTAGTTCCATTGGATCCGTAATAGTGTATTATTATCGGACTTCAAATTTTGTAGCGTTTGGAGTTATCGTTTGGTTGTATGGGATAGAAACGCATTGAAATTAATATTGGAAATTTAATATAATAATTGGGTTCAAAAAGCTATCTTCTCCATACGATCGAATTAGGTCTCGGAACTTGTTCCATTGCGTTCGGAATAGGGGTATAACATTAGAAATGCCAGGCGGCACGCCTCAATCGGGGATCGGAATTAAATGTCTAGATATTTTGAATTTTAACATATTATTTTCCGTAGGTTTAAACTATACAATGAATTCTTTCTTATCAACCGCACCTGTATTCACATCGGCCACCCTATGTTCATGCCTACCTATTCCTTTTTAAAACGTGTTCCCTCCGTCTTCAATTTTAAGCACATTAGTAGAAGGAAATAAAAATTGAAACTTTAAATATCATAATCAGTGGAAATACAAAACGATAAAATCCAAACTCTCTATCTTTGAGATCCTTAGGCTATAATCTTCAATTTGGTGTACTTTTTGAGAGGGGCAGTGGGATTTTAGGTTGTTCGATAGTTTACGGTTGAAACGTGTACGGCTAGGGATAGCTTTTAAGGGCTTTGTGGTGAACGATTTGCAAAATGGAGCTTGGTTTTGGGTTTAGAGGATCGTTTAGCACCTGGGGATAGATTTTAGTGAAGCTCGTGGCCATGGATGATTCGTGACCTGACAGGGGGGAACGCTGTTGCGATGACACGTTTTGGGTCGAGGCTCCGGGAGGGGTCGTGTTGGCGGTAGGCTAGTGGAGATTTCGAGGGGAAAGATGATGGCGTTGTTGGATTTTAGTTTCGAGCTTTGGGGCTCTGTATCGCTTGTGATCGTGCACGGCCATTCTTGATTATCTCTGTGCAAGTTTTTTTGGGGGAAGAAGGAGGTAAGGGCAGTATTGTAATATTATGAAAGTTGTATTAGTTCATTTGTTTTTAATTTAAATTTAATTTAATAACTTATAAAATTGATCACTCCTTCATACGAGGTCTGATTAGGATGAAACTTTTGGCGTTGCGCTCGTGACGACGAATGCTTCGCAATGGAACTGGTTTGGATGAAATTGGAGATAATGGAAATTTGGGCTAAAATCGAACGTCGTCTAGTTTTATTTAACACCCCACCTCTATACCCACGCTAACCAAGAACACTACGATGTAGTGCTGTCAATTAACACGGAGAATAAGGCTGTGGAGGAGCGACCATCCATGTAACTTCTTTGTGCGAGCACCGATACGTCAGATAGAATAGAATGCATATCTTTTAAGGAGGAAATCCGACATACCGATACAAACACAAAGCTATCACACGGTGGCTATATATAATCTTCGGAAACAAACATAGAAATAATCATAACATAAATCAGTCACAGACATCCATATCACAAAGGCGGAAGAAGATATGAATAAATATATAACACATGAAAGTGTTCATCAGAGTAGTGGTCAGAAAGATCCACGATAATACAAAAGAGTAGCATCACGTGCTATACAAAAGAATAAGTACACAACATAGAGTCTATATCTCAAAGGTGTACATCCAAAAACTACTAATCTATGTAGTTAGCCAAAAGTCAGAATAATCCTGAAGAGAAGTCAAGCAGAAGCACCTATAACATCTCGGTCTGACCCGAGTATTATTTATAAGAAAATAATAAACGGATCAGTCTAGCTATAAATATCAGATGATATGGTATAAAGTAAAAGGCATGACATGAACCTGAAATAACCATAACGACATACTACTATAAGTACGTAAATGATAATCAACAAAAGATTAATCAATATCACAAGAATCTTCTCAAAGATAAAATAGGGTATCATACCCCTAAACTTGTATTCATAACAAGTCAATAACACATGAATTCACCAATGCACAAAAACTGACATCATATCAATGAAAATCATGAAAATTGGTGAAGCACAAAATTCCAGAAATCATCATCAGAAATCCAGAAAAACACATAAAAAGGGGGAGGCCTAACACATGAATGGGAGCATGAAAACTCACCTACGCGTAAACACATGAATGAGACGCTATCTCATGGAAGCTATCCATTAAATTTTCACACAGGAATGGCCCGAAGACCGTAGGGCGCTACCCTACATATGTGATGGCGAAACATCACACAAACGGGGTATAGTCTCCCTCGCAGACAAAGAGACATCACTCAATCGCTAGTCTAAATCACAAAAATGATCGTCATGATCATAAGGAAGTGTCAATCACACCAAGCTAGTAAATATATGAGTTTAGCTTCATGTCCCATAACCACTTGCTTAACTTAAATATTTACGAACAAGCTGTAATTCTTCACTAGAAAATTGTCATAAAAAGGGTTCAATCGAACAAGTCCAAGAGCTAACCGACGAAGTGAACGCAAGCGTTTCATACCACTCGTTTTACTAAGTCGTTTAAGTCGATTTCTCATTCGAGTGAAGTGAAGGCTTGTATATACTAGTAGATTGGAAATCGATTTGAGAAAACGAACTTTTGATATTTAAAATAGTGATGAAATCGCTTCGATGAAAGAGTTTTGATATTTACTACTAGTATTGAAACCTTCATATATCTTTAAAGTGACAAGTCATAAAGCGATTGTTGAAACAATCTATCACAAAAATTCACATTCGAAGACGTGAGCAAAATCCAAGGAAATCAGCTTAAAATGCATCAAAGTGGAAGTTCTGTTAAGTGCTTTTCAGATAAGATTTCCTACGCAGAGTTGTACGGGGTACGACCTAGTGAAGGCAAGCTGGTCAAGCGACCTAAGGAAAAGTAGGTCATACGACCTAAGGGTTCACGCGAACTAACAAGACCAAGGGTAAGGTCGGAGACGACCTACGACTTAACAGAGTCCTGCGACCTAAGTGGGATGCGACTTAGTGGGGCATAGGTCGGAGACGACCTACGACTTAAGGTCAAGCAACCTAGTGAAATAGCAGGGGAAATATTAGGTCGGAGACGACCTACGACTTAAGGTTTAACTCGCGAACGACTTAGCACTTGCTTATCTCGCGAACGACTTACGACTTAAGAGGGTATACGACCCAACGACCTAAAGTCGATACGACTTAACGACTTAAGCTCAAATACGAGCTACGAGCTAAGGTCTATACGACCTAACGACTTATCCCAGTACGACCTAAGCCAGGACGAGGTAGCAGAAGGCAACGACTTAACTCTTAACTCGCGCACGACTTATCACTTAACTCGCAAACGACTTAGCACACCCAGAACGACTTAAGGCCTGGAACGACTTATGCTCCGTGTGACTTTTCAACGCGAGCGACCTACGACTTAGGCTTAACTCGCGAACGACCTAGCACTTCCAGAACGACTTAAGTGCAGGAATTTTCCAAAAACGCTGAAAATTGGAGTTTTTCGCCAATCCAATCCAAACCAAATGCAGATATTCATACAAATGAAATAGGGGATCATTCCCAACAGCCCAATGACATCTTTAGGCAAGATGTGAGATCAAAAATCTAACCTTTTCACTGAAATGGATGAAGATGGAGATTGAAAGCAAGGGGAAGCAATCCAAAGCTTGAATCCACTATCTTCTACTTGAATTTGATGTTGAATCTCGGATTTGCAATAGAATTTGTGTTTGGAGTTTTAATTTCCACTTCCCACCACCATTTTTGACAAAGCTTGAAGTGTTTTTGATAGAGTGAGGAAGAGGGTTGGGCTGAACTAAAGGGGTGCAGTCCAAACCAAAGTCAAAGGCGGAAAAAAGTGTCGAAAATTTCACTATCTCCAAACATATCGAAGCTTACACTCAAAAAGATCGCAAACGTCATTTTGAACTCAATGGGGGTGGTCTCGAGTCCTAATTTGACCGTATGCAAAAAGTAGCTTTTCGGACTAACATCCGACTAACGATAAAATATTTAAATATAAAATCGATAGATATGCGGGTTGTTACATTTTAGTTCCAAAATAGAACGCTTCGGCAACTACAAAGGATAAATGTTAGTAAATCTCACTCATTTTGGATTACTGGATTTAATATTTAGTAATTAAAAATAATTATTGGATGATTGGTTGAATTGATATATTATTAACAATTGAATGTTATCTTAAATAGTAGTATATATATATATATATTAGTAGTTGGGTATATTCCCGTCGATTGGAGCGGATGAGACACTATGCGCACACATAATAGCGGATGACCCAATATTATCGCAATATCCCGCATCGAAGCGGGATCGGTATTTTATGTTATATAACATCTGTGGATGCAGGGAAACAGGTTCGGGGACCCAACTGGATTCCTCAAAAATATATTGATTGTTTCATATATAGTGAAATATGATGTGATTGAATAATCTATTATGGATTGTTGTGTGATTTGATATATTGGATGTTATAGCAGCACTGGCCCTAATTTTGGTATTTTAAATACCATCAATAATATTTTTTGAATTTAAAAGGGAAATTCAAAGGCAATTTTGGAATTGATAATTTTTATATTGAATTTTGGGTTATTTAAAAAGATTTGATTTGGATAAAATAAACGATTTGATTTTGGGATTTGTACTTATCTAATTCGGAAGATATATTAAATAGAGATTTTAAAATAATTTATATAAAGAAATTTGAGCAATGGATTTAAAGTGGTATTTTTGAAATATGGAAAAAGTGTCGAAATCGATATTTAAAATAGGTTTGAAAAATAAAATAAAAAAGATTTATGAAGGGATGGGTTTATAAATGAAATCTTATAAATGAGATTATTTTATAAACAAGTGAAACTGGAAACGAGTTTATCAAATTTATAAACGATGGTTTAAATAAAGTGAAGTGATTGTTACTCGATCAATTGAGAATATAAATTTACAATATGATTTTATATCGAGTTATGAAAATCGGTTTAGAAAGAGATAGTGAACCTTGTTTTGGAAATTGGAAATAGTTGTGAAATTGGTAATTAAAATCAATTTGTGATAAATCGAGAGAGAATCATAAATGTAAGATGGTTATGATTGAATTTAAAAATAAATTTTTATCCAGAAGTTAAGTTTCGTTTTAAAAAGGGATTTTATTTTTTTATTAAACTGTGTAGTTTAAAAACTGTTTTAGTATTGAAATATTTTGGAAAGTTGATAATTCAAATATTTAATCTTAATTGAAATGAAATCTAATTTTAAAATAAGCTTGTAAATCGATTAGTTTTATTTTTAAATTGGAAATTTGTTATCGTTGTCTTTTTAAAAGTGTTTGATATTTTAATAATCATTTAAATGGTCTGAAATTTTATTACTATTCTTTAAGAATATTTATTTTATAATATAGAGTTTTGGAAATTTATTGAAGTTACTTATAAATATTCTTGAGATTTGTAAATAGGGTTTTATTTAATGGATGCGATTTTATAAGTGAAAATCTTATATTGGAATTCAAGAACTTAAGAAATTTGAGAAAAGAAAACTTCTAAATTGTTTAGATACGGGAACTTCGAAAATGAATCTGAATTCATTAAAGGAGTTATAAATTGTTAGTTGGATTATAATAAGTATAATCGATAATATTAGGAAACTGTTAAGGAAAATAAATAAAAATTCCAAAGATTTATGAGATAAGTACGGAATATTTCCTAAGTATGGATATTAGAAATGATTTTGGGAAATAGACTTATAATATTTTCCTAAGTATTGGAATTAAAGGTTTTGGAGATATTTTAGCGACGAAATGATTTATATAGAAATATTTTTCTAAGTAATGAATTAGAAGTTGGATTTGGAAATATTTCTAAGTGTTGATATGGGTTGAAATATCCTATTATGGATATGTATTCGAAAATGTTTTCAAATATTGAAATATTGGAAGAGATTGAATATATATTTTTGTAAAGATATTTTGAGATAAATGTTGAAAGATTTATAATATGGGCCTAGTGACTGCTTAAGTGTGTGATTCGATGGCTAAATAACCGACTATCAAATCTGGCCAAAATCGTTGATCGTTTCGAAGAAACCCGGATTGGATTTGATTATCCGAAAACCACTTCGATCCGATTTGAGCGTTACGAATTATGATATCACGAAGATAATGAAGACGGTGATTTTGGAGATTCAGTTTGTTCAGACCAAGAACAACTTGTATGGATGAATGCTATCAGCACATTGTCATTGGAGGGCAATGAACATCCTAAGTGTAAATTTCTTGAAAGGTAATCGTAGCCTCAAGCCTCATCAACCGGGAATGACTGAAAATCAGGGGAGATGTAGCACGGCTAAGTGGATCGCACCCATTAGGTTATGTTGTCACCATTCTTGATACCCTACAACTACATATTTATGGATTGGTTGTGCATGAGATCTTAAAAGGGTTGCAAAGCAATCGAGGTGATGACATATTCGGTACTATCCGGTAAGGGGTAGGTCGATCTTGTGTTGGCAGGGATCGATAGTTTGATCTCGGTACATTTTCTAGATGTGTACCATGTTAGATAGTACCCCAATGCCTAGTCATTGTATGGAATTCATTCTCCAATAACCGCTGTACGGTTTTAGATGTGCCTAACTATGCTGAAACGTGAGATGCAAGCATTTCAGCTATTTTATAGTTTACTTTCTACAGACACTATTATAATATCAGATGATTTTAATATAAAATGTTTCGGTTATCCTAAGGTAAAAACCCATCGTATTTATGTGTGGCATGGTCTTACGAGATACCTTTGTTTTCAAAAGGATTTTGATAACATTAATAATTCAAATTGAGTGTGTTTTCTCACGCTAGTGTTCCAAACTGACTCGGGTGTTATTTTATTATAATGTTCGGGTCGGACCGAGTATTACAGATTCAGGTTAGGTTGCTATGGAGCATAGGAGACGTGTTGGAGGATTCTCAGGCGTATTCCATGTACTTGATTATATTCCGCTGTGTGTGTAGGCTGTATACTCAGCACTTGTGAGGACTAGTTATTATAACTGTCCAGATTTAATTTGTTGATTGTTGTACTCTGGTGATGGTATGTATAATAACGGTTATAGTTCTTTTTGTATAAAGATATGTTATTATCTATTATATATTGTTCCATTGCGATTGTGAGATTTTATGTTATTTTTTTCTGTTTTCTTCTATGATTTTTCCTCCTTTACCCCTAGCAATCGGTATTTCCGGCACTTGAATATTTGGCATGTTATATAGTGAACGTATTGATGTCGATTTTCGAGGGTCGAAAATCTCGTTCGTTGCATAATTTAAGTGAAATAGAAGGATGTTTAAATAATAATACTATTTTCACCCTTAGGCATTATTATAATATCACTGGATTTTCTTATATAAATGTTTTGGTTGTCGTAAGGTAAAAACCCGTCTGTGTTTGTATGCGGCGTGGTCTTACAAGATACCTTTGATTTTAAAGGATTTTACAAGCTATAACAAATAAAATTCCTTGTGATTTGAGTTTCTCATGCTGGTTTTACCAGACTAACCTGGGCGTTGTTTTCCTATAATGCTCGGGTCAGACCGAGCATATCACAGATTTAGTTGGAGGCTTTGGAGCTTCAGGAGACGAGCTGGAGTCCCAGATACGTATTCACGTACATGGTTATTTTTTCGTTATATTCATTGTTGTATTTATCAGCAATTGTGAGGACATGTTGTTATAACTGTCTGGGCTAAAATAGGCTAGTATACTCTGATTGATGTCTATATATACTTATATTACAGTTTTGTTTTTGTGTAAATATTGGTTTTATATATAGATCATTCGATCCACTGTGAGATTCTGTGTTGTTATTTTTCTTCTTGTCTTCTTCCTTCTTTCTTTCCCCTAACTATCCACCTTTCTGTTTAATTTGAGTGGATCACATGTGGTTTATTACCCGCTTAAACTGTATAGAAAGGTGGGTCGTTATAATATGATAGCATAATAGGGATTTTTTCTACCAACTAGATGTCCATAATAATCTATTTAACTTACATATAGCAGAATGGCATTTTATTTTGCTAATTGAATATCCAAAATAATATAGTTAATTTAAATATAGCAAAACAGTGTTTTATTACTCGCTTAAATTGTAAAGAAAGGTGGGTCGTTATAATATAATAGCATAACGGGGATTTTTCTACCAACTAGATGTCCATAATAATCCATTTAACTTACATATATCATAACGGCGTTTTATTCTGCTAATTGAATATCCAAAATAATATAGTCAATTTAAATATAGCAAAATGGTGTTTTATTCTGCTAACAGATATCATTAATGAGGTGTAATTAATTTAACTATGCTATCATCCAGAATAACATAATTATATCCAATCAGTATTAGTTTATCATTAATTTATACTACACCAAAACTACCAACTATTTATATCAAATTGTTCTCGTTAATGCGATTTTAATGCAAAAACCTACAGGTTAAATGGATTTCAAATGAATGAGTTACGACACTTTAAAGTTAAAAACTTATTATAAAATTTAAAAAAAACAAACATATTTTCTCACCCCAAAATATCAGGCCCATGCCCAAAACCCACTAACCAAATCCAAACCCGCCTACATCAAACAGTGCCTTTACCTTCCTCAAATTGATTTCTTCCCAAATCGAAATCGCTTGGAACCCAAACGTGCATAGACCGTGCACGTGCATACCCCCTCGCACCACTATCTGACGATCCAAGGGCACCAACCCACTCCATCCGCCGAGCTCGATTGAAAGCACCCATCACCTTGTCTCCAATGCCACTCCATCGAAACCCGTGCATTCATCCCAAATTCCAATCATGCCTAGGAAACCCGACTCGAGCGCGAATGCTACGCCTTTACCATAGCCTTGCTCATCTTCTACCTCCGCCACCTCGACTATCGCATCTGCCCCACACCACAGCACCTTGAAACTAATCCACTCCCTACTCGGTGGTCCACCGCCGCCGCACGAGCTCCATTTTGGAAACCAAAACCCCTAAAACCCTAACCTTAGCTCGCCTGACCAACTTCGACCATCTGAGGTGATGCCGCCACTTCCCACATCTCCACCATCTCCCAACATTGCTTCCCGACGCCTCCACACCTTCCCTCGACACCTACGATGTCAGAATTTCCAAGATGATCGAAAAACAATCATCTCCTCCCTCACGTCTATTTACACCACTAAAAATACTACGATCACCTATAAAAATCTCTACTTGACGATACAAACCCAACTATATCCTCTGTTCATCTTTTTGTGATCATCGAAAAACTACCATGTTCGACCATTCTTAAATTTTTGGACGATTCCCACAACCACGCTCGACGAAACATCGTGCGACTATTTTTACAAATATTAGAGATCCTAACACACATCTTTCATGAATGAAGCTTTGGTTGAAAGTAAATAGATTAGGAGAAAATGATTTTTGAAGTTTCATAGGGGAGTTTCTTTCTTTGTTTGAGTTAAAGGAATTGAAGAATTGAAAAATAATGGCAGCAACACAAGTTTGAGATACATACAGTTAGGCAAAGCATTAAAGTTGAGACAACAAGGTTAGCAAAAAAATGATGATGCCCTACCAATCTACGCAACATAGGTCATCAACCAGCACAAAGCCAGCTAAGAAAGAAAGGACAAGGAAGAAAAGAAAGAAGGGAAAGAAAAAGAAAGAAAAGAGAAGTGAAAATGAAGTGGGTATGCTTACTTATAACTAACCCAATAACGTTGCTTAAAACATAAGCTAATCAAAAATCCCAAGGTACTCCAAACCCAAATCCACACTCTAAGATAACCCATCAAGTCAACAAATCAACATCAATGCCAGTTGAAATTTTTAATTGATTTGAGAAAAGTTTTTGAAAGAAAGATATGCAGTACTCTGCTACACAATATTCTGTTCACGTCCGAACTGCGAATGAAAGAAATAGATATAAGATCGTGCAAAACAATGCAACACGATCACAAAACAATTATAGAATACACTGGTTATCAAATTCTGTTAAATTTAAAAAATACCAACTTCTGCCATAAAATACGACAAACGATAATTTAAATAATTTCTAAATTAAAATTATGAAAAAAAATTATAAATTCATTTTATTACCAAATTGATTTTCTTTTTATTTAAAATCCATAAATTAAATATTTAGAATAAATTAAATATTCCTAAAATCAAAGTGATAAAATTCCAACCGTTACAAGTGATGGCCATACCCTAATGGGAGCGACCTACATAGCCTAGCCGCATCTACCCTGTTTTAGTCATTTTCAAGTGTGAGGCTTGAGTTTACGTTTTACCTTTTAGCAAATTCCACTTGGAATGCTAACACTGCACTCCAAGAAACAATGCAATGCTAACATTCATCTATACAAGTTCTTCTGGGATTGAACAAACCAAAGGCACTACTTCTACTACATACTTTTTGGAATCACCCTCGGGATTAGTAGCAAGTAGCCCTTGCACTTCAAAGAACTTTATCTTCGATTCCATTATCTTCAAGATGTCCCCAATTCGAATGCATATGCCAGTTCAAAGTGGTTTTCAGATAACTCTTACAAATTCGATCTCGTTCTCTCCGAACCAATAATCGATAGTTTGAAAACTGGCCAAGATTTGATAGACAGTTATTTAATTATCAAATAAGATAACATCCAATTAGAGATTTAACCAAGCATGATTAAGCACATAAGCAACCACTAAGCCTCTTAATTAGTCGTTTCATTAATTAAAACCAATTTCCTTTTCTGATGTAAGTAAATGGGTTATATGGAAACTAGACCAAATATACTTACCACGACTTTTCGATTTCAAACTCATACTATCCCTCGATTAACATTGTGGTCGAACAAGTTAGCACGCTATCCTTGCCTCGACGTACATTCTTAAATTCTCATAGATAGAGACGAGTTTACCTACCTCGAAATTTGGTGTTAAGTATGGAATAAAAATTCCATACCACATAAATTATAAAGATGATTTATTGAAATCGAATCTCCTACGCTTGTCACGTTTTTGATATTTCAACTTACTCTATCCCTCACCTAGAAATGAAGCCAAGTAAGTTAGGACACTGATTTCTCCTGGTCTTGCCTTAGTTAAAACACTCTGATTCTAGATCTCATAGATAGAAGATCAATCTACTCATTGGCTTTTAGTTCCAAGTAGAGAACTACTTAATTTCCATAAGTAATCGAATTTTTTATACAAAAAAAAAACTTCATATACTTAATTAATATCAATCTTTGATTTCAAACTTAAATTATTCATCGGTTAACAATGAGGTTGTTCAAGTTGGGGAATTATTAGCTCTTAAACCTTGGCTAGGCAACATTCTTGACTTTCAAAATAGGTAGAAGCTTCCCTACCTCGAAGTTTAACACCAAGTATAAGACTCATAAATTCCGTATACTATCTACTTAAAACAAAGTGTTATAAGCCAAAACTCTTTTTCCACTTTCCAAAATCTTTTATTATAACTAGAATATTATAGTTCATAACTTCCTTTATTTTCCAAAAACCATTAGACGAAACACACAAGCTATAATTCTAGACTTTCCTCTTCATTCTCCCAAATTTATTTAAAACACTTACAATATAGTCTACACTTTTTATTTAAAACATCCCTTGAATACCATTACCTTCCAAAGAAAGTTTGACTCTGCAAATAAAGAGTTTCCCTTTTTTTAAAAGTACCACTTGCTTTATTATACCAAATAATCCTTTAAAATCATTAATATAAATTTCAAAACTCCTTTAAACACTTTTAAACAAATTTTAAACTTTCATCCAAATCATACTTAAAAACTTTTACTTTTAAAAAGAATTTGACTTTGAAAAAGTAAAGGGATTTCCTTTAAATCGACAACTTGATTAAATATTCAAAAATATTTTTAAAACTTTAAACTCTTTTTAAAATACTTATATAACATTTGTTAAACACATTCGAAAGAATTTTCATAATATCTACAATAGATAACCTCCTTTTACTTTACAAAATCCCAATTTTTCCAAAGCGCATCTATAGCGACTATCGCTATATGGACCGTAACTTTTATACTTTATGTTGTAAATCAAATAGCTTTTAAACTCCATTTCTTTCTATATTTTAAAACACTTTAAATATAGAAAATATTTTAATTCTAAATAATATAAAGTTGAAGTCAATTTAAAATCACTGACTTTTCAAATTCGAAAAGAGGCTTCGCGACAACTACGGTACTTAAACAAGTACCATTTATTTCTAATTCAACTTTCCAAGTCATATCACTAGTATTTACATAAACAAACATATATGCAAATAAAATCAACAAGGTGAGGAATCCTATTGGATCCCACTACAAAATCTAATCTTTCGAAGTGTTCCCATATCGACCTATTCGCTATGAAACTTTTCGACTTCCATTTCCTTGCTTTTGTCCCCTGTAAAACAATGGTTATTTTTATCGTTCGCTTCCAAGCGGGAACCAAATACTATCAACCACTATACATTCATACATATATCATTATAAACAAACATATCCAACCATAATATTTTACAACAAATAACTTATATTTAAGGTTACTTTCAAAGTGAGTTATCTCACTTTTATCCCACGACCAAACCCAAGCAAAGCTCCCATCTCCATCCTACTACCATACAACAACAAAAGCAACCACGTTCCTTCTCTTTGGCTCGACTTAGGCCTCCCCTACCACCTAAGCATGTTCAGTCATACCCCCAAAATCCATGCATCATAATATAAGCAACATACAAATTGATTCAACAGTTTATACACATAAAAATATACGACTTAAAATGAGAATCTCACTTACAAAAGCAACCTAGGCTCCGAAAAAACTTGTTATTACCAACCTACATCGCAACACATCACAAAACCATGCAAATACAAACTCAAATCCTCGGGACAACACTAGGTGCTCACGGCCTGGGGTGTTTTTGGGAAATGGGCATATAAGTTTGGATCTTTGGCAAGAAGACGGTGATAGCATGGTTGTTGCAAGGTTATTTAAGAAGTTATGGTTGAAAAAGCGGAGTTTTGAGGTGAATTAACTTGAAAATCTTTTTAAGTGGAGAAGTAAGGAAGAAAATGGAAAAAGAGCAAATTTTTTTAAGAAATGGAAAATATAAAAAGTGGAAGTAAGGTGCTATTTTTATAGTAAATGGAAAAGTGGAAAAAGACCACACATACCATTGTGCCAAATTACCTAACTACCCTACATTACCGCTCCTTATTACATGCTAAGGTACACCCGCCCACATGCACCCATATGGATTGTTTATGATGACACAAAAGCACTTAAATATATGTACAAAAAGTCTTCTTACTTTACTAAAATCAAAAGCAAAAGTCACATCACTTAATCAATTACTTTTTAACCCTTGTTTAAGTGCTTACACATAATTCCTTTTAGTTAATTCTTTTTGCACTATTTGACATCTTATTATATGTGTATATGTGTGTTAAAAATGTGTACATAAATTGCAACAATGCGACAACTTCCGTTCGATAAAAATTCGAAAATATGAAAAATAAATTTCTATCACATTTTTGGTTTTTCTCCGAACTACTTATTTTCGTAAACAAATTTCAAAACAGGTTTACCATTATTATTTATTAGTTAAAAGTGGGTTATTCGATTATTAAAAACCATTAATTGAATATTTAAAATTAATTAAATATTCGCAAATCAAAGAGATAAAATTCCGGGTCGTTACATCGTTCCATAGTTATCTAATAGCTATCAGTATGTAACCCATAAGTGCCTCCAGCAGTCAGGAGTAACACACTATCTAACATTTGGAGAGCGTTATGTACTCTAGTCTTAATGGATACATTGATATTCAAAATCGATGCATCTTGACTAGGAATATTTAAAATGATATACTTGTTTTCACTATGATAAATTGCTCATGGTTAAAACACTTTATAACTACTATCACAAAATATATCATTTATGGACTTTCTATTAAATATACTTTTAGTTAAATTAATTAATCAATATAACACATTATATCAAGTATATAATAGAAAGAAAACTTTTTTATTTCGAACAAGATTGGTTATCGAATTAGATATATGTAACAAATTACATAATTTCCCCTAGGGCATACCCCTAACTCTATCAATCTCCAACTTACACTTAGGGTCTTTCGGACTAGTCAAAATGGCCGAAAAATCCGTCCGTTCTAAAACTTCGAATGAAAACTACCAACTTAATAAACAATATTTGATAAATATTCATCACTATAAAATGTATAGGATACAACTTCATTTTTACAAGTTATTAAAGAAATTAATTTAATCTACTAGGTGTGCTTTTATACATACAAAATACTAATACAAATAAATCTACCACTGCACAACTCTGATGAGAGAGAAGAAATAGCCATTCCTACTAACTCGATAAACATGTCAAATGTTGAACAAAATAGTAAGCAGGAAAATTACAACAGTACACGATATAGGCAACCAACAAACAGAAAAATGTTATGTTATTATTAGGGCTACATCACTACCACTTGTGACTTCATACGTACCTCTATCTAATTGGGCACCCATTTAGATAACAGGATCAAGCCAACGTAGTTCTCCTACCGCAAATAGGACCCATGGAGCCTACGATGCAGCAAACAATATGCAATTCCCAAAACTACCTACTTAGGCTAAGTACTCAAATTTAGATTTTCAAATCTAATTACCTTTACCGAAATTATCTCCTTGGAATTTATTCCTGAATTCTTACTTTCAAAACCTTTGAAATATATATATGTATATATCTTTTATATTCAAACTAGTCCTATACTTCGGGATCTGAAAACAAATCACCTTTTGAAATGATATCAAAATACAAGCATACAAAACTATATGCTACCTGATCGGAAGGTTTCTTGCCATAACTAGGCCCCTGGGTCTAGCCTTTCGAATAAATAATAGATTGGTGCATCCCTCTATTCCAAGAGCGGACTACACCGAGGCTACAGAACATCTGCACCTCCTTTGCCCATGCGTTTTCGTAGATTATGGGTTACCTGAATCTTTGGTAACATAACAAATCACTTTTTCTCCCGAAGTGGCAAAATTATTTACACTAATAGTTATAAATACTTCTAATCTACAATAATTTCCATTTCTAAATCCTTTCGAAAATCATCTTAAAACCATCGGGTTTAGTCCTCGAAATTCTTTCCGTATTATAAAACATTTTTATAAAACCATTCCTTATATAAATCACTTTATATAAAATCACTTCAAAATATTTACTCTCAAATATCTCTTTTTTCTCTTTTAGAAAACATTTCAACTTGAAAACCAATTTTCAAAACAATTCATTAAATTGAAATGAGCCAAATATTACCGTTAAGCACCTTATAGCCTAATCATGAAATAATCACAAGGTGTTAGCCTATAATTATTTTCTACCCAGCCCATGCATATGGATAATTAATTACTCATAAATTGGTCGAGCAAAGTCAACAATCAATAAATAATAATCGGTGCTCATAAATTGGTCAAGCCTAATTCAAACAATCAATTAGTGAAATAAACACAACAATAAATGATAATCAATGCTTCATTCTGTCAAATATTTATAACACTTTTTATTTTATCTTAGGTTAAAATGGTTTGATATTTATTTTGGAGCATCCGAGCTTTCCCTTCGACATGTTCCGTCCCTCGCCTAAGTCTCCTTGGATCTCACAGACGAAACACGTGCACTAGTCGTTTCCGCATCCCCTATTAGGTATTTAACTTCTAAATTTTAAAATACTTAATTAACCATCCAAATAGTCAAACAAGAAAATAAAACCATTGTTTTAGCAAACAAAGTAAACAAGCATTCAACAAGGATTTTCAAACAACACTTGACACTTAAAGCTCCTTCAACTTAGCAATGGTTTTAATGAACTTAAAGGAATAAATAACTTACTTCGGATTCCACTTCGTCAAACTTTAAGAAAAGGAACTCCAGATCTAAACCATACTTCCTACCAATTTTGCTAACTTTGTCGCTACGGATTTGACTATAGCTTCGCTACCATTTTCCGAAACTTCTTGAAATCCGGCTATAGCTTCGCTATCCTAGAAGTTGAGATGAAAAGAGGTGGAGATGTCTTATAGGTGGGCATGGCCTTGGGTGGATGGATAGAACTTACTAGCTTGAACTTGACTTAAGTGGTATATTTTTTTGTCGATTATTTTTGCCATAACTTTGTTATAATTTTTGGATTTTTTTAGAGAGGCATAGAAGCCATTAAAGCTCTAAGGAAGAAGAAGGAGAAGCTTAGAAAAGGAAGACGAAGAAGAATGGAAAGTGCATGAAATTTGTGAAAGAAGTGGTAGGTATTTATAGAAAAATGTTTGGAATAAAATATTATTTTGTAAAAAGACCAAAATACCCTTTGCTTATACTTTAAGCAAACTAATTTTTTCAACACTTAACATCACATTTCAAATCATTACTTTATGTCATTTTCACTTAAGTATTAATTAAAGAATATAATAATTATGTTTGTTTGATTTAATGTTTACTTTTTGACTTTTATAACACTTTTTGTCTCTTTATGCTTACTTTTTGTTAATTACATTCTAGAATTTTCTAAGAATGTTTAGTAAAAGTAAACTTGATTATTGAATTAATTAATACTTATACTATTTGAATATATGTTCATATATAAGAAAATAAAGGTGCAACAACATTGCGACAACTTTAAATCGACAAAACGTGGATTTTCGACAAAATGTTTTACGGTCATATTTTGACGTTTTAGTTAAACTATTTATTTATGTAAACCAAACTTAAAAATAAAATTGTATAAGGTTATTTAAAAATATAAACACTCATAAATTAATTAAAATAATTTATTTAACCATTGAAACTTACTTTTCTGAAATTAGGATTTTGTCACTTTCGTCGATATAAGCAATTATTCCTATTTTGTGTATATTTCTCTTTGCAAATCCAATCTAATATTATTTAAATCATAAAATGTTATATATTTTATATTTAAAATCACTTTAAATAGTATATTTTAAAGTGGTCAAATTCTGGGTTGTTGCATTCTCTCCTACTTAAAAGAATTTCGTCCTCGAAATTACAAGGACGGAAAAATATAATGAAAAAAAACAATTACCGGTTAAGCACACCAAAATAGTATTATCACCCATAACCCCGGTCAGAGGTACTGTGCCTTATCCTATTCATTTTATTTATCAAATTAAGGTAGTTTCATTTATAAAATTCTTAGGTTGATTTACTAACCTAGACAAATTTTACTTAGGCACCTAACCTAAGCTTTGATACCAAATGTGACGACCCGGATTTTCGGACCAGCCAAAATCGTCGAAAAATCCGTCCGTTCTAAAACTTCGAATGAAAACTACCAACTTAATACACAATATTTGATAAATATTCAACACTATAAAATGTATAGGATACAATTTCAATTTTATAAGTTATCAGAGTAATCAATTTAATCTACTAGGTGTGCTTTAATACATACCAAGTACCAATAAAAATAAATCTACCACTACACAACTTTGATAAGAGAGGCAACAATAGCCATTCCTACTAACTATATAAACATGTCAAATGTTGATAAAATAGTAAGCAGGAAAAGTACAACAATGCATGATATATGGCAACCAGTAAACAGAAAAATGTTATGTTATTATTGGAACTGCATCACTACCACTTATGACTGCCTACGTACCCCTATCTAATTAGGCACCCAATTAGATAATAGGATCAATCCAACGTAGTTCTCCTATCGCAAATAGGACTCATGGAGCCTACGATGCAAAAAACAATATGCAATTCCCAAAACTACCCACTTAGGCTTAGTCTTCAAATTTAGATTTTCAAATCTAATTACCTTTACGGAAATTATCTCCTTGGACTTTATTCATGAATGCTTACTTTCAAAACCTTTGAAATATATATATATATGTACATATCTTTTATATTCAAACTAGTCCTATACTTCGGGATCTGAAAACAAATCACCTTTTGAAACGATATCAAAATACAAGCATAAAAAACTATATGCTACCTGATCGTGAGGTTTCTAGCCATAACCAGGCCCCTGGGTCTAGCCTTTCGAATAAATAATAGATTGGTGCATCCCTCTATTCCAAGAGCGGACTACACCAAGGCTACAGAGATCTGCACCTCCTTTGCCCATGCATTTTCGTAGATTATGGGTTACCCGAATCTTTGGTAACATAACAAATCACTTTATACCTCTAAGTGGCAAAATCATTTACACTAATAATGACAAATACTTCTAATCTACAATAATTTCCATTTCCAAATCCTTTCAAAAATCATCTTAAAACCATCGGGTTTAGTCCTCGAAATTCTTTTCGTTTTATAAAACATTTTTATAAAACCGTTTTTTATATAAAACCATTCTGTATACATACAGAACATGAACTACTAAGGTACAGTTGGTCCTCTCTACAAACGTGGCTCACGGATAATCCAAACTATCCATAAACAAGTAAAGTAAACCCATCACAAAAGTATGGAATCATATCATAACCTTCCCTTCTCCTGTAATCAATCAAGCAGCACAACTAATATAATGTGACTGATACGTAACGGTATATATGAATGCAAAGACAATACAAATATCATAATACAAGTATATCCTAGAATATACCATCAATATTATCAACTAACTAATATAACACACAATATAACGACAGGTGATAGTTAAAGAATATAAGTTGATTCTCATCATTGCTGATGAGTGGAGTCCATGTTAGACTCGTGTCCAAGATAAATAGAGTAATGTACCTTAAACCCCTACGCCACATCCTTGATGATGGGTCTCATATAGATCTCACTATATACCTTAATGAGCTTTGGTGATATATGACCTACTCTATTTACTTGAAACCTGAGTGTGCGTTGCACGTCGATCTATAATTCAAATTATAGTGATATAGTGATTCCCTTTGAGGGTCTAAAATAAATAGAGTCCATACCTAAATGTACCTTAGACCCCGAGCCGCAACCTCAGTGATGGGTCTCATGTAGATCTCACCATACTCCTTTAATGAGCATTGGTGACACATGACCTACTCTATTTACTCGAAACCTACGTGGATCCCACCGTACTCCTTCAATGAGGTTTGATGATATATGATCCACTCGTAGATAGTCATCATCTCCCTTTCAGCCTTCATGGATCTCTTGCCAAATTCGCATAACATCCAACGACGGGCATTTCCCATATAGTATGCCATCAGGACCATAAAGGAACATCGACGCCGTAAAAATATATATATATATACACATACATATATGTATATATTTCAAATATAACGTCACGTAATCAAATACTCCTATCACAAAAGAACAATGATATCTCATCGTCTATATATACGGATGGCCTCTACTATAAGACCAATAATATGCATGGTTGCAAATGTAAAGCCAATAAGATGCATGGTCGCCAACATAAGACCAATATAGGGTATGGCCATAAATATAAGACTGACACCATTCATCAAACATTTATACTGAAGGTCGGAACCAAGAGGTTCGAACTAACTCCCTCAATCATACACGCTCACCAAATATGACCCGATCAATCGCTGCCCCGATGTCATATCCGATCATTATTGATTGCACGTGCATCACTATACATTGCATCTGAATCCCGAGCTTTGCCTTGCATTCCATTTTTTGATGTAGCATAAAGCCTTCCCGAAGTTATGCCAAAGCCTCTCATCGAACAATGGTCGAACTCAAGGGGAAACCCTCTCTCTTACTCCCTGCTTGGGCTTATTGCCCAGGTCTGCACCCCCATTGGTGCACCAGTCAAGTAGGACTAGTGGTAGCCTGCACCAAGCAATAGGCCTGGGTAGAGAGCATTTGCGCTCCATTGACTGTCGTTTTGCATCTCGTCTCCTCCGTTTTTTTGCCCAGTGAGCCATCTAGCTTCTCAAGCATGCCTTCACCACCTCGAACCTCTTTCGGAGTCTATTGATTGTCTTTTGGAAGTTGTTTCTTACGTATTCAAAAATCGATTTCAATACAAAAACCACTCTTTTACGCATAGAGTTCCGCAGGATGATATCTAGTGACCAGCCACCTCTAACACACCAAAATGAACTCAACCGACCTTCTCACTTCACGTGATGCTCACAGGTGTGTCGATGCACCTACTTGTACATGCATATGCACATATGTACTCGGAAACACACTTCCACTACACAAATCATATTTCGATCTTCACCGAAGCGATTTCTCGACCCAGTAGTCTCTTACGTGGCTTAGCGCACCCAATAGTCACTTTGGCTACACAAGATCACTCATGATGTACTTATATACACGTATGGATATTTCCAAATGCATATATAATTATCACACAAATGAACAATTATTATCGACAATCCAAACTGTAACGTCCCAGATTTTCGCGTTCGAAAATCGACATCCATACTTTACATCGTACTCGAATGCCGTAGGTTCGACCGTTCAAATCCGAGTCGTCGGAGCTTATAACAACATTAAGTAAATAACACAGCGGAATAAATGAATAATACATTGATATACAATATCTGATACAACAGAGTGATACAAAGAATATCAATATACATCAGAGATATGATACAACAAATAGCAGCGGAAAAGAAAACGATAGATAACATCAGCAGCGGATAATCTCCATATTCAAAGCGCCAATCCATAAATAGCTCGAACTCCCAATAACGAGGCACAAAGATAAGCAAGTGCAGTCCGATCCAAAGACTGAACTAGCTCCAGATAACCTACTAATCTGACTATCTGAAAAACCAAACTCTAGACTGCTCGTGTAGAAAAATTTTGAGCATCCAGAGTTTAGGAAAGAAACAATAAACTCCGGATCAGTCATGGGACTGGTGTGAGCAACAAAAACAGTTTATCTTTAAAAACAAATAGCATAGAATTTTAAAGTCAATTCGTAATGCTTTTGGAAAATGAAACTACCATAAGACCTCCCACCACACACACAATGCAAACGCAGAATTGGAGGAGATTTCTTCTTATGATAGTCAAAGATGCTTACTACGCAAAATCAAATCATTTGATATTATTACTAGTGCATAGTGCAGAAAACAATTTCGAAAGTAGAATATAAATCTTAGCCAACATAGACATTTCGCACTTATGCCTACTATAGCTACCATGTTCAATAGCAGGTTACCACCACATTCCATGGCAGGTAATACAACTAAAACCGTACAGGGCTCGTATTGTTTTGTTTGGATTTCCAACAAATGGTTAGGCTAAGGAACTTCCTATTCCACGAAAGAAACGCTTCTGGCGGAACGTTCCGAGAACCAACTGTTCTCTGCAAAACAAGGCCGGCAACCCCTTTTCCCAAGGGATAAAAGAAACCTCAGATATGCCACCCCCGGTCCTTTGGGACCTTTAACCGAGGTACCTCGAATCCAACATCACACGTCATAAATAAAGTGTGTCCACATGAGTAAGTATCTGGGCTCCATACCATGATACTACCCTTTTCCAGAAGGAATGGTCATACCCTAGGGGAGCTACCCCTGAAAACCTTGCCGCACAATTCCTGTTTCGACCATTACCGGGTTGTGAGGCTCGACGAAGTCTCGTCCACAAAGCTACGCTTTTTCAAAAAGCCACGCTTTGGGTCAACAGATGATCAACCTATGATCACAAAGATAAATGATCAAACAAATGATCATATCACAAATGATCAAACACTGATCATCACACAGCAACACTCAGCATGCCACATTACCAAATTGGGATATATCGCTGAAAAATTTCAACTACATAACCTCTGAGCTCGTACGTCTCAGAGAAGGGTGTTAAGCTAAGAGAATAAATTCTCCGCCACCAAACAGAAATGTATTTGAAAGAAATCGGCTTTATATCTCAAAGTGTAATGTCAGACATGTAACCATACAAGTCTGTTCCGGGTTCGAACAGAACCGAAGGCACTTCTCACGAAGCCCTTGCAATTCCGGATAACTTTCAATCACGTCCGGACTTCCCGTCACAAAAGAGTGATATAAATCTCTATACCGGCGCGACTCAGTGCAGAGACATTCGACAGGTTGTCCTTTCATTTTCGAAAAATATCCGGTCTTCAACACCGGTCTTCAAATGCTATCCATATACGACGTATCACATATTCGGAATGGGTTATACGACCCAAAGGTCCTTTCCCGGCTAACCCGAATAGTGAGCGAAATATTTAAAAACATACGGATATTGGGATTTCAATTAAGTCACAACTTAAACCCAAACTTTCTTTACAAATGGTTTAACAAATTACCATTTTAATCTTTTTAAACAAAAAGATTCAATTCACAAAGTTCACTTAATTTCACAAAGATTCCTTCACAGATTTTCCAAATCGATTTCCATTTCAATTTAATTAATTCGTTGAATCTTTAAATCAAAGATTTAACAAATAGCTTTCAAAACAATTTCATTTCGAATGGTTTAACAAAACATCATTTTAAATCTGTTAAAAATAAACAGATTTAATTCATAGCTTTCAAAAAGAATTCATTCATAACTTGAAAAAAAAAACATTTTTCAATTCAATCTTGAAATTCCTTTAATTAAACTGGAATTTCATTTCTTATCTGAAAGCTTTTATCATTTGAAAACAAACAGTTTCATTTCAGAAAATCCCATTCATTCATACAAGTGGAAATCCTTGGGTTAAATCCAAATTCTCAAAATTATACTTTTAAAATGGTTTGAATTCATACAAACACATTTATATCATCTTTAATCCCTAGTTTCAAATCATAGGATTCAATTTCAAACTTGAATTAAAATTTAAATCAAATTATTTAAATTTTCAAAAACTCGGTTAAGTTATTCAAAATGACTTTTATCTTTGAGATTCTATTTCAAAAGCTTTTCACTTTAAACCCAAATTTCTAATTTCAAAATCAATTGAAATTAAAATTTCAATTTCAAAAACATCAAATTTAAATCATCTGTGACTTAACCGATTTCCACGTGAAATCCATATTTGTGTGTGTAAAAGTGTAGTCCAGGGGTTTCACACAATAGTGCACAACATCAATCATCACAGATATATCGATAAGCGGTATAATCGATAACGCTTATCTTCATTCACAAATCACAGGTATAATAAACTTATCGGTCACAAAGATTCACAATTATAATTCGATGTGGGTTTCGGATAACCAACTGGAATCCGACTCCCTGTCGCATCGAAATTCAAGTGTCGTTTTACGGGTCAAGGGGTTTTCATATTCATATAACAATATATACATGACAGATAAGTAAATTACAGATCATAACATAATCAGGATATATCACAAAGTATCACAATCAGGGATATCAACAATTCAAATCATCCAATATAATCTGCATCCATAAGTAAGATAAATAAATTATCTGATTAATTCAAATCAGATTAATTTCTTATGAATTACTAATCCTGGTTAATTAACATTAATAAATTACAAATCGTTTTGATTAATTATTCTTTAATCATTTATTATTAAATCATTAATAATAAATTTACTAACCTTTGATTATTAATTAATCAATCTTCAATTATTAAATAATTAACCTTTAATTATTTAATTATCTTTTAATTAATTAATTTTTCTCAAATTAATCATCCTAATTAATGTATTACATTATTCTTCAAGTAATTGTTGCTTAATCACTTGGTCTATCAGCTTTAATCATTAATTAATTTTTTTATTAATAATCTTTAATTTACAAATTAATTGTTCTAAGAATAATTAATCTTAACTTTAAGTTTAAAAACCTTAATTAATTTAAGCAATTATCTATTTCATTAATTTATCACATGAATTAATTATCCATTTAATTCCCTTAATAATTGAATGAATTCTAATTTATTAAATTCTAATTTAACTTTAAGATAAAATCATTCATATCGATATTTGGAAAACATTCATTTCCAACTTAAATTTAAAATTCCTTTAAAAACACTTTTAAACACTTAACCACTTTAAGTTAGAAATAAATTTAACTTAAAACTTTATTTATTTACAACTAAGTGTCCAAACTGACTCGAAGTTATATTTAAACTTTGATTTAAAATTTGAATTTAGTCTTAAATTTTCAAAACAGAACAGTTCAGGTTCAAAGCCTGGAACAACTCTCTGACCCGAGCGAATTTTAATTAAACTCGAGCCTTCGTTCAAAATTCGCGAGCAAAATTCAAAACTTCCCGAACACAAACCCGAGAATGAACTCGAGACCCATCTTCTTCCCCACAACTTCATCCAGACACACAAGTATACGCGTGCACGTGCACGCGAGCTCGTCGCCCCTCCGGCCAACATCGATCATCTTCCCTCATCGGCGACTGAACCCCAACCCTGTTCCGACATCAAGATCCCCATCGTCTCCTCGAATCGAATTTGAGTAAAAACCCAAACCTGGAAACAGCGACACCTACCTCACCCAAACCTAGAACGCCGCCGTTCTCACAACCACGATCACCAGGAAACTCGAAATTCCAGCCACACGCTCGTCTACGACCGTTCTTCCACCTCCCAAAGTTTCGTTCAACTCGGTTTAACAGAGGTGAAAAAAATCACCTCGTTCCAGATCACAACAAACCCAATCATTAAACCCTAGAGCCGCTTCATTCTTACATCTCATACAATAGAAAAATTATATTATAATTTTCTCAACTTCATTGATGGGCAAGCCAGCTTCGATCAAAATTTCAACACTCAACGTTCATTCGATCACCAGTAATCGACCCAAAAGCATATTTCGTTCTAACCAAAAATTCTCATTCAATACTTAACTAAAAAATGTGATTTTAGTTTTAAAAATCATGACTTGGAGTATGAATTCAATATATAATCTTGAATTTATATTTTACAACAATCGATTTTATCACATATCTACCTACTTGCCTGTAAAACAAAATTACTATGTATATTTTACACCTCAGGGTTTAAATCAGCTTTTAACAATCTTAATATAAGTTTAAATATTTTGTTTTGGGTTAAAAGCTTAACTTAGCAATGATTAAATGAGAATCATACGAGATTTTGAACAAATATACAACCTGTAACACCTTCCAAAGTAGTACAGAGCAAACCCATCAATATTCAAACATCAAAGCATATACAACCATATCATAGCAATCTCCTGAACTGTTATTTTATCAAACTTAAAGCTTTTAAATTTCTTGTTTACTCACAGATCTAAAGAAGGAGATACCGGGTTAAGTTACTCACCTTAAAAAGAAAGAACAGAGAAGCTTGAAAAATTGTTGAACTGGCTTTTAAAATTTGCAAATTGAAGCTTTTCCAGGCTGAAGCTTCTTTTTTCTTGATTTCCCTTGTTTGCCTTGATTTAATTTGTTTTGGTTTGAATCTTATTTACTTCAGATTTTAACTTAGTTTGATGGAAGAAACTGAGATGAAGCTTGTTTATTTAAAGTGAAGTTGTAGTTCACTTTAGTTTTTTTTTCTTAGTTTGAATGGACGAATCTAGGTAGAAGGTGATACATATAAAAAGAAGTTTACAGGTAAAAAAATATTGCTTTGTACAATAGTTTGGCAGGGATATTTTAATCTTTGTTGGCCGAGACAATATGTTTTTGGTGGTTGATATATTTTCGAGTTGACCTTGCCTATACCAGCATTAAATGCTAAAGTCCTTTATGCTTTCATACTTGTGATACATATCTTTGCTGGTACAGGGAATGTTATCTTTTCTAACTTATATTTATTATCTGTATATATATATACACTTTTCACTTGCAAGCATTCATATGTATTTGTTTACTTGTTCATCTTCAAGTCTTGTATACATTTCTATTTCTTTGTTTTGAATATATATATAACTGTCTTTTTATGCAAGCTTACATATATATATTTTTTCTCTTTTTATACTTAGTTTTATACTCTTGCTTGCATACTTGTCTTTATAATTAACTGAATATATTTTATTTTGTTTACTTACTTATTATTCACTTTGCAAGTGCTTTGTAATAGAAACGCATTTCTATTTTTCATGTCGTTTAAATTTTTATTTACTCATTTTTATTCCATATACATATATATTCACATATATAAAATATTTAAATTTAAATTTATATGATTTATATCAAATTTATTTTGTATCGGGGAAACTCGAATCAATTTATCAATTGATTTTACAAATTTTTATTCAAAAATTTATTTAATTATAAAATTTAACTCAAAAATTCAATAAATTATTAATTTAAATTAAATTAAAATCTAGGGTCGTTACAAACTTCCCCCCTTAAAAGAATTTTGTCCTCGAAATTCGCAGGCACGAAAATAACACAGAGATAGACAGAGGTGATCTCCTATAATTCCTCAAACACAAGATATGGATTCCAAACTCAAGTCGGAATATCTCAGAATATATACCAATTTGTCCCTCTTCGGACTTCGATCAACCCGAGAAATTATAATAGAATTTCAAATTTAGTTTCAAACGAAATCGTTTTAATTGATTCAATTCAATTTAGCCTTCATATTCTATTAATCAATTTAATTCAATTTCAAATTCCAATTTCAAATTCATTAAGGTTTAAATCCAAAAGGCTGATAAGAAGTCGATGAAGATACGAAATAAGAATCTCCTACAACGATTCGTAGAGCCATCATCACATCGAAACTTCTTCTAGTAGCTGATACGAAGAAATGAAAAGAATTTGGAAACGAATCAAAGAAAATTGATAGAGAAAGATTGTTTCCACTGTTGCAGGGTATTGACCATTTATAGTCGTATTTCCTTGCCCCCTATCTCGTCTTCTTCTAGCACTCATATCTACTATCAGTGGATAGTAAGAGAATTTACTGAGACGTTCAGACGGATATCTGAGAATCACTCATTCTAGAGTTTACTTCACTCTATCTCTAATGAGCTACTTAATGTGTTATACTCCTGAGCTAAAGTTCAACCTTAGCTCTGATACCAAATGTAACGTCCCAGATTTTCGCGTTCGAAAATCGACATCCATACTTTACATCGTACTCGAATGCCGTAGGTTCGACCGTTCAAATCCGAGTCGCCGGAGCTTATAACAACATTAAGTAAATAACACAGCGGAATAAATGAATAATACATTGATATACAATATCTGATACAACAGAGTGATACAAAGAATATCAATATACATCAGAGATATGATACAACAAATAGCAGCGGAAAAGAAAACGATAGATAACATCAGCAGCGGATAATCTCCATATTCAAAGCGCCAATCCATAAATAGCTCGAACTCCCAATAACGAGGCACAAAGATAAGCAAGTGCAGTCCGATCCAAAGACTGAACTAGCTCCAGATAACCTACTAATCTGACTATCTGAAAAACCAAACTCTAGACTGCTCGTGTAGAAAAATTTTGAGCATCCAGAGTTTAGGAAAGAAACAATAAACTCCGGATCAGTCATGGGACTGGTGTGAGCAACAAAAACAGTTTATCTTTAAAAACAAATAGCATAGAATTTTAAAGTCAATTCGTAATGCTTTTGGAAAATGAAACTACCATAAGACCTCCCACCACACACACAATGCAAACGCAGAATTGGAGGAGATTTCTTCTTATGATAGTCAAAGATGCTTACTACGCAAAATCAAATCATTTGATATTATTACTAGTGCATAGTGCAGAAAACAATTTCGAAAGTAGAATATAAATCTTAGCCAGCATAGACATTTCGCACTTATGCCTACTATAGCTACCATGTTCAATAGCAGGTTACCACCACATTCCATGGCAGGTAATACAACTAAAACCGTACAGGGCTCGTATTGTTTTGTTTGGATTTCCAACAAATGGTCAGGCTAAGGAACTTCCTATTCCACGAAAGAAACGCTTCTGGCGGAACGTTCCGAGAACCAACTGTTCTCTGCAAAACAAGGCCGGCAACCCCTTTTCCCAAGGGATAAAAGAAACCTCAGATATGCCACCCCCGGTCCTTTGGGACCTTTAACCGAGGTACCTCGAATCCAACATCACACGTCATAAATAAAGTGTGTCCACATGAGTAAGTATCTGGGCTCCATACCATGATACTACCCTTTTCCAGAAGGAATGGTCATACCCTAGGGGAGCTACCCCTGAAAACCTTGCCGCACAATTCCTGTTTCGACCATTACCGGGTTGTGAGGCTCGACGAAGTCTCGTCCACAAAGCTACGCTTTTTCAAAAAGCCACGCTTTGGGTCAACAGATGATCAACCTATGATCACAAAGATAAATGATCAAACAAATGATCATATCACAAATGATCAAACACTGATCATCACACAGCAACACTCAGCATGCCACATTACCAAATTGGGATATATCGCTGAAAAATTTCAACTACATAACCTCTGAGCTCGTACGTCTCAGAGAAGGGTGTTAAGCTAAGAGAATAAATTCTCCGCCACCAAACAGAAATGTATTTGAAAGAAATCGGCTTTATATCTCAAAGTGTAATGTCAGACATGTAACCATACAAGTCTGTTCCGGGTTCGAACAGAACCGAAGGCACTTCTCACGAAGCCCTTGCAATTCCGGATAACTTTCAATCACGTCCGGACTTCCCGTCACAAAAGAGTGATATAAATCTCTATACCGGCGCGACTCAGTGCAGAGACATTCGACAGGTTGTCCTTTCATTTTCGAAAAATATCCGGTCTTCAACACCGGTCTTCAAATGCTATCCATATACGACGTATCACATATTCGGAATGGGTTATACGACCCAAAGGTCCTTTCCCGGCTAACCCGAATAGTGAGCGAAATATTTAAAAACATACGGATATTGGGATTTCAATTAAGTCACAACTTAAACCCAAACTTTCTTTACAAATGGTTTAACAAATTACCATTTTAATCTTTTTAAACAAAAAGATTCAATTCACAAAGTTCACTTAATTTCACAAAGATTCCTTCACAGATTTTCCAAATCGATTTCCATTTCAATTTAATTAATTCGTTGAATCTTTAAATCAAAGATTTAACAAATAGCTTTCAAAACAATTTCATTTCGAATGGTTTAACAAAACATCATTTTAAATCTGTTAAAAATAAACAGATTTAATTCATAGCTTTCAAAAAGAATTCATTCATAACTTGAAAAAAAAAACATTTTTCAATTCAATCTTGAAATTCCTTTAATTAAACTGGAATTTCATTTCTTATCTGAAAGCTTTTATCATTTGAAAACAAACAGTTTCATTTCAGAAAATCCCATTCATTCATACAAGTGGAAATCCTTGGGTTAAATCCAAATTCTCAAAATTATACTTTTAAAATGGTTTGAATTCATACAAACACATTTATATCATCTTTAATCCCTAGTTTCAAATCATAGGATTCAATTTCAAACTTGAATTAAAATTTAAATCAAATTATTTAAATTTTCAAAAACTCGGTTAAGTTATTCAAAATGACTTTTATCTTTGAGATTCTATTTCAAAAGCTTTTCACTTTAAACCCAAATTTCTAATTTCAAAATCAATTGAAATTAAAATTTCAATTTCAAAAACATCAAATTTAAATCATCTGTGACTTAACCGATTTCCACGTGAAATCCATATTTGTGTGTGTAAAAGTGTAGTCCAGGGGTTTCACACAATAGTGCACAACATCAATCATCACAGATATATCGATAAGCGGTATAATCGATAACGCTTATCTTCATTCACAAATCACAGGTATAATAAACTTATCGGTCACAAAGATTCACAATTATAATTCGATGTGGGTTTCGGATAACCAACTGGAATCCGACTCCCTGTCGCATCGAAATTCAAGTGTCGTTTTACGGGTCAAGGGGTTTGCATATTCATATAACAATATATACATGACAGATAAGTAAATTACAGATCATAACATAATCAGGATATATCACAAAGTATCACAATCAGGGATATCAACAATTCAAATCATCCAATATAATCTGCATCCATAAGTAAGATAAATAAATTATCTGATTAATTCAAATCAGATTAATTTCTTATGAATTACTAATCCTGGTTAATTAACATTAATAAATTACAAATCGTTTTGATTAATTATTCTTTAATCATTTATTATTAAATCATTAATAATAAATTTACTAACCTTTGATTATTAATTAATCAATCTTTAATTATTAAATAATTAACCTTTAATTATTTAATTATCTTTTAATTAATTAATTTTTCTCAAATTAATCATCCTAATTAATGTATTACATTATTCTTCAAGTAATTGTTGCTTAATCACTTGGTCTATCAGCTTTAATCATTAATTAATTTTTTTATTAATAATCTTTAATTTACAAATTAATTGTTCTAAGAATAATTAATCTTAACTTTAAGTTTAAAAACCTTAATTAATTTAAGCAATTATCTATTTCATTAATTTATCACATGAATTAATTATCCATTTAATTCCCTTAATAATTGAATGAATTATAATTTATTAAATTCTAATTTAACTTTAAGATAAAATCATTCATATCGATATTTGGAAAACATTCATTTCCAACTTAAATTTCAAATTCCTTTAAAAACACTTTTAAACACTTAACCACTTTAAGTTAGAAATAAATTTAACTTAAAACTTTATTTATTTACAACTAAGTGTCCAAACTGACTCGAAGTTATATTTAAACTTTGATTTAAAATTTGAATTTAGTCTTAAATTTTCAAAACAGAACAGTTCAGGTTCAAAGCCTGGAACAACTCTCTGACCCGAGCGAATTTTAATTAAACTCGGGCCTTCGTTCAAAATTCGCGAGCAAAATTCAAAACTTCCCGAACACAAACCCGAGAATGAACTCGAGACCCATCTTCTTCCCCACAACTTCACCCAGACACACAAGTATACGCGTGCACATGCACGCGAGCTCGTCGCCCCTCCGGCCAACATCGATCATCTTCCCTCATCGGCGACTGAACCCCAACCCTGTTCCGACATCAAGATCCCCATCGTCTCCTCGAATCGAATTTGAGTAAAAACCCAAACCTGGAAACAGCGACACCTACCTCACCCAAACCTAGAACGCCGCCGTTCTCACAACCACGATTACCAGGAAACTCGAAATTCCAGCCACACGCTCGTCTACGACCGTTCTTCCACCTCCCAAAGTTTCGTTCAACTCGGTTTAACAGAGGTGACAAAAATCACCTCGTTCCAGATCACAACAAACCCAATCATTAAACCCTAGAGCCGCTTCATTCTTACATCTCATACAATAGAAAAATTATATTATAATTTTCTCAACTTCATTGATGGGCAAGCCAGCTTCGATCAAAATTTCAACACTCAACGTTCATTCGATCACCAGTAATCGACCCAAAAGCATATTTCGTTCTAACCAAAAATGCTCATTCAATACTTAACTAAAAAATGTGATTTTAGTTTTAAAAATCATGACTTGGAGTATGAATTCAATATATAATCTTGAATTTATATTTTACAACAATCGATTTTATCACATATCTACCTACTTGCCTGTAAAACAAAATTACTGTGTATATTTTACACCTCAGGGTTTAAATCAGCTTTTAACAATCTTAATATAAGTTTAAATATTTTGTTTTGGGTTAAAAGCTTAACTTAGCAATGATTAAATGAGAATCATACGAGATTTTGAACAAATATACAACCTGTAACACCTTCCAAAGTAGTACAGAGCAAACCCATCAATATTCAAACATCAAAGCATATACAACCATATCATAGCAATCTCCTGAACTGTTATTTTATCAAACTTAAAGCTTTTAAATTTCTTGTTTACTCACAGATCTAAAGAAGGAGATACCGGGTTAAGTTACTCACCTTAAAAAGAAAGAACAGAGAAGCTTGAAAAATTGTTGAACTGGCTTTTAAAATTTGCAAATTGAAGCTTTTCCAGGCTAAAGCTTCTTTTTTCTTGATTTCCCTTGTTTGCCTTGATTTAATTTGTTTTGGTTTGAATCTTATTTACTTCAGATTTTAACTTAGTTTGATGGAAGAAACTGAGATGAAGCTTGTTTATTTAAAGTGAAGTTGTAGTTCACTTCAGTTTTTTTTTCTTAGTTTGAATGGACGAATCTAGGTAGAAGGTGATACATATAAAAAGAAGTTTACAGGTAAAAAAAATATTGCTTTGTACAATAGTTTGGCAGGGATATTTTAATCTTTGTTGGCCGAGACAATATGTTTTTGGTGGTTGATATATTTTCGAGTTGACCTTGCCTATACCAGCATTAAATGCTAAAGTCCTTTATGCCTTCATACTTGTGATACATATCTTTGCTGGTACAGGGAATGTTATCTTTTCTAACTTATATTTATTATCTGTATATATATATATATACACTTTTCACTTGCAAGCATTCATATGTATTTGTTTACTTGTTCATCTTCAAGTCTTGTATACATTTCTATTTCTTTGTTTTGAATATATATATAACTGTCTTTTTATGCAAGCTTACATATATATATTTTTTCTCTTTTTATACTTAGTTTTATACTCTTGCTTGCATACTTGTCTTTATAATTAACTGAATATATTTTATTTTGTTTACTTACTTATTATTCACTTTGCAAGTGCTTTGTAATAGAAACGCATTTCTATTTTTCATGTCGTTTAAATTTTTATTTACTCATTTTTATTCCATATACATATATATTCACATATATAAAATATTTAAATTTAAATTTATATGATTTATATCAAATTTATTTTGTATCGGGGAAACTCGAATCAATTTATCAATTGATTTTACAAATTTTTATTCAAAAATTTATTTAATTATAAAATTTAACTCAAAAATTCAATAAATTATTAATTTAAATTAAATTAAAATCTAGGGTCGTTACACAAACTATGCAACAATTCTAATTGTGATACATGAATTGTATTGATTGTTGTATAACTTTAAATATATGTATATATATACTTATTCATATTCATATACATACACTTATATTTAAATAAGTACTCCAATTATTACTGTATCGAACCATAATTTTCGACCCTTGAAAATCGACACTAATACGTCATTGTATTTCATGCCGAGCATTCAAGTGTCGGAAACATCGATCGTTAACGGTAAGAAGAAGAAAGGAGATAGAAGATAGAAGAAACTAAACAATAACAAAATCTCACAATGTGAAGAGAACAATATATAATATACACAATATCTTTACAAAAAGAAATCATCTTTATTATACATACATACACAAATAAGAGTACACCAACATATCCTTAGCCCTGGACGGTTATAGAAACTTGTCCTTACAATTTGATAAATACAACAAACATACACCAAGAACACTAACTAGCGGAAGAATATAAGCTACGTGAATACGTCTTGGAGAATCTAGCTCGTCTTCTAAAAGCTCCAAAGAATCCAGCTAAATCTGGAAAATAATATGCCCGGACTGACCCCGAGCATTTAGGAAAAACAACGCTTGGGTCAGTCTGGTAAAACCAGCATGAGAAACTCAAATTATAAGGAATTTTATTTATTATAACTTATAAAATATTTTAAAATCAAAGGTATCTCGTAAGACCACGCTGCACATAAACACGGATGAGTTTTTACCTTACGATAACCAAAACATTTTCTATAGAAAATCCAGTGATATTATAATAATATCTAGGGGTGAAAATAAAATATTAAAATATCTGGAATGCTTGCATCTCACGTTCCAACTTAGTTGGGTACAACTAAGTCCGTACGGTGCTTATTAGAGAACAGATTCCATACAATGACTAGGCTACTAGAGTACCGCCCGTCACGGTGCATCTTTAGATAAAATAACATCGAGGACCTCACCATGATCCCCTACCAACACAGGACCGGCCTACCACTTGACTAGTAGTACCGAATATGATCACCTCTTGGTTGATGGGCCCCGAAGCATACAAATGAGAGATAATATCGACTCTAGATGAGTGAGGATCGTATCCTAATGGAAGCGACCCACATAGCCCTGATGATCTCCCATATTTTAGTCATTCGCGGTTGATGAGGCTTGAGGCTACATTTTACCTTTTTGAATAGAAATCTCACTTGGAATGCTAACACTGCCTTCTAGACAGTAATGCAGTTCTAGCATTCATCCATATAGGTTCGTTCCGAGACTTAACAAAACCGAAGGCGCTATTTTTATTACATCCATTTCGGGGAATCCCTTCCAGGAGTAATAGAAAATATCCCTTGCACTTCAAAGCTCTGTTGATTCCATATTCTTCAAGATGTCTTCCATTCGAAATGCTTGAGTTGGATCGAAGTGGTTTTCGGATAACATATCCTATCCCGGTCTCTCCAAAACAACATTTGATAGTTTTCGATAAACTCAACCCCGGTTCTTTAGGAAATAAGTAGACAAAAGATAAGAGCGGAGATCACCTTCTAACCATTAGTGGATGAATTTCCTTATCATTTATCCTAGAAGTATGAAACGATTTTATACGTATAGTATAGCACCACCGACAGAAACCGTACCATATAATTCTCGTGTTTCTCTTAGATATTTCCAAAGTTAAGTTTTGGTCTAGAATTTTAATAGTCGGTTATTTAACTATTGAATAAACAAACATTCAAACAGAGATTTCATTTTCGATGGAATCACTAAGCCTCTCAAGTTTACCTTTTATTGATTTAGCATCAATTTTCGAAACTTGGAAATCACCTCTATATACTTATCTTAACAGGATAAATATATTCACAAACCGCTATATTTTCGACACATAGAAAATATAACCGTATACTTATCTCAACGGAATAAGTATATTCACAAACTCATTTCACTTTCAAAAATTTAGAAAACTACTTTTACAAATGGTATAAATATATTCACCAACGATTAGAGATATTTACTACTAAAAATCATAAATGGAGATATAAATGATCCATAACCCATCACTTTGCATAAATCTTTTTTATTTTATAAATATCTCATTTATAGGTTTCCAAATCTATTTTTAAAACTCTTTACAAATCATCAAGTTAATTTCCCAATCTCTTTATAAATACCCAAAACAATTATAATCCTTTCATAAATATCCACATCATTTACAAACTCTTTTGCAATTTCAAGATCTCTTTTTAATTTATAAAACCCCTTTTATAAACTTTCCTTGTTTTAAACAGACTCCCTACATGAACTTCTATCAATAAAGTTCTTTTGATACAATTGATAATTTAAAACACCTTTAACAACCAAGTCATCATTTAACATTCATCGTTTAATTATTTTTAAAACGTATTCAAAATAATAGCTTTAGAATACACTTAATAATAAATTGAATTAACTAATAATTTAACTCCAAATCCACATTAATAAAATAATTAATTAATTAACTTCAAAACATTATTAATACATTGTTAATTAATTTCAAACATTATTAATGTAATAATTAATTAACCTTAAAATATAATATAATTAAATAACTTTAATTTAGTAATTAAAATATAATTTTAAACATTTTAAATAATTAATTAAATAACTTTAAAACAATAATTAAATATTCTTAAAAAACTTTAAATTAATTATGTTTAATAAAATAATTTACTCTAAATCATTTTTAAAATAATTATTAATTAACTTTTAAATAATAATTAACTTTCCAAATTAGAAAGAGTCTTAGCAATCACAATGGTACTTAAGCAAGTCATCATTAATTCCATTACTATTCAAGTTATACTCTAGGTATGTACATAACATCACATATGTAAATTCAACTCACGATTAACAATTAATTATGAATACAACACTTATCCAATACTAATCAATTGGAGTATAATTAAGTGTCCACACTAATGTAATAGCAGAACGGGGTTAATTTCTACTAAATAAATGTCCAAATTTTACCTTTCCAGCTAATAACGGCGGAACGGTGTTTTATTCTGCTAAACAGGTGTCCAATTAATTTAATTAGCGAGACTGTGTTTTATTCCACTAAAGCAAATGTCCAATTACCATATTCAATCAAATTTAACTAAACAGTGTTTTATTTGGTCAAATAAACATCAATAATTAAGGTATATAAATTTAATCGACGTTATTAATTAAAATAGCGTAATTTAAATTCAGTCTGTTTAATATGTCATAAATTTGTACTTGTCCAAAGCTATCAATAAGTTACACTACAATATTGTACTTGTCAATACGAGTACAACGCAAAAACCCGCATGTCAATTGGATAAAATATGACAGGATATAGTATTTTGAATTCAAGTGCTTATATATAAATAAATTTAAAACAAAATAAACCAAGTTTTCTCACCACACACGCGGCCCAAGGACCAAATATCTTCCGAAGTTGCACCAAAAATCCTACACTTCGACAAGACTTCAATGATACACACGCCGCCTTTCAATTCCAAGCGGATTGAGAGGAATCAATTTTTGAACTTATGAACACAAATTTTCCTCTTTCAGATTTTCGGCTATATCCCGAACGATACTCGACAAAATCGAGTGCCGTCAATTTTTAAAAATACTAAAAGACTACACGAACAATTTCCACGTTGAAGGATTTCGTTGAAAAGGGTAGAATGGGAGTTGTTGATTTTTGAAATGGTGAGGTTGGACATTAACACTCACCATAACAAAAAAAAAATAACAGGAGCAAGTGGTTCATTGTTTTATAAATGTTTAAAGATGCAGCCATCTCGATCAGGTCAGCAGACAAGGGTACCATGGTAGGAAAAGGTGTAGGGAAACAAATGGAACAACGAACAGAGGGGCTGCTTGGTGTACATATCGTGTACTATGAATCAACAAATGGCATTAAAAAGAGGGATACATGGCAAATCTCTTGGTTATTTACAACCAGCAAAAATGAATATCCAAGATAAATGAGTTCCTTTCTTATACATTACAAAATGTAAAACCCAAATTATTATTTTATTGCTCATAAAATCAAATAAACAAAACCATTAATTAAACACGTAACTTACAACAAATGAATCTCAGACATGCCATTGAATTAGAGCAGATATAATGTATATTGTAAGCACACACATACACTACTATTGGAAATAATACACAGCTCAATTCATTTCATTTCACTGACCCGGCCTACATAGTGGGAAAAAAAATATAATTACATGGTTAATGAAATAGTTGTGCGAATAAGTGAGCACATCTCGTCAAATGCCTCCCGAAAGACTATAATGTTTCTTGTTGAAGGAGAGAACTCCATGTCATTAGCTGCTACTTTCAGGCGTTCGCTGCCCTTGTTAGAGAACCATCTTTCATTAATCTGATACTGAGACTATTAAATCTTCCTCTTGAATAATGCCGAGAGGCCTTTCTCCAATCCGTACCGGTTTTCATCATTGCTACAAATTCCTCGTAGCTTATCTTTCCATCCTAAAATTTAATGTAGCACAGAAAATGGTTTAGGTCAACTTTGTCTACTACAATATAACTCACATGTGTGTGTGTGAGATATTATAACTCACATGTGTGTGGGTGATATTATATTCATACGTATACATAATAAACCTGCGAGGTTGTTCATTTTATAAGTAGCAGAATTACCTGTAGAATTTACAAGTGGAAGCTTGATTGTCTGATTCCTCAAATGTGTGTTATGTATGTAAATGTGTGTATACATGCATTCATAGGTGTACATATACATACGTACGTACACATACATACGTGTAAGGAAGCTTAGCAGTCATATTTTTAACCACTACTTTTTATTTAGGGATTTTCAATCAAAGGGCTTCTTAGTTCAGGGTAATAAGTTTTAAGAATAATACTTTTGAAAAAATAACTTTAAGGACAATTTACAGAAAAAGATAAACGAAGTTATCATTTTCAGTTATATAGAAAAAATGATATATGAATTTATCATTTTCCTATATAATTTAAAACTAAATGAATTTATCATTTACCTGTAAATTGTCTTTGAAACTAATTATTCAGAACTTTTGTCCTTAAAACTTATTATCCTGTAATGAGAAGCCATCCAACCTAATTTCCATTTTTATTTAATTGTATGATGGGGCAAGAAAGACACGACAAATATTTAAATAAAACTAGTGGCAAAAATTGAAGTGCTAAAGAGATACTGCAAAAGAGTGGTTTCATTGAAACTTCCTCCACACACACACACCATATGTGCGTGTGTATTGAAATTGAATGGTAAACATTACCTTATCAGTATCCACTTCTTGTAAGATGTCGTAAGCCACATCTTTGTTATCGATAGCCCCATCTTCAGCTAAACCTTCATAAAGTTCATCCGCTTCAATATATCCATTTTTATCTTTGTCAAAGTATGAGAAGGCTCTTTGAAGATGCTCATTCATTCTTTGTAGGTGAAGAGTCATGGCAACAAATTCTCCATAATCCAGGGTCCCTTTTGTATTGGTATCCACCTGTTTTGCAGATAATATTGATCAATCTTAATCATATAAAGGATTTGTTGACATAAAATTTTCTTGACAGTAATTTAATATCAAACAGCATGTAGGGCATACAGAATGTCGAACTATAATTTTTTGTGTCAAATCCAAAACAGCCTTAATTTTTTATGCTTCCATGAGTTGCAAAGCTGCAAAGATTTCTTTCCCCAATGTAAGATAATTATTGAGCCCATCAAGATTGCATTCTTGTCTTCAATATTTTTTATAATCCAAACAAAAGATATTTTGACTCTTATGTATAGACATTAAATGATGAAAGTAATAAATTATACAAATCATGGTGCAGCTTCAGATAATCTGCCATGTGATGTATTTATCTGTTGATAGTCAAAAGGCAAAACTAAAAATACTATAGGCATGAATATAATAAATGATAAATAATATATGACATTTCCATAGTCAAGGATCAAGGGACCCTATGTGAAAGAGCTAACCATTCATAAACCCATCTGTTTTTTTTTTGTAGTCCCTTTGGCTTGTTTCACATAGACTAAAAAGTAAAAACAATAAAGCATCAATTCACACACACAAAATAAAATTATGAACAAATAAAACTAAGTTCAGCATGGCTATTTCAAAAGTTTGGTCTTAAAAAATAGGTTGTTAATACGAGTTTTTATTTGAAGATAGAAGAGGTTATTTTGTCTCTATTAAATTTTATTTTTGATGGCATAGAAAGGTATTTGAAATGAATCTTGCAATAATATGTGTGCATATGTGTTTGTGTGTGTGTGTCTTAGAGTGCAGATTTTATTTGTAAAATTAACTGAAAGCCCCTTATGTTTTATGAAATGCCGCTAAAGATTATATATTATGCTATTTACCCTTAGAAAAATGGGTCTAAAAAGACTTTAAAAAAATCTTTCGTATGAAGAAAAGCCCGACTATGAAGAAAGCCCCTAACTAGTTAATTCAATTATATTAGCACTAATTGGGACTCCACATACAAATTGAGCGGAGGATAACTCATATAACTCAAAAGTCGTGTGTCTTTGTATGTTTGACCTTCAGCATTCCACAATGTTTCTACTTCAAAATTGGCTATTACTGTCAAGACCTTGATTATTGATTTTGATGATAACAAGCATATAAATCGTGCTGCTAACTATTCTTTAAGTTGTACTGAATCTTCAGATATATTATGTAAGTATTAGAAGGCCATGTACAAAGCATGCAATCAAGCAGATCAAAGAAGTACAATATGAGTCGACACTTGATACACAAGCACCTCAAGACACTTTTAAGTTATTCAACGTGTTAAGTCAGTCTATAGAGTCATGGATATCTTCTTAAATGCCCCATAGCAAATATAATTGAAGTTCATCATTCATTGCCCTCGATCAATTCATAAAAAATCATTAAAACATGAATGCAATGAGTTTCGGTTCTGAAAAACTGGAACACTTTATTTTTGTTCCAGAAGTGTTCCAGAATGAATCACCACTTTAATATAATACAAGCGACATACTTTCTACCATTTGTCAACATATAGACTGTTATGTGATTTTTCAAAATTCAAACCAAGGAATGATGGCGAAATCACTTCACCAAATGGACATATCCCTTCAAACACTACATAAAGAAGTCGGTAACGATGAAAATCATTATCTCTTTTTTACTCTTATTCTCTTTGATTTTCAATTTTCAATCTAAAACTTTTATATTTATTTGCTCTCTAATTTCATCTTATTTCTCGTAGATTTCAAATATACATTGTTATTTAAGGTCTATAAGATAATTGTACTAGAAATACAAGAATCTGTATTGAAGAAACAACATCTTGTAACTACTTCTATTATTGCAGTAATAGGTGCTCTTGCCACCGGTGGAAACTTAAGGTAATAGGTGCTCTTGCCACACGTGGAAAGTCAAAAGTTTAGGCCTATCTTACCATCCGTGAAATTGCAATGTTGTATGTTGTTCTCGTCACAGGTAGAAAACAAGTTGTAATAGTGAAATTTGATATGGGAGTACGGAAATGGACATAGGATTGGATATACTAACAAGTAACAAGTATAAGAATTCCTTGTTTCCTCTATTTCTTACTACTTAATTTGCTTTATTGCTCATTATCATTTACCTGTGATTTGCAGATAATACTATACGTAGTGATTACTTGGTAGAATGGCAAGTTAAGTTTTTTAAATGTAGATATACACTACAGACCCCATCCCTCTAGTGTATTACTGATCTTAATATTCATTCCACTTTCAATGTGTTTGGTCTAAGGTTCGAGATTTCGATTTCGATATATTGTAATTTTAAGAATTTTGATCTATCGTAAATTTCGGTAACTTCGATTACAGTTTCATATTTTATTATTTATTTTTCATATAGTTACTCATACGTTTGTTTAATTTATTCAAACAAAATATATAATTTATTTTTAATTGAAAATAAAGATAAATGGTTAATGCTGATTAATATAAATATCTATAAAACTAAAATTGTAACGACCCGGATTTTTCGTCGTTCGATTTTGAATATTTAAATAGTTTAAATATTGGATTTGAAATTATAATTTAATTAGTAAGGTTTTAAAACTGAAATTTCAAGCGATTTCGTAAATTTTGAAAACCGTCGATTTAATCGACGCGTTAAAATAGCGATCCGGAGCACAGTCTCGAAATTCGACGAAACCAGTTCCATTGAATCCGTAATAGTGTATTATTATCGGATTTCAATTTTCGTAGCGTTTGGATTTACCGTTTGGTCGTAGAATCTAAAAACGCCTAGGAATAATTTAATTGAATTTAATTTAAATAGTCGATTTAAAAAGTTATCTTCTTCATATGATCGAATTGGGACTCGGAGCTTATTCTATCGGGTTCGGAATAGCAGTACAACATTAGAAACGTCAAACGGCACACCTCAATGGGGGGTTCGGAATTTTGAGATATGCAAATGAGATATTTTATAATTAAATAAATTTATAAATCAAGTCAGTCATTCCTTTCTTTTGAAGCAAGCCCAGTTTATACGCAAGCTCTCCCCTCTTTCATTTCAATCAGATCGTATCCCCTTTTTACGTTAAATACATCTCCTCCCTTTTAAAAATCACGAGCTCTCTCTTCCTTCTTCTTCAGAGAGGAACGAAATCAACGATTCAGTATAAAAAAATGGCAGCAGATAATAAAAAAAAGGGAATCGCGTGCAAATATAAATCGCGATGTCGCATGGGCTCGAACTCGATGGCGAGGCGCGTGGGTGCGAAGCATGACCTCGTTCGCGACAATCGAGCTCGCGTGGTTGGCGAGGGTCGCGTGTGTGTTGGAGCTGAGGTCGTGGCTAGTCATCGAGTGGGATGTTGTCACGATTTCTGGTGGGTGGCGGGCGAAGCTGGAGACATATGTGGTGGCGCAGTGGGATCGGGAGGGAGGGGATTCGCGTTTGGAGTTGAAGGGGTTTTGCGCGTGGTGGAGAATGATGTAAGTAGTCGAGGCTGGAGTTCGGTGGGTAGGCGCGGCAAACTCAGGAAGGCAGTCGCGAGTTTTGGACGGCGACTTGGAGAAGTGCTCGATGGCAGTTGAGCTCGAACCTGGGATGCGACAGGGAAGGGTTATCTTTGAGATGAGAGCAGAGGGTAAATTGTTTAAAACGATTTTAAATCTAAGTTAATTGTCCATTAATTTATTTTGTAGTTTATTAATCCATAATAAATTCATACGAGGTCCAAAAATCGTAAAATCAGTCACGTTGGATTCGTAGCTGTGAAATGTACAATCAGGAATTAATTTGGGAATTTTCGGAGTCAACCGGAGATTTTAGAAAATTGAAAATTTGGATGTTTGACAAATTAAAAATCAAGGTGAATTAATGTCGCTTAATTTTAGATTACTAGTTAATTTTAAATAGTTAAAATTAATTATTGATTAATTGGTTGAATTGATAAATTATTATCAGTTGAATGTAATATTATACATAGTAGTATATATATTAGTAGTTGGATTGAGTGTTCCCGCATATTTTAGCGGATGAGACCCTATGCGCCCCGTATAATAGCTAATGACCCTATATATCGCAATATCTCTCTCGAAGTGGGATTGGTATTTTTATGTTGTATTAACATCTGTGGATGCAGGGAAAACAGGTTGGAGGGATCCAACTGTATTCCTCAAAATTATATTGATTGTTTTTCATATATAATAATATATGATGTGTTAGAATAACCTGTCATAGATTATTGTTGTGATGTGAATTATTGGATGTTATAGTAGCGCTGGCCTTAATTTTGGTATTTTAAATACCATAAATATTATTTTAAATTTAAAAAAAAATTAAAGAGGATTTTTAATATGAAAATATTTATATCGGAATTCGGATTATTTAAAAGAAATTGTTTTGAACAAGCAATAATTGATTTTGATCGTACGTAACAATTCGTAAAAAATTTATTTTTAATAGAGATTTTAAAATAAGTGGAAATTAGGGAGGCATCCCTATCATACTTTCATATTCATACACTGTGTTCACAGTGTACATAAATGTTGCTGAAATGTCAGCAACTTTTATAAATAAGTGCTGATATTTCAGCAACTTTCATACACTATGTTCACAATATACAGAAAAGTTGTGGAAATGTCAGCAACTTTTATGAAAAGTTGCATCATGCTCTGCAATAATCGTGAATAAAAAACAGGGACCTAATTTACACTGAAATTTAGTGAAGGATTTTTTCGTGTATTTTGAACCTTAATAAGGACTTGTGCCAAAAGTACCCTTAAAATAATTCATATAAAAGATTTTAAACAATGGATTTTAAAATGAAAGCCTGAAAAATATGGAAAGGCGTTGAAATCGATATTCAAAATAGATTTTAAAAATAAATGGAATTTGTAAAGAAGTGGAGTTATAAAATGGAATTTTATAAGTGAGATTAGGTTTTAAAAAAAGGGTGAAACTCAAAGGAGTTATAAATTTATAAACGATGTTTATAAATAAAGGAAAATGAATGCAGTTGCTAAATTGGGAATTTAACATTCATAGGGTGAAATTATATTAGAATATGGAAACAGGGTTGAGAAAAAAATAGTGGATACTATTTTTGAAAAGTGGAAATGGTTAGGAGAATCGGAATGGAAGCAGTGTGATGGAAATCGAGAGGAAGTTATAAATTGAATTGGTTATTAAGATTTAAAAATATATATTTTTTATTTTAAGAAGTTAAGTTTGTTTTAAAAAGGAAAATTTTATTTATTGAGCTATGTAATTTTAAACTAGTTAGGATTGAAATACATCGAAAAGTGAAATTTTCAAATACTAAATATTTATTTTAATAAATCCTACTTTTTAAAATCAGCTTTGAAAATTGATTCGTTTAACTAAAAAAATGAGTTATTGATGTTTATAAAAAGAGTTTTAATATTTTAAATAATTACTTAAACATGTTTTAAAAATAAATTATTATTCTTTAAATACTTAATTTATATATATATATATATATAAAGTTTTGTATTTAAATTTATTTATAAATCTTCTCGAGGTTGGAAATGGGGTTTATTCAGTAGATGGGATTTATAAGAGAATTCTCAAAAATGGAATTTGAGAAAATGCAAGAAAAAATTTCCAAAGTAGTTAAACAAGAGTGAACTTCGAAAAATGAGATAGAATTCATAAAAGAAGTAGAAAGGGGAAATGAAATTATAGACAAGGGTATTTGACTTTGGAAAATATTAAAGGGGATAAATCAAGGAATCCCGGAACTTATAGAATTCGTTATAAACGAGTTAAGGAATTTACAATATAAATTGTAAATGATTTTGAGAAAACAGGAAATAGGAAATAAATGGAATACTTCCTAAGTGTTGAACATAAAAATGGAGTTGGAAAATATTCTAAGTATTGGGAAGGTTTGGGAATATTCGTTAAAAAAATAAGGATTTGAAATCGATTCAAATGTTGGAAAAATTGAAAGGGATTCGAATATATATCTTATAAAGATATTTTGAAAATAAATTTTTGGAAAATTTATAATGAGGCATGATGTCTGCTTATGGATGTTTTATTGATAGTTAAATAACCGACTATCAATTTTGGTCAATTTCGTTGATCGTTTCGAAGAGATCGGGATCGGATTTAATTATTTGAAAACCACTTCGATCTGATTTGAGCGTTACGAATGGATATCGTAAAGATAGTGAAGACGGTAGTTCGGTTTGTCCAGACCCAGGACAACTTGTATGGACGAATGCTGTCAGAACATCGTCATTGGAGGACAATGAGCATTCTAAGTGGAATAGTTCCTTAAAAAAGTAATCGTAGCCTCAAGCCTCATCAACCGAAATGACTGAAAATAATGGAAGATGTAGCAAGGCTAAGTGGGTCGCACTCAATTAGGGTATGTTATCACATTTCTAGATACCTTCAGATATATTATAGATTATGGATACGGAGGTGCATGGAAAAGAGCTCTCGATAAGGGTGGGAACACCCGGGGTGATAACATATTCGGTTCTATCCAGGTTAGGGATAGGACCGGTCTTGTGTTGTAGGAGATCCCGGCGAGGTCCTCGATATATTTTTCTAGATGTGTACCGTGATAGGTGGTACCCCAGTGCTTAGTCATTGTATGGAATCCATTCTCCAATAAGCGCCGTACGGTTTTGATTGTACCCAACTATGCTGAAACGTGAGATGCAAGCATTTCAGCTATTTTCTATTTACTTTCTATAGACGCTATTATAATATCAGATGATTTTGATAAAAATTGTTTTGGTTATCGTAAGGTAAAAACCCGTCGTGTTCATGTGTGACGTGGTCTTATGAGATACCTTTGTTTTCAAAGGATTTTGATAAAGTTAATAATTCAAATTGAGTGTGTTTTCTCACGCTGTTTTCCAGACTGACTCGGGTGTTATTTTATTATAATGCTCGAGTCAGACCGAGTATTACAGATTCAGGTTAGAATACTATGGAGCTCAGGAGACGAGCTAGATGATAGAGATGTATACTCGTACTTGATTATATTTCGATGTGTGTAGGCTGTATAGTCAGCACTGGTGAGGACAACTTATAATAATTGTCCATGTTGATGTATTGATTGTTATAATAATTGTTATCGACAAAGGAATCCTTTTGTGAAAATACGAGCTTTGATTTAGAAATCAAATCATTTTTAAAGTTAGGAAACTTTGCTTTGTTTTTAAAATACCTATTTTATATTTCAAAAAGTTAGAAAGCTATTAAGTGATAAGTTATCAAAGAAGAAAGTAGGAAAGCATTTCTGGGAAACACATTCATAGCGATAATCGCTATGGATGCAGCTTCGATACAATTTGAAATTTTCAAAAGTAAGTTTCAAACTTTGAAATGGTTTGAAATGTTTTGTAAACATAACAATGATGTTTTAAAATTTTAATTAAGAGTTTAATGATTAATTTTTAATTAATTAAGTTTTCAATAATTAAATAAATATTAAACAAGGTTTATAAATTTAATGAAGTGTGGATTTGTACTTAGTCATTAATTAAGTTAGGGTAATTAGTACTTAATTATTTTTAAGTAAGTTAATTATAATTTGTTAATTAATAAAAGGTTAATTATTGTTTAATTTATTATTTAAGAATTAATTATTATTTAATCAAGATTAATTCAATTACTTATTTATTTAAGAAAGGGTTTAATTATTAATTAATTGTTAATCAAGTTAAATTTAAGTTAAGATGTAATTAAAACTTAATTATGATTTAATTTATTTTAAATAAAGGTTTAATTTATTTATTTAAGTTTTAATTAAGGAATATTTAATTAATTAATTGAGATTAATTAATATTTAATTAATAATTAAGGATTTAAATTATTATTTAATAATTAATTAAAGATTAATTATGGTTTAATTATTTATTTTTAAAAGATAGTTATTTATTTAATAGTTGATTATTATTTAATTATTAATTAAAGGTTTAATTATTATTAAATAAAAAGTTTAAATGTTCATTAATTATTAAATAAAAGTTTTAAAGTTTTAAACCACTTTAATTCTAAAAATATGTTTTGTTTCAAAAAGCAATTTTCTTTTAAAGAATGTTTTAAATCCAATGGATTTCTTTGTCGATTATCCTTAAGTAACCCCAATTGGGTATGAAACCCAATGACATCTGTTTAGCAGAATAAAACACTGTTCTGCTAATTAAGTTATATCAGACATCTGTTTGGTAGAATAAATCACCGTTCTACCATAGTTCACCAAGTAGATTGTTGGATAAGTTAAATTCAATTAAACGAATCATTGTGATCACTAAGCCTCTTTCTGGTTTTGTGAAATCAAATATTTCATTAAATCGTTTTGATAATGGTTTCAAGTTAAGCAATGATTTTATTAGAGGTGTTTTGAAGTTAATAGAATACCTTTTAAATGATTGTTTAAAATCATTGTTTTGTTAATATGATTTAAGGAAAATTTAACGAAGGATATTTTTATGTAATAACTTTTGTTTAAAGGTGTTTTAAATAATCATTTTGTTTATCAAAAGGACTTTATTAAATGAGTTTATTAAAGGAGTTTTGCTTTTAAAAAAGGAATATTTATAAGAAAGTTTTATAAATGATTTTGGATATTTATAAAGGAAGTTTTAAAAAAGATTTTGGAGATTTATAAAGAGATATATAAATGGTTTTAATATTTATATAAGAGTTTTATAAATTTAACTTGGTGGTTTATAAAGAGTTTTCTAAATGGGTTTGGAATTTATGTAAAAGAGATTCATAAGTAAAAAGAGATTTATTAAGAGGATTTATAGAAGGAAATTTATAAAAGAATTTGAGATTGAATTTCCTTTAGCTGACCTTCTTAATTCTGATGGTGTGGACAATCGTTCCACACTTAACACCGAAGAAATATTATTTGAGGTTATCTTTATCTATAATTTAAATAACATTTTGTATTGATCCTTTGATACGATTTGGAAATGAGAAACTTGTCACAAATGTGTTGTGGATATACTTATGTCAGTGAGATAAATATATGAATGTTTATTTATAAACACTTTAAAAAGAGTTTTAATAAATGAAAGAGGCTTTGTGGTTGCTATGGGTAATTAAATCTCCGAATTTGTTGTTGTTTATTTGTTTGATAGTTAAATAACCGACTATCAAATCTGGACCAAAATATAACTCCGAAAATATCTAGGAGAAACACGTGAGCTATATGGCACAGTCATCTTCGATGATGTTGTAATGTGCGTATAAATCTCGTTTTGTTCTCTTAAGACAAATGATAGGGAGATCCGTCCACTTAAACGGTTAGAAGATGATTTCTACTTTTATGTATTGTCTGATCATTTCCAAAAGAATCGGAGTTGAGTTTACCGGAACTATTGAATGTCATTTCGAAGAGACCGGATTGGATAAGTATAAATTATATGAAAACCACTTCGATGCAACTCAAGCGTTTCAAACTGAAGACGTCTTGAAGATAGGGGTGTAAATCGGTCGGACCGGACCGGACGGAGGTGTGTTCAGTTTCTGTCCTAAATGAAATCGGACCGGACACGGACCGGACGAGATTTATGATCGGACAAATTTTGTTGTCCTAATTCATGTCCTAAATAAAATCGGACGGACACGGACGGACGTTTTTCGATCACGGACTCGGACGGACACGGACGAACATTGCTATTTACTTCATATTTTATATTTTTAATATAGTTTCTACCAATTATATTATTTTTATCAGTATATATACTGAAGAATAAGCATTTTAATGATCTTTACTTAATCAACCAACCAAACAGTTGTCATAAATATTTTGAAGAACAAAATGGATATACCGACTTATAAGAAATTCGAACGAATTCAGACGAATTCGAACGAACATCGATCGGACAAGGTTTTTTTTCGTACAAATTTTGCTGTCCTAATTCATGTCCTAAATGAAAATCGAACGAACTCGGACGGACGTATTTCGGCCACGGATGCGAACGGACATCGGACAGTCGAACAAAATTTACAGCCCTACTTGAAGATGATTGAAGACAAAGCTCTTGAAGTGGAAGGGCTACTTGCTACTAAACTTGAGGGTGATTCCAAAATGGATGTAGTAGAGGTAATGCCTTCAGTTTCGTTCAGGCCCACAACGAACTTGTATGGATGAATGTTGGCACTGCATTGCTGTTTGAAGGGCATTGTTAGCATTCCTGTAACGACCCGTATTTTACGGATCGAAGCATCGTAAAATAATTAACAATTGGTTGCATTGTTGATAAGTCGTTCAGAAATTTTTCTAAGTCCTAAGTCGGTTTGGACGAGTTAAGGGATAAGTCTGGGTCGAGTTGCCGACTTAAGGAATTAACCGAGTTAAGGAAGTGTGGTTGACCGACTTAAAAGGTTTAGGCGACCTAAGGAAGAGTAGTAGGCGACCTAAGTATTCTGGGGATAGGTCGGCAACGACCTAAGTGTATGGGTGAGTTAAGTGCTAGGTCGGCAGTTCGAGTTAGCGACCTATGATAGTTAGGTCAGAGTTTTACAACCTAGGAGATAGGAGGTAGCGACCTAGTAGAGTTAACGACTTAGGGGATAAGCAGTTTGCGACCTATAGGAGTTAGCGACCTATAGAATTGACCGACCTAAGTGTTAGCGTAGTTAGGTCGTTAGTTCTGTGTTGAGTTAGGTCGTAGGCGACCTAAGATAGTTAGGTCGCGTGTGTGTTAGGTCGCGAGTTTGCTAAGTCGTAGGTCGCGTGAGTTGTTAGGTCGCGCGTACGATAGGTCGCTGGGTTTTGGCTTAGTGTTAGGTCGTCTTTTAGTTAAGTCTTAGATCGTGATGTTTTAGGTCGCGTGAAGACTTAAAGTGTTAGGTCGCATATAGTTAGGTTGTGGCATTTGTTAAGTCGCAGATGCGCATTGTTGTAGGTCGTAACCCTGTTGAGCTGTTAGGTAGGAGACTCTGTTAAGTCGTGTGGGTTTTTAGGTCGGCAAAGCTTTAGGTCGGTGGGTGTTCTTAGGTCGTAGGTCGGAAACGACCTAATACCGAGTTACGACTTAAGAGATTTTCTGCCTATAAATAGAAGGGGGTTGGCTTCATTTTTGGGATCCGGATTTCGAAGTGACGAAGTGCTGTCATTTTGAGAGCTCGACTTCTACGCTTCTTCACTTCTTTTCTCTACTCTAATCTAGTGATTCCTTCCATCCATATCGAAGATCAAGATTGAAGATTCAAGAACTTAGATTGAAGATCTTCATCTTTTCAAGAGAGATTTCTTCGTTTGAAGCGGATTCGTGATAGATCAAGCTTGATCCTTCGCTGTCCAAATCTGAAGCGTGTTGATTTGGGTTTGTTTAGGTGATTTGGTGAGTGGTGATTATCTCTCACACGGATCCAAAGGAGTATATCGGATTGTTGGCTTGTTGTGGTGTTAAAATAGTGATTTCCATGCATTTTCTTCATCCTAAGTGTAGATCCATATAGATCCATTGTTCATGATGATGTTACATCCATTTTATCATATGTTAACCTATGCAAGTTCATTCATCAAGTTTGTAGGGATATAATTCATGTTTTCATGCTTATTGGACTTTCAACTCTTTAATTACGAAAATGCCATTATTGTGATAATTGTCTACTTAAAACTTATTTGAATGCTTGATTGTTTGGATTAATGTTTGATTTGATGGATTGTTATGAATTAGATGATTGATGGTTTGATTTAGACCGAAGACGATTCAAAAGCTAAGGGAAAGGCTCTTGAATTGGGAAAGCTGCTCGTGGCATATGTAGCGGGATGATGAAGCTCTTATGCATAGATTTGATGATGTGATGTTGAGATGAGGCTTTGCGAGGATGTGATGAAGCGAAGCAATCATATGATGAAGACTTGGTCTAATCCAGACGGGATCATTCCAAGCATGTTGATAACTCGGTGATATGATTCGAGTTGAGGATAATGAATGGATATGAGAATAGTCGTCGAGGAGGATGACTAGGAGGCTTGGATAGCATCGTTGTTGAAGGTTCTAGCATGCTCTAAGCAAGAGTACGTTTGGGCAGATTCGAAAGTCCCAACGGCCAACTGTTGATGGTCGAGTGCTCTGGGCAGATTCGATAGTCCTAGGCACGGGCTGCGACGACGTGCGGGAGTTATGTCTAGAAACGGGGTTTCCATTAGCCCTTGACGGACGGCTGAAAGAATGTGCCGGTCATTCAATTAACGGTGATATCGAAGCAATGGTAACAGTGATAGCCAGAGTCATGGATGTTTGGTTGTATCGTCATTCGGACTCAAGAGCGGTATTTTCTGGGTGCTTATCTGATTTAGGCCTTGGTACTTGGAAAACATCGCCCTTGACTCGAGTGATAGTAGCTCTACTTTAAATTGTATGCTCTGCTATGTTTGCTTCTGCTTAGTGTGTGTCTGGGGGCTATCACTGTAGAATGAGGTTGGAGTGGGAGGGTTGTATTCCTATTCCTTTTCCTTTATGCTCTTTTGGTAAGTTGTTAGTTAATTTACTGCTCACTAAGACTGTTGTCTGACTCAAGGCTTTATGTTTTAATTCTTATTGCCTTGGGCTGTTCGTCCATTTTGGGACGGGCAGACTAGGTAGCAGGTGACAGGTGATGTTCTCTTCTCACGATGCTGATATCGAAGACGAGATGGAGGGTTGCATATTATCTTCTTATTATATGTACTGGATATTCCGCTGTTTTGTATTCTCTGAGAGATATGTAGTGAGGCTTGATGTATTGACTATTTGGATGCTTGTATTCAACTATTATGGAGTTTTATATGATGTCATTTTGTTCTGTAAAGCTTCACTATACATATGTTCTATTGTATTTTGTCCATGCGTTGTGAGTAATACGATAGATTCTGTTGTTTTATTTTACCCTGACAATCGTCCATGGTCGCCTGGCACACTTTACAGCGCACTATCTCTAGATTCGGTGCAGCGGTCATGGGCGGTCGTCACATTTGGTATCAGAGCATTGGTTAATCGATTTTACCCAACGCTCACTGACGTAACTACGTATGAGAGACGTAATTGTAATTTTGATGGATGATTACTATATATAATATAGTAGCTTAGTAGAGTTTGAGTCCTTTATGCAGTTGTTTCTCTAGATGTTCTAATCATTCCTTTTTATAGATATTGAGAATGAGTCGAAGAGGGAGACCAGCTGCTAGGGAAGGCCGTGCTACTGAGGGAACTGCTGATTATGCAGCTATGTTCGAAGCTATGATGACTTCGATCATGAGAAGGATACCAGTTCCGGGGGCAGCAGTTGATGTTGGAGTTCAAGTCCAAACTCCGAAACCGGTGGATTTTGCTAAGTTGTGCAAGGACTATACTGCTCTTGGAGGGAAGGTTTTCTTGGGAACGGAATCAACTATTGAGGTCCAGAGATGGATAGATGCTTGTAGAAGGATCTTTGGTGATTTGGGAATTGATGATGCAACTAAGAGGAAGTTAGCATCAAGACAGCTTCAAGGGAGAACCTCTGATTGGTGGAACTCTATTACCATCACTACTCCGGAAGAAGAGATTACTTGGGAGCAATTCCAAGTCAGATTTGAAGCTAAGTTCATTTCTACAGCTCAGAAGTTTGTTCTGTTCAAGAAGTTTGTAGAGCTCAAGCAGGGTGGAAGATCTGTTCTTGAGTATGTTTCTGAGTTTGAAGCGTTGTCCAAGTATGCCCGGTCATATATTGAATCTGCATATCAGAAGAATGAGAAGTTCGTGACAGGCTTGGACAGTTATCTTGGGAGACAGTTGGTGGATCATTTGGACGATTCATTTGAAAAGCTTGTGGAGAAAGCTCTTAGGCATGAGAGTTTGTTTCCTAAGGAAGGATCTGTTGTTGCTGTGACCAGGAAAGAGTCTAAACCCCAGCAGGGTGGAAACAAGAAGAGGAAGCAGCAGCAGCAGAAGGGTAAGGATGGCCAGAAGAAGCCGAAGGGCGAAGTGACTTGCTACAACTGTCAGCAGAAGGGCCATTTCTCTAAGGATTGTAAGAATCCGAAGGTGCCAATGAAGTGTCACAACTGTGACAAGCCAAGGCACATCAGGAAGAATTGTCCAGAACCGAGGAAGGACAAGCAGATTGTGCAAGCTTATGCTTTGGGAGCTGTTCCGTCGTCTTCAAAAGCTCCTACTGCTGAAGAGAAAGGGAAGAGTGTGGTTGTTCAAGGTACTCTTTTCCTATGTGGTGTTCCAGTTAGAGTTCTGTTTGATACTGGAGCGTCGCATTCGTTTGTTTGTAATGAACTCGTAGGCCGGTTGGGTTTGGAACCGGATATTGTTGATAGGTCATTGGTTGTGACTAATCCAGTTGGGGGTTCGTCTTGTTTGTGTATGTTATGCCGTGGTCTAGTTGTATCGAGTCATGGTTGCTCTTTTGTTTGTGATTGCTTTGTTCTGAACTTTGCGGGGTTCGGAATTATTTTGGGTATGGACTGGCTTAGGAGGTATGCGGCAAAGGTTGATTGCGAGAGGTTGGAAGTGACAGTCGAGAATGTGGAGGGGCGAAAGGTTGTGATACGATGTAAGCATGAGGAAGGCGTCTTCATGAGCTTCATGTATTCGCTAGTTGTTCCACGGGATGGACTGTCTTTAGTGCCAATCGCAAATGGATTCGAGGATGTCTTTGACGAAGTCAAAGGGTTGCCGCCGTATAGAGAGATCGAGTTTCGTATAGATCTAGTTGAAGGAGCCAGACCTGTTGTGATGCCTCTTAGGCGGATGGCGCCTAGGGAACAGCAAGAGTTGAGGGTGCAAGTTGATGACCTTTTACAGAAAGGATTCATTCGGCGTAGTGTGTCCGAGTGGGGTGCACCAGTTGTGTTCGCAACCAAGGCAGTGGATCATTGAGGTTGTGCGTCGATTATCGTGAGCTGAATAAGGTGACTAAGAAGAACAAGTATCCATTGCCGAGAATAGATGACTTGTTTGATCAGCTTCACGAAGCTAAGGTGTTTTCTCAGATGGATTTGGCAACGGGATTTCACCAGTTGAGAGTAGCTAAGGATAGTGTGCCGAAGACTGCTTTTCGGACACCATCCGGTTTCTTTGAGTGGCTGGTAATGCCGTTTGGATTGACTAACGCGCCAGCATATTTTGTGGATCTTATGAATAGAGTGTTCAGAGATCAGTTGAACAAGTTCGTACTTGTGTTCGTGGATGATATTCTGATTTATTCCAGAACTGAAGAAGAGCACAAGACGCACTTGCGTATTGTTTTGGAAATCTTGCGGAAACATCAGTTGAAGGCTAAGTTTTCGAAGTGTCACTTCTGGAAGAGTGAAGTGAGGTTCTTAGGCCATGTTATTTCTGGAAATGGAATAGCGGTTGATCCCGCTAAGGTGGCAGCAATCCAGGATTGGGTTAGACCTAAGAATGCATCTGATGTGAGGAGTTTTCTTGGATTAGCAGGATATTATCGACGGTTTATCAAAGACTTCTCCAAGGTAGCTGCACCGTTAACAGGATTGACGAAAAAGAACCAAGTGTTCAGTTGGGATGCTAAGTGTGAGCAAGCTTTCGGAATCCTGAAAGAAAAATTGACGAGTGCTCATGTTTTGACTATTCCTAGTGGGAATGATGAGATGGTGGTTTACACCGACGCATGTGGCACGGGACTTGGAGCAGTGCTGATGCAGAAGGATAAAGTTGTTGCGTATGCCAGTCGACAACTAAAGCCGCATGAAAGGAATTACCCGACTCATGATTTGGAGTTAGCGGCGATTGTATTTGCTCTGAAGATGTGGAGACATTATCTACTGGGAGTCCGATTCGAGTTGTTTACAGATCATAAGTCGTTGAAGTATCTTTTCTCCCAAAAGGATTTGAATCTTCGACAGCAACGTTGGCTAGAGTTTTTAGCATCATATGATTTTGGTATAGCTTATACTCCGGGAAAAGGTAACGCAGTGGCAGATGCGTTAAGTCGAAGACATGTAGGATTGGGAGCCATGTTTTCAGAATGGAAGAGTCTCGAGTATTTAGCTGGATTTGACTTCAGGCCTAGATGTGAATTGGAACCTGAGATGTTGGCAAACTTATCAATAAGACCGACTCTTGTGGGAAGGATTGGCGAGAGTCAAAAGCGAGATGATAAGCTTGTCAAGATTATCCGTGATTTGGAATCTGGATTGGAACCAGAAAGGGATAAAGGATTCGAGGTCGATAGAGAAGGTTGGCTTCGAAAGCAAGGACGACTAGTTGTTCCCGATATAGATGAATTGAGGAGTGAAGTTCTGAAGGAAAGTCATCACTCGAAGTTGACAATTCATCCAGGTGGAAATAAGATGTATAGGGATATGAAGAGAACCTACTATTGGGAAGGTATGAAGAAGGATGTTGGAAATTTTATTTCCAAGTGTATGAACTGCCAGTTGGTAAAGGCTGAACAGAAGAAGCCAAGTGGATTGCTTCAGCCATTAGAAGTTCCTACATGGAAGTGGGAGCAGATATCGATGGACTTTATTGATGGACTGCCTAGAACCAGAACGGGAAATGAAGGGATTTGGGTCATTGTAAATCGTCTGACCAAGAGTGCGAGGTTCATTCCTGTTCGATCGACTAGGACTGCATCAAAGTTGGCTGAGTTGTATGTTAAGTGGATAGTTCGATTCCATGGTATTCCGAAGAGTATAGTGAGCGATCGAGATCCATTGTTCACTAGTGGATTTTGGAAGAGCTTCTAGGAAGTTTTGGGAACCGAGTTGTGTTTGAGTACAGCTTATCACCCTCAAACAGATGGCCAGACCGAGAGAGTCAACCGAGTTTTGGAAGATCTTCTTAGAGCATGTGTTTTGGACTTCGGAGGATCATGGGAAGATCACCTTCATTTGGTGGAGTTTGCATACAACAACAGTTACCAGTCAAGCATTGGTATGGCACCGTATGAGACATTGTATGGAAGACCGACATGTTGGTTGGAAACTGGAGAAAAGCTGATACTTGGGCCAGAGATGATTCGACAGACTTCAGATTGTATAGAGATCATTCGGCAACGAATGAAGGCAGCCCAAGACCGTCAGAAGAGTTATGCTGATAAGCGTCGAAAAGATTTGGAATTCGACGTAAGAGATATGGTTTTTGTGAAGATTTCTCCACTGAAGAATGTTATTCGATTCGGGAAGAAAGGAAAATTGACTCCGAGATTTGTTGGACCATTCCCGATCATTGAGCGAATTGGAAAGCTCGCCTACAGATTGGAGTTGCCTGAGAAGATGTCGAGTGTGCACAACGTTTTTCATGTATCATATCTACGAAAATATGTGCACGACTCGAATACAGTGGTTTCTGCTGATAGCTGTGAAGACTTCGAAGTTGATCCAGTTGACAGAAGACCTCGTAAGCCGCTTCGTGTTGTTGAAACCGACACGAAACAGCTTAGGAGGAAGGTAGTTAAGTTGCTCAAGGTACAATGGAGTGATGATGATAACGACTGTACGTGGGAGGTGGAAGAGAGGATGAAGGCAGCTCATCCTGAACTCTTCAAGGTATGGCCCTAAGGTGTCGTCTCATCTCACGATATTGTAACTTGTTCTAAGTTTTAGAATTCTGTACGCTAAGCTAGAATTGGATGTATGGTTTGTTGATTCCTATGGATGGTAGGCGTACAGAATAGTCTTCGATTGCTTTGTTTGCTTGGAATTTCGGGGGCGAAATTCCTAAGGGGAGAGAATGTAACGACCCGTATTTTACAGATCGAAGCATCGTAAAATAATTAACAATTGGTTGCATTGTTGATAAGTCGTTCAGAAATTTTTCTAAGTCCTAAGTCGGTTTGGACGAGTTAAGGGATAAGTCTGGGTCGAGTTGCCGACTTAAGGAATTAACCGAGTTAAGGAAGTGTGGTTGACCGACTTAAGAGGTTTAGGCGACCTAAGGAAGAGTAGTAGGCGACCTAAGTATTCTGGGGATAGGTCGGCAACGACCTAAGGAAACTGTTGTGAGCGACCTAAGTGTATGGGTGAGTTAAGTGCTAGGTCGGCAGTTCGAGTTAGCGACCTATGATAGTTAGGTCAGAGTTTTACGACCTAGGAGATAGGAGGTAGCGACCTAGTAGAGTTAACGACTTAGGAGATAAGCAGTTTGCGACCTATAGGAGTGCGACCTATAGGAGTTAGCGACCTATAGAATTGACCGACCTAAGTGTTAGCGTAGTTAGGTCGTTAGTTCTGTGTTGAGTTAGGTCGTAGGCGACCTAAGATAGTTAGGTCGCGTGTGTGTTAGGTCGCGAGTTTGCTAAGTCGTAGGTCGCGTGAGTTGTTAGGTCGCGCGTACGATAGGTCGCTGGGTTTTGGCTTAGTGTTAGGTCGTCTTTTAGTTAAGTCTTAGGTCGTGATGTTTTAGGTCGCGTGAAGACTTAAAGTGTTAGGTCGCATATAGTTAGGTTGTGGCATTTGCTAAGTCGCAGATGCGCATTGTTGTAGGTCGTAACCCTGTTGAGCTGTTAGGTAGGAGACTCTGTTAAGTCGTGTGGGTTTTTAGGTCGGCAAAGCTTTAGGTCGGTGGGTGTTCTTAGGTCGTAGGTCGGAAACGACCTAATACCGAGTTACGACTTAAGAGATTTACTGCCTATAAATAGAAGGGGGTTGGGCTTCATTTTTGGGATCCGGATTTCGAAGCGACGAAGTGCTGCCATTTTGAGAGCTCGACTTCTACGCTTCTTCACTTCTTTTCTCTACTCTAATCTAGTGATTCCTTCCATCCATATCGAAGATCAAGATTGAAGATTCAAGAACTTAGATTGAAGATCTTCATCTTTTCAAGAGAGATTTCTTCATTTGAAGCGGATTCGTGATAGATCAAGCTTGATCCTTCGCTGTCCAAATCTGAAGCGTGTTGATTTGGGTTTGTTTAGGTGATTTGGTGAGTGGTGATTATCTCTCACACGGATCCAAAGGAGTATATCGGATTGTTGGCTTGTTGTGGTGTTAAAATAGTGATTTCCATGCATTTTCTTCATCCTAAGTGTAGATCCATATAGATTCATTGTTCATGATGATGTTACATCCATTTTATCATATGTTAACCTATGCAAGTTCATTCATCAAGTTTGTAGGGATATAATTCATGTTTTCATGCTTATTGGACTTTCAACTCTTTAATTACGAAAATGCCATTATTGTGATAATTGTCTACTTAGAACTTATTTGAATGCTTGATTGTTTGGATTAATGTTTGATTTGATGGATTGTTATGAATTAGATGATTAATGGTTTGATTTAGACCGAAGACGATTCAAAAGCTAAGGGAAAGGCTCTTGAATTGGGAAAGCTGCTCGTGGCATATGTAGCGGGATGATGAAGCTCTTATGCATAGATTTGATGATGTGATGTTGAGATGAGGCTTTGCGAGGATGTGATGAAGCGAAGCAATCATATGATGAAGACTTGGTCTAATCCAGACGGGATCATTCCAAGCATGTTGATAACTCGGTGATATGATTCGAGTTGAGGATAATGAATGGATATGAGAATAGTCGTCGAGGAGGATGACTAGGAGGCTTGGATAGCATCGTTGTTGAAGGTTCTAGCATGCTCTAAGCAAGAGTACGTTTGGGCAGATTCGAAAGTCCCAACGGCCAACTGTTGATGGTCGAGTGCTCTGGGCAGATTCGATAGTCCTAGGCACGGGCTGCGACGACGTGCGGGAGTTATGTCTAGAAACGGGGTTTCCATTAGCCCTTGACGGACGGCTGAAAGAATGTGCCGGTCATTCAATTAACGGTGATATCGAAGCAATGGTAACAGTGATAGCCAGAGTCATGGATGTTTGGTTGTATCGTCATTCGGACTCAAGAGCGGTATTTTCTGGGTGCTTATCTGATTTAGGCCTTGGTACTTGGAAAACATCGCCCTTGACTCGAGTGATAGTAGCTCTACTTTAAATTGTATGCTCTGCTATGTTTGCTTCTGCTTAGTGTGTGTCTGGGGGCTATCACTGTAGAATGAGGTTGGAGTGGGAGGGTTGTATTCCTATTCCTTTTCCTTTATGCTCTTTTGGTAAGTTGTTAGTTAATTTACTGCTCACTAAGACTGTTGTCTGACTCAAGGCTTTATGTTTTAATTCTTATTGCCTTGGGTTGTTCGTCCATTTTGGGACGGGCAGACTAGGTAGCAGGTGACAGGTGCTGTTCTCTTCTCACGATGCTGATATCGAAGACGAGATGGAGGATTGCATATTATCTTCTTATTATATGTACTGGATATTCCGCTGTTTTGTATTCTCTGAGAGATATGTAGTGAGGCTTGATGTATTGACTATTTGGATGCTTGTATTCAACTATTATGGAGTTTTATATGATGTCATTTTGTTCTGTAAAGCTTCACTATACATATGTTCTATTGTATTTTGTCCATGCGCTGTGAGTAATACGATAGATTCTGTTGTTTTATTTTACCCTGACAATCGTCCATGGTCGCCTGACACATTTTACAGCGCACTATCTCTAGATTCGGTGCAGGGGTCATGGGCGGTCGTCACAATTCCAATATGGTTGCTATATAAAAAGGTAATCGTAGCCTCAAGTCTCATCAGCCGGAAAAATGACTAAAGCAGGTACGTGCAGCAGGTCTATGTGGATCGATCCCATTATGGTATTGATCATTCTAGATTCTAGTGTCGATATCTCTATGTATGCTTCGAAACCCATTATGGTTGTTCGATTGCAACCAAAGGATGATCATATTCGGCGTCATCCATTAAGAAGTAGGGCCGGTCTTGAATAGCGGAGGTGCAATGTGTTGTGACCTCCAGTACATTTTATCTAGAGGTATACAGATTCGGTGGGTAGACCCTTACCCTTTCATAGTTAGAATCCATTCTCCAATAAGTGCCTTCGGACTTGATTGTATACCTATTATACTGGAATTTTATAATGTAACAATTTCGGCTATGATTAGTAAATGTATTCTAAACATTATTATAATATCACTGGATTTTCTATAGAAAGTGTTTTGGTTATCGTAAGGTAAAAACTCGTCCATATTTATGTGCGGTGTGATCTTACGAGATACTTTTGATTTTAAAAGGTTTTAAACATAATAATTTAGTTGTTTGAGTTTACTCGCACCAGACACATGTCTGACCCGGAGTTTTATTTTTTTTTTCCTAAAACTCTTGGGTGTTCAAATTTTTATGGGCAGCCAAGTAGTTCAAATTTTCCAACGGATGTATTTTAGAGAAGCTTGGAGCAGGAGGCTTCATCGATAGCTAGTTATTATCTTGTTTCCATTGTATTATATGTATCTTGTATCCGTTAGGTAGGGACAGGCTGTTATAACTGTTCAAGGGTAGAATTCTATTAGTATGACTCCGATGCATTATTTTTGAAACGACTTTGTAAAGTATTATATTGATTAATATATGTTTTCCGTTGCGTTGTGAGATTCTATGATTGTTTAGTTTCTTCTTATCTTCTATCTCCTTTCTTTTCCCTAACAATCTGTCTTTCCGGCACTTAGTTGTTCGGTACGTGAATACCGTGTATGTATTAGTATCGACTTCTGAAATTCGGAAAGGTGGGTCGTTACAATCTTCTTTCGTGCTATTTTCAAATACCACTTTCACAACACAAGAATGCATTCTTCTTTCATTAAACAATCTCTTTCCGTGCCCTTCCAAATGCCCCCTTTTATATGCCTCTTTTGTTTAACGAAAGAATGCACCCTTTGTATTGTTATGATGTGAAGACTTGGATATAAGCAATTATGCCTGTATTTTTCCTTTCAATATGGGATTATAACCTCCTAATGGAACCACAAGCACACGGATTTGAATCCCGCTAGGAGTGCTAATTTAGTTTAGTCCAAGTTCGATTCCCTGAAGCGTTGTTTTGAGGAAAGTTGCAAAACTCATATAGCTGAAAAGTCATGTCTCTTTGCCTGCTTAACTTTTGTTGTTCTACAACTTGGGCTACTTCAAAATTGGCTATTCATAGGCATTATCTATTCGAGAGTTGGGACAATAAAAAAAATTAAAAAAAATCATCTTCCAAAATACGTGTAAAACTCTTGGGCAATGGCTTCCACCAATCTCCAAATCTTTCAATTTTGAGTGCTCAAGTTCGAAGAATTGTTGTATTAACATTGAAGAGGGAACGACAAACATCGATTATAACGTAATCATGTCGAATATCGCTTTGAAGGCAATGACTCATCAACAACACAACAATGTTAATACGAGTATTTCTCTTTATTCCCAGTTCATAAATTCCAACATGACTAACATCTTCAATACTAGGTTGGATTATAAATCTACGAATATACCATGATATTTCAGAAATAAATTATTAAGTATGTTTAATAACAGTTCAAAATTACATACTACTATGAACAGAACCTAACTTATGCTGTGGAACTTGGGTGCTAATAAACAAGCTATAATTTATTTTGCTCTTGCACAAACATCAGATTTTGAGTGTTTATAGATTAGTTATACAACAGATTTCGCTGAGAAAACAGAAATGATTAGAATTTGCAGATAATATAACTGGCTAAAAGTTATAAAAAGTGGGAGCGTTGATTAAAACCCACAAAAAGGCACAATGAGTTAGAAAAGAGGGTGTAAATATTATGGACTCCTTATAAATAATACCAACCTTAAGATCTCTGGTCTCAATACGTTTAGTAGCATTATATAATGGTCAAAATTACAATTATATCTATTAAAAAGTTAACAAAAGTTATACAGGTAACTTTATAATAATGGCAGGTATAGGACTGAAGAAACATAATATGAACATAAACTTACAGCTTCAATGAGCATTTGCACTTCAGACTCAGCCAGCTGAGAACCATGATTGGCTAGTCCAGTTTTGAGTTCATCACAGGATATGATACCATCGTTATCTGTATCTATTTTATCAAACATTTCTTTCATATCTTCAACTTCATCGACAGAAAGGTGATCAGCAATAACCTGTTTTACTCACCCCAAAAAAAAATTAAAAATAATAATAATAATAATAATAAAAGGGAGCCAAAACAACGACAAGACATGAAGAAATGCAAGCAACACGCAAAGTTGAGTATAAAACTAACTCTAAGAGCTCTTCTTTTGAATCTATTCATCACTGAGAACTGCTTAAGCCTCGACTTCACAACATCTCCAAGAGGAACATTGGGAGCCTTTTTAGCATTTTGAAGCCATGGATGATCTATATAGTGAACACATATTTATGTTAACCAATAGTTTGATGTTGAAAAGTTAAAATAAACTGGAATCTGATCAGAGAATTAACAAAAGTCCGGGAAAACAATAACAATCCCGACCTGTGCGAAAACCAAGGTTCCAGAAATCGGTATCAATCTCGGTATCATTCGTTTGAAATTTTCTTATTTTCGGTCAATTTCAGAAGTTTTGAAAATTTTGGTTTCAGTTTCGGTTTTGCTGTTCCGATTTTCGGTATTTTTTTTTAATGAAAATGCAACAATAAAGTTATACATAAAATGCAAAATGCAGGCTTAAAGGAACAAAGTGCAATTACAACATTATTCCAAAAGCTAAATTAAATTAGCATTAATTAAAACAGACAGTTCAAAATCTACTTACATTATAACCAAATTCCAAAACCCTAAATAAGCAATTATCCAGCACAGCTCATCTCACTTAAACAATTAATAAACAAATCCACAGCCCATATGTTCTAAACCCAAAGAACTAACCCATATTTTCTGAACCCAACCCTCTTCCTCTCTAAAATTTCCACAGTCCGCTCAAAGTGAGCATTGTCTTCCTCATCGAGTAAACTAGGGCTGTCGAAATTAAAATAAATAATGTAAATTGTAAAAGAAAATCTTGAATTTTACTGAAGAAGATGTCGAATTGGTGGAAAAAAAATTCAAATTAGGGCTTGACTTGGTAGGTCGAATTGGTGAAGAAAACAAATTAGGTCTTGAGTTGTTGAAGAGCAGCTCGGGTTTTTCTTAAGATACTGAGTTCAATCTTTCGATATTTTTTGCGATTTTTGCTTCTTTTCACTTCGATTCTTTTCTTATACCTACTGTATCTTCACATGTTGAGAATCTGAGATGGCTAGATTCGAGTAATAAAAAAAAAGTTGATTAGCCTGGAACCGGATTGCTTCAACAGTTCCGGACTGCTGCCGGACCATACCAGACTGGTAGTGGAACCACCGAAATTTCGGTGTACCAACCGTTAACATATACTACTGCAAAAACCGTAACAGTCCCGATCAATAACGTTAAGTTTACAGGAATGATAGGTACGCTCTCCCATTTACAATTCCGACTCCACTTTTCAAACATTCCAAAAATTATAAGGAGTGGTGATAGTAATAATATAGAGAAAGAATGGGGAGGGCCACTCCCCTAAGATTAACATGTAATTATCAATGTTTGAAATTCTGGTTTCCAATTTCATTTCGATTATTTGAATTTTTTGACGTTCCAATTCCATTCCTTCTGGACGTTTATTTCTGATTCTAATTATGTTTTTTAAATGCTACAAATTTAGATTTAGGAAAACTTAATTGTAATTTGATTGTACAATTGTAATTTAAAACAAATATAAACAGGTTAAAATCCTAAATACCCTATCTGTTTGCCCTAAAACCAAATTATTCAGAAGCACTTAAGCCCAATAACCAAATACAATTAATATAACCTGCTCTAATCTTATTATCAATCAATGTAATGTTTCTCCCTTATCGAAGCCCCAAATCCGCCGAAAGTCATGAAGAACAATGCTCTAGTTTGAGCGATGGAAACTGAAAGTTCAAAATGATGAGAATGAAAAGTCATCAAAGCCCCAATTAATTGAAACATCGAAACTCTAAACCCTAATTTGTTTGTCAAGAAAAACTTTCTGGTGTTTATTTTTGATTTAATTCTTTGACCTCTTACATTTTTATAACATTTCTTTGAATTTGTAGTAGACTTACAACTTAACATTTTCCTTTTGCATGATGAATTTTTTTCTCACTGTGTTGGCAGTGGAACGATTTTTTAAGCTCATTCTAGCCAATCATCACTGAAACCGGATTGGAACGGTCGGAGCGTCAGCCAGAATTATGAACCTTGTTAATTATGCACCACAGGCCATGTCCTTGTTTGACATCTTATTGTGACCAAAAATCAAACAGACATGTTATATACATCTCCGTTTCTTTTGTCCAAACAATGCTCTTCCAAACATTGCTTCATAACGTCATTTGTACCCAAATAACTTTGAAAGGTTAATTTATCAAAATTTACTATATCACCTTTTCCAATTCGAATAATTCTATCATCGGTTTTAACAGCAAGTAGAATTTTTTTTTCCAGTTCTTATTTTCATCAAAACATGACCATTGAAAGGTGATTCCCCTCTTCTTCGGTCACTTAAGTTAAATATACTACCCTACTAATCAATTAACGATTTTCAGAACAGAAGAAAAAAAATAGAAATTCTGTAACATATATGTGTATTTTTACACATGGCACACTAGGGTTATTTTGTACTGTGCCATTTGGATGCTAGTACCAACGTATTTGACTACTTCTTAAATATAAATAAAAAATCATTTGAATAGTATGATTCTTTTCAATAATTTTATTAGAGGGAACATTTCTTATTATAAGGAAAATATTTGGGTGGACTTCCAGAACTGCACTCTTAAGAGTTTTCAAAATTATCCATATGTTAATTTAATATTTCAAACAGTAAAACATTAATAGAAATATATGGACCTTTTTAACATAAGTAATGGGTGGTTATATGTCGCAAAGAATCAAATACTGGCCAATCAGTCACCTAGTTGGCTTAGGATCGGTTTCGCTTCAAAATTTGAGTTTTCTGTTTTGCATTTTCAATATGCTTCAAATGGCGTAGGAGAGGAGAAGAAGTGGAAGACCTAAGCATTACAACAAAAAGGAGAAAGTGGGGAAGAAGAAAGTTTTTGGTATATTCCAATTCTCAAAATGAGGAAAACAAGGAAAAGTTGTTTCCAATTATAAGTTAAAATCATTTTCCAAATTAATCTTTTTCCACTCTCCCCTCTTCCATGCCTTTTGAAGTACGTTGAAAAAACAAAACAAATACTCAAATTTCGAATCCAACCAAATCCTTAGCTACTTTTCTCTGTTCAATTCAACACCATATTTCTGTATGTTTCTAATCCTTTCCCACAACTACTAGGTTTTCAATAATTTTCAGTACTTAATAATTTATTTTGAATGGAATTCTAAAAATAATAAAGAGTTGGTGAAATGAAGTTCAAAGCGCTGAACTATTTTATTTTCTTCTTAACCAGAAGACGTACAATTTTATATTTCATTTCCATCCAAATCAAAATGTAATGCCGTGCTGGATTAGAATCTCAATATCTGCAAATTCAGTCATATAGACAATAATCCACAAATTATTGCTTCTAAAGTTCTACTCATATTAATTAATAGTAAAGCAAAAGAATTTCTAGTTCTTTTATTGGTTCTAGGAGTTTTCTTCATTCTTCTTAATTCTCTGTAGATATTTTATTTTTAAATTTTTATAATTTGATACGTTATAATTATTCTACTAAGCTCTTACATCATTTTACATTCAAACACTTGCTTCTCAAACTAATTTTACAATTATTTACAAATCTTTTCTCGGTTCTCTTCTAATATTTTACGTTCAAACCCTAAATTTGAATAAATTACATAATCCAAAATTTAAACCGTTTGATAAACTCGGTTACTTAATATTTAATCCACCAAATAAATCCTAAAAAATAACAATTTCAATATGTAAATTATAGCCACATCAACGAATTGGTAAAATTAATTTTCATTTAAATACAAAGATATATAAATCACATAACATAAGTTGTATACATTAACAATAATAATAAATTTATTTTATATTTTGTTTATCTCAATGAAGTCATCATACATTGCATTGAAAATTTCTGTTTAACTTAAAATACCAACATTTAAAAAAAAATCATTACTTGTAAACTTTCTTAATTCTCTCCTAATATTTTATATTAAATCACATTTATTTAACAAATTATATAATCTTAGATTTAAACTATTTAAACAAATTTAATTAACTAATATTTGTTAATTCATATAATAAATCCTAAAAATAATATAATTTAAACATGTATACAATAATCATATATACGAGCAAAAATGATAAAATTATTTTTTTATTCAGATATAAAGATATATAAATCACATAATACAAAATGTATACATAAATAATAATAACTTTTTTTATTTGTAACTCATTAATCTCAAAAAATTACCATACACTACTACATAATAAAATTTCGTTTTTAACAATCTTTAAAGGATAAACTTATATTTTAAAACGGTGCAATGTAAACGCACAAATCACACAGATAAAAATTAAGTTAGTAAAATTCTCATTTTCAATATGATGATATTAAACATTACCTAATTGATAACTCAACTAAATGATACAACGTTGTTTTGCAATTATCAAAGTTGTAAACATGATCATCTTACAACAACATGAAATCCACAGTTAGCTGCAAAGTTAAAATGGCTCAATAATTGAAATCTCAAATAATGGAAAAGGTTCACATGTAGATAAACTAGTCATAAGATGCTCTTCTAAACTACAACTACGTACAAAGCTCTTTCCAAATTTCTCCTACTTTTTTACATTCAATTCCTTATAAATTATTTAAATAAATTCAATTATGTAATATTCATTTATAAATCCTTCGAAAACAGTTCAATATATATACAGCATCCATATTAACTAAAGTGATAAAGTTATTGTTTAATTCATTTAAAATAAATGCATATCGCATTACATCAACCACTTATATATATTATATATATAATAACAACTTTAATTTTGTATACACACATACAGAGGAAGGTTCAAATGAAGTACCCTTTTAGCATCCTTAGTATATCTTGAGCTATACTATTTCAAATCCTATAATATTTTGTAGATGTTCAATCAACATAAAAAGGATCATTTTAGAAAACATAATACTATTTTGATATTTGCATCCTTTTCAAAATCATAAGTTAATTATTCATCATTCAAAAATTTCTTTTTACTGTTAAATTTAAACATCAAATACGTTATGCTACATATATTCTAATGAACCCAAATTTTGTTGAGATGATCTTGAGTATGAGATGAAGGTAATTACCAAATGGACAAAAAAATTAATATAGGCTCCTAAAATTAACTTAGTGCATGAATAGCTCTCCCTCAAAATTAATTGTAGAAATATGCATCTTTTCATATAGTTTGCAATTTTGGATTGCACAAGCTACTTGTGTTATAACTTGCACAGCTCAAAATTGTGCAAGCTATAAAATTATATTGCGCAATTTTGAATAGTGCAAATACAATTTCGGGAAAAATAAATAGATGACTTCTCTCTTCTCCCATTCTCCTCTCGTCTTTCATTTGATAAAACCCCAAATTTTCCCACTCTAACCCATTTTATCTTCCCCAAATTCAATTCCATATTCAGGTTAATCCCTAAATCAGAAATTAGCTTCAATTAATTTGTTGTTCATTCTCAAAATGGAAGGTTTTTCTTCATCTTTCCAAATTAGAGCTAAAAAAATTGGAAATGGAATTAACTGATTTTTTGTTCATGTTTAACTAATTTTAGTTATCATTGTTATAGTTGATTGATTTAATATTGAAATGTTACTTGTTAGCTAAATGAAAATGAAAACTCTACTTTTAATTTTGACAGTGCATAATTGGGTATTAATAGCTATGTACTGAATGCTTAATTTTAGGTGTTATTTTGGGAATTGCATTGGAGGTGTAAAACTTGTGCATTTTTAAGTATTATTTTGATGGAAAAAAACAGAGTAGATTTTTCACTTGAAGATAGTGTTGATGATGTGTGCCAGAATCTGCTCTATTTCTTTTGGGCATCAAAATAACACTTACAAATGCAAAAGTTTTACACTCCCAATGCAGTAGCATATGCATGTAACAAGTTCTAAAGCTCATCCAAACCCAAACATGCTTTCTTGATATTTGTCTTAATATGTCGAATTCAATAGTGATGATGATGATGTTCAATGCGCCAAACTTCATTGAGCACATGTAAAATTCCTTCCATACGGTCTGAGATAAATGTAATGCACCATTACATAAGAAAGGAATATAATTCCACATACAACGAACAGACCAACTCCATGTCTACTAGGACTCTGTCTGCACAATAGAAAATGCTAATGGAAAAGGATTTTGATTTGCATCTACACCAGTAGCTACAAGTACCGTACCTAGGTACTTTTCATACAAATGAGTGTCGTCAATAGAAAAGTACATGACGGTAATGTGCGAAACAATCAAATGACGGCCCAAAAGTCCAAAAAGCACCATCAAAAACATCACGGGTGTGAATAACATCATATACAGCTCCAGGATTGTTATTTTGCACTACATAAAGATATTTTGGTAGTTCTGCATACGATGATTCCCAATCTCCATAAACTATTCCAACCGCTTTTTGTAATCCTTGCTAAGCTCGAGAATAACGTACTTTGATATGAAACATATTCGACATGTCTCTTGAACTGTTCTTGCTGCCATATTTTTCTCGAATTTGATTAAGAAGTTTGCTACATATAAACTTTGATGTTGCTTGTCAATACTTTGATTTGATAGTTGCATTTAAACAAATGTAATCCCCTACGTATGTTTTTATTTTCCACCAATTTTTATATTTTCTCGTTGATTGACTAGCATGCACTCTTCAAAGACATTTTTTATTCACATCACATTGAACTGTACATTGATTTGCACGCGAATTCACTTCTGGAAAATAAACTAAACATTTAATTGCACATTCATATAATTGTTCAATAAGTTCCTTTTAATTTCAAAAATTAATCTAACCCAAGGTCCTTTTTCAACACATTCTCCTCCAAACACTTCAACTTCTGACTAAAAGTTATCCATAATGGATTTGTCATCATCGTTGCAGTACATGGATCATCGGCTAACGAATGTTATATAACTGTATCTTCATCGGCATTTAGATCATCAACAAGTTGATTATCTTCATATATGATTGCTTCATTGTTAACTTCCACGTTATCAACCAAAGTTATATCTACGTCATCCGCATAAGCGACCTCCATATTATCCAATTGTACTTCGCTATTGTTTGCATTATCAACGTAATCATCATCATTACCATTCACACAAGCAATGAATGCTTCTTCCACTTGATTATTTGAAAACTACAAGTAGCAAAATTATTGATGAGAGTAAAGTGTACAAAGGAAACTTAAAGAAAAAGTACTAAAGTTAAATTAATACTCAATTGACGATTGTTTGAGACTGATTTGGAATACTAGAAGTCGGGTATACAAAGTTATGATCCAAATATTGTGCTTGACTAGACGATCCTCCAACAAATCCTCTACATCTATTTAATAAATTTGTAAATTCTACACCATAATAAGCTGTCATATAAGGAAGGGTCGAACATTGTGTTTCTTGGAATTATGTAATGGGTATTGACTCTACCATTGATAGTGTGAAATGATGTGTTTCTAAAATATTAACATGTTTTGTTTGCGTAACAAAAATTTCCATCGCTTTCATTTAAACCGAAAACGTAGAATTAATATCATCGTTATCTTCCAAATCAATAACGGATGAACCATAATCTCCAACCCATATCATTACTATTTTTAAATCATATTCAAGAGTATTGACTTTTGTCAGCTCAAATGCACGTTGTTTAAGCTCTCTAAAACTACAATACTTTTAATTTTCAATCATTTTTGTTTACTATCAATATACCTAGGTTTATTGTCTTCATCAACCAACAATTCTCCATCGTAGTAAAATATAATTGGTACCGTTGACATTATCTAAAAAAATATTAAATTCAAAATCTTAATTTGTGAAAAACCCTAAATTAAAATTTTCAAAGTTGATGCCTTGGTTTGAGAAGAAGATGATGTATCCTTATAGAATCTTCAACCAAAAACACTTATTTCAATAAAATCTTTGTTTACATAACAAATTTTGAAGAGTAGAACAAATTGGGAAGGAAATAAGTCGGGTTTTGTGAAATGAAAGAGAAGAAAAGAATGGAAGAAGAAGAAAGCCGTCTGTCTTTTTTTACTGTCAAATTGTAATAGCGCAATCCAAAATTGTGCAAATAAATATTATAGCTTGCGCAATTTTGAATTGCGTAAGATATAGCACAAGCTTATAGAACTTGCACAATCCAAAATTATGCAAGTTCAATATTCAATATATATATATATATGTATGTATATATATGTATATATATATGTATGTACACACATATATAGCTTACACAATCCAAAATTGTACAAGCTATAAAAAGAGGCATAATTCTGCAATTAGTTTTGAGAGAGACCTATTCATGTAAAAAGTTATTTTTAGGAGCCTATATCAAAATTTTATCCTTACCAAATTTATAGCATTTGAAATAGTGTATAACCCTTGCGTTTGCATACGGTATGTATTAGAATTATAATTGTAAAAATATTTTTAAAGAATTGAATATATTTTGCAATATATAATGAATTTGGTCAAAAAATTGAGTTATGTACTGAACTTATAGTTTTAAGTATGCAGTTTTGGTTATGTGATTTACGTATTTTTATATTTGTATGAAAACTAAATTATCATTTTTGTAGATAATAATGAGTTAGATAGTGACTTATAATTTTTTAGCATTTAATATTTTTTTTAATAAAATGAATGAAAGTTAGTATTTTTTATTAATTTTAAATTAGTACATACATGTATATCAATGTATAAATAATTATATACATAGGTTTTGAGTTTAATATTAAGCTTTTAGTACATTTGTTTAAAAGATAAATAATATATAGATCGAATCTCAATTATTACTTGAGTGAATGACAACAACAACAACAAAAATGAAAGTACAATGGTAATGAATTAGTGTATTTTCATGCATTTAAAACTCTTGCTATTAATATCCACTGCAGAAGGCATTCTCCCTAATAAGGTAGATACTTCTTATCCCGCTTAGAAATTGAAACTACTACTGAACAATGCCTGAAGTGGCAAGGGAATAGATGAAGATACAAAACAGAAGGTTAGTTTCTTACATTCAATTATCATTTCTGATTTTGATTATGTTACTTCAAGCTTATTGGTATAAACAGAAATTTGAGTTACTGAAAAAGGTATTTATCTTTTCTTTCTTTTTTGAAAAAAAAGTGTTTTAATTTCCTTATTGTGCATGTTTGATAACTATTTTCACCTTACCATGATCAGTTTTGTTAGAGTATCCATATGTGCTATCACAGCTAAAAATGTATGATCACAGCATTCATGATTTGGAATTCATTGCACGTCTATTGAAACAAGGTTCATAAATGCTACCTTGTTCTCCCCCCCCCCCCCCCCATTTTTGTCTCACTTTAAATTAAATTAGAATTAATGGCTCTAGCTCCCAGTTCATATTGATCTCAAACTTGAATATCACAAACTTTGAGTTACTTCAAATACTTCTGTAATACTTTTTCGGCTGCATCAAGTACATTACTAAGGGGAAACAAACAGTGCAGATAAAGTTAGAATCCATATTACAGATGATCCATTTTGCATACATTTACTTCATCTCCCCTTTTCTGTATTTTCATTGCACAATTCAAATTTTATATTATGTAAAGTTTCAGCAGCTTCGGTAGATAGCTGTCCAACAAGAAGGATTTTTTGCGTAAACTTGATTTGGTTAAAAATGGTTGAACGACATGAATTGATTTGCTAATGCGGACAAATGACTTATTCTGCATAAAGCAACCAAATGATACAGAAATATTATATATAAGCTATGGGAAAGGATTGGAAACCTTAAAATGAACATTGAAAGTCATAGTGGATATAAATTTTACTATATGAGTTTTACTTATGATCTGGTTCAGATTTCTTGAAGAATTCCAATATAACATTCCAACTCATATGAATGCAATGAAGACAATTCGAATATGATATTTTTATGATCAGAAAAAACGCGTTTCAACATGTACAACAAATTAACAAATTTTGGGTTTAATTCCTTTTCGCAGTGATTATGAAATAATTCACTGTGCTATAAGCAATCTGTCTCTAACAATCCTTTTATAAAAAACCATGCAACTAAGGTTCAACTTTATTATCAATTGTTGTTTAGTTTGTCACAAAAGCTCTAGTAGTAAAAATAAATAAATAAAAACACTGTATCGACATGTTTCCTGTTCGTTTGAGCTTTAGATGATCCCCAGTTTTCCGTCGATGATGGAAAATGATAATGAATTAAACACATATACAATGCCTAAACAAAGGTGACCAAAGCATGAAAGCTACCTGAAAGGGACAGATAAGAGCATTAATGATTATCAAATCAATGAATGCCATGCCAAAACGAGATAAGTCTAAAATGCAGTAAAACAATATATTAGAAATATTTATATTGCATTTTTTATATGAAATGCGCTTATGTATTGTTTTATGCCTTCTTGAGAACTGTGAAGATAAGTTTGGTAAATAATTCAATGTCCTGGCAATGGTGAAAAAGAGGTGTATCTGAAATTAAAAGCAGTTTCTGCTATTGATCGATCGACTGAAACCTGATTTTATGCACACACAAAAAAACTCTTCGCTTACAGAAAAATACGAGGAGGAAGAAGTTGATGTAATTATGAAACAATCAAACATCAAACTTGTAAAGGATTGCTTTCATTAAACGTGCTTAAGGCAGGCAAAAGCTTGGGCTAAGTATACTGCTGAAGCCGATAACATAATTATTTAAATTATGTAAGAAAATTAACTCGGTGTTAACTTAATTATGGTATTGAAGCATGCATATGTTGTTGGTAGATTTGCAAGTATGGTTGGGAGGAATGGTTGATGATATTCATTATGTATTCTTTTTATTATTATTTTTTATTTTTTATTTTTGGTACACGTGCTACATTGGACTTTCTACGCTCGATGTGTCTTTTCTTCAGATACATTATGTGACTCATTACAATAATTTCATGGGTCAGTGAAATTATTTGATCTTAGTATACAATTGATTTGTTACTGCAACAAAAATGCAACTAAAGCATATATTGTGGTTAAAAACTCCCAACACAAGCGTGCAAATGATTCAAGTTGAAGGGCAAATTTCATTGTTTAAGCAAACAGCAGTCAATCTAATCTCACATGGCATGTCATCCAGTGTAGTAGTCAAGAACACAAGGGTTTACTAAACAGGATTCAAACCATATATCGTAAAGTTTAAATTTCAAATCTAAATTGGATTTAAACCGTGAATTGTAGATTCAAGGGTAACATGTTTGTAGTGTGTGTGTACACACACACTATAAACTTTGCTCTATTTATTTCATCAAATGATATTATCTGAAAAATAATTTTTTATTCGATTATATTTTGAGAGCACAAATTTTGAAATGCATTTCAGTCAAATGTCTTATAATTTTTTAATTTCAACATGGATCCTTTTTTTAGTAAATTACAAAACTAAACCTCGGTACAAAACTTATTTCACAAATAGGCCTTATCTGAAACCAGAGTTATGAAAATCGCTAGGCAGAGACTAGGCTGCAAGTATGGACTAGAAATTAATCTTTCAGACGGGGGTTCTCGAGATTAACCGGAGCTACACATTTTTGAAAACTCGTGTATTTCGAATAAAATTGTAGCATTAGGAACAACCAAGTAAAATTATTGATTAAAACTCGTGTATTTCGAATAAACTCGTGTATTTATTGATTAAAATTGGTAATTTAGAGATTTGGATGGACTTAGAACAACCAAGTAAGACAACCTAAAATTAGCATGTAGATGCTTATACGAGACGTCAAGCCGCATCTAATGTCTGATTAGTGCCTAGATGCAGGTTTGGATTCTTAGATTAGATGATAAGACTTGCCTAGACAGATCTAAGCAGATAGTTACGCGGTAAGCCTAGCCTTGCGGTTAGACGAGAAACATTTTTTACAACAAAGTCTGAAGCTATTTAAAAAATAGACTTCGTTTCTAATTTTATACATGTGCAATTTAAAAATGGACATGCGTAAAAAAACAAGCTTATTACACATAATAAGTCATTTTGCCATAATGGGATTTCGGTATACAAACCAGGAGAGATTGAAATGATGTCCTGGATATTACATAGAACACGTGTGGAATAAAAATTCACCGAGTGGACAAATATTACATAGAATATCATGCATCATACACACACACATATACACACACATATACACATACACATATATATACACACATGTACAAGACAAGTGAAAGAAACAACTATATGGCGCCCTTAGCAGGACATTTTATAGTACTATATTAAAAAGAAATACTATTATGACACAATGTAGTTAATAGCAAAGAGCGCAAGGTATGCGCTATGCGCGTGCTATTTTGTTCGCTCTTGTACATATTGCATTTCACTCACACACTAAATGGGACTAAAGTGGTTGTGGTACATGTTTATATAAATATCAAATCACACATTTATGATTATCACTGTTATTTTATTAAATTTTGCACTATAATTTAATTATGGATTACACTGTCTCTATTCAAATTCAAAACTTTAGAAACATGCTTCAAAATTCTTAACAGTGTATTCCTAAAGTAAAATCCGCACTTTTTTATAAGGGATTTATAGTCCTCATTATCTTTATTATTCCCTAATTAAGATCGACTATTTTTCATAAATTTTCTATGTTGAATCGTAATTTTGTTAAATTTAATATATCTTCAGATTAATTTTTCATATATTTTTTCAATGTTTATTTCGAAATTCTTTTTTCATTTTTTTTAACGTGAATTTTGATTTTATTTGTTTCAAGATTTTTAATATTATAAAAACTATACTTATCAAAACAAACCTTTTAGTTGTTTCCTAAATGGAGAAAAAAAAGTGATACATAATATCAAAATACATGTATATTTTAGATGCGTATAAACCAAAAGGGATGAAAGCGTATTCTTACTGTTAAGTCTTTTATCTAGTTAAGTTGGTATGAAAAAAGAACTTGAGTCATATACGAATCTACATAATAGCACCATAATATTTGGTTGTAGTAGATCATAAATTAAAATATTTATTGCTCAATGAATGACTAATTTTCATTGAAAATAGATTTAAAAAATAGCTTCATTGATTATGCACCAAAATTTGGTATCTTGTACCAAATAATTTGTTTTTATGTATGGCAAAAATAAACTAGCCCACAAGGTCATTTTCAAAGTATTTGTCTAGCATTTTTGACGTATAAGAGATGAAATTTTATAATGTTTTATCAAATGAAAGAACTTTGATTTTAAGAGAGAATTTAAAAGAAAAGAATGTCAAGCCTTCATAATTTTGCTTTTTCAATATTAAAAACGATGTAGATAACAAGGTCCAACATTATAAACTATTAAGTTCTATAAAGTAAAAGTCTAGAAAAAGCATTAAACTGGGTAAATAACATAACTATAAAATTTAAAATGAATTCTTAAGGTTATAAAGTTTATACATATTAATTAGCAAGAGAAAAATAAAAGTATTAACTTTTTCCACGTAGACGTTTTGAGCATAATATGCCTATCAAACACCTACATTCAATTTTATTTGCAGGAATATGGTCGTTCGTCGATAAACGATTTTTATATATTGCCGGAGATATATGATTGGTTAGTATATCCATTCATAATTTGTGTCATTCAATCTTATTTGGATTTTTTTCAATGTACATACCTAAAATAAATAAACTAACATAATAGCATGCTATTATGGGCAATTCGCTATTTTGCATTTTGACAAAATAGCACGCTATTTTGCGCTATTGTAGGTTAAATAGCACGCACCATGCGCTATGGGCAATTTTGCGCTATGGTAACTCTCTTATGATGACAACAGATTGAATCATTTTTACATTTTGAAATACATACTCGGGTACCAAAAGAATAGAATTGGACCCAAAGTGGGAAGCTGAATCAAAGCACGACCTGAACAAATCGGTTATCTTTTTAAACTTCCAAGTAAATGGAAATCAGCTCCTGATCCTGTAAACTCTACTAGGATCTATACCATTTTTGTTATTCAGCAAACTCCGACGAACTAAGAAGATTGAAGTTGAGAATCAATGTTCATATAGTTGACTAGAATTCATATTCCTACATCAATATAAGCTCGGTCAAAAGTGAAATATATAGGTAGCACTTGTAAGATTAACATAGAATTTAGTAGATTGCAGGATATACCCAAATGTTTGGTTGTTATTTTTTGTTATTATAGCAAAATCTTGTACAATTTGGCAAGAATGCTGTCATTGTTGACTTAGGACCCGTTCATGGACATACCAAACGCTGATGATTTAGCATTTGCGGCAGTTACGTTCGACTTATCAAAGATAAGTCGGACGTCGCCGTTACGTTAATGGTTAGTTGGGGAGCTTTTGCCGTTTTAAATTGTAGCGGTTGAACAAAACATAAAAAGTAAGTTGAACGTAATTTTTCACATTCATTTTTGGACTATTTAAGTTGTTGTCCTTATATTCATTTTTCACACTTATTTTCCAACGGTTTTTTTTCTACAATTTCTTTCTAATAATGTCCGAATACGATTCCGATTGTAATAATTTCGTAAATGATTCGCAAAGCTCAGAAGGCTCCATTGATACTAATGACTTGTCGTATTTTGACGATTCAAAGGAGCATGATAATGATCTCGACGCTATTGTGGGACTCATAATAAATCTGTTTCTATTAATTTCTACTTTACATCATACTTCTTACACTGGTCAAATGTGAATGACTAAAGTTCTTGATAGATATAAGAACAGAAGTCAAGATCTATTTCGAATGAAGAATGCGACATTCAGACGTTTATGCAATATCCTATCTACTAGGTATGGTTTGATTTCTACTAAACAAAAAAGTGATTCTTGAAATTGTAGGAATGTTTCATGAAAAATCATGAAACATCACACAGATTGATAGGTGAAAATTTTAATCGAACCATTGACCGCGTTAGTACTTACGTTTCTAAGGTCTTAAAAAATGTCTTACTTATAACCAAATATATTATTAAACCAAAAGATTTCAATGGGGTTCCTGGTGAAATTAGGTATGATACATTGTATTACCTCGTTTTTCGAAATGCAATTGGAGTTGCAGACGTAACACATATTCCTACGAATTAGTAAAGATAATAAGCGACATTTATAGATAGAAAAAGGTGTTCAAAATAAACTATTCTTGATGTTGTTCATTCTAATTTAACATTTAGCTTTATAATGTCTAGTTAGAAAAGTTATGCCCATGATAGTAGATTGTTAAATCATGCTATTGAAGAAGTTGAAACATTCACATCCGCCACCCAATAAGTATTACCTTGTAGGTTCAAGATACAAGCTTAAAAATGGATATCTACCACATTATCGTAATGAACGTTATCATATTTCAATGTTTCCACAAACCCAAATGTTCCGAAATCACATAATAAAATCTCCAATTTCTATCATTCTAGTTTGCGCATTCCGGTTGAAAGGGCATTTGGTATTTGAAATGAAATTAAACATTTTATGAGACATATATGTATAGTTTCCCTAAACAAGCATAATTTGTCGCTGGAACTTGTCTTATTCATAATTTTATAAGATAATACAACGGTACATATCTCGATTAAGAAGAAATTGTTAATGCAGAAATTCCAAAGAGTTATGCAGAAAATTGGTGTGAACAGCTTCAGCACAACCATGATAGTGCAAGTTCATCAACTACACCACAGATTGTTGCATCAAAAGATCAGATCAGGGACGTTTTGGTTGCTGCAGGGCCACGTTGATGTATTAAATATTTGTATGTTCTTTATTGTTAATTTTATTTTGTGTTTGAATTTGTAGTAAATGTTTGAATTTGTATTTCTATTGCTTATTAATTAAAATTAATAATTAATAATTATTGCAAATAATAATAAAAAACTATACATTCCACAAAGGCACAAATATTAAAAAAACTTCATATCTAACCTCTAATCCAATTTGTCCATGAACGTCATAACCTCTAATCAAAATTCTCCATAAATGCACCCTTACTTATTTAGTATATATAAATACCTATACATTGTAATGAAAGTAGGTATTGATATAATATTGTAGTTTACATGTTATCTACGCAAACTTTATCCACTGATGTTGTGGATACTTCTGTGCTATAATGAAAAAAAGTTTCAATTTCGAGGATTTGTTTGCACTGTACAATAATCACTTAAACATGTTCTTTTCGTTTATTTTATTTTGTCTACTGAGGTGGAGCCTTGGCGCAACGGTAAGGTCACCCGGCTGGTGATCTGGACGTCAAGGGTTCGAGTCCGGAAACAGCCTCTTCGCAAAGCGAGGGAAAGGCTGCGTACAATCGACCTCCCCAGAGCCTGCTATCACGCGGGAGCCTCGTGCACTGGGTTCCACCTTTATTAATATTCAAAAGTGTGTAATTTGTGCGTTGCACACGTTGGTGTTGTATATTTTCTTTTTTTACATTATATTTTTTATTTTCATATAGATTCAAAAGAAACTCCTCGATCAAATTACTATTTACCAACTTCTTGAACATATAATTTTACTTTTTGTCACAACAAAAGACTTTATTTCTTTTTTATGTTCAAATAAAAGGATAATGTTCGCTCATTACCAAATAAATCGAGCCACCATTCTTCTCCAAAATATTAATATCAATTCTTTTTATATACAAATCAAGTATGTTACAATTTCTATTTTCTTTGAAAATTATCGTTAAATAACTCATTTAAACATCAATTTTGGACACATAATTTACTCTGAGATATTCCCAAGATGTACTTCAAAATTTGAAATGTCAATCCAAGATGTACACCTGAAATACACTCAGAGATATCCTCCGATACGAGATAGCCTGTGTGAAAATTTCGAGACGCAACGCGACCGAAATCCGAGATTTAAAACCTTGTACATACATACATACGAAGGAATATATTTCAAAAAAAAATCGTCTACGAAGGAGTATATTTTAAAAAGTCAATCATACATAACATAAGATTATTATTCAATGATTTTATTTTTATATGGATATTATTTTTATATGGATATACCCAAGATACATCTGATCCCTTGTTTTTGGAGATTTGAAGTATTTGTCTATCCTATCTTACCCTACCAATGCATCCATACATATAGTTATACCTGTTCTACACAGTTAACTTGCTAAAAACATTTGTTAGATCCACTGTACAAAATTACAAGAAAAGATTGAGCAGTTACTAGGTACAAGTTGATTGTCAAATGTATATATAAACACACACGTGTAGGGGTGAATCAAAAAGCTGAATGAAATAAATCTGGATGAACTGGGACATATACACAACTTGATTATGACTAGCAAAACAATTAATGACTCTGAAATATAGAAGAAAGAGGAAACATAACTATAGTACAGCTTATGTAACAGACAAACAGAGCATTTGCAAATACAACGTATCTGCATCATTATTTTGAACAATCCAATATTAAATGCAGTAAATTCAGTAGCAAAACCAATATATTCAAATGCACAAGAACATCATGTTACCTAGTACTTGCTTTGCAGTCAGCCTAAGTTTTGGATCAGCCTCCAACATCTGTTTAACCAAGTTCTTAGCACTCTCAGAAACGCTTGGCCAGGGCTGACGCTTAAAATCAATAGCCCCTCTCAGGATAGCTTGTGCAACACCTTGTTCAGATTCTGCATCAGAGAAAAAATATAGTTCAGCAAGCATCGTACACCAGCAACAAAAATACTTAGAAGAAACCTATCCAGGATACAGGGCAAGTGTGTGTTCCGTATAAATGCACTTACATGTGTGCGTGTGCGTGTGCGCGTATCTATTCACACGCGCATGCGTGCGCACGCACACATACACATACATATATAACAACTTCTCACCAGCCCAAAATGGTGGAACTCCACACAAAAGAATATAGAGTATGACTCCTGCACTCCATATATCGATTTCTGGTCCATAATTACGCTTTAGTACTTCTGGAGCCATATAGTATGGGCTACCAACAATTTCTGAAAACTTCTCACCTAACAGAAGAAATCGAATTGAAGATGTTATATCAAATCTACAAATAAGGTGTTAACCAGGACAATTGATACTAATGAAAATGGCAATAAATATTATCCCTTTCCATGTAATAAACTGTTAGCAAATGAAAGATTTCACACTGCATTGTTATGTTCAAAATTACTTCAGCTGGTAAGACCAATGTATGCACAAATATAGAGTTCATGTGGTAAAGTATCACAAAGCATGTGCTGTACTTCTCATTTTATGATATGTGTGCGGGCGCGCCAATAAAATAGGTTAAATGCATAGTTCAATATTCAAGGCATCACTAAGAGCATCTCCAACCGATGAAGCCCTTAATATTCAGCTCTTGAATATTAATGGCTGAATTATTGTGAAAATCCCCAACAGTCAGACGCATATTTAATAGGCCTCAAGCTTTAGGTGCCTATTAAATAGGCACCTGACAATTAATCTCTTATTAAATAAGAGATTTCAAGCGCCTGTTTAATAAGCATGCATACTTCAAGTGCCTATTAAAAAGGTACATGGATTTTAGGTGCCTATTAAATAGGCGCCTGAATGCAGGCGCTAAATAGGCGCCTGAAGGCTGGTGCCTATTAAATAGGCGCATGGGACCAATTCAGGCCTGAATATTACTAAAATATTCAGGGTAATATATACCGTTGAAGATTTATTTTGAGGAGCTGCTGAATATTAAGGCCTTTCCCCTTTGTGGAGATGCTCTAACCTAATATAGTATTCCTTAATAGTGTAATTTTCATTCACTGTTGATACAGCTAAGATATTGAGACTGACATCACAGTACCTATGCAGTTCTTATCAATAATCCAATGCTAGACTCTAAAGAGGTTATGTAGCAAAATTTGGTTAGTGAATCAGGTAAGTTCCCTTTAGGTTAATCTTGTTCATACTATAGAGACATCCTGTTATTATCAGCTCCTAAAATAATTCTTCAAAACTATATACCACAAATATTTCAATAAACTAAAGCGTGCATCATAATACAGTAGTAAAACAACCTTAAAGTCACTTAACGGTAAAAATGCAAGTATCATCTAAGTTTCCAGGTTGATATATTAGATTAAACCCTTCTCGCAATACTTTTCTCCAGTAAATAATCTTCAATTTCCCCGGACATTCTACACTGCATTCACATTATTTCCTATTTTTTGGAAGCGAACTAAGCTAGAAACGTGAGTATCTATCGTGAAATATATCCATTATTCACAGCCAATCCATGAACATAACTTATTATCCCAAAAACATCAAACCTAACATTAAGCAGGTTTTTAATAAACTATGCTTTATAGTTACATCAGTGTAATGAAATACAAAAAATTCTTGTTAACAACCAAAATAAGTATATATAGCAACACACAAGGCAGACAAAACCATTGTATCAAAATCAATGACTTTTGACTATGAATCATACTTTTCAGCACAGAAAAAAAAATCAAGATTTAAATCGCTGGATCTTTTCATAAGACGTTAATTCACAAGCACGAGGAAAAAACAAGTGCTCAAACTTGCGTTTGTATCAACTAAAATCCAATTTATTTTGCACTGTTTAATGTCTGCTAACATATCTTACTTCATAAATTTCCATTCCTTTACCTTCTATTTCTATAGCATATACAGCATACCTTCTTACTAAAATGTTAAATCACAAGCTTTCAAGCCTCATTAAATACTGAAATCATGTCACACTCGGCCTTCTGACCTTACTCCCTACATTACCCCATTACAAAAACTAAACAGCAATAAAATCTCATTTTGATCACAAAGAACTAACAATACTAACATATATCACCAGGGAACCAGCAATATTAGACCAAGGAATTAGCATCATTGTAACAAAACAAAATATCCATTTTTTGCCAAACATATTATCCAAAACAATAAAATTACATAATAAAAAAAGAAAGCTAACCAGGTTTGAAAAAGATAGATAATCCAAAATCAATAGCTTTCAGAGGCGAATTCTCCTTCTTATTTGCAAACAAGAAGTTCTCTGGCTTCAGGTCTCTATGTATCACACCATGATCATGGCACAATCCCACTACCTACAACACCACAATATGATCAATACAAGCATATATGTCCTCAAATAACACTGTTTTCCAATTACCTCAACTATAGTTCTAGTAACATTCGCCGCAGCCCTCTCACTATAATGTCCTCTTGCCACAATCCTATCGAACAATTCTCCACCTTCACACAACTCCATTACCAAATGCACCCCACTCTCATCCTCGCACGCTTCCCTCAAACTTATAATATTCATATTACTAGGCAAATGTTTCATGATTGCCACTTCTCTTCTAACATCCTCTACATCCACGCTCGTCCTCAGCTTCCTCTTTGATATCGATTTACATGCCAACAACTCCTTCGAGCTTCTATCCATGCATAGATAAGTTATTCCAAACTCTCCTCGACCAAGCTCGCGGTCAAGAACGTATTTATCGTCGATCTTGGGTGAGTTGGGGTCCAAATTGGTTAGTACGGTCAGACGCTTTTTTGCGCCGGCGGTTGTGCCATTTACAGCAGTGGCGGAGGAGGGACGGTGAGAATAGGGTTTTATTTCCTCGCGGGCAACGGCGGCTGGCGAGCGGCAGCAGTTCCCCATGGCTGGATAGAAACCTTTATTGCTCTATTTAGGTTAATTCGGGTTTTGCTGCATTTGAGATTTGAGGAAGGAGAGAGAGAGCGCTTCCTTTTGCTAGTGAAAAAGTGATATTTTGGGAGCAAACGGAAAAAGAATGTGAACGGTAATGGATAGCGGTGCATAAGTGGACCACCGTTTTCCCTTCACCAAATTATTTATCGCCGGTTTGTATTTGGTCGGCATTACAGTAATTGTAATAAGAGGAATTATTCCTTCTCTTACTCCGGGATATATAGTAAGCTTTTTTTTTTTTTTTTTTTGAACCCAGGAGAACCCGGCGGGCTGGTAAACTCCTGAGGAGGGTATAGTAAAGCCGTCCGCTTATCTAAGCCCCTATACCCTGGGTAAATTTATATAGAATAGGTAAGCATATGGTAGGAATCGAACATGGATTTTTTTATCAGAACTCAAGCCTCATTTCCACTGCGCCGCACCCACGGACTGGCAAATTTTAACATGCCTCTCAAATGGATTTTTGATCAATTCGGCTATTATTTGGAGCTTAAATCCCACTTGAAAGAGCATTCTAGTTTGATGGAACACTAGCATTTTGCTCAAATTTTGAAGAGGGAAGGGAATTGAATTATGCATATTTTGAGAAACCGTGGCAATTAGGACAGGGTAATTTTTTTCATTTTTTCGATTTTCCGTCAATTTCCTTTTGAATCATTTTGAAATTTTTGGTTTCCGCTTTCTTCCTAAAAAATTAATCTCATAAAAAATTCCTTTTGATAAATAATGGAAAACGTTGGAAAATTTTTGCAATTTCCACGGTATTCCTTTCCTTTCGAATTAAGATTTAACTGTGTCGCATCTACAAACTTAATCTGCTTAATTGTACGTGTATTCTCAAAACCGACTTGCTCATGCTCCACCTTCAAACAACATTTGAAAGAAGACCCTAACCCTAATTTGCTTGTTCTTCACTCAACCACAAACACGCTAACCCGAATTGGTCATTTAATTTTGCCATCAAACTTATTTCTAAGGTACATCGCAAATTCAATTTCAGTTCTTTAAGTTGTATTTTTTTCATTTTTGTCCGGATTTGTTATTGTTTGGAATTTATCATGTTAAAGGTATTGATTTTAACGACGATCTGTTACTTCCATCGAGAAAAAAAAGTTAAAAGGTACTATTTTTACACTCATTTCTCTTCTTTCTTCGATGATAATCTAAGTCCGTAGAGTCAATCCAAAATCAAGTTTATGGTGAATGATTAGTTTTGTAAGTAAGAACATAGTTGTAAACTTGGTTACAAGGAAGTTGCATTTTTCCTATAAATCTAATGAAAACCCTTTTTATGCAGGTTCACATCTTTCTGTAAATTTAGTAATTTTTTCCAAATATAATGTTGTATAATATTTTCAAAACAAAAATTGAGATAGACTTTAATGAATTAAGCAGATTATTTGTACCGACCCGGAAATTCGAATACTTAGTCTTCGAATATCGTAAAGTTTTATAATTAAGTGTTATAAATATAATTTTATAATCTTGTTAGACATCATTTAATTAATAGATAATGATAAGAAAATTTTTTTTTTAAATTATTTATGTAAATATATTCTTCAAAGAAAAATCGATAACGTGACCAAAAATCGGTTTATCGATAAATAATTTTTCAATCGATATAAGTTGTTCAAACTCTTGTGCACTTGTCTAATGATCAAAACGAACACATTAACAACTAATTAACACACTCACATCTTCATTAAGCATGGAACATTCTAGAAGCTTCCATTGGGATAAGATATATTATCATTGGAGGGGTATAATGGTAATTAGCATAATGGAGAAGTAATGTAAAGGAGAAGTGATGGGAGGTGAGTCTTCCATGGCATGTGGGGAGGTGAAGGCAAGCTTAGGCAACACCAAATGGAGTATATATAATAAGGGGCATACTCTTGGGAATAAATCACAAATTCACAAAGCAAATAAAAGCTTCTTAATGGCTTCTTCTTCCTTTTCATCTCTAAATTCCTAAAGAAAATTAATTGCAAATCAAATCCAAATCAACTCAAATTTGTAGTGAAGCCTTGGGAGGATATTACAATACATCCTACCTATTTAGATCTTGAAGTTTGGAAGCCAAACTCCCTCCCCCCATTTGGCCGTGAGCAATTGGTGGGTGGTGGAGGAAAAAGCAAGTGAAAAGAGGATGAAGGAGGAAGAAGAAGGTGGTTGCCAGGTTGGGTTTGGACTTGGGTACTTGGATCTTAGTTATTTGTGAGGTTAAAGGTGAGTTAACACATCTCTTTGAATGGAAAATATAACATATATATGTTGTGTTTTGATTGTGGTTATGCTGTTTGAATTGTTGTTGACATATGTTAAAACATTGGTTTGGATTCTTACTTTGAAAGTAAATGACATGTAATCCATATCTATGGATTTGAATAAACTTGAATAGACTTGTATGACTTGTGACAAGACCTTGAAACATAGCACATATTTTATAGATGGATTTTGGTTAAGATCAGACTTGGATTTGAAAGTGCACTTATAGCGATAGTCAATATAAATGCAGTTAGGAACTGTCTAGTATTCGACGATTTCTATGGAACTTTATAGAGAGATCCTTATGGGTTTATTGCTATATTTATAATGTTATATATATATATATGTTGATTGTTATTAAAAGCTTGGATGCTAAAAAGTTAAGTAACATGTCAAAAAGTGACCAAAACTTCACTTGTGCAAAACTGCCACGTTTATACTTGATTTTTTTGACTTTGAAGGTTTGAAAAGATATTTAAATTTAAGTATTTTGTTCCATTCTTTTTGCAAGTGTTTACTAAGTCATATTAGAGTATTTCAAAAGTGGTTTGAGATATTTATGAATTGTTAAGAACTATTTGTGAATTATTAAAGAAGAGGATTTTATAATAAAAACTTATTTTTTCAAGTTTTTAAGGAAACTATAAAGTTGTTATTTCAAGTAATATTTTGAGAAAATGTTTTAAAACATATTATAAGTATTACAAAGTATTTAAAAGCATTTTTAAGTATATATAGTTTTTAGAAATTATGTTGACTATTCTATATCTTATATATAATGCAAATACTTGAGTAGGTGAAGCTTTTTTCGAAGTGACCAAAATACCCATAGATAGTTTGTAAAACAATAGTGAAAAGGGGACATTTTGGTCAAACTTTTTCCCACCATCTCCATCTACTCACGTTTTAGGAAACCAACCTATCTCTTCTCCAAATTCCTCATTCTAGAAAATGTCATGCAACTCCCTTTCCCGAGATTTCTTCGTTAACATCGCTTCTATACCTTTTAGTCATTGTCCCCACCTACATACTCATCACGTACAGATCCACGTTCACCGACCTATCTCTTCTAACATTTCTTCCACATTTCTCCACATTCATCTATTTCGCATCGAAGATTATTGCATCTTCATTATTCGTAAATTAATCGAAAGTCGATTACCAAGAATAAATTATATAAACAGTGTTCGGTAATGAAGATGAAAGATGGGATAGAAGACTTCACTGTTTTTCAGGTAAATTCATAAACTGTTAATTTTTACTTACTACATTTCTTTTGACATTAATCATATATTTTATTGGTTTGATTATGTATGAGAAAAGTTCAATTTTTGGTTCATGTTTGACATTAAGTAATGAACGAATACTGTGTGCACAGTTAATTTTTGAAATTGAGATGAATTTTTTGATTGTAGGGGATGTTCGGTTGGCTTTTGCTGAAAAAATTAATTTTTCCGATAGATGTTTAACAATTATTTCACTTAATAATTGCAATGGATTTGTATATAAATTGTCGATTGTTCAGTTAGGACAGACTAATTGACTATCAGAGTGGAATTTTGCATCTGAGACCTATACAGAAGACGTGTAGGTAGTTCTTGGGATTAAGATTGAAGATTTATTATCTCGCAACTGTGATTCACAGACCATTTACTATAAGTATTGTGGTCTTTCTCTTAATAATAATGTTAAGAATGAACTCATTTTCCCTTTTTAATTACCTCTGTCTCTACAGTCAATTTCTTTGCTTGTGACAATTCTGTTGTTTTATTTTAGTGTTTTATTTCGCACTCTAGAAGAAAGCAAAATCTCTTCCTTTTAAATTCATGAATAAATCAATGAAATTGTCATAAAATATATTTTAAGAAGTTACATGTACTCTTGCATAGATTGATATACCCGGACAAAATTTTCATCTGCTGAATTATATTTCTGTGTTAACAGAAGTGTTAGCACCAAAATTGGTCACTAACCTCGTAGAAGAAGATTGTGAAGAGATATAAGTGATGAAATCAAATTAAACAGAGAAGACAGTGCTAATCTAAATACAGAAAGTAAGAACACCAAATTTATAGTGGTTCAGCGTAATTGCCTACGTCCACTTTGAGGTTAAACTTTATTGATCTTCTTTATAGTTGATTACAAATACAATTCGTGAATCAAATGTTTGAATGAAGTTGTTAAGTAGAGAAGATGAGTCTTGAAAATGGCAGAGTCTCCCCGGTGTTTTCTCTCCCAAAAAAGGATCCATTTCACTGTGACCCTGCCCCTCTATTTATAGGCAAAAGTGGGCTGGACTACCCAAGTGGGCTTGACAGCCGAACGCTCTAGCCCAGGCGCTGCATGCCGAACCAGGTACGCCGAACGCTTCCATGCCGAACGGTCCTTCCCATGCCGAACGGTGCTTCTAATGTATGGGAAGTGTAGGATGGTTGCAGTGAAGCCGAGCGTATCTCTGTTTGAAGCTCTTGACCGATCAATGTATGTAGGTCGAATGATATCGTTACCTTGCGTAGTTGTGCATACTGAATGCCTTTTGAATGCCGAACGCTCTCGTTGCCGAGTTATCCTATCACCGAGTTCTACTGACGCCGAGTGCCTCTGGATGCCGAGTACTCCGGATGCCGAGTACTCCGGATGCCGAGTACCATGGGATGCCGAACACTAGTTGACGCTGAGCATAGGTTGTTGCCGAGTGCCAGTTGACGCCAAACACTACTTGACGCCGAGTACCCTTGTTGCCGAGTACTACGCCGAGTAGTCTCGATGTCGAGTGCTCTTGATGTCGAGTGCTCTCGTATGCCGAGCAGTCTCGTATGCCGAGCAGTCTTGGTGCCGAGCAATCTTAATGCCGAGCGTTGGTTGACGTTGAGTGCCAGTTGACGCCGAACACTGCTGAGTACTACGCCGAACACTCCTGGACGCCGGACACTATGGATGCCGAGTACTACGTCGAGTACTCATGGATGACAGTTGCTTCGCCAAACACTCCTGGATGGCAAGTGCTTCGCCGAACACTCCTAGATGCCGGACACTCTCTGATGCCGAGCACTTATTGCCGAGTACTAGTTGCCTGGTCAAATCCCCAGGAAACACTGGCCCCCCAAAGTGTATTGCGTGGCCGAACGTGATGCGCTTTGAATCTGGTACAATCTACCTCGGAGGTACCTCTTCAAGAATGTTAGCGAAGGAGGTGCGAGACGAACAAGGTTGGGATGCCGAACGATACGTTCGAAGCCGAGCGTACCTCGTGTGCCGAACGCTCTGGTATTGACCGGTTCTACCGGGTATAGCCTCTTCGTCTTCTACCTCCCTCTATATAACCAGGCACCCTTCCACCATTTTCTTTTTACGTCTTCTTTATTATCACTCTTAGAGATTTGCAATCCTATCGGATATAAAGCCTATATAATCCATTCTCAACTTCGATCGTCGAATTAGGTATCCTTCCTCTAACAATTGCACTACTTCCATTTTAGGTTCATCTTATGGAAATAGAGTATTTCCTTTAGTTGTAAACGCGTGGCTAGTGGGAGTGGTTCGCTCGTTTGGAATCGCCGAACGGTGCACGGGAGTTGAGCCTAGCTCCTTTGCGCTGATCAAGATTGGAAGAAGAAAAAGGTAGATGGGGAGTCGAACGGCGTAACCTGCGTCGGGCGATCTATCTCTATCGTTCGGCGTAAATGGAGTGGGAGCAGGGTGGAGTTATGATCTAAGGCGGAGCTCTACTCTAGCCGAACGAACTTAAGCCGAACACTACCCTAATGCCGAATAGACGCATTCGCTGAATAACCTTTAGCCGAACGACATAATCGCCGAACAACTATCGTGCCGATCAGTACTTAGACATGCCGAACGAACGTATACACCGAACAGGACTTAGTCACGCCGAACGCACATATACACCGAACAGGACTTAGTCACGCCGAACGCACATATACACCGAACAGGACTTAGACATGTCGAACAGTAGTTATATGCCGAACAAACATATACATGCCGAACAATTTTAATGCCGAACAGAACCTTTGACTGGACAATGTCTTTAACCGAACGAGGCTTTTAGCCGGGCCAGGACTTTAGCCGAACACTTGACTATGACTTGACCGAACCAAGATGCATGCCGAACAACATTTAAATGCCGAACGATATAAATGTCAAATTAGACTTACGCCGGACACTTCATAAATCACATGTTTTCTGAATCTGGAACTGTAATCGCCTCAAGGCAAGCTTTTTGGGACGGTCAACGATGACGGTCTTCGAAGGCGGCGATTCGAAGCTAATCATTATATCTTTAAAATCTCACTGCTTGTACACAATTGTTTTCACTAGTTCACACACCACGTGGGGGGGAAAACTCGTGTTGCTAATTCTAACGTTCAACGTTTTTTGAGTATAGCTCTCTCAAGCACTTAGTTATTTATTTGGGATGTCGAGAAAATCTAGCTCCGCCACCATATCCGACAGGCCTGGGCCGTCATCGAGGCAAGGAGCCGCAGATACTTCTAACCCGTCAACCTCTCCCGCACATAACTTGGCGCCTGATGCTCTGGAGTCAACCATCTTACTAGACAATCTGATCGATTCTCAAGCCTCGAAGATCAACGAGGCTGCTCTGCGACGGATATGCTCCATTCACGGGATTCCCTTTGCTGACGTGTTAGTTCCTTCGAGACACGACCGCCCTCATCTGCCCCCAGTCGGGTACACTGCCTGCAACAAGTTCATGTGTTGGATGGGCAGCGTGCCTCCATTCAATTTATTTCTCCGGGATGTGCTGCAGTATATAGACATAGCTCCGTCGCAGCTGCACCCGAATGGCCATGCATTTCTATATGGGACTTATTTACTTTTCATGGCCGTCTTTTCCAGACCTCCGACCCCCGGTGATATCCGATACATTTATATGTTCAAGAGACGGAAAGATAGCCCTTCTTTTATATTCCTCGAGCCATACCACAAGTGCCAGATCTTGACAGGGGCCTGTAGCAAATTTGCCCTGTACAAACAGGAATGGTTCTATGTGCGCTGCCCTTCTGGTTTCGCTAGGAGATGGGTTGAAGGCAGTAAGTCTCTCTGCCGAATCGTTATTCGTATTTAATTGGAGTCATGCTTTTCCTAACTCTTCATTTCATCTTTTCAGGTATCAACCCGCGTCCGGAAGGCCGAGGATATTCTGAGGCTGTTGAAGCCATTAGAGCTCTTCCTGTTGAGGATCGAGACATCCGGACTATCATTTCAAATGAATCGCTGTCGGGGTTCGGCTTGCTAGCCCCTGGTCGTCGGATCAGCCTTCCAGAAGGTGTTACAATTCCCAAACCTCCATCTGGTAAAGGAAAAAACTTGCCGGACCGTCGTCACGTCGCGCTCCCGACATGCACGAAGAAGGCGAGCGTAAAGAGGATGATGCCCCCGAAACTCAGGGCGAGAACGTGGGTGCCGCTTGGAATCCGGCAATCGAAGTTCAGGATATTGAGACATCATCCTCCCCTTCGAAGGGAAAGAAGAAGTTGAAATATACGGTTCGAAAGGAGAAAGTTGGTGGCACCTCAAAAGTTACGCCTATCCTTCCTGAGAAAGAGGCTTCTTCGCTGCACCTGGAAAGTTCTCTGAGGGGTCTGTCCAACTTGTCTATTCCCGATGATTTACTTAATTACGGATTCGATGATCCTGAAGCTCTCAAATTCTCTTCGCCCGCTAGAGGCAATGTAGGAGTTCAACTCTCGACTCAAGGAGACAATACTCCGATTAGCAAAGATAAACGAACGGGTCCGTCGGGGGGAACACTAGGACACACATGCACATGCGCATTCCATAATATACTTCAAGTCTTTTTAATTCGTGAATTCTCCTTAACTCGTTGTTATCTCCATTCTTTGCAGGTGATATGGGTCGCTCACACGGACTTGATCGCCTTCAAGGGTCTTCTATATTCCATCACTCCGGACGGGATTCCGGTTCAGGCAGACGCAGGGACCGAGGTGATTATGAAGATAGGGACAATCGTCCTCGCGAGTCGTCTCACCGCAAGAAAGCACACTCTCAATCTTCCCAGTCTCGCGATCTTCCTCCTCCAACTGAGCCGGATAAAGAGAAGTCTTTGCAGAAGGGTTATCAGTCTGATGCTGCTCGAGAACAACATTCCAGTTCATCGAGTACGAGGCAAGTTCGAGAGCAACGTAAAAGAATGGAATTCTCTAAGCCTCCTCCTCCTATTCCTGCCGTGGACCCAACTGTTGCGGAAAAGATGGTCGACCTTAAGGCCAAGTTTCCGAAAATCTGTTTTGACGGCTTGAAATTCCTCCCAGCTATCCATCACATTCCTGGGCACGTGAAGCAAAGTGCCATTGCCTGCAACAATGACGTCTATGTTCAACATGACGCATTCGTGCACTTGGTGGAGAAGATCTTGGAAGTATCTGTCGAGCGTCAACACGAGATTGACCGTCTGAATCTGGAGGCTGACAGCGATAAGAAAATCATCAAACTCCAAGACGAAGAGCTCGCTTCGTATAAGTCAAAGCTAGAAGCCGCTGAACAAGGTGCGAAAGATACTGCTGAGGCAGTTACTTGCTTAGAGGTGGCTCACAAAAAGGAGCTTGACGAAGCAGTTCAGCGCAGCGGCGCCCTTGCCCTAGAAAAAGACTCTGTCCAAAAAGAAAGGGATGCGCTTGCTACTCAAGTCAAAGAGCTGAAAGAACAACTCTCCAAGGAGAAAGAAGACAAAATAGCTGCTCAGGAAGAATCACAGCGATATTGTGATGAGATTGTTGCTACCCGACTCCTGAAGACAAAGCTCGACAACGAACTTGCCAGGGTCGAGAAAATGAAGGATGAGGCCCGTGAGGAGGGCAAAAGAATGGCTGTGGAGGAGCTTGATTCTCGCCTTGAGGCGGCCGCAGAGGCCGGCAGGGAAGAGGTCAAAAGTATGTTTGACCCGTTGATCGCCGAGTACGGAGCCCGCGTCATTATGCACCGTGACTTAACATTCTTGGGCGACGGCTACCTCGAATCCCTGGCTGAGGCATGGGAAACTCTAATAAAGATCAGGAAAGTCGAGTCGGGCCCCGAAGAGGTCGACGAGGATGCATTGGTGAAGGAGTTCTTGAGGGGGAATGAGCCATCGGACTTATCCGCAGCATTGGCTCTTTATGGCAAAGGCTCTTCCCCTCCGAAAGAGAAGAACGACGAGGCCGGCCCGTCATAGGCCGACGCTACTACTCCTCACATCGCCGCTCCTTATGCTGCTCAATCGGTCGGTCGGTCGACGCTTGATCCATTCGAGCAGCATGCCAGTTATGATCCCGAAGATCCCGGGCTCGGCGTTCATGTGCTGTCACCTATCCTGGAGGGTGAAACCCCGTGCGCCACCGATAGCCAACCGGATCCTGGTAGGAAATTCTTCTTTCTCTAGAAGTCGAAGAGATCCCATCATTTTTCAGCAACGGTTATTCGTTCTAATGCCCATTTCTTATATTTTCGTGCAGGTTGTTCTGACGCCGAGCCAACTCCGAGGAGCGATGACGCCAAGGAGGAAGCGGGGAAAACAAGCGACGTTGCTCACGCAGGGGTAACTCCCGGTCCCAACGCCCAAGTGATCGGGGCGCTTGATGATGACAAACTTGATACTTCGTCTCCTGTCGAAGGAAGCGATGAAATTAAAATCACTGGCGCCTCTGAGCATACTTCAGAGATGAGCATAAAGGACCGTCTTGCCGACGAGGAGAAGAGAAAAGTCAAAGTCAAAGTCGAGTCTGAAATACTGGAACTCACTGACCCGCGGAACAGACCTTTGAAAATCATTCTCCCGGGTAGGTCCAAACCACTAGATGTTCCGTCTCCTACTCCTGACTCCGTTTCTCTAGCAAGCAAAAAGTCCAAGAAAAAACGTGAGGGAGAGGAGTCGTCGGAAACATCAAAGGAAGACAAAAAGAAGAAGTCGAAGAAATAATCGATACACTCGTTCAACGAGTTTTTTGCTTAAGTCTTGTAGTTGCTTTTATCTTTCACAACTTGCAGTTTGTATAGAGAGGTCTGAATTTTGTAGGAGTGATCATGTATCCCCGTTTTGGACTTATCGAATAAAATTTTAGTTTCTTTATTGCTTGAATGATTCTCTTGTCTTTCTTTGGTTTGTTGACTAACTGTAGCCATAACTCAAGTTCTCATGAGTTGCATTATCTCCCGGTCCGTTCTTGAGTACTTGGACTCTCTCCGATTCTGCGCTCCGGGAACTCGGAGATTTGAGATCGATTATACTCTAGTCCATGCTCTGGGGACTTAGAGTGCTCCGCTCCGCACTCTGGGGATCCGGAGATTTGAAATCGTTTATACTCTAGCCCGCACTCTGGGGACTCAGAGTACTCCGCTCCGCACTCTAGGGATTCGGAGATTTGAAGTCGTTTATACTCTAGTCCGCGCTCTGGGGACTTAGAGTACTCCGCTCCGCACTCTGGGGATTCGGAGATCAGAAGTCGTTTATACTCTAGTCCGCGCTCTGGGGACTTATAGTACTCCGCTCCGCACTCTGGGGATTCAGAGATTGGAAGTCGCTTATACTCTAGTCCGCGCTCTGGGGACTTAGAGTACTCCGCTCCGCAATCTGGGGATTCGGAGATTGGAAGTCGTTTATACTCTAGTCCGCGCTCTGGGGACTTAGAGTACTCCGCTCCGCACTCTGGGGATTCGGAGATTTGGAAGTCGCTTATACTCTAGTCCGCGCTCTGGGGACTTAGAGTACTTCGATCCGCGCTCTGGGGATTCGGAGATTCGGAATCGTTTATACTCTAGTCCGCGCTCTGGGGACTTAGAGTACTCCGATCCGCGCTCTGGGGATTCGGAGATTCGGAATCGTTCGTACGAGTCTGTATGTCGTGTAGGATAATGTAATTTATCATCCAATTAAGAGATATAGAAACTTCATAGAAAATGTGGCTTCAAGCCTTTATTAATGAAAATCAACTAAATTGCTTGATTACAACTTTAAAAGGAAACTAAGTCATTATTGAATGGAAACATGCAGGAAACAACAGTGCCTACAACAAGAAAGGAAAACATGCTAAATGTAATAGTGCCGCAAATGTTCACTGTTCCATGCTCGGGGGAGTGTCGCGCCATCAACGGTCGCTAGCTTGAATGTTCCTTCTCCAAGCTTCCGTTCAATGGCGTATGGACCTTCCCAGCTGGGATTCATGCGTGATGGTACCGGGAAGACTCGTTTCAGAACGAGATCTCCCACATCAAAGATTCTTGGGCGGACTCTGTCGTCGTAGTAACGCTTGACTCGATGTCTGTGCGCCGCCGCCCTTAATTCAGCTTCTTCCCGCTTTTCGTCGATGCAGTCCAGTGATTCCAGCAAGAGGTTTTGGTTCGTCTTGGGATCATAGTATGTCACTCGGTGCGATGGAACTTCAAGCTCCACGGGTATAACGGCTTCAGAGCCGTATGCCAAGGCGAACGGAGTGTGGCCGGTCGCGGACTTGTGGGTAGTTCTATACGCCCATAATGCTATCGGGAGCTCATCTACCCACTTGCCTCCAACCTTCTCCAGACGCTTCTTCAATATGGACTTGATTATTTTGTTAACGGCCTCGACTTGTCCGTTAGCTTTTGGGTGCGCAACGGCGGCGAACTTTTTCTCGATGCCGTACTTCAAACAGAACTCTTTGAACTCTCTACTTTCAAATTGCGTTCCGTTGTCCGTAACGATGGTGCGTGGAAGGCCAAAGCAGCATATAATGTTTCATACAACGAAGTTAATGACCTTCTTAGAGGTGATAGTGGCCAAAGGTTCTGCCTCAGCCCATTTCGTGAAATAGTCGACTGCAACTATTGCATATTTCGCACCACCTTTGGATAAAGGCAAAGAGCCGATTATGTCAATTCCCCAGATCGCAAATGGCCATGGACTGATCATTTGTGTGAGTTCCGTTGATGGAGCCCTCGGGATTTTTGCATATCTTTGACATTTGTCGCATTTTCTTGCGTAGTCCGCGGCATCCCGGTTTACGGTGGGCCAGTAATATCCATAGCGGAGGATCTTCTTTGCTAGCGTTTGCCCCCCAGTATGGTCGCCGCATTCCCCTTCGTGAACTTCCCTCAAGACTCGCTTTGTTTCATCATGAGCGATGCACCGTAATAATGGGACTGAGAATCCTTTTCGATACATGGATCCACCCTGCATTACGTACAGCGCAGCCTTTCGAAGGACCTGTCGTCTTTCGCTTCTTTTTTCTGGTAAAGCCCCGGTTGTCAGGTACAGTTTGAATGGGGTTATCCATGACTCCTTCTCGATTTCTGTTCCCAACACGCGATCGACTTTCATCTCGTCTATGCTCGGGGCATGCAAGACTTCAACGGGATACAATCCCATTTGTTGAGCATCGTCGGTACTTGCGAACTTAGCCAACAAGTCGGCTTCTTTGTTATGTTCTCGCGGGATATGTGAAATGTCATAACGCTCAAGATTTGATAGTAGTTCTTGGACCTGAACGAGGTACGGAGCAAGCTTTCGTCCCTTTGCTTGGTAGTCTCCTCGTACTTGGTAAACCACCAACTGCGAGTCACAAAAGATTTCGACTGATTCGATCCCGAGTTCTTTGATGAGCTTCAAGCCAGCGATCAGTGCTTCATATTCAGCTTCGTTGTTCGTAGCCGGGAAATCGAGCTTCAGGGCATAACAGATTGATCGGTTTTCCGGAGTTATAAGAACCATGCCTGCGCCGGAACAACGGTCGTTTGATGCACCGTCAGTGTATATTTTCCATCGAACGGGGGGAATGATGTCGTGATCGTCCGGTTTGATGGGTATGGTAAATTCAGCGATGAAGTCTGCTAACGCTTGCCCTCGGATGGCTCTCCGTGGTAAGTACGCGATATCGAACTGGCTTAACTCGATGTTCAATTTTAGCAATCTTCCAGAAGTTTCCGGTCGTTGGAGTACCTGCCTTAGGGGTTGATCGGTATAAACACCGATTGAATGCGCTTGAAAGTATGGGCGCAGCTTGCGTGATGCAATCACCAAGCAGTAAGCCAATTTCTCGATTTTAGGGTAATTCTTCTCTGCCCCCGTTAAACGCTTGCTAACATAATACACCGGCTTCTGGACTCGATCCTCCTCACGAACCAAAGCTGCGCTTATCGCATGAGGGGATATAGCCAAGTAAACGTACAACATCTCATGGTCAACTGGTTTTGATAGCATTGGTGGGCTTTCCAGATGCCTTACCAGATTCCGGAACGCTTCCTCACAGCTAGACGTCCATTCAAAATTTCTCTTTCCTTTCTTTATTATGTCAAAGAACGGGATGCACTTGTCAGTTGCCTTGGATATAAATCGACTCAGAGCAGCTACTTTTCCGTTCAAGCTCTGTACCTGCTTTATAGTCCTGGGCGCTTGTACATCTCGAATAGCTTGGATCTTTTCTGGGTTGGCTTCGATTCCCCTAGCGTTGACGATGAATCCCAAAAACTTCCCTGATGCAACGCCAAAAGAACACTTCAACGGGTTGATCTTCATTCCATAAAACCTGAGTATGTTAAACATTTCAGCTAAGTCTTGAATGTGGTCGTTTGACCGTCGTGACTTCACGAGCATGTCGTCCACATAGACTTCCATGGTTTTACCCAGCTGGTCCTTGAACATTCGATTCACCAAACGTTGATAAGTCGCTCCAGCATTCTTCAATCCAAAGGGCATCACTACATAGCAATACAGTCTGACATTTGTAACGAAGCTGGTGTGTTCTTGATCCGGAATATGCATTGGGATTTGGTTGTATCCTGAGTACGCGTCCATGAATGACAACAGCTCGTGTCCTGCGGTGGAGTCGACCAACTGATCGATCCTAGGCAACGGGAAACTGTCCTTTGGGCATGCTTTGTTCAAGTCGGAATAATCTACGCAAGTCCTCCATTTGCCATTCGCCTTCTTTACTAGCACGGGGTTGGATACCCATTCAGGGTAGAGGGCGTCGCGGACGAACCCATTCGCCTTGAGTTTGTCCACCTCCTCTCCAAGAGCGGCGGATCTCTCCGGATCCATTCCTCTCCTTTTTTGCTTGACTGGGACGTATTTCGGGTCTATGTTCAACATATGACTCGTGATGGCGGGAGAAATCCCACACATATCAGAATGCATCCAGGCGAAAACATCAAGATTCGCCCGGAGGAAGTCGCCAAGGTCTTCAGTCATTGCGGGGCCAAGCTGTGATCCGATCTTCAGTATTCGCGAGGGGTTGTCACGGCTAACTGAAATGTCAATTGTTAATTCAGCCGGTGCCGCCTTCTCTTCCCTGGGTTTCTCATCGTCGTCTCTCGGATCTATATCTCCGTATATCCAAGAACTATGCCCGAGCCATGGCTCGGGCGCTACTTGTCAATTATCCGCGTTGAGGATGCGGACGGGGTTGTCTGCAACCTTTCCCTTCTCCCTCCGGTGGGCCTCTCGGAGCTCGGCCACATAACAGGAACGACCAGCTGCTTGGTCACCGTGAACAATGCCTACTCCTTTGTCAGTCGGAAACTTCAAAGTTAAGCACCACGGGGCTAATGCCGCCCTAAATTCAGCCAGGGCCGGCCGACCCAAGAAAACATTATACGGAGAGTCCACATCCAAAACTACAAAGGGTAGAATTCATACCCTCCGACGCTCGCCTTGTCCCAGTTCAACTGGTAACTCGACATATCCTACTGCATCAGTCGCAGCGCCGTTAAAGCCGTGGATACGAGCTTTGGATGGTTTCAAATCTTTTGTCTCTAGCTTCATCTGATCGTAGGCCTTCTTGAAGATGATGTTGACTGAACTTCCACAATCAATCAAAATTCTTTTTACATATGCTGGTCCGATTGTTGCAGATATGACCATAGGATCGATGGTCGGAGCCTCTACCTGATCAGCGTCTCTGTTCCTGAACACAATATCGTCTATCATCACGCGCTGCTGCTTAGCAGGGGCCCCGTCCTCTACGTTCGAACAGCACTCAAAATCTGCATGCTTCAAGGAGCTTGCATATCGTTCCATCTCTTGCCAGTTCTTATCTGCGGGATGAGGTCCGCCGATAATTGTATTTATGACCAGTCTTCCAACAGTCCGGGCAGGCTCCTCAGGATGACGTGGAGCTGGTGCACGACCTGGGTTGGACATCCCCTGTCCTCCTTCCTGTGGATCCTTTACAAATTCTTGCAACTTCTTTTGTCTGATCAATTTCTCGATAGCGTCATGCAGGTGTCTGCACTCTTCCGTGTTGTGTCCATAAGTTTCATGGAAGCGGCAATATTTCCCAGTCCGCTTCTGTTCCTCGGTTGATTCTTTCGGGCGCGGCTTTCGGTATTGAAAAGTATTGCAGGTGGATAGGTAGATGTTCTCAAGTGGGGCGTTTAGCGGAGTGTACTCGCTGTAGCTGGGAATTCTCGACTTCCACTTTCCCGCTTCTTTCCTCTTTCCTTGACTTCTTCCTCCGGACTCTTTGGGCTGCACAGGCTTACTCTGGACATTGACTTGGACCTTTCCCGAATTGTCTCCAGATTGCTTCACAGCAATGTTGCTCTTGATTGACTCTTGGGCAGGTCCCGGTGCCTTATCTCGTCGTACCCACCTAGCTTCCTCTCTTCTTAAGAACTGGTGTGCCTTGGAGTAGAAATGCTCTAGCGTAGCCGGAGGTTTTCCTGCCAGCCAGTCTCCAAACTCAGAATCCGGATCTACACCTCTCATTACAGCCATTAGAATTGCATGGTCATTGGGATTACTGACTTCAGTTGCCGCAACGTGGAATCTTTGTAAGTACTCCTTCAGCGACTCTCCGGGATTTTGGATTACACTTGACAGAGACATCACGTCCTTCGGGCGTGTAGTGTGTATCCTGAACTGCTCAATAAACTTCTTTGCCAACTCCTCGAAATTTGATACGGATCGCGGAGGAAGTCGGGTGAACCACATAGTAGCGATCCCAGATAGAGTAATCGGAAAGCACCTACACTTGGTGGCATCATTTGCTCTGGCTGAATCCATCATCCATTCATACCTCATTACATGTTGTCTGGGGTCAGTCTTTCCTTCGTATGCAGGAATGGTTGGCATGCTAAACTTCTTGGGGTACGCCGCTTGCAGCACAACATCCGTGAACGGAGTATGACTTCTTGACACTCCCCAGTCGTCATTTGATAAGCCCTGATTTTCTTTCATCAGTTGCCTGATCATGGCTGTCAGATCGGGTGTCTGTATGGAAGCTGGGAGGTTGGAGTCAGTTCTACGCGCCTGTCCATGCTGATGCCTCCTTTCCTGGCGATCTGCCAATCGTGCGTCTTGAGGTTCAACATTGTTAGCATTTTGATGATCTGGAGCTCCATCCTCCATCTGTACTCCGGTTCTGAAGCTTCCAGTTCTGGCTTGGTCGCGGTCTCCAGCTGTTCGAACAGCAGCATCCGCCCTTGCAGCTTCAGCCTTACGGCGTCTACGCCTGGGTGGTTCATCAGAAGAAGTAGAGATGTCAGATGAGGAATAAGCAGCTGGATTGCCCCCAGCATTCTGTTGCTGCTGTTGAGTGAGTTGTGCCATCAGGTTGGCATTAGCTTGCATCTGTTCTCCCAGTTGTCTCCGGCTTTCCCTAAGTTCTCTCATCAAGTCATTGAACTCTACTCTGGTGACAACTGGAGTCTGTTCTTGAGCGGCAATCCCTGCACTCGGGATCGCTGGTTGATTGCTAGGTCCTGCTTGTTGCACGCTAGCAGTCTCTCGGGCATCCGCATTAAGAGAAGCTGACCTGGTACGTGGTCTTGCCATTGTAGAGTTATTGGTATGAACTCTGAGTAGAATCAACGGATGTCCTATCAGTAAGTCGGATCTTCTTTGGGGGATTTGTTCAATCCAGTAGCTTTAAAGCAGATCCTTGAGGTCTGAGAATTCGATTCTCAGTGAAAGCACCAAAGTGTTAGCACCAAAATTGGTCACTAACCTCGTAGAAGAAGATTGTGAAGAGATATAAGTGATGAAATCAAATTAAACAGAGAAGACAGTGCTAATCTAAATACAGAAAGTAAGAACACCAAATTTATAGTGGTTCAGCGTAATTGCCTACGTCCACTTTGAGGTTAAACTTTATTGATCTTCTTTATAGTTGATTACAAATACAATTCGTGAATCAAATGTTTGAATGAAGTTGTTAAGTAGAGAAGATGAGTCTTGAAAATGGCAGAGTCTCCCCGGTGTTTTCTCTCCCAAAAAAAGGATCCATTTCACTATGACCCTGCCCCTCTATTTATAGGCAAAAGTGGGCTGGACTACCCAAGTGGGCTTGACAGCCGAACGCTCTAGCCCAGGCGCTGCATGCCGAACCAGGTACGCCGAACGCTTCCATGCCGAATGGTCCTTCCCATGCCGAACGGTGCTTCTGATGTATGGGAAGTGTAGGATGGTTGCAGTGAAGCCGAGCGTATCTCTGTTCGAAGCTCTTGACCGATCAATGTATGTAGGTCGAATGATATCGTTACCTTGCGTAGTTGTGCATACTGAATGCCTTCTGAATGTCGAACGCTCTCGTTGCCGAGTTATCCTATCGCCGAGTTCTACTGACGCCGAGTGCCTCTGGATGCCGAGTACTCCGGATGCCGAGTACTCCGGATGCCGAGTACCATGGGATGCCGAACACTAGTTGACGCTGAGCATAGGTTGTTGCCGAGTGCCAGTTGACGCCGAACACTACTTGACGCCGAGTACCCTTGTTGCCGAGTACTACGCCGAGTAGTCTCGATGCCGAGTGCTCTTGATGTCGAGTGCCCTCGTATGCCGAGCAGTCTCGTATGCCGAGCAGTCTTGGTGCCGAGCAATCTTGATGTCGAGCGTTGGTTGACGTTGAGTGCCAGTTGACGCCGAACACTACTGAGTACTACGCCGAACACTCCTGGACGCCGGACACTATGGATGCTGAGTACTACGCCGAGTACTCATGGATGACAGTTGCTTCGCCGAACACTCCTGGATGGCAAGTGCTTCGCCGAACACTCCTAGATGCCGGACACTCTCTGATGCCGAGCACTTATTGCCGAGTACTAGTTGCCTGGTCAAATCCCCAGGAAACAAGAAGTTAAGATTTTTGTAGTATGCTTGGGAAGTAATCTGCCACTATTGTCATGTATGATTACCAGTGCGAAGTAACATATTTAGATTTATATAGTTTTTAGAGTTCTTTTTAACTTGATGTAAATATGAACCACTTTTACCTTTAGGCCTTTTGATTTATGGTTCAAACCGTGTACTATTGGGGATGTTTTGCTTCAAGAAGTATGCTTGAGTGAAAACTCTGTCAACCTGGAGTAAGCTCTTTTATTTTCTACCTTTTGTTCTTTTTTTTGTCGATTTGATAATGAAATGAGCATTCGTCTCCTTTAATATGTTGACTATATATTTTACTAAAAACGATGCTTAGTTGAGTTGAATTTCCTAAACAAAAGCAATCAAGTGCACATTGCTCATGTTTGTTCCTTAAATGTCTATGCATTGGAAAATCTCAAGACGAACTGGGAAGTCTATGTTGTAATTTTAAGTACACTTTATTTCCATGTATGTACCGGAACCTTGACCTAAATAAATAATTAAAATAGAATGTACTTGGTTGCAGCAGCAAATATACAGATGATGCCATGTATAGTTGATCACTTCTTTATTTCAAGCGCAAAGTTATAACTTTTATCACTACCAATTGAATTCTAATTTTAGTTTGATATTGGATCTCATTCTTTGTTTTCACTCTTTATTTCAATTAAGATGCATTAAACAAGATTGAGTACAAATTCAGCATATGCTTTGATGAGGAAGTTCTGCTTTTCTCATTATTTTAATTGAAATAACTTTCACGCACATTCAGCCCTCTTCTCTTCCTACAAATGCCCTAGATGAATCACATTCTAAATTAATTTCCATTATTTCTCTCATAATATTGAACTTATATTTCAAAAACGTGAAAACCAAGTGAACAATGGATCAAGATGAAGAGGACAAGATCAAATTTGACCTCACAACTTCAAATCCAAGTAATTTTAAATTAAACTTTGTGCATTGTAGTTTTTTTAATTATTGTTACAACATACATTGTTTGCGGATAAGATACATGCTTCTTCTATCCGTAAATTTTCTAATCAAAATTCTTACTTTATTCTATTGTGTGATATTTTTTTTCTGTGACTAGGTTGGAATTTCAGCTGTGACTTATTTCAGATAAAGAGATCCCTGAAAGGCTTATCATCACTTCAGATATTGGTAAGTAAATTCAAAATTCATTTCCAAGATTATCATTTTTCATTATATGATATTTATAATTATGCAGTATAAAGTGAATGAACAAAGGGGTGTTATAAGAACCACTTTAAAGTAAAAATACAACTGTTGTAACTGTTGAGGTAAGAAAATTGCATCAATTTTTTACAAACAACAGCTTTAGGTTAACCGTTTAACTTATACACATGAATAGTAGCCCATGACATTGGTTAATGAAAAAATATGAGCTCCCTAGACTATTCCCTTGAAGCCTCGATGAAAATTTTGAATAAAATAGTGGTTTTTACTTTTATTTTTACAGAGAGGTAAGTACCTCCTTGGTTCAATGATAAGGAATTCTTAATTACTTAACCTCCGCTATGATATTATTTATTAATACTTTTTACGCCTTCATAAGTTGTATTTATATATACAGAAATTATCCACCGTTATATACATAGACACAAAAAAAATGGTATAGATGTCTTACGTAAATGATTATTTTGCAAGTCGATGTTAAGATTTCACAAAAAAAACATTTATATTCTTACTTTTAAGTCTTATTGATGACGAGTATATATGCACGTCCAAGTGGACCTGCATTTAATCACAACGTGCATTCATTTATAGTTGCACCTATGGAATTAGATTTGACCGTACCATTAGCAGCATAAATTGAACCTAAAGCAACGACAAAGAAGACCAAGATAACTGAAGAACATTCATAGAGTCAATAACTTGAAAGCATTCATAGTTTTGGCATTGGTTTCTTTTGTTTTGGTTTATTATTATATAATAATGGAAATGAAAATAATACTTGTACTTTTACATGCATATGAGGCTGTGAGCAAAAATGCATCTAAATACATCATCACTTCACAATTCCATTAATAGCGAGAAATTAATGAGTAGAATTTCCACTGTGACTGTTTGAAATTTCAAATTTGAAAGTTGATACTAATATACAACCATGTTTATATATATTTTGATATTTGAAAGGTGGCTTCAAATAAATTATTATTATGGTCAGTTTGGATGATCACTTAAAGATCCCATTGGAGTCATTGGCAGTTTTTATGACTGCAAATGTCTATCAAAGATCCAAGTGGTAACTTCTGAAGCAATGAAAGTGTTCATGAATTAATTTGACATTGTTTCCATCAGTATTTATCAATGTATTTTAGTGTTCTTTAACCATGTAAATCAATGGTACCGCTTTTATTCCATTCTAAGTTATTAATCATTAGTGAAATCATACCGTTTATTTTGCATGTCAAGTTTTTGGTGCATAAAAGATAAATATACAAAAATATACCTCCATTATATACTACTAACCGCGTATTAAATTTATACCTTAATATTGCAATATTAATTATAATTAATATTCTTGACAACCAAACTAATAAGGGATTTTAACTATTTCTAACATATTCTTGTTTTCTTCGATATACGTGATTTTATATGTGTCTGTAGCTATTAATTATAGTATGTGTGCATGAGAAGATGCTTGTATCTATAACTCCATATGAGTGGTACGTACACTTATTTATACACACCTTTTCACAACCAAGATGGCTGAAGCTCTACATCAGATTGAGATCGGAACCCCATTCATATGAGTATGTGAGCTCTAAAAGCTCTCAAAATTTCCTCTTGGCCTTACGATAGTTAATTTCTTCGAGTTATTTACAGATTTCCAAAGCATTTTGTTTTCTATGATGGTAGTAAATATTTGGTATGTGAAGTTGCCATACTTTTTTTATAGTGGCCTCTTTTCCATTGCTGTTATAGCCTTGTTTCGTTTTCTGTTAAGATAAAATCTGTAGACCCATGGAAGTTTTAGTGTTATAGAGGGAATTATAAATGTATCTCACCTATAATTTCACTATTGGAGACATCTATGTAAATGTATTTTGAGTATATTGAAACATTCATGCATGCATGAATATTTGTTAAGATGATGAAGTCCTAGTAGAAAATGTTTCTGCTTTAGCCGTGGTCACATTCAATGTATTTGATCTTTTGATATCAAAAATGTCAACGTGTTTCAAAGTAATGAACAACCAATTTTCCATTATTTGAATCTATTAATTAACAGAATTACAACTTGCAAAATGTTAGTACGAATGTTGTTATGGTGCCTCAAAGAACACATGAATCAAGAACTCACAAATGAATAACTGCCACAATCAATTTTGAAAGAAATTGGTGTCATGGACTCATGGAGGCAGTAACGCATCTCCAGTTTTATTTCAGCTGTAGAAAGAATTGTTTTTATGCTAAATACTGAGCAAATGTCCTTTATATTTCATTTCAGAGTGAATCCCAAAATTTGTATATTCAATTCACCATTTTTGAAGTGCCATGACTGCAGCCTACCCTTTAATAAATAGTTGGCAGAAGGTTTCCCACTTCTCCATTATCTTAATTTTGCAATACCAATAACTAATAGTGTACCACTAAGAATAAGATCAAAACCAAATAGCATATATGCTCCTTATGTACATAAGAAATTCACAAACAAAAAGAAAAGAACCTGTTACAATTTTGAAAAAATGAGCATAAATCCATGGAGAGAAGTTATCAAGGTAAAAGCTACCATTTTTACATATATGATGAATACACATAGATAATAATGTATTGCTGGAAGAAAAAAAATGGAATAATATATAGCAGCACTGATGTAGGGAGAACAAACTTTGAATATAAACTCATTTTGGATGCTCCATAAATGCATGCGCAAAATCTCCGATTCTAAGCTTGTATTTTGCCAAATCTTCTCTTTTAGCATCTTTGTCCGAAAATGACCATAGTCCTCCTTTTGTTACTATTCCATAGTATACTTTTCCGTCGCTTCCTACGTAGTTGTCTGTGAAGCATGCAAAGCAGCAGGAGAAGCTACAGACTATAAGAAGTGCTCCACTCAGGTATCACAGAGAGTGCAATTCGTAGTGTGTGTGTATATATATATATATGCCATAATATGGTCTAGATATAAATAATTACTTGTTAAGGGTATGGCAATGTCCATTATTGCTGAGAAGAGGGCTTAGAAACTGAAAAAGAAACAACGTTCCACTTGGCATAGAAATATAAAAAAAAGAACACATATGAATTACAGTGGTTTGGTACAGGTATAGAAGAAATTTGCTTCACAACCAACACAGATAAATGCTACTAATATCAGCCTACAATGCATTTTGGAGTAATTTACATTATAGTGAAACAAATCATCCAAATTAATGTCATCTAGACAAACATAAACACAATATACAATCAGATCCAACATACTCTTTTGAACAGCGTGCAAATTAACAACAAATACATTCATTCATCCATGTGTAGAATACCTAAATAAAAATGATATCTCTTTTAACTGTTACATTTGATAATATGATTCAATGTTTGGATCCTAGGAGATTTCCATGCATGAAATCAAAATTGTTGCAAGGTCTCTAGCTCCTTTGAAAACTCTATCGCCCATCGTCAACTTATTAACTCTCTTAGTATTCAATTTCTCCATCATTTTTCCTTTCTAGTATTAAGCTTCCTCTGTTTTTATTTCCTTTGTGCATAAGCATTTTGTTATCCTCTGTTATTTATAAAGGAATTTAATGTGACGTTATTTTTGGTTTAATCTCTCCATCATTTTGTATTCAATCTCTCCATCATATATGTCTCTTGTAAGTTAAGGTTATATGAGATGGTGTTGCTTTAAACTTATTACAAAATGTGACGTTATTTTTGACCGGATACTGCCTTTTAAGGAAAAAATATATAATGGACCAGATACATTCAGTTGAATTCCTAATTAAAAGTATTAGAACATAAAGTAAAGCAATCATGGAAACTGCTAGATAATGAAGGTAGTAGATGCAGTGAAGCAAGAAGTAAGAGTTTGCCTTTTGTTATGTCTTCAGTTGTCAGATCTTTGTTAAGCTAATTAATTAATTTTAAGAAAGGTGTTTGAAAGAAACATGGCTATGGTTATTTATAACTGGACCATGTCTTAATCCATGTTAACCGCAAACCGCACAATACCAAGACTCAAAATAAGATAAAAATCGATCACATGTAAGAACCACCGTAAAACCATGAAAACTGGATCTACTAACCATGATTGTTTGATAATTCTAGAATATGGCACTGCATAAATTGAATTAAAATAAATTCTATACACCATTTTGTTTTGTTTTCAATTTGAGTTTCATTTTTACATAGATTTTGTTTATCCTTACATTTCAACATGTTAATTATAATTAGTATGGGTATAAACTAATTTCAAATTAAATATTTTTTTACCTTTTATTATTACTATGTGATTTTGTTATATAGATGGGATTTTGTTATATTAAATTAATAAGAACAGTGCCAGTTAAATTCGTTTTAAAATACGTTAGCAATGCTAACCAAATGATTAGGTGTTAAACCATCATTATAACCAAAGTTTATCAATATCAGTAAATGAATAACAATCCAGCTAATGACAGCTTATACTAAGAGCGAAGGGGAATCGACAACAAAAAGTTTCACCGATAGAAAAAATGCAAAACTGTTTATTAGTAGATTAAATAAAAGACACAGTTCCCATATCAAATGAAAATAGGATATCACATATGGTACCTGCAATTTGGATTTGGAAGTATTACTTTTCCAATCAAATATCCTTTTGGCATAGCTACCCCTTTTTGTTCTAAATAAGATTCCACAATCGTAACTTGTTTTCTAGTTTCCTCAACCTACAAAAAGAATTCATGCAAACCCGAGCTTGAATCTGCTGTTTGGAGAGGGTTAAACAGTATATCAAGATAGAAAATAATACTTTCAAACAAAGAAAACACAATGACAAAGGGTAAAAATCAAATCATTTAAAATTAACAATTTTATAATCAATGCTGCATTTATATTTTCATAATTGATATAGCATTACATGCCCAGTAATTCCTGCTTTAAGTCCACCCCCTCACCATAAACCCTAACAGGCCTAAAATGGCACTGAAGTACAACTATTATATGGTTAAGCAATTCCGGTCACTTTTAATGTTTAGGATGGCTAAGATGTACGTATGAAATGTGTTACGCTCCAATTTGCATAGGCATGAAATCCATGTGTAAAAAATAAGCATGAAATGCTGGACAAAACCAGAACTTTTCCTTTAAGCATTCACATAGTACAAACATCCAGGTATTCAAATCATATAACAAATACTACTTACTGTAACATATCTAACATACATCAAACTTATGTCAATCCAATATTACATTTAACCAATGCTACAAATTAATATATAAATATAAAAAAGTTCCTTGATCCATACGTACTAAGAAAGTATGAGTAAACATAGGTAGAAGATATGAATCTAAAGAGAAAGAAGTTTATTGGATACTTCAATTTTATGCTGAAAATTCAGCTTTAACAGCACAAATTGTAATGAAGAAAATACTGATTGAGATAAGGAAAATAGTAAAAAAATAAACATGATGGGAAGATCAAAAAAAAATGTTGATGATACCGGTGGAATTATTCTAAATCATGGTTCTCCAGCATGGAACAAAAATAAAGAGCAATGAGGCTTCCATTAACATGCTACCGATAGTGCACTAAAGTTGAAAGATCTTGCTTCAGACAACAATGAAATAGCTCCTAATAATCAATTGGTGGTAGTTAGTAATAATTCAGCAGATGAATACAGGTTTATCGATTTTGCATTGCAAAACTGCAAATAGTTAACACGCAGATAGTAAAATCAGTTTCAATCGGATTAAACATATTAGTATTATTACTAATTTCAGTAGTTCTGCGATTTTATGGTTAATTACGGTGTGACTGTTCATACTTTGTTGTATTAGCATGATACTCGGAATCGATTTGGCGATGGATGCAAAATACATGGTATCGATCTGCAAATACCTAAAATTGATTTTTATTACTACTCAAAGACAAAGAAAACAGATACCTGGAATTGATCTGTATTGCTACTCGAAGATAAAATAGCAAATACCTGGAATCGATCAATCGATGGTCGGTAGATACAGCATCGGAGTGGTCAATAATAGATGGACGTCAGTAATCGATAATCGATAGATCGATTAGTTTTTTTGTTTGGTGGATGCGAAATGGGAAACGGGGGAAGGGTTTCTGGGTAAAAAAGGCAGAGCAGGCGAAGGGTACGCGGATGTGAAATTTAGAAAAGGGGAAAGGGTATTATTGGTATTTCAAAAAGACGCCAAGTAAAGTAGTTCAATGAATTTTCTTTATTAGTAGTAGAGATATATCACATGGATTACGTTTTTCCTAGGGCTGTTACGGTTGAATCGCTCAACTGCTTAACCGTACCAACCATTCATGTGGTTACCATCAATAACGGTAACGGTTACGGTAACGGTTGAAGAATTTGAAAACCACGGTTAACCATACCAACCATACATGATTGTTTTGTGTAATATTTAACATTAAAGTATAAAAATTAGTAATTTAAGTTAAAGGAATGGCTTGTACATTAATAACATGCGTCTTAATGGACTAATAACATGTGCATGCATATTGGTCGTTCTATAAACAAATAAATAAATTTACAAAAAACAATTAGAGCTATATTAATTTATCATTAATAATGCATATAATTGAAAATATATGTACGACATGCTTCAAAATTAAAAAAAAACAACGGTTAACCATCATAGACGGTTGCGGTAACGGTTATAAGAATTTATAACCGTCAACAACAGTTACGGTTACGGTTGGTGGTAATAATGATGGTTACTGCAACCGTAACACCCCTAGTTTTTCCATTTTATTTGACTGAATTTATTTCAACCTTAATTCCTCTACTTCTGTAAATAGTTACTTCTGTTGTACTCTTCATTTTGTGAAATGTTAATACTAATTATCCCTAATTGTACTAAATTTTGTAAAATCATAATCCAAAACAATACTAGCATCTTAAAAGAATACAACTATGATTATTATGTTTTTTAAGTTAAAATGTCATACCCACTATTAAGAAAATAATTTTTGTATGACTATTTCGCTGATATAGCTTTTTGCTACTTATGTGCACCGAAGTTCCTTTTCATGTTATGTATTATGATGTATGATGTATTTATGGCTACCATTTATCTATATAACCTAGAAGCACGTTATATTAAACATGAAATAGGAATATAAGGACATCGAGTTGGCAATTCACCCTCTTTCTACTTCTTTTACTCCTTTTTGTGAAAAGGTAAAATTTGTGAAGAAATACTGAATGTTATCATTCTTACTTTTTGTATTACAGTATCATTTTTGGATTTTATTCATGGTAAGTCAATATGTACTATCTTACGTATCAGTCTAAAGCCTTTTTGCATTTTCAGTGTAGCTTCATCTCTAGGTTGAGGTGAATTCCATCTCTCTTATTTACAATTTCAATTTCCAGCAACATTTAACTAAAATATAGATTTTGGTTTTATCTCCGTTTGATAATACTCCTTATTTTTGTTCTGATTTAACTAACTTTTTCTGTGCATGATATTTTATTTTAGTTATGAGATTAACTAAAAAGTGATATAACTAGTTTGATTTTCTACACGTGAATGGAAGTTTTTATGAGTACATAATACTTGATATGGAGCATTATTATTTTACTTAAACTTCCGGGTCTACTGTCCTGTAAATATGTTTGTATCTGTGATGTTAGTAAAAACAAAATATTTTGGCTGACGTAACTATATATGACATGATGGGTAATATTTGTAAGTAGCTTTTCAAAACTACAAATTTGAATATTTATTTATTAGAATGTTTTTCTTTCATGTTTCTAGAAAGGGTAAACTATAATATTTATTGTTTTTAACAGACTTGGAAGCCGAAGTTTCAAAATAGTACGATCAAAGGCTGATGCCAGCGGTGGATACGATGAAGATAAATGACAAAAAGGACAATATCACAATATCAGAACTTAAACAAAAAGTTAATCACTGATGGACATTTCCGTTAATGCATAAATCTCATAGATGTAGAAATCACTAATGGAAATTTTCGTGGTACAAGTGTATTAATACTACTTATACCACTTAACCCATCTCAGAATATTAAACATGCCTTTCAACCTAATATGTAAACAATTTCCTGTTAAATTAGTTTTTTCCTTAACAATTAATAAATCACAAGGACAAACCATCTCTCAAGGATGGTATTTATCTTTCCGAATATGTTTTCAGCCATGGTTAACTATATATTGCTATCTAGAGGAGTTGCATGAAAAACATCGAAAGTTTTGGTGAAAAATGGAAAGTTTCGAAATAGACAGTATGCATAGAAATGTTGTATATAAGGACATATTATTAAGATTAACATGTAATCATGAACATAGTTAAATATACTTCATTTTTTCCACTTCACACGCAATACTTTACAATAAACATTATTCTTCAATATGTATACACATATGTTCTTCACAACTATTGTATCACTCCATTTAGATATGGGATTTTTATATGATCACAATGAGTAATAATTGCACTTAAAATCAGTTTCTCCATTTTACTGTTTTTTTCATTTATATTTTCAAGTACTGCTTCTATCAATTACACCTTTGAGTTAATTTTATATATATGTACAAAAGAAAATTTCCAACTTTATTAAGAATACAATTGTAGTTAACATAACAAATCCCTTATAAAACGTTTTTAACTCCGCCAATCAACTTATTATTGATGTCGGTCTCAAGCTCCGAACAAGAAGGAGAGAAAATGATTACTAGAATATCTTACAAACAGTTTTTTTTAATACCAATTTCTCCCGCGCACGTGCATCGCACGTGCCAAAGTACTCGTATGTAATAAAATATCTTTTGACTTATTTATTTAAATATCAAGTTTTGGTAACAAATTACTATATATATATATATTTGTATATATATATATGTATATGTATATCATTTTAAAATAGGTTTTAAAAGTATAAACAAAAGGAATAGAATGGGGTTAGTAATTGCTTAGTGGCCAAATGGTTAATTGTTTAATTGCTTGTTTGAAAAGTAATTAACCATGTTTAATGCTAAAAGCCGATTAAGTAAGGCTTATCTATTTGTGAGAGTTAAAATTGATGTTTGAGTAGGGATGGAGCAATAGAGCTCTAACTTACCGGCTTCCCACTTGACCAAGGAATAGTAAATCAAAAAATGTCGGAAACGTGTTAATCATGTTGATTTCTTACTTGTTTATGAAAATCATCAATACTATACTTAACACTAAAAGCCAATGAGGTAGACTTATCTATTTGTGAGATTCAAGAATGAAGTGTCTAGGCAAGGTGTTAATGCAACCAGTGCTTTAACTTACTTGGCTTCACTCTTGGATGAGGAATTGTTAAGTTGGAATGTCGGAAACAAGTTAAGTATATGAATATTGATTTGTATAAGCAATTGTTATTTACTAGATAGTCGACCATCGAACTTGACCAAATTTGACATAAGAAGTTATCGAAAGACTTCGTGATTTCATACCAATGAGAACCCTCCGGGAGGAGTATTAGTAGGAAATGTCTCTAGCTTTCACTTACTTCTGAGAGAACCGGGATTGAGTTTACCGAAAATTCATCGATTGGTTTTGGAGAGTCCGGTAAGTAGGAAGAGTACTTATATGAGATGACTCAAACCCGTAATCACTTCAAAACTATATATGCGATCTATCTTCTGGAAGTAGTTCTGAACTGAAATGTTATAGAGTTGAACTATATATGCTAAGGTTATGTCCAAAGGAGAGGTCAGCGTTAACATTTCAAGCGATGTTATCGTGTGGGAGTGTCAATATTGAGGAGTATTCTAGGAGAGAGGACATCGTTAGCATTCGTCGGAGGACTTATGCGAAGAACCTATGTGGAGGTTAGAGATCTGTTTGAGATGCTCCAATCAATGTAGTGATTCATGATCTGCTCGAGATAAAGGGATCCAATTAGGGATTCGTGTGATACTTGAGTGATGAAGACTGGTGTGAAAAATACCGAACGTCATTCGACGTCGGAAATGACTAAAACCAAAGTAAGATGCATAATCTTGGGCTTTGCTTACCCATGAGGGTATATCAACTCCAAATCTTGAGTATGCTTATCGATATGTTACACACGAGAGTTATTGATACTTGGTGTCACACAGTTCATCGTTGGGCCAGTTGTGTTTACCTTAGAGTATATCATATCTAGAGACATATGATGCTCGAAAGGAAGTTTCTAATCTTGGTCATGAAGTTCGGATTCGGCTTCATCCGAGAGATCCACGAAAATTCTTACACATATGCGATCGCGCCTTAGCAGTATTGGTTGTATACCTATGAGGTTGTAACGTTCATACAGCAGGTATTTGATATGGTTTATATGCTACACACTAGACATTATCTATCATATCACTATATGTTAAACTTAATGAATAGTTGGTTTCATTTGAGATAAAAACCGTTACGGCAATCCGTACGGTCTCAAAAAGGTGCTATTATATACCACTCTTGTTTCTTGAGTTTCTCATGCTGGTTTACCTGACTGATCCGGGTGTTATTTTCATATAATGTTCGGGTCAGCCCGTGTATGTTTCCAGATTTAGCTACGAATGCTTTGGAGCTTATGGAGAAGAGTCGGGTGATTACCTTCCGTAGTATTCTTATTTCTACTGCATTTTTGTATTGTATATATCAACATTGTGAGGACAGGTAGTTATAACCATCCGGGCCTGTAACGACCCACTATTTTGGACCATTCAATCGACAATAAATCCACACATGTCGGACTTGAATAATTCAAAACAATAGATTGTAAATATAAATTTGGCAAAACTCAGAATATACAGTAAATAAATCATAGATCACAGACACAAAGTAATATAACAATGCAGCGGAAGCAAAGAAATAATAGTTCATGAAGCTACTATATATATAATAGAGTAAATAAGATACAACAGAATTTACGAATACAGAGATGTCTCAATACAATAGTCAAATACAAGATCTGAATACATCACTGGAATCAACTGGATAACTGAAAGCAGAATCAATAGATGGATCCAAGTGGAACTCCAACTCCAAAGGTGAGTCTCGAATGCTGTATCACTCAGTCTGACCCGAGCGTAAAGCAAAATACAAAACACTCGAGTCAGGACATACATACTTATACAATGTAAACCAACTCAAGTTAATTGTAATAGAATGCACAAGTAACTTAAAGGATGCTTAGGATCGCCCATCCTTTAAGGACCCGTTAAACTATCTACTATGTAGTAATATTCGCTATTATAATAATGTCTAATAGTAAAATAAACTTACTTTTAAATAGCATTAAGGCTTTACATTTTCCACCTTAACACATAATAGTCCCAGTAGTCCATCCAGTATCATGGTCCCTCATGATCGGGAAGCCACCAGAGGATGCTCCATGGGCTACGGCACAAAACCAAAATCGTACAAGGCTCGCTAGGGTAGGTGACACGGCACAACTAGGCAATTCCATGGTAGATATACCAATCGATATCCGGACTGGTGGTAACGCATAGCCGCAGCTACCGCCTACCTTGAGCCACACTCCCAAAATCAAATGTGCGCACCATATCAATCACAAGCAGAGATGAAGCTAGGAATTAGGATCGTTCTGGGCTATTGTAACATTGGTACTCGATCAAAATGCAGAAAACAATAGAAAATAATTGCTAAACTGTAAATCATCTAGCTTCATAACATAAGATGAATAAAAAATTGAAAATTTTAAGAACAAAGCATGAATATGAAAATAATAGAGTTTACTGTGTGAACGACGAAACAAATTAAATTTCAAACACAAGATGAACAAAGAATGGTAAAATAAGGACAAAATAATGAATAAATATTGTGCTATAATTTAATCAATTGCGCAGTTTGCATCACTTCAATTAACATATTATTTTAGTGATTTCTTTTGCCAACATCAAAGCTATAATTGTACAACACATTTTGCTTTGTTTTTTAGTTAAAGTAATGGACAACTTTACTTTAGTAGCTAGCTTAGTAGTATATGATCATGTAGCAAATTAATGACCCGAGCTATAGCCCAGGGTATGATGAATATAGATCCGTCCCTGATCACAAGGTAATAGAATGGCATATGAAGAAGTGTGTCCGATCAGAGGGGCTACCTCATTGGCCCGAGAATCGCTCCTGTTTTAGCCACCTTATGCCAACTCACGGGAGTCGGGTCCACGTATATACCTCAATAGGATCGTCGCCACCATCCTACTTCATTCTGGAATCTCCACCGCATACACGGTTGTCAAAGTGGTTTTCGGTATCGATAGAGAGTATGCCCATATCCAATCTCGGTCTCTTTGCCAAACAATCGTTATTATAACCCATGAATATTTATTTCGAAAAATCATTTATACTTTAAAATCCAAAATATCATATCCATTTCAAACTAGTTTGTACTTCAAAACCAAAATATCATATCCATTGCAAGACTAGTTTATACTTCTAAACCAAAATATCATATTCAAAACTAGTTTATACTCCAAAACCAAAATATCATTTGAACAAACCCAAATTTCCAATCACTGAATATTTCTTTTAATTTATTTAAACTTGAAATATTCCTTTAAAATCATCTTAAACCAAAACCACTTTATAAAGCCATATTCTTAAATCTTCAATTGCAAATCAATATATTCAAAGAAAATTGTTAATTAAATACTATTTCAAATAAATTCATTTCCAAAATCATAGTACTTTCAAAGTTATAACACCTTTGAAACCAAACACTTTGAAACCATAATACTTGAAACCATATCAATTTAAAATGTTATCATTTGGAAATCATAATATTTAGAAAGATCGGAACACCCTTAACAAATATTATTCATTTCCAAAGTTATAGCATTTTTAGTTCATTCATTCAATTATACCAATTTCGAAGACATTGTATTTACTTATAATTTCAAAAGTGGTTTATATTTCACCTCAAAACATATTCATTTAAACCATTTAAATTCAATGTCAAAATCTTCCAAAATAATATTCATTTCCAAAGTTCATTGAAATTTCAGCTACAACAGCACTTATAAAGTGTTACGGTAAATATTTTAACATTTCAAAAACATTGTCAAATTCAAAACAGCAGTACTTATAAAGTGATACAATAGGTATTTGTATTTCAAAACAGTTTATTTTCAGAAACAACAGCACTTATAAACTACTGCAGCAAGTATTTTAGTATTTCGCAACCTAGTTAATTTTAGAAATAGCAGCACTTATAAAGTACTGTAATAGATATTTAGTTATTCTCAAACAGCTTAGTTCCAGATGTAGCATCACTTATAAAGTGCTGTAATATATATCTAGTCATTTCAGAACTTAGTTAAATTTCGGAAATGATAGCACTTAACAAATGCCATCTAAAACCACAGCATTTTGGCAATGCTACTAATAAAATTCCAGATTTTATTATAACTTTTCAGAAACAATAAAACTTAAATTTTAGCCATTTTAACTTATAAAATCATATCTCATGCTTCAAAAAATATTCATTTGGATATCATTTTCCTTATGGTTTAAATAAAATAAAGTTCTATAAACAAATATCCAATTTAAACCATAATTCATGTATTATGTCAAAAGTACCTTATTTTACTTAACATTTTATTTTAACAAATAAATTAACATTTTATTTTAAATACCCATTCCACAAATAAGATATCTTATCACCAAATATAAAAAAAATTAAAACTTCCATTTGAAAACTAAATTTTCAATTATCAAGTCAAGTCATAATTTAAATACATTTTTAACCATTTACATATACATTTTAACTTATAGAGACTCGCTATAACTTTATTATACAAGACATGTTCATTTCATAAAATAAAATATTTACCATGGTTATTATAACAATCAAATTTTCTTTATAAATCTATTCATTTAGACATCAATTAATCTATGATTTCAAGCTAAATGAATTTTATTACACAGTGTCCAATTAAAACTGTATTTCATTTTGTCAATTCGAATTACATTATTTATTATACAAAACCTATCCATTTCAGGAAATAACCTTTGTTAAAATCACTAGGTTAGATTTAAGATTCCAAATTAAATCAAATTTAGTTATTAATTATTTATCATAAATAAAGATCTTTAAATTCAATTTAAAACCAATATATCTTTATAAATTTAAATAAAACCACTTATTTACTTATAAAATCCCAACTTATAGAAAACCAATATATCTCTATAGTTTAAATCATTAAATCAACTTTAAGTTAAAATTTCATATATTTAAAAATTCAAAATACTTAATAATCTTTAGGAAAATATTATTTAAAAAATTTCCATGGTTCTATATAATATTTTCTAGCCTAGGTCAAGTGATACGGATATGTATCATTTCAATCCGTAATTTAAAAGAAAAATCCGGGTTCTATCATTTCAAACCCGCAATCCCAAATAAATCAAATACAATAAAAATTACTCGACCCTATCATTTCAGCCCATAATGATTTTTCCTTATTCTAATGTCTGTTCGGGTATGTATCATTTCAACCTATAGTGATAGGGAACTTGCAGTGTGAGAAACAGTAAATAAATGAACAGTAGAACATATAATATCATATCAGATGATGTAACAAATATATAAACAGAATTTAACATCATATAATCATATCACAGGCATATATGAACATATTAACATAACATATAAATTTTCTACAATTCACATGCCATTGTTTCACAATTATAAAAGTACATATGTCGAGAGTGATAAACTCACCTTTAAGAGTTAGAGATGACAATCAAACACAAGATAAACTACTCCAAAAAGCACGAATCAAATACGAGTGGATGGAGAGCCAAGATTCAATCTTGTTTCAAATAATTACAAAACATATATAAGAATATGATTCAACACATACAAAGATAAATTAAACAATGAAAATATGAATCAAAGTGTGATAAAATGGCTTCACCTTTTCATGTAGGCTCGACCATGGTCAAGTGGGCTCGGCCACATCAACATATGGCTCGGCCATGATGGTTGTATGCATGCTAGGCTCGGCCAAAGTGGTGTGTACACACGGCTATGGCTTGGGAAAATGAAGAGGTGGAAGTTACATATGTTGGAAGGCAAAAAGGTCAAAGGTTTTGGGTCCAATTGGTTCGGCCATGGCTCAAAGTGGCTCGGCCATGTTGTGGTGCTAGGCTTGTGTGCACGGCTAGGTAATGTAGACCAAGGCAAGTAGGAGAGATGTTGTTGAATGAGTGTTGAGGTCGAGCAAAAAAAGGAAAGTGGATGGAATATGGTGATCTAGGCAAGAGTTTTTCATTGTTTGGTGATGGATCTAGATCTAAGATCACGGCCATGGTTGGAGGAGGTGATGGAGAGTGGAGGCCAATCTATGGTGATGGTGGAGAGGAGATGTGGTCGGTAATAGAGGAGCCTGAGGTGGAGGCCGAGCCAAGCATGAAGAAAACAAAAGAAAAATCAAAATGAAAAAGAGAAAGAAGAGGAGGGAAGAGAAGCCATGGATCTTGTGATATTCTCTCTTTTTCAACGCAAATGGAATGAGGGATGAGAGATGTATTTTTGTGCGTGAATAAGGAGCAATTCACGGCTAGAATGATGGTTTGAACGACAAGAAAGTAGAAGTGAATGGTAAGAAAAGGAAAAGTCACATTATGTAATAAAGGAAAAGAATATTGTATATATTTCATTCTTAAATGCAAATGAAAATGAGAAGTGGGTAATAAATCTTTGTATGTGAATTATGTAGTGGAGTGGATGGCAAGACAAATTTTGAATGGCTAAGAGAGGGGTGAATGCTAGGAAAATAATAAAGAGGCTAGGCAAATAAAAAGGCATGAATTTAAACAATGTAACGTATGTCTCTTTAATTTCTCCAAGCCATTTATAAAAAGATATAAACAAATAAATTCCAATAAATACAATAAAAGTCTAGACAGATAAATAGAGAAATAAACAAAGAGATGGATAAAGGAAAATATATAAGATAAGAATACATAAATTTATTGCGTGTAAAACGCCGTAATTTATCCAATTTTAAAAGTATAAATTAGAATTTAACGAAACAAAAAGCAGACGGATATCAGCATTATATTCTGCTCCAAAGAAAAAGATTAAAATTTAAAAATTCAAATTTAAAAATTTAAACTGAAATTCAAAATTTGACCAAATTTAACCAAAATATAAAATTTACAGAAAATGTATATTAAATTGTATTTGGAAAAATAAATTACAAACAAATTCCAAACTTACATTGGAAAATTCCAGAAATTCAATATTAAATGATTTAAAAATCAAAGGTTTCAAATAAAAGTTCTAAAAAAAATATTAACAAAATATGGGTTGTTACAAGGCCGATGATAGTACTTAGATTTTAGCAACTTTGAAATTTTTGTATTTAGAGTAACCCTTTGTACTAATCTTTGATATTATATATTGTCATTCCGTTGTGAGATTCTGATGTTGTGTTCTTCTTTTCTTGTTCTATTCTCTTTTTTTTATTTTGCCCTAACTTTCTGCTTTTCTAGTACTTGGGTGCTCGACACACAAATACCGTGGATGTATTTAGTGTCGACATTCGAGGATCGAAAAGAAAAGTCGGGTCATTACATTTGGTATTAGAGCCTAAGGTTGAGCAAACACTTTGGCTTTGGTTGGGTATAACTCATTAGAGATAGGGTAAGCAACACCCTAGAATGAGTCGAGTGTATTATATATATGAAAGCGTATTTGTATTTTGAAAACTAAACTTTTAAAATTATTCCTTATGAATATCTCCTTCTAAGTAATCCTTTCTTAATATCATTTCCTTGAAAACTTTACCTTTTAGTTTCCTAAAGTTATTTCGCTTTGATTAGGTAGTAAGAACTGTGGGTACTTGGGCTTCTAATGTTGAGGGAAATATAGAAGAAGAAGTGGTGCAAGTTTGACCACGGAAAGACTTTGCTTCGAAATGGCATGAGTTTGAGGTGTTGGGTAGAAAGAGGTTCAACGGCACTAAGACTATCATCGAGGTCCAGACTTGGATTAGTCTATGCAACGTGGTATGCAAGGATATGACGTATCATATCCAAGGATCATTCAAGGATATTATAAGTACCTCTTTTCGATTCGAGGTTTCAGCTCCAAAGCCGTCAATATCTACACCAATTGGAGGCAATAAGCGAAAGTTTCAACCGACGGGGTTTAACTTGTTATAAGTGTGGGAAGAAGGGACACCTTGTTGTGAGTTATAGGTCAAGTAAGGGAGGGCAAGTGGCGAAAGCACCATTAGCGTAGGCACCAATCGCAAAGGTTCTTAAGAGCCACATATGGTAAAGGTGGAGTTTTCACCGAGGACTTGTTAGAACTACCACGCACCTAGTTTTGACTTGTTTTTCAATTTCTTTTTAAACTTTTTAGAAACACTTTTAAATGTTTATAAAACATTTATAAATCATTTTAAATTTATTTTAAACAATATTTTTATATTTCAAACTCATATTCCATTTTATTTCATTTTATAATATTATATTATTATAATACCATTTTTAACCTTTTTAGATTATTTAAAATCATTTAAAGGCTAAATAATTTCCATACACATATTTGTATGGACTTAATTCTCATTTAATTAACTATGGTTAATTACTAATCATTTCTTTTATCATTATCAAACCAAGTTATCAACCATGTACACAATCACATAATCAACCAATTTACAACCAAGTTATCATCAAATATAAACCAATATTCAACATATTAATTTCTAATTTAACATGTATATTATCAACTTAGATTTTATTTAAATAAACTAAGATTTTGGGTACTCACCTTTAGCTTAACCAATTCTTCCTACCAACATTCATATGCAACAACACTTCACTAAATCATCTTAACTTCACCAAACCATCACCTAAACCCTTCCACCATGCTTCAAAGTGCTCGGCCACCACCTCCAAACATCCATAAGGGTCGGCCACAACAGGTTCTCCAACACCACCATCATTCTTCATTTTTAAATTCTAAACCATGTTTTGGTGATATTCTAAGGTCTTTTGCAAAGTTTGGTGGAGTTTTGATTTTATTTGATATGGTTTTGAAAAAGTTAGTAAGAAAATAGAAGAGAAGAATCCATTAAAGCTATAAGAAAGAAGAAGAAGAAGAAGAAGAAGAAGAGAAGAGAATGGTTTGCGTGAGAATGGAAGAGGTATGCATAGCTATTTATAGGAAAAAAAGAAGTGACAAGTTCCAAAATATCCCTTTACCAAATTACCAAAATAACCTAACTTAAACTTAAAGTAACCTTACTTTTTAAACACTTACCATCACTTATCACTTCTTACTTTATGTCATAGTCACTTAAGAGCTAAGCAAATGTATTTGGATGGAAAAGTGGCTAAAGGGAAGATTTTGTTTGACTTTGATGTGATTTGATGTTATGTTTACTTTTTACTTTCTTAATTATATTCTAGAATTTTTTAACCATGTTTAGTAAAAGTAATCTTGTTTTATTATTTAAAATGTGTAATATATATGTTAAAACATGCTAATAAAGGTGCAACAACTTTGCGACAACTTTTAATCGACAAAACGTTGATTTTCGATAAAATGTTTTACGGTCACATTTGACGTTTTAGTTAAACTATTTATTTATGTAAACTGAATTTGAAAATAAATTTGTATATTGCTATTTAAAAATATAAACACTCATAAATTAATTAAAATTATTTATTTAACCATTGAAACTTACTTTTATGAAATCAGCATTTTGTCACTTTTGTCAATATAGGCAAATGCTACTATTTTTGTACACTTTTCTTTCCAAATCCTATCTAATATTGTTTAAATCATATAACCTTACATATTTTATATTTAAAATCATCTTAAATGTTATTTTTAAGAGTGGTCAAATTCTGGGTCGTTGCATTCTCCCCTACTTAAAAGAATTTCGTCCTCGAAATTACCCCGAACCTTAAATTCAAAAGAGTTTGCCCAAAACATTGTTTTACAAACTTATTTTCATATAATATACACAGATCATTTGTATGAAATATCTTATTTGATCTCCTATTCGAATACACAACTTTTCTTTCGATCTAGTATCGATCCCCCGATCCTCTAGCGCAGACTCTAATCAGGCTCTTTGCTCAGAAACCTTTGCTTTCCTTGCTTAGCTCTCAACTATGATAGAAAACCCAAGTACCTAACCATAATCCCTAATCAATGTTCGCCGTCAAGAATCGAGTGATATATCCTTTTTCGGACCGGTGTAAACACCTCAAAGTTCCGAACTCGAATCTTAGATCAAAATTTGTGCGACGAAAGGATCTACATATAACATATGTATTTATTAACTTTCAAAACTTTTCATAAAACACTTATATTATCTTAAGTTCAAACATTTTATAAAGGTGCTTCTTTATATAATCCCTTTAATTATTTATTTCCAAATATTTTTATTAAAGGAAAATATTCCAAAGGAACCATTTTTCACTCAAAAGATAATTTATCTTTATTATAATAAACATTTTTTATAATTTCTTTTTTTTTGACCTATAATAGAATTTTTTTCTAGCTTTGAAAAACAAATTCAAAATTATCGATATTAAATTCTCTATTCTTAGATACTTTTATTTATAAATCACATTTATAATTATGCTTATCCAATTTCATTTACTCAAAACATTTCTCAATTTTTTATCTTTACCAATTTCTTAGCTCTTAGTTAGGTATGATTTAGAAAATTTCGACTGTCCAAAATCGTCGAGAATTTTGTTTTATTTTATCAATTTGTGATCCAAATTTATCTTTGGTTTAAACACTTTGTAAAGATTACTAATCAATTTATTAGTTAATGATTCACATTATTTCTTTAATTTAAGAAAATTATATAGATCGAGTAACTTCAAAATGAACTGGGTACTACCAATAGTATCATATATCCTCTTAATAAGAAGAGTGATACTTAAGAGAAGTGTTTACCATCCGAACACATCCCTTGCCCATTTTTAGTTTATTTTCAAGCCAATCGAATTAGTTATCATAAAATACCTCTTTTTATTTGAAATGATATCATTTTCAAAATCCTTTAGAGATTTTTTTGTTTATAAAATTTATTTTATAAATTGTTTTTATCTTATATTAATTAACTTCATTTAAATTACCATAACTCTTTTAAATTACTCGAATTTAAATCTTCATTCCTTATATATATATTTTTTCCTTTTACATAATCATTTTCTGTTATTTAAATACATTCTTATCTTATATGTCCATTCCTTAAACAAATCTTATCATCAAACACCTTATAGTCAAATCGTGAAACATAATTCACAAGGTATTTGTACTTAAGCTTTTAAATCACACAATTGATCAATTTATGATAGTAATTTAACATTATCATTTCTTAATTTATTATTTTGGAATAAGTATTATAGACCTTAATTTCCTTATCATATTTCTTACTTATCGATTATCTTTATGAAACGTCTTATAGTCAAACTGTGAAATTCTAATCACAAGATGTTCATATTTAAATTTTACTAACCTTGATCATTCATTTCTAACTATACAATTTTTCAAAATATATTCTTTATATTCAAAATATAATCCTTTTAAAACAGTGTGTCAATGTGCCTTGTTAAGAGTTTAGAAATACCTATCGATATAGTTGTACTTCTTATATCGACCGGAATTTATAAATCGCTCAACCGATAAATCAACAAAAAACATTTTTTTATATCCAATAACAAATATGAACCCATATATATATATATATATATATAATACACTCAAACTCATTCTAGGGTGCTACTAACCGTATCTCCAATGAGTTACTCATCCTAGGGTATTACTAACCCCATCTCTGATGAGTCTTTACTTGCTTAACCTTTAGCTCTGATACCAAATGTAAAGGCCCGTTTTTCTGTACCCTTTGAGTCGACAATAAACCACACATGCTCAACCCAAATTGAACGAAAATACGGATCTTTAGGGGGTGAAAAAGAAAATAAAGACAGAACATAATCTTACTCGAATGGAATAACATATATTATTGAACAATAATCTTTACAGCAGAAAACTTTAAAATACATATATCATAGTCTAACCTAAATTCAGCTTGGACGGTTATAAACATATGTCCTTACAATTGCTGACAAACAACAAAACAAATGCAATAGATGCAGCGGATAATAGAATATGTCCATATGATGATGAAGATCTCCAACTCTCCTCTGGAAACTCCAAGCGTCTTTAGCTAAACCTGAAACTACTCGGATCTGACCCGAGTATTGAAAATAGCTAGATCAGGCTTGATAAACCAATGTGAGAAAAACTCAAATAATAAATGACAGTGTCATATATCAGCCTTGGAAATAAAATCATTTTGAAAAGAAAGAGTATCTCATAAGACCACGCCTACACATAAACACAGACGGGTTTTTACCTTATGTAACTCAAACACTTTTATATCGAAACATTTGATATTATTTCTAATGATATTCTTTTGAAAACATTTTCAAATAAACTTATTAATCTTAGCCGAAATTGTTACCATTATTAAATTCCAGATACTAGGATCTACAAATAAATCCGAAGGCACTTATGGAAAATGGATTCCATACAAATGACAAGGTAAGGTACTACCTTCCGACAGTACACCTCTAAAGGGATGCACCTAGGGTCGAGATACTCGGCGCCTAAACCAACACAGAACCGGCCTACCCCTTCCTGGATAGTACCGAATATGTCATCACTTCAGTTGTTACCGACCTTTAACGAGATCCCAAGTCATACATTCACCACATACTTAGACATGTGTAGAGTAATCTAGAAGGGTGATGACATATCCTAATGGGAGCGACCCACTTAGCCCTACTGCTTCTAACATGTTTCTGTCATTTCCGGGTAATGAGGCTTGAGGTAAATGATTACCTTTCACATAACACATCTTCTTTCTTCTTTGAATGCCATATTGCCATTCCATAATCACATGACTGATTTCTACAAACATATAACCTCTGAGCTCGTATGTCTCAGAGAAAGGTGTTAAGCTTAGAGAAGTTGCCTTCTCCGCCACCTTGTAGATATACGTTTTATAGAGATCACTCGGTGCAATTTAGAATGCAATGTCGGACATTCGTCCATACAAGTTGTCCAGGAACAAGACAAACCGAAGGTACTCTCCTACTCCATTAGTAGCGAGAAGTCCTTGCATCGGAGATTTTCACAACAGAGCACTGCTGCCACCATATAATATGGTAATTTTCACCTTGAGGGACTAGTGGCAAACAACCCTACATCATGAAGATCTCCATCTTCAAAATCATTTGTCTTCAAACACGTTTTACTTCGAACGTAGATTGGTTCGAAGTAGTTTTTGGATAGGAATCACCTAAATTTGACCCTGGTTCCTTCGAAGCCAATCATCACTTTAAAAGATGTTAAGTTTATATGTGGGTATCAATCATCAATCAATTACTTCATCTTTTATTTAAGTCAAATATGATATATTCTTTTCAATTTATTCCATTTTATTTTCAAGAGTATATGGAATCATTAAGCCTCATTTATTAAATCATTTGATTTATTAAACCTCTTTAGATCTTGAGATAATTCCAATCATTTTCTCTTTTACTTAGGAAAACCTTTCCAAATCATTCATTAAATCTTAATCAAAGATTTCTTATATTTAAGTTAGAATTTTTTTAACTTAGGGAAAATATTCCTAAATCATTCATTAAATATTAATCAAAGATTTCTTATATTCAAGTTATAACTTTTAACTTAGGGAAAATATTCCCAAATCATTTATTAAATCTTATTCAAAGATTCTTTCTTAGCTTCAAATCATATTCTTGCAAATCGAAGGTTTTCATAACAGTGCACTACTGCCACCTTAGATATGGTAAATTTCACCTTTAGGGACAAGTGGCAAGTAATCCTACATCATAAAGATCTTTGTCTTTAATATGTTTTATTTCTAAAATTAGTTTGAAGGAGTTTTCGGATAGGAATCACCCATATCTGATCCCGGTTCTTCGGATAGGAATCACCCAAATCTGATCTCGGTTTCTTCGTACTAATCATCGATAAAAAGATGTTAAGTGGTTAATTAACATTCAAAGAATTTGTTTTCTATTTATCTTGGAAAAACTTAAATATGTTCTTTTTAGAGCATCCGGGCTTTCCTTTCGATCTATTCCACCCATCGCCTAAGAAGAGAAAATATAGGCCTGGTAAGTTCAGGGCACTGGTTGCTCCATTCCTAACCTTAGTTAACACCTTGTTTTATCTTCTCAGATCTCATAGGCGGGACAAATGTACTAATCGTTTCCACATACTCAGTTTGTTATACATTCAATATTCTTCACTTTTTGTTTAAGTGGTATAAACAATTTCTCTTAACCATTTATTCAAACTCTTATTAAAAATTCCAAATCATCTTTAAATTACTTAATTATTATTTAAAACCATTTACAAAATATTTAGGAAATGATTGTTAAGTTTAAAACTACATTTCAAAAGTTATTTAAAACTGCTGCAAAAAGCGTTGCGAAAAGTTTTGCAAATACTGTTTTAAAAGCTATATTCTTCAAAATGACTTTTATATCATTTAGGAATTCATCTTTTCAACCTAAATCTCTTTTAAAACATTTTAAAAGATTTTTAGAATTTATTTCAAATTTTTAAAACATTTAAAACTATCATTTATAAAGAAATCCTTTTTTGGATTCCGAACTGCAAAACTGTGATGTTTTTAGAAAATTGTTTTGGACATATTTCAAAATCTACTTAATGAAATATTGATTTTCTTTCTTCATTGGGAAATTATGTGTTAGGACCAAAATTCATCACCGGAACCAGGTTTCGGCACCGAGTAAAGATTACCGAAGAACCTTCCGAATGAGCCGAAGGGATGCATCTGGAAAGATCGAAAAAGCTTCTGCAACAAAGGTTCCGCAGGAAATGGTTCCATACACAAGAGGCTTCCACATATGTTAAAGACCTTCACCTTTGGTTCCTTATGAGAGGGTTTGGCAGAAGAGGACTCACTACTGATAGAAGACCTTCCGCAAGTGATAGTTCCGCATTAAAGACCTTCTGCAAGAGTCAACAGCATCATGTACAAACATTACCTTCCGCAAATCAAACTTGGCACCTTATTCAAAAGATCCTTTCGATGGAGTCGAAAGGTTCCCTTCCACATCAAATCAGCTGTTCGTCCCTATTAAAGAATCAATAGATCAAAGTTGTGGGTGCCGCATTCTCACCTTCCGATGGAGACAAGGGCATCCAGATATGTTCAGAGGGCTATAAGCCAACCTTCGGACAAAGCCGAAAGGCCACCCTTTCGCCTAAGGCCGGAAGGATGCAAGCAAAACCTACCTTCCGATATGGTCGGCATGACCCCCGTGCAAGGTGCCAACCCGCACCTATAAAAAAACCCGAGGGGTACATTTTTGAGGGTCGAATTTTAGTCTTCGAAATCGCTACTATTTTGAAAGTTTGTAACCCCAATTTCTAAATAAATTTGGGTCTTTTTCCAACAAGTATTACTATGTATACTTCAGTTCATAAAAAAGAATTTCATGTTTGAGATCAATGTTTTTATGTCTTTTACGTACTTTATGTTGATATAATCAAATATCGATCCTCTTTTTACATTTCATTGGTTCAAAAGGTTCAAGAGCATCTTACTGCTGGATTTAGTCGCCCTCCAAAACCCCTTCAAATAGGGAATCCATTTAAGATACAATTTACGGAAATACCTTTCGACACGGAGTTCATTTAAGATCCAAATTACGGAATCAAAACCATCCTCTAGTCTCAATGGGTATTATTTGAGATATACTCCTTACTCCTGAACCTTTCGACAAGGTCGAAACCCCAAGGACAATATTAAGGTTATGCTACTAGATTTAAACCTACCTTTCTTCAACCTTTCAACAAAGCCAAACCATCCATGATCTACTGAGTTAAACCTATCATCTGGTTTGAAACCTTCATTCTACCAACCTTTCGACAGAATCAAAACTTATTTTTTGGTTAGGAATTCCTACAAGGAATCAGGCTCCTCTACCTTCCAGCAGGGTCGGAACCCCTCCTTTATAAGTTTTTACAACAGGAATAATTCATTTGCCCTTCCTCAGATCCTATCGACGGGGGTCAAAACCTAACATTTCTATATTCTGACCTTTCGAGCAGGTCATATTCTACAGAATCAAGACTCTTATTCCCATTTTCGAGGGCTATACTATCTTCCTTAAAGGCTCTACATACAACCATTTCACCTTAAGTCCATCTATTTGGATTCTTTGGGATGTTAACCATAAATTTGTTTAACAGTGTTGGCGCTAGAAAGAGGGCCTAAACCTCCGACTTTATTGGATTTCCCACCTACTCTTCTACTTGGTTAATCTCTTAAGACTCATCAACTCCTCTTTTTGGATAAGAAAGGATCCATTTTGGATAAAAGACTTATAATTCTTCTAACTACATTTAAATGATAAGGAATAGATTCAATGTTCGAAACAAGAGAAATTTTTTGCAGAGAAAAATCAATTCAAGAGTCCACAGAACCTCTAGAAGTAAAGTCTAATCATCAAATGGATTATAACCCATACTTACTTGAAGAGCAATACCTTCGGCTTCAAGATTTACAGGTCATTAAGAGGAAAAGACGGATTATACCCTATGACCCTTTAAAATGGAGGATCTACCCGTTCCATTTGGGATCAACCCTAATCTTTGCTCTCGAAAAGGATAATTCGAGGAATGGGAACCTATTTCTACAAATGAGAAGGACCATTCAGTCATATTCCCATGGGACTATCTTTGAAAAGAAAATGATAAAGGAATATGATAGTTTTACACATAAATGGAGTAAGATTATAAATGAGGCTCACCGTTCAAGAGAAAACCATGAACGCATAGAAAAATCCACGACCGAAGAACTAAGGATAATAAAGGAATTACCAAGTGGAAGTATAAAGATTACCAAGAAATTGCCGACCGAAACCCTAAGATTGAAAGAAAGGCCCTTGAAGGAGGATCAACGGACAATGAAAAGGAAACCTACTCCTCAAGAAGAAGTACTTGAACCAAGCCATAAAAGAATTAGATGCCAGGCAAAGACGGCTCAAAAATCAAGACTTCTTAGAGAATATAATCTTACTACCTCGATCGAATACATCTATGTCTGAACCAAAGAAGAACTGAATTATTGGCCTTCTCAGAAAAAGAAGCCAAGATTTGAAAGGAAACTTAAGGGGTTATATTGTAGCTTTCATCTGATAAACGGACATGATACAAATCAATGTAAGGTACTTGAAAAGATGGTCCTACACTTTCTAAGACAAGGAAAACTTAAACAGTTCATAAAGGATTGAACAAGTTATGGAATAAAAATTCTATTTTTAAAATAAGAGAAGTCTACATGGTCGGGAGTAAAATTCTCCTTAAACGTGGGCTACCTAAAATGGTAGGCTACCTAAAATGGAGAAAGCCCTTGGTTGCGGCTAGATGCCTAGGTCAAGGCACCTCCTGGAGGGTGGGTGTAATCCTTTAGCCGTGCCAAAGTCAAAAATGGCTAGGTTAAAGCAGCATAAGCCCTTATCAGTTTCATGCTATGGCCAGGATAAGGCGTCTCCTGGAGGAAGGATGGGCAATCCCTTGGTCCTGTCATGCTATGGCCTGGCCAAGGTACCAAACAAGTCCTTAGTCACGTCACGCTATGGCCAGGTTAAGGCGCCTCCTAGAGGGAGGTCGGGTAAGTCCTCAGACCCTGCTTGAGAATAAGCTAGCCGAGTGCACTAGAAACCCGGATGAAATGTCCGGTGGACTAAGAAATGTCCCTACCTGAAATGGGCACCGCCAGAAATCGGCACCGCCTAAAATGGCAACCACTAGAAATTGGCACCGCCTAAAATGGCAACTACGAAGAGTCCCTGCCTGAAATAGGCCAAAATAAATGAATAAAGAAACTCGTGCCCGAGAAAGAAAAAGCATGCAAAATATCATCAAAGCCTGAAGATGGCGCATTCAACAAGAGAATCAGAAAGAATTCACTGACTTCTCCTCATGAACATCTGCCAGATTGGTTTTCTGGTCTTCTACTACTTATTACCAGAAATGGTTTTCTAGTCTTCTACTACTTATTACCAGAAATGGTATTCCGGTCTTCTACTACTTATTACCGAAATGGTATTCTGGTCTTCTATTACTTATTGCCAAATTGGTAGTCTTTTATTACTTATTGCCAGATTGACTCTCTGGTCCTCTATTACTTATTTCCAGATTGGTTTTCTGGTCTTCTGATACTTATTGCCAAAAACGGTCTTCTGGTCTTCTATTATTAATACCAGATCGAGTATTCTGGACTTCTATTACTTAATCACCAAATATGGTTTTCCGGTATTCTGTTATTAGTTCCAAATTGGGAATCCTGGTATTTTGCTGCCTGTTAATAGGTATGGATTTCTAACCTCCTATTATTCATTACCAGAGAGGGTATTCTGGGCTTCTGCTACTTATTACCAAGAAGGGTATTTTGGTATCCTTTTACCGAAACTAGAGCTCTAATCTTCCATCACTTATTGCCAGAAGGGGATTTCTGGTCATTTATTATTACATCAGACTAGCATCATCACCAAACTTGAGCTTTTGGATTTATTCTAACATCAAACATTGCTATCCCTAGACCCCAAAAGTCAACTCTTAAACTTATGCCAAAATCTGGATCCAATGACAACTTGTGAAACCCTATTATTAACACCTGAATTTGGGTGAGGAATGAAGTTTATAATTCTTAATATATTTGAAGAATGAATTACGAGCAGTGTTGAAATGCCCCAAATCCAGGCCACAGATTGAACTATGCAGGTTCCCAGTATGAATGTCTATAGAGAACAACTTCAACATCGTTTATGTACTATCATTTTGAATTAAAATTCTAACCTTGAATACACAGCTATTATCCAAACTGCAAGTTCTTTAAAGGTTTACATATATTATGGAGATTTGCATATTTGCTTAATCAAGAGAAGCATCATGAATTAAAACATAAAACTCAAGAAATGTACAGGCAAAGGCGGCAAAGTGGGTAAAGTTTACATCTAAAACTGCCCAGGTATGAATGACTTGTAAAATACACCAAAAATACTATGATTTGGTTAATTATTTTGTCAAACCCCCCGACGCAGAGGGATCAGCATCAGTAGTTGATTCTCCAAGGACAAGCTCTAGAGATTTAACGGTTGCCCTACTGTCGCTCAATTTTGTCTCTAGATCATCAATCTTTCCATATAATCTGGCCATTTGAGAATCATGTTCAATGTTGGGGTTTGCTCCAGCTGAGTGTTTTAGGATTGTGATGTCATAATCTCTTGTTTGAGTTTTAGTTTTAGATCCTCAATTTCTTTAAAGAATTCCTGAACTAAATGGCATTGAAAAAGATATTATTCTATTCCATTCCTTGCCAAGGGATTATTTTGAAAGTTTGGAAATGGAAGGATCCTTATAAGATTGCCTCTCTTCGAGATCTACTAACAATTTATCTTTTATTCCCACAATTCTTAAAGGAGGGGCTTCAGAAAGTGATATTATTTCTATCTGAGTTTCCTACATGAACAAACGAAATGGAAAGATCATTGTCAGTCAAATAAAATTCCTTCATCCCCCAACATATTATTTAACAAAGCAGTTATACATTCAAATACATTGTTTTTACACATCATCATGGGATTTATACAAAATAAGTCTTTCGAATATTTTTGGAATAAAATTCAATTCATGGCATTCAAATTTTTCTAATGGTAGGTCCTGTAGAATAGCGTGTATCCTTGATAAATCTTGATGATCCCCAAGGTGGGGAGTGCTTCTAAAATTCATTTTAACACCTTTCGTGGGATCCCCTAAGCGGACTGTCACTATTTTCATCAAAATAAATTTTTTACTCAGTACAAAGCTACAAAGTTAATACCACTTTTACACAGAATCCCATACTTGAGAAATGGAGGTTTCGGAGTAAAGAGCCCTCTTCCCTTTCTGCTTTTCTACCTCTCCTTCAGCATTTTGTGAGGATGCGATGAAAGAGAGTGTGGATCGTGTAATATGGATATACGATAATACAGAGTATAGTTATGATAGCTATACAGTAAATAACGCGGAATGTAAAAGCAGTATAAAAATAACACCAGAGGTTTTTATACTAGTTCGGAGCTCCGTCCTACATCCAGTCCTAGACTCCTTCTGGAATTTTAATAAAACAACAACCCTCACTTAACCCGGAGGAACAGGTCTATACAACCCCTGAGCAGCCGAACAGGGACCTGAGCAGTAGAATAGGATTTCACCTCAGCAGCCGAAGAGGACTTCATAATGCCTGAGCAGTAGAACAGGACTTCTACTAGTATATAAAATTATCTGACTAATGTGTTCTTGATAACACAGATATGTCAATGTGTGTACACCCTTCCTATAATCAAATCCTCAAGTATATGAGTGTATGTGAAGATATGAAAGGAAGATTATCGCTATGAATCAAAGGATATGAATATGAATTCAAAGATTCAAGGAATGAAGATGGGTTGATTGCTTTTGAATGCAGAGAATATAAAGATTAAGTAAGATCAGTAAATTATTCAAGAATCAGTTATTTGGAAAATGATTTTGATGTGTTTATATAGTGCATAGATAGATACAACCTTTTGCTAAGAAATTCAATCAATAGATGCAGCCATTACTCTTCGAATTGAATTGAAACTCTTCGCGAGAGGAAGCATCCGTTCAGAAAATATAGCCATTATACGCAGGTCAGTCGACTGAGTTCAGAAGCTCAGTTGACTGAATTTCAAATTTGTATATATATTCTCTGTTCACTGTGCATTTTGCACCAGGTCAGTCGACTGTAATCAGTCGACCGACCTATGCAATTTTGCACAGTGAATTTCAACGCATATATAAACGAAAATAATTTGTTTTGTGTGCAAGTGTAACTACTTGAGGAATGATTTTAACAGTATCTAAACATATCTAAGACTCAAAAACATAATAAATAATCATACGAAAACTAGTTTTGAAATCTCTTCTCTTTGTAGTTTATACCATGTATATGTTACTCTCTTTTTGTTGCTATCGCCATATAGTCTTTGTTAATGCTCCTTGTCATGAATCAAAACTCATGATTCAACAAGCAAGAGGAGTGGTTATATGTTTCATAGGGTCGTCCTCTTGGGTGGTATGGCCAGTACCTACATCCCCAGATCCATCTTTTCTGGAGGGGCCAAGGGAGTCTCCTTTATCTCCACCTTCATAGTCATCATTCCTCTTTTCATGGGGGCCTTCAGCAAAATCATCCTAGTTATCATCATCGTCTTCCTCTTCCTTCAAATTGGAGTGGTGTTCAGGAGGGGCATCTTCTATCTTAAGTAGCTCTTTGACATTGAGATCTTCCCTCTCTGGAACTACGATTCCAACCTTCATTTTACCAATTCTATCCTCGAATCTCTCGACGATCGCAGAAGGAAGAGAAGAGAAATTCAGTTTAGGATATAGGGCAGCATTGTCAGCATAAATGAAGGATAGTAAATCTTCGTATGTATCGGCCGTGTACTCCTCAAGGTAAGTATTTGCGAAATCATAAACCTTCCTTTTTTGCGTCGTTTATTATCTTGACGGCTTTGGACAGAGAACCACGCTTTTTCTCTAACTTCCTTTGAAGCAGAGTTTTCTCAACCTTAAGGTTAGCCTTAGCATCATTGGACTCTTTTAAGGAAATCTCGAGAGCCATAATGTTGTCCGCTTGGAGTTGATTGCGCTTCACATTAGTTTTAACTGTAGCCCTTAACCTATTCCGCTCATCCGTTAGGGAAGAGATTTGATCTCTTAAAGTAATTTCCTCTCCAGCAACCGAGGAGAGTTGGTAATGGTTTGAAGTAAAGAATACCAGCTCTTAGCATCCTGGAACATAATAAGCAAAAAAACTATTAGGAAGCTCAATGTGAGAATACTAGCAAAATACTTAAAGGAAGCAAAGACTTGCCACAAGATGTTGTTGGAGGAATGTTTCCCCGTTGGCCAAAATATCAGCACGAGAAGACACTTGGATTGAGGAAGGTGGAAGGGTCTTGGCCAAAGTATCCACCAAATGAGAAAAGTCATCGGTAGGAGAAGAAATTGATAGGGCTACCGGCAGAACTTCCTGGAAAGAGATACACTGTTTAGAGATGTCAAGGATTAGATTCTAAAAGACGAAAAGCTATATAGAAAGAAGCTCAAGATGAGAGTACGCACCTTTAATTGAGAAGGCGGAGGCAAGTCCTCTGAGCTGGTAAGATCGACTACAAGGACATCAGAAGTTGGGCCAGAACTAATATGTTCTTCTGGAATGGAAGGAAGCTGACCGGTGGATACTTTGACCTTTTTCGGGGATGGATCCGATAGGATGGCTTCGCTTAGTCTTTTCCTCGCTTCTTTCCTAGCATCAGCCAAAGATGTTACCCGAGATGAAGAAGTGCCCTTATCATGAGATTTGGGAGGAGAAACATTCTTGAAAGACTCAAGCACCGGGACTGCATATATAATAGACTTTATGTCATGAAAACGATTAAAAGAGCAACTCAAAGGAAGGGAAATTCACATTTTAAACGTGAAACCTTTGCTAACAGGCCCGCTAAACATCGGGGAAGTGGAGCCAAATTTCTTCTCATTGCCCAGGGACAAGAGAGAACTACCAGTAGAGGAAGTGTGGACAACATGAGGCTTCCCCAAAATCTTCTTCCAGGGAGGAAGTATGGAATGCTTCCGTAGAACCTCAGGTATAAGCAAAATAGATCTCTTCCCCAGCTTTTCAAAGGTAGCATCAAGCTTATGGACAATTTCCTCGTTGGAATCAATAAGTCTCCTCGGAGCAGGGGCTAATAGTAAAATGGTTGATCAATGACAATTGATGAAATGATGAAAGGAGAAGTTAAATGTGCTTACTAAGGGTGGTAAAGATGCCAGAAATGCCAGGAGGACATCTCACATAGAAGAATTGAGTGTCCCAATCCCGAGCCTTGTTTAAGCTATCTGTAATCAACTTCTTGTTTGGACTAGCTCTGTAGAATAGGTTATTCTGGTCGGTTATCTTAACAAGATGAAGGAGATGAAGCAAGATTTCAGGAGATAAAGATTCTTGGCCTGACTCCAAAGCTAAAAGCTCTAAAGAGAGCATATTTGTGTAGATGTTGGGAGTCAGTTGGATTGGCATGATCTTAGCATGCTCAAAGAATCTGACAAGAAAGTAAGGAAAGGGAATGAGTCCTCCATGCCAAATATGGATAGCGGTGAAAGCAAAGAATCCCTCGGGGGGAGAATCCATTCGATCATTGAGGCTGGCAAGGATAGCTTCAACCCCATAGATAGCAAAAGGCTTTAGGATTCCGTCGACGATATCTCATGAATTAACCAAAGAGCCTTTTATTTTAAAGACTGCTAGAGTATTCCTAGACTTGGTACTCGACCGTGTTCCTAAAGATTGAGCACTTGAGCCCACTGTAAGTTCTTGGGCTTGTTCCTTAGCGGAGCTTGAAGCAGGTTTCTTAGCAGCAATTTTCGTACCCATCTTTCTGCAAGGTTAAATTGTTTCATGAAAATTAGTATAGGACATGTTAAGTCTTATCTTCCAAAATATGGCATAGCAATGTAGATGCATGATATAACTAAACAAATTACAAAATTGGAGGATATGAAATTAACTAAGTCCATTAAAATTGATGCTTCCGACAAGGTCGAAACCAAGATTGAAAAGGATTGACCGCTGTAAAGAAACAACCTTTCAACCTTGTTAGAACCTATATGTTATGTTATTATACTACTTTCCGCCTTGGTCGAAACCAAATAATTCCTTTGCGGTAAAGTTTTAAAATACCACCTTTCCAACGTTGTCGAAAACCTGAGGCTTCCACATTGCTGGAGGAACTTAGAAAAAATAAGTTTAATAACGTAAAGAGGGTTCCATTAACATTAGAGGGGTGTCTAGGTGAGTTATGGGTTTCGACTTGGATGGAAGGACTAAAAGTTAAAACTTTCAGCTGTTCGAAAAGGACACAAAGGGTTTTCAATAATATCGAAGCCAACAGTTATGTTAGTCGCTCCAAATATGCGGTAAGGGTTTCAGTTTTATCAGAATAATCCAATTCTTCTTACTCGGCTGTCAATTTAACTTTGAACCAGAATCGACAGGTTTCGATTCAGGGAAAGACAATATGCCCAAACGGATTTCGAATTCAAACCCGAAACCAATAGCAGGGAAAAACCTGAGCTAGAAGTTTCTCTTATGAACCCTAAATCCGTTTTGACTCAGCAAGATAATTTCGATTGTTAGTTCTAGCTCTTAAGTCATGAAAATGTATCAACTACAAACTAAACGAAAATCTAGATTGAAGTAGAAAATCAAAAATCATTGACAAAAGAGCTGAAACCGGTTTCTAAATTTAGATAATTTTGCAAGGTCGTAGTTAAATTGAAAACTGAGTTAAGCTTGAAGAAGAAGAGATTGTTTACCTTAATAATTTGGATGAATCTAGATAAAATTGAGAATTCAAATACTCGCACAAGTGAATTTTTTATTTTAGGTAGGAAGGAGAAGAAGAAGAGGAAGCACTATTTATAGTAAATTGAGAGGAACTTCCACCTTCCGATATAATTTCGGATCAAGTGAAACAGCCCACACCCCTTAGTATATCCAAAAAGGCACACTAAAAGATATGGTGCGTTATGGGTATAGCTAAAACATTACAGAGACTAAGATTCACAAGACAAATGAGTAAAAACAGCGGAAAAATTTAAAATGCTTACCATTACTTCTTAAAATAATTAAACTTCAGAAATAAGTATGAAAAATATCACATGTCTCAAATACCAAATACACATGTCTTATGAAAAATGCATCTCATTCTCATAAAATCAAAGTACAATAAAAATAATCAACCCTCTCATAATTACCAGTACATCAAAAGCCAAATGAAAAGAAAACTAAAAAGAAGAAGAATACATGAAGAACTCCGGGAATGAATCTCCAAGAAACCTGAATCTACTTTCCTTGCCTCTACTGGCCTATGGGGGAAAAGGGGAAATACAGGAGTGGGTCAGACTAAAAGTATGGTGAGTGAAAGTAATTACTAGCATTTCTAAGCAAGATAAAGATAATAGACTAAGCAACGATTCTAGTATAAAAGGAAAATACAGAAAAGGTAAAACAGGGATAAAATACTGTTTCTGATTCTGTTAGACTGTTTGCTTTGATTGCTTGACTGTTTGGATTGTTTGCACTTGTCTTAGATTGCTGTGATTAGGCTGAAATCCTAATCCTATTTTAATTAGGCTGAATCCTAATTCTACCCATTGATCGGCCTTCTATCTCTGTTGTGTCACTGTGAGTTAGTCCCATCATGTGGGTCCCACAGCAAAAGACACCCGTTTAGCGCTTGGAACGCAGTAGCGATTTACTTACTCTAATCAATGTCACACGCTCGATCATCGTCAGTAAACGTTAACTGTCGCCCCCCTCTTGTGATATCTTACTTTCCCTATCAGCATAAGCATGCCCAGCCTCACCTAATCTGTCATGAGACCATCAGTCCTAGTCTGAAAGGGTCCTTCCCAGCCTCACCTAAGTGTTTTGTGAGACCGTCAGTCCTAGTCTGAAAGGGAATGTTGTTGGTACGGGTCCTAACAAACAAAATCTAGTTGCGCCCCTTGCCCAAATCCCCCGATTTGAGCTTCTATCTATTGGCCACTTATTTACCCTGTGCCCCAGCCTCACCTAACTATTGTGAGACCATCAATCCTAGTCTGAAAGGGTCCTGCCAGCCTCACCTAATCTGTTGTGAGACCATCAGTCCTAGTATAAAAGGGAATGCTGTTGGTACGTGCCCTATTTCCGTTCTTGCTTATTAACTTAGTGTAAGTTCTTAAAATCGGCCTCTTCTGTTATTTCTGCTCTATTTTCTTATTAACTTAATCTAAGACTTTAAAATAAGCCTTTTCTGTTTTCTCTGCTATATTTGCTTATTAACTTAATTATAAGTCTTTAAAATAAGCCTTTTTTGTTATTTCTAATTATAACCTATGTTATAATTTGCTTATTAACTTAGTCAAAGTTTTTAAAATAAGCCTTTATGTTCTTTCTGCTTAATTATAACCTACGTTATAATTGTTACTCTCATGATTATCTTTTTAGTTACAACCGCTAGTTATAAACATGCTTGCAAATGTCTCAAATTTGCATATTTCAGTCTATCTTCTTTTTATTATAGTTTTTCTTATTTTACATCTAATTTCTGTATATTTAGTGTTTATTTCTATTTGAATCCATATTTGCGAATTATTCTCTTTTTAATATCCTTTTATTTTATTCGCGCAAAAAGGAATAAAAATAAACTAAAATTTACAGGCTAAATTCTAATGTAAAATAGATGCAAATAACAGTAAATAATTGTAAATAATTGTAAATAACTGAATAAATTAGCTGAATAAAAATAACTGAATAAAATAGGCTGAAAAAAACTTTAAAAACTAGCTGTAAATAACTTATATAGAAGTTGTCTCAAAATTGCAGAAAAACTACAACTATTGAGAACCCTATTATTTTAAATTACTTAAAAATCTAAAATAATTACCAAACACTCACCTGTGGTCCTTAGCTCTTTTCCTTGACCTTCCCGGATCCACTTCTAGGGTGTAAAATATTTTAATTAAAAAGTCCTCCTCCCAAGAAAAAATTTCTGTTTATGGTCCAACCTCAGGCAATGAACCCAATTGGGAGAAAATCTGAATGAGAAAAATAGCTAAGTCTAGGGTCTTGTTTATAGTGTCACTTAGGGATCTCAGGCTGTTGGATTTGAAGATTAAATCTGGTGCAACCACGTCATAGGCTCGTTGGGAACCATCGGATGGAAGCACGAACACACAGGATTAAGCTAAATTTGCAAAATGACGTGCTCGTTCAAAACAACGTCAGAAGAATTGGGTGGGTCGACCTAAGATGTGTGAGGGTCGACCCTAGGGTCGACCTTACTCTAGCCTGGGTCGGTCTGGCTTTGGTCTGGGTCGACTTGACCCTCTTATATATATATATATTCTTTTTATTGTTTTCTTGTTTATTTCCCAACTTCTTCGTTTTAGCTCGGATTTTGACAAACTATATACGGAAATTGACCAGAAAATTACCACGGACACAATAGTGTAACTCCCATGGCTCAATTTTGACAATTTCACAAAATTATTTTATTATTTAATTAATTCGTTAATTAATCACTATAGCTCAAATTTTAGGATGTTACATTCTCCCCTCCTTAAAGGATTTCGTCCCCGAAATCTCTAAGGATAGAAGAATAAATATTTTCATCCAAATTCTACAACCATTTACTCAACCGCCATCCATTACATCCATCGTCCTTAAGCTTTCTAATGTAATTTATGTTATATGCAATAGTGTAGTGTCAATGTCCCTAACTAATGCAAAATATTAGACGGTCTACTGATTCAGTCGACCTCCTTTTATGCAATCATGTTCGTGCCATGTATCCAAATGAATGCAAATTTCCTAATGATAACTGGTAGTTCTATATGCGTGCTACAATCATCATCCAAATGCAACAACCATATGCTAATCATCTATTTATAGCAAAATAAAATAAAAATGCAAATGAGCACACATCCATATGCATATGCTTTAGTGACCTAGTTAGGCCGATCCCTAAGAGATAATAATGCCTAGTGTATATATACGCGTCCATTAGCATCCACTAGCAAACACTTGCAACCACTTGCGTCCATCATACATAACATGTTCTAGTAACATGTTTACATTCAGTCCTACCATCCATAGGTTAAATCCTAAAATCTACCCTGCCAAAGGATACTAAAGGAAAGAACCTATTCAAAACTAAATATGGAAATAGGAAATTCAAAACGTACTATCGAAAAGATATGGATAAGAGATATGTATTTTTTCTTCAGCCTCCCACGTAGCGTTTTCAATACCATCTCCCCACTGCACCTTAACCAAAGGGACTTCCTTATTCCTAAGCTTCTTGATATCACGTCCAACGAACTTAGTAGGAATGCGACGAACTGCTGCTTCTCTCTCCACTTTAACTTCCTCAAGTTGACTAGGTTCCACTACCTCTACTGAATCATGTAAGCACTTTCTCAAGTGTGAAACATGGAAAACATCATGAACTCCTACAAGCCTCTCTGGTAGCTTTATCTGATACGCCATCTTCCCTACTCTTTCCGCAATAGGGAACGGTCCTACGAATTTGGGAGCAAGTTTCCCACTTGATCCAAATCTCACTACCTTTCTTAGCAGAGATACCTTAATGAAAACCAAGTCTCCTACCTCAAACTCAATATCCTTTCTCTGCTTATCTGCATAGGATTTCTTTCTTTCTTGGGCCGTCTTCATTCTTCTCCTAATCAAATTGATCTTTTTCGAAGTCTCTCTAACCATGTTGGGACCAAGTAGAAATCTCTCTGTAGACTCCAACCAACATGAAGGTGACTTGCACGGTCTATCATAAAGAGCTTCAAAAGGTGTCATCCCGATGCTAGCCTGAAAACTATTATTATATGCGAATTCCACTAAATGAAGATGCTCCTCCCAAGTTCCTCCAAAATCAAGAATGCACATCCTCAACAAATCCTCAATCACTCTATTAACTCTCTCTGTTTGGCCATCCGTCTGAGGGTGATAGGCCGTACTCAATCTAAGCTGTGTTCCTAAAGCCTCTTGCAAGCTTCTCCAAAACTTGCTAGTAAAGATAAGGTCTCTATCGCTCACTATGCTGGAGAGAACTCCATGAAGTCGGACTATCTCACGAACATATAGGATGCCAAATAAGGTGCTGTCCTCTTACTCTTAATCGGAATAAAGTGGGCGCTCTTAGTCAAACGATCTACAATCACCCAAATACTGGTATTCCTCTTCCTAGATCGGGGTAAACCATCTATTAAGTCCATTGAAACACTATCCCACTTCCATTCGGGTACATCCAAGGGTTGAAGCAATCCGCCGGGCTTCTGCTGCTCCGCCTTAACTCTTTGGCAAACAAGATACTTGGCTACAAACTCTGCTATCATCCTTCTTCATGCTGTTCCAATAAAACACTCTCTTCATGTCCCTATACATCTTATCACCAGCCGGATGGATAGTCATTCGGGAGTGGTGTGCTTCTTCTAGAATAGCTCTTATCAAATCACTAGTGAAGGGGACACAAAGTCTTCCATCTCTCCTTAGCCACCCTCTACTACTAATGGAATAGCGTTGGAGATGTCTAGAGACTTCTCCTCTGCTAATTCTCTCTAGAATATCCATAAGCTCTGAATCCTCTTGCTGGCTCGAGCCAATCTGATCAATGAGGGTAGGCTTAACTTTAAATGCTGCCAACAATCTAGGGGTAATGTCCGTATAGGGCTTAAAATCAAAGGTGGAAATAAACTCTAGGCTTTTCTATTCCACAAACATTGGACTAAGGATTGCTCTCTTCCTACTTAATGCATCTTCAACCACGTTCCCTTTACCAAGGGTATAGGCCATCACAAAGTCATATGATGCTAGAAACTCCATCCAACTCTGCTGCCTCAAGTTTAAATCCTTTTGTGAGAATAGGTACTTCAATGACTTATGGTCAGTGAAAATCTCGAACCTCTCTCCTAGCAAGTAATATCTCCAAGACTTGAGCGTGAAAATAATAGCAGCTAACTCCAAATCATGGGTGGGGTAGTTCATCTCATGAGTTCTCAACTGTCTACTTCTATAACATACTACCCTTCCTTCTTGCATCAATACTGCCCCAAGACCCGTCCAACGTGCATTAGTGTATACTGTAAAAGGCTTAGCTCTATCAGGTAAAACTAACACTGGTGCACTAGTAAGGGCCCTCCTCACAATCTATATCCCACACGAATGCCACATTATTCTTAGTGAGGCAAGTAAGCGGTGCTGAAATCTTAGCGAAATCTTTGATAAACTTCCTATAATAGCCAGCCAAACCTAGGAAGCTTCTAACTTTGGTAGCGTTCTTGGGAGCCTTCCAATCTTATACGGCTACTACCTTAACGGGATCAACAGCTAGACCCTCTCTTGAGACTGCATGCCCCAAGAAATGCACCTCCTTACGCTAAAAGTGACACATCGAGAACTTTGCTTTCAACTGATGAACACGAAGTGTACGAAGAACCTCCTCAGAATGAATAGCATGCTCTTCCATACCCTTGGAAAACACCAAAATGTCGTCCACGAATACTACAACGAACTTATTTAGGACATCTCGAAAAACACGGCTCATCAAATCTACGAAATAGGCTGGGGCATTGATCAGCCCAAACGACATAACCAACCACTCAAAGAATCCATCGGGTATCCTAAATACTGTCTTATCTATGCTATCATCAACGACCTTAAGCTGATGAAATCCAGTAGCTAAATCAAGCTGAGAAAATACTAAAGAGCCAACCAACTGATCAGAAAGATTGTCTATCCTAGGAAGTGGGTAACGGTTCTTCTTTGTGAGCTTATTCAACTCTCTGAATTCTACGCAAAGTCGAAGGAAACCATCTGCTCTTGTAGCGAAGACGACTGGCGCTCCCCACTCAGATATGCTCTGTCTGATGAAGCATTTCTCTAATAGCTCACCGATCTGCTTGCTTAACTCTTTCCTCTCCCTAGGAGCCATATTTCTCACGGGCAATGCCACTGACTTAACATTGTCATTCAGATAGATCCTAAAGTCGATCTCTCTCTCAGGGGGTGGTCCCCTAACTTCCTCAAAGACGTTTGGGAAATCTCTAACAATTGGAACAGAATCTAGCTCTCCTAGTGATGAATCAAGGGAAAAAGGAAGCTCAACATGACTAACCCCTATGGGTCGCAAGAAACCTCAAGTTCTACCACTGCATGTCTCTAATCTGACGACTCTCCTCTCGCAGTCTAATATCGCACCATAAGTGGATAATCAGTCTATCCCCAAAATCATCCCGTACCCAGAAAATCCCAGTACATAGGCGTCACAATTAAACTCTATGCCTAGTATAAAAATTTTCAAACCCCTACAAATCATGGATAAATGTGCCGATCCTCCTATGGGGTTAGAAACAACTATAGGGTCTACTACTAAAGAAATATCTAAGTGCAAACAATCAACCAAGGGACTAGAAATGAAAGAATGCGATGCTCCGAAGTCAAAAAGAGTCTGAATAAGAAAATCCAAATTAGAGATCAAACCTTCTACAGAGACATTCCTACCTCTATCCAGTCCACTACTAGAAGGTGCTGCATCCAAAGCCTGTACTTGCGCTGTAGGTGCGCATGCTCTCTGCCCTGACTTCTGTGGACAAGCTCTACTAAGATGACCAGGCTGCCCACTGTTGTAACACCTCCAATCCTAACAACCCAAATATCCGCTCCATATCCCTTAACTAAGCTCGTGCCTCCATGAAATCCTCCATGCCGGAAAACGTATTACCTCCTAGACTAGCGAAGTCTTTGCATAGCTTAGAAAAATTGGCTGCTGTAGGTGGAGTAATGGGATCTCCACCTACTAGTGCTGTATTGGGCGATTTCCCCTTGCACCTCTGGTACCATAGCTCTACGGAACCAGTCAGCTATACTATGAAAAGAAAAAAAAATTAGGCTCGAAAGAATCGAAAGAAGGTTGAACTAGACTTTGAGGGGACTTTTATAAAAACTCTCTTATACATGAAAACCATTTCTATAATAAAAGTTTCTTTCTGAAAAATACTTTTAAAACATGTTATCTTTGGAAAATACTTTACTCTTTAAAACAAGTTTATAAGAATCCTATAACCTTAGGCTCTGATACCAAGTGAAACATCCCACACCCTTAGTATACCCAAAAAGGCACACTAAAGGATATGGTGCATTATGGGTATAGCTAAAACATTACAAATACTAAGATTCGCAAGACAAATGAGTAAAAACAGCGGAAAAAATTAAAATGCTTACCATTACTTCTTAAAATAAAACTTCAGAAATAAGTATGAAAAACATCACATGTCTCAAATACCAAATACACATGTCTTATGAAAAATGCATCTCATTCTCATAAAATCAGAGTACAATAAAAATAATCATCCCTCTCATAATTACCAGTACATCAAAAGCCAAATGAAAAGGAAACTGAAAAGAAGAAGAATACATGAAGAACTCCGGGAATGAATCGCCAAGAAATCTGAATCTACTGTCCTTGCCTCTACTGGCCTATGGGGGAAAAGGGGAAATACAAGAGTGGGTCAGACTAAAAGTCTGGTGAGTGAAAGTAATTACTAGCATTTCTAAGCAAGATAAAGATAATAGAGTAAGCAACGGTTCTAGTATAAAAGGGAAACGCAGAAAGGTAAAACTGGGATAAAATACTGTTTCTGATTCTGTTAGACTGTTTGCTTTAATTGCTTGACTGTTTGGATTGTTTGCTCTTGTCTTAGATTGCTGTGATTAGGCATAAATCCTAATCCTATTTTAATTAGGCTGAATCCTTATTTTACCCATTGATCGGCCTTCTATCTCTGTTGTTCCACTATGAGCTTGTCACATCCTGTGGGTCCCACAGCAAAAGACACCTGTTTAGCACTTGGAACACAGTAGCGATTTACTTACCCTAATCAATGTCGCACGCTCGATCATCGTCGGTAAACGTTAACTGTCGCCCCTTTTTGTGACCTCTTATTTACCCTATCAGCATAAGAGTGCCTAGCCTCACCTAATCTGTTATGAGACCATCAGTCCTAGTCTAAAAGGGTCCTGCCCTGCCTCACCTAAGTGTTTTGTGAGACCATCAGTCCTAGTCTGAAAGGGAATGCTGTTGGTACGGGTCCTAACAAACAAAATCTAGTTGCACCCCTTGCCAAAATCCCCCGATTTGAGCTTCTATCAATTGGCCACTTATTTACCCTATGTCCCAGCCTCACCTAACTATTGTGAGACCATCAGTCCTAATCTTAAAGAGTCCTGCCCAGCCTCACCTAATCTGTTGTGAGACCATCAGTCCTAGTCTGAAAGAGAATGCTGTTGGTACGGGTCCTATTTATATTCTTGCTTATTAACTTAGTGTAAGTTCTTAAAATAAGTCTCTTCTGTTATTTCTACTCTATTTGCTTATTAACTTGATCTAAGTCTTTAAAATAAGCCTTTTCTGTTATCTTTGCTATATTTGCTTATTAACTTAATTATAAGTCTATAAAATAAGCCTTTTTGTTATTTCTAATTATAATCTATGTTATAATTTGCTTATTAACTTAGTCGAAGTTTTTAAAATAAGCCTTTATGTTCTTTCTGCTTAATTATAACTTACGTTATAATTGTTACTCTTCTGATTATCTTTTTAATTATAACCACTAGTTATAAACATGCTTGCAAATGTTTCAAATTTGCCTATTTCAGTATATCTTCTTTTTGTCATAGTTTTTCTTATTTTACATCTAATTTCTGTAAATTTAGTGTTTATATCTATTTTAATCCATATTTGCGGATTATTCTCTTTTTAATATCCTTTTATTTTATTCGCGCAAATTTATAGGCTAAATTCTAACGTAAAACAGATGCAAATAACAGTAAATAACTGCAAATAACCGAATAAATTAGCTAAATAAAAATAACTGGATAAAATAGACTGAACTTTAAAAACTAGCTGTAAATAACTTATATAGAAGTTGTCTCAAAATTGCAGAAAAACTACAACTATTGAGAACCCTATTATTTTAAATTACTTAAAAATCTAAAATAATTACTAAACACTCCCTGTGGTCCTTAGCTCTTTTTCTTGACCTTCTCGGATCCACTTCTAGGTTATTACTATAATTCCTATAAATCTAAAAACTACAAGTTTTGTGGCGCGAAATCGCAAACTACCGTTACGCGACGCGTCTAGTTTTGACTTGTTTTTCAATTTCTTTTCAAACTTCTTGGAAACACTTTTAAATGTTTATAAATCATTTTAAACTTATTTTAAAAAATATTTTTATATTTCAAACTCATATTCCATTTTATTTCATTTTATAATATTATATTATTATAATATCATTTTTAACATTTTTAGATTATTTAAAATCATTAGGAGGCTAAATAATTTCCATACACATATTTGTATGGACTTAATTCTCATTTAATTAACTATGGTTAATTACTAATCATTTCTTTTATCATTATCAAACCAAGTTATCAACCATATACACAATCACATAATCAACCAATTTACAACCAAGTTATCATCAAATATAAACCAATATTCAACATATTAATTTCTTATTTAACATATATATTATCAACTTAGATTTTATTTAAATAAACTAAGATTTTGGGTACTCACCTTTAGCTTAACCAATTCTTCCTACCAACATTCATATGCAACAACACTTCACTAAATCATCTTAACTCCACCAAACCATCACCTAAACCCTTCCACCATGCTTCAAAGTGCTCGGCCACCACCTCTAAACATCCTAAGGCTCGACCACAATAGGTTCTCCACTATCCTCCATCATTCTTCAACTTTTTAGATTCTAAACCATGTTTTGGTGATATTCTAAGGTCTTTGGCAAAGTTTGGTGGAGTTTTGACTTTGTTTGATATGGTTTTGAAAAAGTTAGTAAGGAAATGGAAGAGAAGAAGCCATTAAAGCTCTAAGGAAGAAGAAGAATAGAAGAGAATGGTTTGTGTGAGAATGGAAGAGGTATGCATGGCTGTTTATAGGAAAAAAAGAAGTGGCAAGTTACCAAATTAGAAAAATAACCTTACTTAAACTTAAAGTAAACTTACTTTTTAAACACTTACCATCACTTATCACTTCTTACTTTATGTCATAGTCACTTAATAGCTAAGCAAATGTATTCGGATGCAAAAGTGGCTAAAGAGAAGATTGTGTTTGATTTTGATGTGATTTGATGTGATGTTTACTTTTTTACTTTTGTTAATTACTTACTTACTTTTCTTGATTATATTCTAGAATTTTCTAATCATGTTTAGTAAAAGTAATCTTGTTTTATTATTTAAAATGTGTAATATACATGTTAAAACATGCTAGCTAATAAAGGTGCGACAACGTTGCGACGACTTTTAATCGACAAAACGTTGATTTTCGACAAAATGTTTTACGGTCACATTTTGACGTTTTAGTTAAACTATTTATTTATGTAAACCAAATTTGAAATTAAATTTGTATATTGATATTTAAAAATATAAACACTCATAAATTAATTAAATAATTTATTTAATCATTGAAACTTACTTTTATGAAATCAGCATTTTGTCACTTTTGTCCATATAGGCAAATGTTACTATTTTTGTGTATACTTCTCTTTCCAAATCCTATCTAATGTTATTTAAATCATATAACATTATATATTTATATTTAAAATCATCTTTAATGCCATTTTTAAGAGTGGTTAAATTCTGGGTCGTTACATAACACTTCGTCTTCGAATATCGTAAAGTTTTGAAATATAATTAAGTGTTATAAATATGATTTTGTAACCTTGTTAGACATCATTTAATTAATAGGTAATGATAAGAAACTTGTTTTTGAAATTTTTTTAAACAAATATATTCTTCAAAGAAAAATCAATAATGTGACCAAAAATTGGTTTATCGGTGAACAACTTTCAACCGATATAAGTTGTTCGAACTCTTATGCACTTGTCGATGATCAAATGAACACATTAGCAACTAATTAACACACTCTCATCTTTTAGAAGCATGGAACATTCTAGAAACTTCCATTAGAATAGATATTATCATGAGAAGGGTATAATGGTAATTAGCATAAATGAGAACTAATGTAAAGGAGAAGTGATGTAAAGGAAAAGTGTTGGAAGGTGAGTCTTTCATGGCATGATAAAGGAGTGAGGATAGGCTTAGGCAACACTAAATGGAGCCTATGTAAGGAGGGGCATACCCATAGGAATAAATCACAAATTCACAAAGCAAATACAAGTTTCTTTAATGTCTTCTTCTTCATCTCTAAATTCCTAAAGCAAATTAATTGCAAATCAAATCCAAATCAACTCAAATTTGGAGTGAAGTCTTGAAAGAATATTGCAACACATCCTACCTATTTAGATCTTGAAGTTTTGGAAACCAAACAACCCCCACTTGGATTGGCCATGAGCAATTGCAAGGTGGTGGAAGCAAAAGCAAGCGAAAAGAGGAGGAAAGAGTAAGAAAAAGGTGGTTGCCAGGTTGGGTTTGGACTTGGGTTCTTGGATCTTTGTTGTTTGTGAGGTTAAAGGTGAGTTAATGCACTTCTTTGAGTGAAAAATATAACATACATATGTTTTGTTTTTATTATGGTTATGTTGTTTGAATTGTTGTTGACATATGTTAAAACATTGGTTTGGATTCTTACTTTGAAAATAAATGACATATGTAATCAATATCTATGGATTTGAATGAACTTGAATTTACTTGTATGACTTATGCCAAGACCTTGAAACAAATCATACAGATTATAGATGGACTTTGGTTTAGATCGGACTCGGATTTGAAAGTGCACTTATAGCGATAGTCGCTATAGATTCAGTTAGGAATTGTCTAGTGTTCGACAATTTCTATGGAACTTTTTAGAGAGATTTGTAGGGGTTTCTTGTCATACTCATAGTTAAATATATATATATATATATTTATGTATGTATGTTTGTTGCTATTAAAAGTCTGGATATTAAAAAGTTAAGTAACATCTCGAAAAGTGGCCAAAACTTCACTTGTGCAAAACTACCCCGTTTAGACTTGATTTTTTGACTTTAAATGTTTGAAAAGATACAAAAATTTAATTATTTTGTTTCATTGTTTTTCCAAGTGTTTTATAAATCATATTAGAGTATTTTAAAAGTGATTTGAGATTTATAAATTTGTAAGAATTAGTTGTGAATTTTTAAAGAAGAGGATTTTATAATAAAAACTTATTTTTTCAAGTTTTTAAGAAAATTGCAAAGTTGTTATTTTCAAGTAATATTTTTTGAAAATATTTTAAAACCTATTATAAGTATTAAAAGTATTTTAAAAGTATTTTTAACTATATATAGTTTTTATAAAATATGTTGACTATATTATATATAATAAAATATCTTTTGACTTGTTTATTTAAATATCAAGTTTTGGTAAACAAATTAATATACATACATACATATATATATATATATCATTTTAAAAATGGTTTAAAAGTATAATACTATATATATATATATCATTTCAGAAAGAGTTTTAAAAGTATAAACAAAAGGTTTAGAAAGGGGTTCGAAATTGCTTAATGGCAAAATGGTTAATTGTTTGATTGCTTGTTTGAAATGTAATTAATAATACTCAACGCTAAAAGCTGACAAAGTAAGGCTTATCTATTTGTGAGAGTTAAGATTAATGTTCGAGTATGGATGAAGCAATAGACCTCTAACCTACTGGCTTCCTTCTTGACCGAGAAATAGTAAGTCGAAAAATGCAGGAAATGTGTTAATTATTTTTATTTCTTACTTGTTTATGGAAATCATTAATATACTTAGCACTAAAAGCCGACGAGGTAGACTTATCTATTTATGAGATTCAAGAATGAAGTGTCTAGGCAAGGTATCTATTGTAACAACCGGGGTTTTGCCCAAAAATTATAATCATCGTTTAACGATAAATTTGCTAGCTAATTACCGTTCGTTGTTCGAATTTTTGTAACAATAAAATTTCCGTCAATGGACGATTTAAATTGGTCGTTAACTAGTATTGGAGTTTACGAATCAGTTGCAATTCTTTTGAAAATTTGTTAAGGGTTGATGGGCTTAAAAGAAAAGTATATCATGACCCATATCCCTATTTGGTACCATACTATTTTCGTTAAAACCCTTTTACCCGTTTTCCTTTCCCATGGATTCGAAAACCCTAAGCAAACGTTCGAAAGAAATTTGAATAGCGGCCACGAGAATCGTCTTTATTCGTTCGTTCAGAAGCTAGGGCTTCGGTCGATTTGGCGTTCGTCTTTTGTCGAATCGAGGGATTACATCGTCTGGTACGCTGCTCCTCGACTAATCGAGTCGCCTCCGCTTCGATCGCTAAAGATTTAGCTTCACTGCCTCGTCGAAAATGGTGAGTGCTCCACTCACATTTAATTCCTTCTCGTGTTATTAGTGTTCGATACCTATGAGCTTTGTTCGTATTTGATTGTTGATTTCGTCATTGGTTTTGTCGACTATTCGACTATGTGGGAAGTTGCTGTTTTCTGATTTGTTTACCTTCTGCGTCTTGATGAGTTGCCGTGATAAACTTCGATTTCTATAAAATTGATTGAATTTGTTTTGTGCTTCAATTTGTTCCTTACCTGACTTTGGCTGGTGATAGGTTGGCTTCGGCATTTAAAATACTCAGCTTTGATGATTTTCAAATGTGAGTGTGGCAATATTATTTTGTTCGACTTGGTTTAGATGGTTTACTGTATCTGGTAGTATTTCCATACCAGTTTGATTTTAGTTGCTATTCTATGACTTCTGCAACCTTCGAACTGCAGTTAGTCTTCGACTATAAACTTGACCTTTGTGATATTGACTTTGTTCGACTTTTGCCTGTTGTTTTCTGACCATTTTCACAGCTGCATATTTACCTGTTTACTCAAGACCGTATATGTGCATACATACATATGTATGTGTGTATGCATATATTCTTGGACTCGCATTGTTGTAGTTTGATTCTCCTTGGCTAATTGGTTAGTTGCACTTCTGTAAGCTTGAGTTTGGTTCTTGGTTCACTTGTAGTTCTTTGGTGCTTGCTTGTATTCATTCTTGCAGTTGCTTGGTACATCTTTGTCAAACATAGTTTCTCGACTTGTAGTTAATTCCTTCTGGCTTGAATCACTGTCCAGTTGATTCACTGATGCACTTTGATCATGGGTTCGATCACTTGCTATGTCTTGTTCATCTGGTTCTTGTATCACTTTGGTATTGGTGCATTATAGTTGCATCACTGTATGTAGATGTATGCCCTGACCATTTACTTGGTTTTGCTTCTGTAGCATAGTCTGGAGTTGTAGTACTTGTGGTCTTGCATTTGGTTTAGGGATGCATTCAGGTCTGCTTTGTATCATTCTTGAAGTCTTCGCTTTACTGTATGCATCACTAGTCTTCCATTTGACCTGTTTCATTTAGTCGTACTGCCCTATGTTGTCACTTGATCTTGATGTGACATTGTGACTTCTTGTTCATCCTCCATTAAGAAGTATTGTTGCATCTTAGATGTATCTTGGTCTTATGAACTTGAATTAGTAGTCTACAACTCTGGCTTTTTGTCTGAACTGTTTGTAGTCAATTGCTTTGTATAACTTGAACATGAGTTGGATTTTGCTTTGAGCATGCTACCGGGTTGATATGCACTATGCCCTGTACATGATTTTGCATTGTGAATCTCAGCAGTGTTTGTGTCATCCTGCTGTTTTGAAGTGTGAAGCCTTTGTTAGTTCTTTGTGTTGTTCAATTCGTACTTGTGGCCTCTGTGCTTGGTTGTTCCACTGTTGGCATAGCCTTGTATTTGGTTATTCGTGTTGCCTTGCTAAGTTGCCTTGTCACAAGTGCACTGTCCAGTTTCAGGTTGTGGCATTGTTTGCTTCGACATGTCTTGGTTCTTTAACAATTCTGAGTTGTTTCTTTTTGCTGTTGCCTCCCTTATGCTGTTGACAGGTGCATCGTCTTTGTCTCTGTACCTGTTTGCAACTGCAAATTCATTACTTGAAATTCAGCAGTTTGCAATTGAGTTGTAGTCTCGAATTTAAGTGCCTGTACATCCCCAATCAGGCTTTGTACAGGTGCCCTTGACTTGTGCATATGTGATTGTCTTTGTCTCATATCTGATGTTAAGTCCTTGCCTTTGTGGTCTGCACTTGCTTACCACTACTTGTTACCCTTGTGATCTAGTTTATTTTCACATGTGTTGATCCGGCTTCGTTGGGTTTAACCTTGTGATCATTTATGACTTTCACTGAGTTTTTGTGTATTCCGTGCGATAGTGGCGAGGCAGTACACGCGTGCGTGTACTGCAGCCCTATCAGATTGACAGTTTTAAATTGATGTTCGATTTGTCGAATTGTTTCGTTGGTTAATTTCAAATGGTTTGGAATTGTATTCTGATTTGGATTGCTGATTTGTTGTTTAACACTGTTTAGTGTTATATCTGCCGTTATCCGATTCTTTTATCGAGGAGTCGGATATACGAGATTGCTGAGACTGCCACCTATTTGATATTTGATTAATATTTCTTATGTGCATTAATAACTGAGTTTGAATTAGACTGACCTGGGTATTATTTTCTTTTGAATGTAATACTCGGGTCAGACCCGAGTTATTTCAGGTTGTAGATTTTCTTCTTTGAGTTGCTGTTCAGGATATGAAGACTTTTCACATCTTCTGAAGTTGTCATTGTCCTTTTGTAGTAGTCGTGTCATTGTATAGAACGATATGTATTCATGTATATTAGTTGATAATGTACTTGTATATATAACTTCTAGAGTCGACAGTTGTAGTTGTATCATATGTATCGTGTCAACTATGTTGTAACTGACATCGGTTATATATATATATGAGATTTTTGTTAATCTGTGTTCCGCATTTATATTATCTGTGTTATTGTTATATCTAATGTCCTAAACTATTATGAACTATCGTAGTTTGTTTTATACTGATAATTGGGTGTGTCGATGGGAGTAAATAAATAATAGATGAAAAATAAAAAGTATATACCACTCCTATCGAGATAACCAATATTAGTGTAAGGCCAACTACGGATGGTCGCTCCTATCCAGCCTTATTCTTCGTAATAATAAACAGTATTTCTTTTAATACTCTTTGTTATTATGAGCATAGAGGTGGGGCGTCACAGTTGGTATCAGAGCTTGGGGTTTATGGACATAATATAAAACTTAACTCAGATGGAACATATGTTACAACTATTGGTCGATGTTTTATTTGTGTTTGAGTCAAAACTAAAGTTTTGAAATTGGATGAAATTTTTAAATATCTTTATTTAAAAATAATAGTGAAATTGTGTCCTGATGATTTAATTGATTTGTGTTCTGTTTATCAGAGTGCGCAGCGGAAACAGCGAAACTGTCTTCGCTGAGTACAACTGATAATCTTTTTGATTTAAAAATCAAAACACGAAATTGATATGAATTTCATTGTTGTTTACATAGCTGTAATTATTTTGTTTCTTTGAGAACTTCGAATCCGAATTGAGGATTCGAAGAAATTGCAGATATGTGATTTTTGTTGAAATTTCCGCTGGCTTTCTTTTGTACTAATCATTTTTTGATTAGATTTTTGCTGTTTTAAATTATCTTCATTGAAGATACATATGAATGATTCTTTGTTCATTTTGTAGTACGTGCAAAATAAATTGCACGTTATTGCATTTATTTTATGTTGAACCGATGCTTGGTTATGAAACGTATTTTGTTGCCGTTATTTTTACAACGGAATTTTACACCAATGCTATATTTTGAAGTACGGTGTTTTGTGGCATTTTGATGAATGAGAATTCACTGACATTACATTTTGATGTAGATTGTTTTGATGTGATTTTGACGTTTTAAAGCTACTGTCGCTTTGGCTTCAGTAACCGCCAAATTTTAAAAGTGGATTTTCAAGCGGTTATTCCGCAATACTGATTTGTAACCGTTTTTACGGTATTTTGAGAAGTACAATTTCCTTATCGAAATTGTTACTGAATTGCTGTTTTAATCACGTGATTGGAAAATTGTTTTATAAAATTGTAACAGTTTGCGTTTTCAAAAGAATGAGAAAGCGACTTAAACGATTCAGCAAAATCGAGGATTATGACCCCTTTCTTTTACTGTTTCGCTTAACTCCGGACTTGTCCAGTTGAGAATGCGAATTGTTATTTTTACAAAATAAATAAAATTGTTTTTAGAAATTTTAACAGTTTGCGCTTTCAAAAGAATAAGGAAGCGATTTAAACGTTTCAGCAAAATCGAGGACTATGACCCCTTTCTTTTACTGATTCGCTTAATTCCGGACTTGTCCGTTTGAGAATGTAAAGTGTATTTTTACAAAATACACAATTTTGCACTTTCAAGGAAACGATGAAGAGATTTAAACGATTTAGCAAAAGTGCGGAGTATGGAACCACACTTTTGCTATTTCGGTTAATTCCGGACTCGTTAATTGAATATCTGTTGTTTTGATGATTTTGATGAACTTTACACTTTCAAGGAAACGATGAAGAGAATCAAACGATTTAGTAAAACACGTGGTATGGGACATGTGCGTTTGCTATTTCGGTTAATTCCGGACTCGTTAATTGAAATATTTGATGCTTTCGTGTGCTTTCGAGCCACTATGTTGGACCTTCGGGTCATATGTTGGACCTTCGGGTCAAATACCAGTACTAGACCTTCGGGTCATATGTTGGACCTTCGGGTCATTTGTTGGGCGCCAAAATTATGTTGAGTACTTGGTAGGCTTCGGCCATATGTTGTTGCACGTGCGGCGAATTAAAAACTCGCCATCTGATGGGATCGATCCAAGCTTTTATGTTGATTTTCTAGTCTTCTTAATTGATTTCTAGATATTTGTTGCTTCCAATTATCTGCAGGTAATTGGATATTTGTTGATATGAGTTCTGATTATCGTTTTTGATAATCAGATATTTGTTGTTTCTAATTATCGCTTGTGATAATTAGATATTTGTTGATATGAGTTCTGATTATCGTTTTTGATAATCGGATATTTGTTGTTTCTAATTATCGCTTGTGATAATTAGATATTTGTTGATATGAGTTCTGATTATCGTTTTTGATAATCGGATATTTGTTGTTTCTAATTATCGCTTGTGATAATTAGATATTTGTTGATATGAGTTCTGATTATCGTTTTTGATAATTGGATATTTGTTGTTTCTAATTATCGCTTGTGATAATTAGATATTTGTTGATATGAGTTCTGATTATCGTTTTTGATAATCGGATAATTGTTGCTTTTAATTATCGCTTGAGATAATTAAATATTTGATTTGAGATTTAATTATCGCTTGAGATAATTAAATATTTGTTGATTTGAGATTTAATTATCGCTTGAGATAATTAAATAACTGTTGATTTGAGATTTAATTATCGCTTGAGATAATTAAATATTTGATTTGAGATTTAATTATCGCTTGAGATAATTAAATATTTGTTGATTTTTTTAGATTTAATTATCGCTTGAGATAATTAAATAACTGTTGATTTGAGATTTAATTATCGCTTGAGATAATTAAATATTTGATTTGAGATTTAATTATCGTCTTTGATAATTAAATATTTGTTGATTTTAGATTTAATTATCGCTGTTAGATAATTAAATATTTGTTGATATGAGATTTAATTATCGCTTTTGATAATTAAATATTTGCTGGTTTGAGATTTAATTATCGCTTTTCATAATTGAATATTTGTTGAATTTGAAATTTGATTATCGTTTGTGATAATCGAATATTTGTTGATTTGAGAAATTTGATTATCATTTTTGATAATTGAATATTTGTTTTCTGACTATCGTATGAGATAATCAGATATTTGTTTTGTCTTCTGATTATCGTTTGAGATAAGTAAATATTTGCGATTTGAAAATTCAATTATCGTTTTTGATGATTGAATATTTGCGACTTTTGAGATTTGAGCTTCGTCTTTTTCTCTGGCGATTCAGGTGAGTAATTTGATTTACTCACATTCAATTCGTGCTCTGTATGGGATTTCTGCTCTGTTTTTCCTTCTCTTTTAGTTGCTGGAACTCGATTGTTCTTGCTTTTGTTAGACGTCTGATTTTGATCCCTGATTCCCTCGATGTTGATTCTTTTGATTTGAAGCAGTCGAACCTTTTGAATTCTTATCTAACACTTCCCCGCTGACACTTGCTTTGCTTATACATTCGACATTGCCATGCTCTTTTGGTTGTTACCTTTTATCCATTTATTCCCTATGATTGCGTGGACGCAATTTTTATAAGGAGGGGAGTCTGTAACAACCGGGGTTTTGCCCAAAAATTATAATCATCGTTTAACGATAAATTTGCTAGCTAATTACCGTTCGTTGTTCGAATTTTTGTAACAATAAAATTTCCGTCAATGGACGATTTAAATTGGTCGTTAACTAGTATTGGAGTTTACGAATCAGTTGCAATTCTTTTGAAAATTTGTTAAGGGTTGATGGGCTTAAAAGAAAAGTATATCATGACCATATCCCTATTTGGTACCATACTATTTTCGTTAAAACCCTTTTACCCGTTTTCCTTTCCCATGGATTCGAAAACCCTAAGCAAACGTTCGAAAGAAATTTGAATGGCGGCCACGAGAATCGTCTTTATTCGTTCGTTCAGAAGCTAGGGCTTCGGTCGATTTGGCGTTTGTCTTTTGTCGAATCGAGGGATTACATCGTCTGGTACGCTGCTCCTCGACTAATCGAGTCGCCTCCGCTTCGATCGCTAAAGATTTAGCTTCACTGCCTCGTCGAAAATGGTGAGTGCTCCACTCACATTTAATTCCTTCTCGTGTTATTAGTGTTCGATACCTATGAGCTTTGTTCGTATTTGATTGTTGATTTCGTCATTGGTTTTGTCGACTATTCGACTATGTGGGAAGTTGCTGTTTTCTGATTTGTTTACCTTCTGCGTCTTGATGAGTTGCCGTGATAAACTTCGATTTCTATAAAATTGATTGAATTTGTTTTGTGCTTCAATTTGTTCCTTACCTGACTTTGGCTGGTGATAGGTTGGCTTCGGCATTTAAAATACTCAGCTTTGATGATTTTCAAATGTGAGTGTGGCAATATTATTTTGTTCGACTTGGTTTAGATGGTTTACTGTATCTGGTAGTATTTCCATACCAGTTTGATTTTAGTTGCTATTCTATGACTTCTGCAACCTTCGAACTGCAGTTAGTCTTCGACTATAAACTTGACCTTTGTGATATTGACTTTGTTCGACTTTTGCCTGTTGTTTTCTGACCATTTTCACAGCTGCATATTTACCTGTTTACTCAAGACCGTATATGTGCATACATACATATGTATGTGTGTATGCATATATTCTTGGACTCGCATTGTTGTAGTTTGATTCTCCTTGGCTAATTGGTTAGTTGCACTTCTGTAAGCTTGAGTTTGGTTCTTGGTTCACTTGTAGTTCTTTGGTGCTTGCTTGTATTCATTCTTGCAGTTGCTTGGTACATCTTTGTCAAACATAGTTTCTCGACTTGTAGTTAATTCCTTCTGGCTTGAATCACTGTCCAGTTGATTCACTGATGCACTTTGATCATGGGTTCGATCACTTGCTATGTCTTGTTCATCTGGTTCTTGTATCACTTTGGTATTGGTGCATTATAGTTGCATCACTGTATGTAGATGTATGCCCTGACCATTTACTTGGTTTTGCTTCTGTAGCATAGTCTGGAGTTGTAGTACTTGTGGTCTTGCATTTGGTTTAGGGATGCATTCAGGTCTGCTTTGTATCATTCTTGAAGTCTTCGCTTTACTGTATGCATCACTAGTCTTCCATTTGACCTGTTTCATTTAGTCGTACTGCCCTATGTTGTCACTTGATCTTGCTGTGACATTGTGACTTCTTGTTCATCCTCCATTAAGAAGTATTGTTGCATCTTAGATGTATCTTGGTCTTATGAACTTGAATTAGTAGTCTACAACTCTGGCTTTTTGTCTGAACTGTTTGTAGTCAATTGCTTTGTATAACTTGAACATGAGTTGGATTTTGCTTTGAGCATGCTACCGGGTTGATATGCACTATGCCCTGTACATGATTTTGCATTATGAATCTCAGCAGTGTTTGTGTCATCCTGCTGTTTTGAAGTGTGAAGCCTTTGTTAGTTCTTTGTGTTGTTCAATTCGTACTTGTGGCCTCTGTGCTTGGTTGTTCCACTGTTGGCATAGCCTTGTATTTGGTTATTCGTGTTGCCTTGCTAAGTTGCCTTGTCACAAGTGCACTGTCCAGTTTCAGGTTGTGGCATTGTTTGCTTCGACATGTCTTGGTTCTTTAACAATTCTGAGTTGTTTCTTTTTGCTGTTGCCTCCCTTATGCTGTTGACAGGTGCATCGTCTTTGTCTCTGTACCTGTTTGCAACTGCAAATTCATTACTTGAAATTCAGCAGTTTGCAATTGAGTTGTAGTCTCGAATTTAAGTGCCTGTACATCCCCAATCAGGCTTTGTACAGGTGCCCTTGACTTGTGCATATGTGATTGTCTTTGTCTCATATCTGATGTTAAGTCCTTGCCTTTGTGGTCTGCACTTGCCTACCACTACTTGTTACCCTTGTGATCTAGTTTATTTTCACATGTGTTGATCCGGCTTCGTTGGGTTTAACCTTGTGATCATTTATGACTTTCACTGAGTTTTTGTGTATTCCGTGCGATAGTGGCGAGGCAGTACACGCGTGCGTGTACTGCAGCCCTATCAGATTGACAGTTTTAAATTGATGTTCGATTTGTCGAATTGTTTCGTTGGTTAATTTCAAATGGTTTGGAATTGTATTCTGATTTGGATTGCTGATTTGTTGTTTAACACTGTTTAGTGTTATATCTGCCGTTATCCGATTCTTTTATCGAGGAGTCGGATATACGAGATTGCTGAGACTGCCACCTATTTGATATTTGATTAATATTGCTTATGTGCATTAATAACTGAGTTTGAATTAGACTGACCTGGGTATTATTTTCTTTTGAATGTAATACTCGGGTCAGACCCGAGTTATTTCAGGTTGTAGATTTTCTTCTTTGAGTTGCTGTTCAGGATATGAAGACTTTTCACATCTTCTGAAGTTGTCATTGTCCTTTTGTAGTAGTCGTGTCATTGTATAGAACGATATGTATTCATGTATATTAGTTGATAATGTACTTGTATATATAACTTCTAGAGTCGACAGTTGTAGTTGTATCATATGTATCGTGTCAACTATGTTGTAACTGACATCGGTTATATATATATATGAGATTTTTGTTAATCTGTGTTCCGCATTTATATTATCTGTGTTATTGTTATATCTAATGTCCTAAACTATTATGAACTATCGTAGTTTGTTTTATACTGATAATTGGGTGTGTCGATGGGAGTAAATAAATAATAGATGAAAAATAAAAAGTATATACCACTCCTATCGAGATAACCAATATTAGTGTAAGGCCAACTACGGATGGTCGCTCCTATCCAGCCTTATTCTTCGTAATAATAAACAGTATTTCTTTTAATACTCTTTGTTATTATGAGCATAGAGGTGGGGCGTCACAGTTGGTATCAGAGCTTGGGGTTTATGGACATAATATAAAACTTAACTCAGATGGAACATATGTTACAACTATTGGTCGATGTTTTATTTGTGTTTGAGTCAAAACTAAAGTTTTGAAATTGGATGAAATTTTTAAATATCTTTATTTAAAAATAATAGTGAAATTGTGTCCTGATGATTTAATTGATTTGTGTTCTGTTTATCAGAGTGCGCAGCGGAAACAGCGAAACTGTCTTCGCTGAGTACAACTGATAATCTTTTTGATTTAAAAATCAAAACACGAAATTGATATGAATTTCATTGTTGTTTACATAGCTGTAATTATTTTGTTTCTTTGAGAACTTCGAATCCGAATTGAGGATTCGAAGAAATTGCAGATATGTGATTTTTGTTGAAATTTCCGCTGGCTTTCTTTTGTACTAATCATTTTTTGATTAGATTTTTGCTGTTTTAAATTATCTTCATTGAAGATACATATGAATGATTCTTTGTTCATTTTGTAGTACGTGCAAAATAAATTGCACGTTATTGCATTTATTTTATGTTGAACCGATGCTTGGTTATGAAACGTATTTTGTTGCCGTTATTTTTACAACGGAATTTTACACCAATGCTATATTTTGAAGTACGGTGTTTTGTGGCATTTTGATGAATGAGAATTCACTGACATTACATTTTGATGTAGATTGTTTTGATGTGATTTTGACGTTTTAAAGCTACTGTCGCTTTGGCTTCAGTAACCGCCAAATTTTAAAAGTGGATTTTCAAGCGGTTATTCCGCAATACTGATTTGTAACCGTTTTTACGGTATTTTGAGAAGTACAATTTCCTTATCGAAATTGTTACTGAATTGCTGTTTTAATCACGTGATTGGAAAATTGTTTTATAAAATTGTAACAGTTTGCGTTTTCAAAAGAATGAGAAAGCGACTTAAACGATTCAGCAAAATCGAGGATTATGACCCCTTTCTTTTACTGTTTCGCTTAACTCCGGACTTGTCCAGTTGAGAATGCGAATTGTTATTTTTACAAAATAAATAAAATTGTTTTTAGAAATTTTAACAGTTTGCGCTTTCAAAAGAATGAGGAAGCGATTTAAACGTTTCAGCAAAATCGAGGACTATGACCCCTTTCTTTTACTGATTCGCTTAATTCCGGACTTGTCCGTTTGAGAATGTAAAGTGTATTTTTACAAAATACACAATTTTGCACTTTCAAGGAAACGATGAAGAGATTTAAACGATTTAGCAAAAGTGCGGAGTATGGAACCACACTTTTGCTATTTCGGTTAATTCCGGACTCGTTAATTGAATATCTGTTGTTTTGATGATTTTGATGAACTTTACACTTTCAAGGAAACGATGAAGAGAATCAAACGATTTAGTAAAACACGTGGTATGGGACATGTGCGTTTGCTATTTCGGTTAATTCCGGACTCGTTAATTGAAATATTTGATGCTTTCGTGTGCTTTCGAGCCACTATGTTGGACCTTCGGGTCATATGTTGGACCTTCGGGTCAAATACCAGTACTAGACCTTCGGGTCATATGTTGGACCTTCGGGTCATTTGTTGGGCGCCAAAATTATGTTGAGTACTTGGTAGGCTTCGGCCATATGTTGTTGCACGTGCGGCGAATTAAAAACTCGCCATCTGATGGGATCGATCCAAGCTTTTATGTTGATTTTCTAGTCTTCTTAATTGATTTCTAGATATTTGTTGCTTCCAATTATCTGTAGGTAATTGGATATTTGTTGATATGAGTTCTGATTATCGTTTTTGATAATCAGATATTTGTTGTTTCTAATTATCGCTTGTGATAATTAGATATTTGTTGATATGAGTTCTGATTATCGTTTTTGATAATCGGATATTTGTTGTTTCTAATTATCGCTTGTGATAATTAGATATTTGTTGATATGAGTTCTGATTATCGTTTTTGATAATCGGATATTTGTTGTTTCTAATTATCGCTTGTGATAATTAGATATTTGTTGATATGAGTTCTGATTATCGTTTTTGATAATTGGATATTTGTTGTTTCTAATTATCGCTTGTGATAATTAGATATTTGTTGATATGAGTTCTGATTATCGTTTTTGATAATCGGATAATTGTTGCTTTTAATTATCGCTTGAGATAATTAAATATTTGATTTGAGATTTAATTATCGCTTGAGATAATTAAATAACTGTTGATTTGAGATTTAATTATCGCTTGAGATAATTAAATATTTGATTTGAGATTTAATTATCGCTTGAGATAATTAAATATTTGTTGATTTTTTTAGATTTAATTATCGCTTGAGATAATTAAATAACTGTTGATTTGAGATTTAATTATCGCTTGAGATAATTAAATATTTGATTTGAGATTTAATTATCGTCTTTGATAATTAAATATTTGTTGATTTTAGATTTAATTATCGCTGTTAGATAATTAAATATTTGTTGATATGAGATTTAATTATCGCTTTTGATAATTAAATATTTGCTGGTTTGAGATTTAATTATCGCTTTTCATAATTGAATATTTGTTGAATTTGAAATTTGATTATCGTTTGTGATAATCGAATATTTGTTGATTTGAGAAATTTGATTATCATTTTTGATAATTGAATATTTGTTTTCTGACTATCGTATGAGATAATCAGATATTTGTTTTGTCTTCTGATTATCGTTTGAGATAAGTAAATATTTGCGATTTGAAAATTCAATTATCGTTTTTGATGATTGAATATTTGCGACTTTTGAGATTTGAGCTTCGTCTTTTTCTCTGGCGATTCAGGTGAGTAATTTGATTTACTCACATTCAATTCGTGCTCTGTATGGGATTTCTGCTCTGTTTTTCCTTCTCTTTTAGTTGCTGGAACTCGATTGTTCTTGCTTTTGTTAGACGTCTGATTTTGATCCCTGATTCCCTCGATGTTGATTCTTTTGATTTGAAGCAGTCGAACCTTTTGAATTCTTATCTAACACTTCCCCGCTGACACTTGCTTTGCTTATACATTCGACATTGCCATGCTCTTTTGGTTGTTACCTTTTATCCATTTATTCCCTATGATTGCGTGGACGCAATTTTTATAAGGAGGGGAGTCTGTAACAACCGGGGTTTTGCCCAAAAATTATAATCATCGTTTAACGATAAATTTGCTAGCTAATTACCGTTCGTTGTTCGAATTTTTGTAAAAATAAAATTTCCGTCAATGGACGATTTAAATTGGTCGTTAACTAGTATTGGAGTTTACGAATCAGTTGCAATTCTTTTGAAAATTTGTTAAGGGTTGATGGGCTTAAAAGAAAAGTATATCATGACCATATCCCTATTTGGTACCATACTATTTTCGTTAAAACCCTTTTACCCGTTTTCCTTTCCCATGGATTCGAAAACCCTAAGCAAACGTTCGAAAGAAATTTGAATGGCGGCCACGAGAATCGTCTTTATTCGTTCGTTCAGAAGCTAGGGCTTCGGTCGATTTGGCGTTCGTCTTTTGTCGAATCGAGGGATTACATCGTCTGGTACGCTGCTCCTCGACTAATCGAGTCGCCTCCGCTTCGATCGCTAAAGATTTAGCTTCACTGCCTCGTCGAAAATGGTGAGTGCTCCACTCACATTTAATTCCTTCTCGTGTTATTAGTGTTCGATACCTATGAGCTTTGTTCGTATTTGATTGTTGATTTCGTCATTGGTTTTGTCGACTATTCGACTATGTGGGAAGTTGCTGTTTTCTGATTTGTTTACCTTCTGCGTCTTGATGAGTTGCCGTGATAAACTTCGATTTCTATAAAATTGATTGAATTTGTTTTGTGCTTCAATTTGTTCCTTACCTGACTTTGGCTGGTGATAGGTTGGCTTCGGCATTTAAAATACTCAGCTTTGATGATTTTCAAATGTGAGTGTGGCAATATTATTTTGTTCGACTTGGTTTAGATGGTTTACTGTATCTGGTAGTATTTCCATACCAGTTTGATTTTAGTTGCTATTCTATGACTTCTGCAACCTTCGAACTGCAGTTAGTCTTCGACTATAAACTTGACCTTTGTGATATTGACTTTGTTCGACTTTTGCCTGTTGTTTTCTGACCATTTTCACAGCTGCATATTTACCTGTTTACTCAAGACCGTATATGTGCATACATACATATGTATGTGTGTATGCATATATTCTTGGACTCGCATTGTTGTAGTTTGATTCTCCTTGGCTAATTGGTTAGTTGCACTTCTGTAAGCTTGAGTTTGGTTCTTGGTTCACTTGTAGTTCTTTGGTGCTTGCTTGTATTCATTCTTGCAGTTGCTTGGTACATCTTTGTTAAACATAGTTTCTCGACTTGTAGTTAATTCCTTCTGGCTTGAATCACTGTCCAGTTGATTCACTGATGCACTTTGATCATGGGTTCGATCACTTGCTATGTCTTGTTCATCTGGTTCTTGTATCACTTTGGTATTGGTGCATTATAGTTGCATCACTGTATGTAGATGTATGCCCTGACCATTTACTTGGTTTTGCTTCTGTAGCATAGTCTGGAGTTGTAGTACTTGTGGTCTTGCATTTGGTTTAGGGATGCATTCAGGTCTGCTTTGTATCATTCTTGAAGTCTTCGCTTTACTGTATGCATCACTAGTCTTCCATTTGACCTGTTTCATTTAGTCGTACTGCCCTATGTTGTCACTTGATCTTGCTGTGACATTGTGACTTCTTGTTCATCCTCCATTAAGAAGTATTGTTGCATCTTAGATGTATCTTGGTCTTATGAACTTGAATTAGTAGTCTACAACTCTGGCTTTTTGTCTGAACTGTTTGTAGTCAATTGCTTTGTATAACTTGAACATGAGTTGGATTTTGCTTTGAGCATGCTACCGGGTTGATATGCACTATGCCCTGTACATGATTTTGCATTGTGAATCTCAGCAGTGTTTGTGTCATCCTGCTGTTTTGAAGTGTGAAGCCTTTGTTAGTTCTTTGTGTTGTTCAATTCGTACTTGTGGCCTCTGTGCTTGGTTGTTCCACTGTTGGCATAGCCTTGTATTTGGTTATTCGTGTTGCCTTGCTAAGTTGCCTTGTCACAAGTGCACTGTCCAGTTTCAGGTTGTGGCATTGTTTGCTTCGACATGTCTTGGTTCTTTAACAATTCTGAGTTGTTTCTTTTTGCTGTTGCCTCCCTTATGCTGTTGACAGGTGCATCGTCTTTGTCTCTGTACCTGTTTGCAACTGCAAATTCATTACTTGAAATTCAGCAGTTTGCAATTGAGTTGTAGTCTCGAATTTAAGTGCCTGTACATCCCCAATCAGGCTTTGTACAGGTGCCCTTGACTTGTGCATATGTGATTGTCTTTGTCTCATATCTGATGTTAAGTCCTTGCCTTTGTGGTCTGCACTTGCTTACCACTACTTGTTACCCTTGTGATCTAGTTTATTTTCACATGTGTTGATCCGGCTTCGTTGGGTTTAACCTTGTGATCATTTATGACTTTCACTGAGTTTTTGTGTATTCCGTGCGATAGTGGCGAGGCAGTACACGCGTGCGTGTACTGCAGCCCTATCAGATTGACAGTTTTAAATTGATGTTCGATTTGTCGAATTGTTTCGTTGGTTAATTTCAAATGGTTTGGAATTGTATTCTGATTTGGATTGCTGATTTGTTGTTTAACACTGTTTAGTGTTATATCTGCCGTTATCCGATTCTTTTATCGAGGAGTCGGATATACGAGATTTCTGAGACTGCCACCTATTTGATATTTGATTAATATTGCTTATGTGCATTAATAACTGAGTTTGAATTAGACTGACCTGGGTATTATTTTCTTTTGAATGTAATACTCGGGTCAGACCCGAGTTATTTCAGGTTGTAGATTTTCTTCTTTGAGTTGTTGTTCAGGATATGAAGACTTTTCACATCTTCTGAAGTTGTCATTGTCCTTTTGTAGTAGTCGTGTCATTGTATAGAACGATATGTATTCATGTATATTAGTTGATAATGTACTTGTATATATAACTTCTAGAGTCGACAGTTGTAGTTGTATCATATGTATCGTGTCAACTATGTTGTAACTGACATCGGTTATATATATATATGAGATTTTTGTTAATCTGTGTTCCGCATTTATATTATCTGTGTTATTGTTATATCTAATGTCCTAAACTATTATGAACTATCGTAGTTTGTTTTATACTGATAATTGGGTGTGTCGATGGGAGTAAATAAATAATAGATGAAAAATAAAAAGTATATACCACTCCTATCGAGATAACCAATATTAGTGTAAGGCCAACTACGGATGGTCGCTCCTATCCAGCCTTATTCTTCGTAATAATAAACAGTATTTCTTTTAATACTCTTTGTTATTATGAGCATAGAGGTGGGGCGTCACACAAGGTATTGATGCAATCAGTGCTCAAACTTTGTTGGCTTCAATCTTTGGCGAGGAATGGTTAAGTTGGAATGTCGGAAACAAGTTAAGTACACGAATTTTGATTTGTATAACAATTGTTTTTGACTAGATAATCGATTAGTCGACTATCGAACTTGACCAAATTTGGCTTAAAAAGTTATCGAAAGGCTTTGCGATTTCATACCAGTAAGAACCCCGGGGAGGAGTATTGGTATGAAACTTCTCTAACTTTTGCTTACTTTTGAGAGAACCGAAATTGAGTTAACCAAAAATTCATCGATTGGTTTCAGAGATTCCGGTAAGCTGGAAGAGTGTACTTATATGAGATGACTCAAACTCGTAATCACTTCAAAAACATATACGCGATCTATGTTCCAGAAGCAGTTGTGAAGTGAAATGTTATAGAGTTGAACTGTCCATCCTAAGGTTAAGTCCAAAGGAGAGGTCAGCATTAATATTTCAAACAATCCTATCGTATGAAACTGTCTATCTTAAGGAGTATTTAAAGAGAGAGGGCAACATTAGCATTCCTCGAAGGACTTACATGAGGAACCTATATGGAGGTTCGAGATATGTTCATGATGCTCGAATCCGTGTAGTAATTCATGATCTGTTCTAGTTAAAGGAATCCAATTGGAGATCTATGTGCTGCTCAAGTGATGAAGACTTGTGTGAATGTTGCCGAACATAGCCTCGACATCGGAAATGACTAAAACCAGAGTAGGATGCACAATCTCGGGTTTAGCTTACCCATGAGGGTATATCAACTCCAGATCTAGAGTATGCTTATCGATATATTGCACGCGGAAGTTGTTAATACTTGGTGCCATGCAGTTCATCGTTGGGCCAGTTGTGTTTACCCTAGAGTATATCCTATCTAGAAATATACGATACTCCGAAGAAATTTTTTGATCCTGGTCATGAAATTACGATTTGGCTTGATCCAAGGGGAGCTCTATGGAAATCCTTACACATATGCGAACGCGCTTTAGCGGTATTGATTGTATATCTATTATTGTTATGGCATTCACACAGCAGCTATTTGATTTGATTTATATGCTACACACTAGATATTATCAATTATATCACTGTATGTTAAACTTAATGAAAGATTGGTTTCATTTGAGGGGAAACCGTTATGATGATTCATACGATCTCAAAAAGGTGCTATTGTATATCACTTTTATTTTTGAGTTTCTCACGCTGGTTTACCAGACTGATCTGGGTGTTATTTTCTTATAATGCTCAGATCATCCCCGTGTATGTTTTCAGATTTAACTACGAACGCTTTGGAGCTTATAGAGAACAGTTGGATGATTACCTTCCATAGTATTCTTATTTCCATCGCATTTCTGTATTTTATATATCGGCATTGTGAGGACAAGCAGTTATAATTATCCAAGCCGATGATAGTACTTAGGTTTTAGTAACTCTGAAATTTCTGTATTCAGAGTAACACTTTGTACTAATCTTTTGATATTATATATTATCGTTCCGTTGTGAGATTCTGATGTTGTGTTCTTCCTTTCTTGTTCTATTCTTTTTATATTTTACCCTAACTTTCTGTATTTTCGGCACTTGGGTACTCGGCACACGGATACCGTAGATGTATTTAGTGTCGTCATTCGAGGGTCGAAAAGTCAAGTCGTTGCATTATTGTCGAATTTATTTGCTGAATTCATTTATTGTAAGGTATTTGGTGATGGCTAACATTAGTCTACCCTATAATCTGTTGCTTTTGTAATACAATTATCAATTCATTTTTTTATTGATGTTTATCGACTATTGAAGTTTAAGGTTTCAGGATTTTGTTTAGATGTAATTATGGTTATCCAGAAATAATCTAACATTGCTGACTTTGTGATATTTTTAGGTTAGTATGACTTTAGATAGACTTGCCTTTTAAATTTGTTATTGTTTTTAGGTTAATTCAAACTGTTCTAAAATCATGTGTTCAATTCATTTGTTGATTTTGGTGCATAAATTTATTCCATTGCGTCGGGTTGCTAGTATATTCAATCTGTTCTAAACATATTTCATTATAAATTTGTGCTTTCTAACCTATTCAGTTTAGCCGTGAAAACAATTTGCTGTGAATATATATTTCTTATAAAACAGAATAGTTGGTTTTCTTCCTTTTTGTAAAGGAATCCGTACTTCTAGAAAATAATCACACTTGGGAAAGATTACATATTCAAATTTCTTTCAACGATGTGATATTATTTATCTGTTAATAACAGCTTCTTAAGAGTTTTGAAAAAGGAAAATATTTTTGTTCTAATAGCAAGAATTATTAGTTTATTGAAGCCAGACATCTTTAGAAAATTTTGAGTCAATATTGTGATTCCTAACCAATTTTATTGAGCCATATGTGAAATGGGTTGCATATATAATATGTTACTGAAGAATTTTTTTTCTTCCACTTTGCAGAGATAGTTCTAGTTTGTAATTTGAATTAGGATAGAGAAAGTATTGAATAATATCCATATATCATTAGTCTAAAATTCTGTATTTATCTTTTAATATTGAAAAGGATATTAAGAAGAAATTTACAAAAACCGTGTCCAACTTGGATTAGCTGGGTATTATTGAAGGTTCATAAAGGATTTCTCGTGGATGGCAGCACCGATAACCAAGCTAACGCAAAAAGATGTGAAGTTTGTTTGGACCGATAAGTGTGAGGAGGCATTCCAGAATTCGATTTTCGGTCATATTTTTACCTCTCTGTTAAACTATATATATTTATAAGCAAATCTTGAAAATATACTTCTTATTATCCTAAAATAATTAAAACATGCTCATTTGAATTATCAAACTATATAAATCAATATTCATACAAGTGTTGCAAAATGATGCCATTAAACTACCATACTTCGATGAATTTGCATATCTTTGTAAAACAAGTTTATACATTTGTAAACCTATTATAAATCAATTATTATCACTATATAATAATTGAAATGGATTATTAATCATTTAAAATAATTATTTGGATATTTAAACTTAATTTAAATTTCCATAAAATATATAAAAGTGATGACATCCTTAATGACGTCATAAAGGCATTTTATTCCCAAAAATAAAATGAATAATTTTATTACATACTTGCTTAAATGGAGAAATAAGTGTATGTCTCTAGTTTTGTATCCTCTAATATTGAAAAAATCTCAATTTTACCGAAAATTGATTTTCGTCGCTTTTCTGACGGAAATCCCAAATATCTGTATTTGTAAATATAATTATAAAATAGGTTTACCATAATTAATTATATTCAAAACATTATAATTTATGTTATAAAATCTTATATTTGAATATTAAAAAATGAATAATATTTCCAAAGTGATAAATTTACGAATCGTTATATTCTCCCCACTTAAAAGAATTTCGTTCCGAAATTTACCAAACCCAAAACCCAGTAATACTTACCCAAGTGCCGTGCGCATAGATTATCAGTATGGTGTATCTAATTCGATCATAAATTCGAATATATCACTTTTCTTTCGAACTAGTATTGACCTCCGATTCTCTAGTGCAACTCTGATCGGGCTCAGAAATTTTTATTTTCATTGTATAACTCTCAATTATGATAGAGAACGTAAGTATCCAACTACAAATCCTCATCAATGTTCACCGTAGAGCGTCGAATGATAAATTCTTTTTAGTCATCAAAGTCCTATATCCAAATCTTAGGCCAAATCGTGCGACGAATTAATCTGTGTACGACGCACGTGCTCTTTATTCTTTTCAAAGTTTCTACGAAAGTATTTTACAAAATTTTGGTTTAAGTTCTTAAATATTTCATAAAGATATAGTTTCATCTTACAAAGAATACTTCTCTTTTTAAATTTTACTTTCTTTATCTAGAATTCTTATAAATTTTCTTAAATGGTTTATGTAACTACAAATGAGAGAAGTCATAACAAAAGACCATATTTATGTTATACAAGCCTTAATATCTTATATAATTCATCCTTATCTTACACAAGTCATTCAAACCATACTTAGATATTATACATACCGAAAATTCACAACCATATTAAAAACATGCTTACACCGCCATACACTTATACTTAAAAATACTATATTAGATAGCTATCAAATACTCTCCAAATCTCATCATAATAACTGACTATCCTTTGATTCTTATGCTGATGGTCCATTTAAATTCCTGAATTCATATACCATAATTTCCCCCATATCGTCTTCATCTACACTTTCTAACTCGTCGTCTGCTTCATTCCCCTCCTCATTCTGATGAACTAAATCCCATCTCATTTGTAATTGTTAGTCCCTGAGGAGTTGATTTTGATGACAACAACCTTAGAATAGATTATAAAATATAAATACTAACATTACAAGTTTAGATATATATGTATTTGCAGGATCTAATCATGCAGGTATCGAGAATGAAGACTGTACAATATAGAGATTCAAGATACAAAGATAGAAGACTCATGAGTATCAAGATTATCAAGAGTTCAAGGTTAAGTCTGTTTTATTAGGAATATTTGTTAAAAATCGTAGAAAAGCACTGACATCTTAATATCCAATTTATTCGTGGAATGGAATCCACTTCGATCCTGTTAAAGGGATGGAACCCTAAGTAGGATGGAACCTACGAAAATCTAGTGGGACATTGTTTTGTATCCACTAATTTTAATTCAAATGATTTTACAAAATTATCTTGTTTTCAAAATGATTTCAAAACTTTCCTTTTAAAAGATTCAAAACTCTTTATCCTGATTTTAAATAACTTTAGCCTCAAAACATCTTTAATTTCAAAGTCAAGATACTCCTGTTTTTAAATGTCTTTTCAAATAATATATTTAACTTTTAATATGTATAATTAAATTTAAATATAAAATTATAGTTAAATTATGTATTTATTGTTCTTTATATTTACTTATGAATTTCAACTATATTCAAGTATATTTATAAAAGTTTTAAATAGTTTTTATATAAGATATTGTTTTCATAGAAATTCAAATTATCATTTTTGGCTGAGGGATGTCGACATGCCCCTAGGTAGTATGTCGACATAGTGACAGTTGAAGTTCAAATTCAAATTTCAAAAGAAGTGTCTATTCGCCATAACTCTTCATGAATGGTCATGGCTATTGGTTTTCTATAAATAGGGGTCAGTTTCAACGAATTTTGAATCATATTTTTCTGATTTTCACTCCTCTTCATCTTCCACATTTCTTATTACAAAACATACCATTACTCTGCCGAAATCAACATCGAATCATACTCGATTACTTCTAGTTTGATTCTACATCACTATCTCTACAAGGTTCTCAGTGCTATTCAGAGTTATAGATTTCTTTCTAACATATTAGCAAGAAAAGGTGTGATTGTAGCCTTTGAAATCAATCAAGCGAGAAAAGGTGTGATTGTAGCCTTGGAAATCAATTGGGTGAACTTGTTGCCCCGGAAATCAAGTATCCCTACCCAGAGGATTGGTATTCTGGAGGGTGTATCTCGTAGCCTTGAAATCGAGGGTTGTAATTGTTGAATTGCTTTTGAAAGGAAATCCGTACTTAGTTGTACGGAACTGGATGTAGGGTAACTCCGAACCAGTATAAAATCCGGTGTGTTCTTTCCTTTACTGCTTTTACTTTATATTTGCATCTGTGTTTGATTCTGTGTTCATATCTTTGTCTAATTAGTGTATACATTGTTAATAAAGTTAGATAAACTCAAAAAGATTAACAAATTTCTTAAAACACTATTCACCCCCCCTCTAGTGTTAATTCTAGCCTTAAGATCCTTAATCCGCATTTCTCACAGTAATGACCCGTAATTTATCACTTTGAATTAAAATATTTAATTAATATTAAATATCCAAATATATGATTATTTTAAACAAATAATCATGTTTTGTATAATAAATAATAATGGTGGACTAATTTCTAAAATTCGTTTAAAAATTGGTTTTCAATAAAAATGATTTTTTATCGAAATAATTGTTTTAAATGTTAAATAATCCATTTTAAATTTCATATAATGATAAAAATTATTTTATAATAGTTTTATAAATATATGAACTTGTTTTATAAAAGTATACAAACTTTGTCGGATTTTGGCAAATCGACGTCGTATTTTTACAATTGGATTTTAATATTATTTAAATGGTTTTATAGCTCAAATAAACTTTTATTTATTTATTTAGAGATAATAAAAAATTTGTTTTTATGTTTTGATTACATAAATAAATGGTTTGATTAAAAACTGAAAATGTGACCGGAAAACGTTTTGTAAAAAAATTGACTTTTTATCAAACGAAAATGGTCACAACGTTGTTGCACCTTTGTTAACATGTATATGCACACACATATATAAAATGGCATATAAGACAAAATAACTAAACAAGTTTACTTTTACTAAGCATGATTAGAAAATTCTAGAATATAATTAGTAAAAGTAAGTAAGGAATATATATTTTACAAAAAGCAAACATCAAATCATGTCATCACTTAAGTGTTAAGAAGGAAGATAAAGGACAATGTGTTGTGTGGATGGTAAGTGTTGAATATAGTGATGTAAAGTTTAAAAGAAATATCTAAGTGTGTCTTGGTAATTTGGTGAGAGGTTAATTTGGTAAATTACCACCTTTTACTTTGCCTATAAATACAGGGCCTTACCTTCTCATTTCTTCACACCATTCTCTACTTTTTCTTCTCCTTCCTAAGCTACTCTAATGACTTCTCTTACTTAGAAAAATAATGAAGAAAAATATAGCAAAGAGAAATAAAAATATACATATATAATACCACATCATTTCAAGATCAAAACAAGTCCAAGTTCCTCTGCTTCCCCTCTAAATCCCATAGAACACCCTAGTTCAACCATCAAGGCCGAGCACCATCCTCATCCAAGTCAAGGCCGAGCTTCCAAGGAGGCAAGGAGAAGATCCAGAGAATCTAAGGCAAAAAAAGAGAAGGAAGTGCTGCCGTATTTCCGCCAGAATCAATTTAAGGAGCTTCGGAAAAAGTTTGATGAAGTTGAAACCGATCGTGAGTACTTGAGTTTTGTTTTGTTTATTTAAAACTTAAAAATGATGATATGCATGTTTAACTAGGAAATTAATACGATTGATTGAATATTGGATGAATATTTGGTTGATTAATATTTGGTTGATAACTTGGTTGCTAATGATGGGAAAATAATATTCATCAAAATAGAAATGGTTGATTAATTAACCATAATTAATTCATGGAAAATAAATCTATATTAATATGTGTCTGGAGTTTATTAAGCCTCTTTATGGTTTTGAATATAAAAAGGTTGAAAAATGAATATTATAATATGAAATAAACTGGAAAATGAGTTTTTAATATAGTAAAAATAGTTTGAAATGATCTAAAATGGTTTATTATGTTATTTTAAATATTTTAACAAGTTTTGGCAAAGTTTAATGAAGTTTGAAAACACTACAAGAATAACAGTATATAGCGACAACGCACATCCGAAGGCCGCCGACGGAAATTTTCGACGGCTAGTGACGTTTTGTCATTTCATGTCATTTCTTTTATTAAAATAAAATAACCGTTACATGCCGTCGAAAACCAACGCAAATACAGCTGTAAGCGGCCGTCGGCAGCCGTCTGAAATAAACATGTTTATAGGCCAGATTGGCCGAGAGCTGCTTCATTATCTCCCTTTCACCCAAATCAATCAAAATCCCCAACTCCCCCACCTCCTCCCCACGACAGCCAGCCCCCCACGTCTTCCGGAGCATCCCCAACATCATCAATCATCACTCCCAACAACTCTAGCCTCTCCATCCATCTCCAAATCAGGTTTTTCCTAAACCCTAATTGATTTTGATTTGTTAATTTAGGGTTAAATTGTAATTCTAGTTGTTAATAATAACTGATTGATTGTTTATTTACATTAACTATTTAGTAATTTGATTAGTTTAATTAAATAAACCCTAAACCCTAATTAGTAATTTTCTAAACCCTAATTAATAATTTGAATAGTTTATTTACATTAACCAATTTGTGTATATATATGTTGATTATTCAGTGTATATGCGCATTTGAGCTAGCATTTGGTTAGTTAGGATTGATGTGAATGATTGTCTTTATGGTTTGTAGAATTCCAAGAACGATAATTAAAATACATTAATCATAATTAAACCTTTAATCGTTTATATAAAGTCAAGTTTGGTACAATATTGTGTGGCATGATATAAACTAGTGTATACTAGAGTTTAATATTATTTTAAATAAAATATAATACTATATACGTAATTCATTAAATTTGAAGACATGAATAATATATATTTTCGAAATAGTAAAAATCATATAATATAGTATACATTTAATAGAACGGTAAAATGCAAATAAACTATTGTATAAATGCTAATATGTTATATAATTAACTAATCGTGCATAATATTGATATATAATGCTAATATTGACAATCTATAAACAAATTAGACGTGCATAATGTGTTTTATTTTTTATAAATCTCTTAGACAGTTTTTGGCCTTGTCTGACAAGTATTGTATATGATCATTATATGAATATTCGTTTTTATGACAAAACGGGCATTCATATTCATTTGATATAATATTTGTTGGATTTGTCCCTGTATTGGACAAGTTACAAATACTATAAAGTAATTACATTTCGTAAATCATTTCATTTTAAACGGTTCACAAAATTTCGACAGCACTTCCTTTTTGTTCCTTGTGTACACACATTTGTGTACGATATAGGGAACACGAGGGAAATGCTGCCGAAATGTTGTGAAATCATTTAAAATGAATTGATTTATGAAATATAATTACTAATGTGTTTGTAATGGGAAGTAGGATGACCGACCATCAAAGCAAAAAATAATATAGAAGCTAAAAATTTAATATTATATTCATTTCAAGGCGCATGAAAGCGCAAAAAAGGCACAAAAGCAATTTCAATGCACAAAAAGGTGCAAGAAGACGCAAAAAGGCGCAAAAAGGCGCAAATTAGAAAATTCAATAACATTATAAATAAATACTTTTTAATTAAAAAATAAAATGTCAATCCATAAAATTAATTGATTAATACTAATTTTAATTTCTATCATAGGTTTTAAAGTAGGAAAAATGGTCAATTATTTTCCTGATCGGAGCTAGATGTATGAATAGCGAAGGGAAATAGGAGGCTCAATAAGTGAACATTTTTGTAATGGGGTACATGTGTTTATTGAATTTGCTTTATGTAATAATGGAAATGACGAAGAAATTCGTTGTCCATGTCGTAGGTGCAAACTGTTGAAGCATTTGATACCGGATATGGTTAGAGTTCATTTGAGCCAATACGGTTTCATGCCGAATTATTTGGTGTGGGATCATCATGGAGAAATTGTAGCTCCTAATCAAGAACAGTCAGAGGAAGAGATTGTTGATGAAATTAGTACGACGAATCTCATAGAACATATGGTTGAAGATGCAGCACGATCAATGTTCCCTACTGTTGAAGTTGATAATGACGATGTTAACATGGAAGAGGAACCAACTGTTGGAGCGAAAAAAATATATGATTTATTGGATGCTGCTAAGAAACCCTTATGGAATGGCTGTACAAGCGACACTTAATTATCAGTAAGTGCAGAGTACATTGCGATGAAATCAAAATACAACCTCATAGAAGCCATATTTACAGCTGTTGTACAAGCTGCTAAACGGCATATGCTACTCGATAATTTAATGTGCGAAAATCATTATGAAGTAAAAAAAACTTATGTCTGCTTTCGGTTTGCCGTATCAAAAAATAGATACTTGTTTAAATGGTTGCATGTTGTTTTGGAAAGAAGACATCAACCATAGGAATTGCAGAATATGTAACCAGGAAAGATACAAACCACGAAAAAAAGGGAAAAGAAGTTTCATACAAGCGTATGCATTACTTACCTACTGTAACGAACCGACCACTCTGGACCAGTCCCATTAGGCTTTTCAACCATCCTGCTACCCTTCTGCTTTTCAACATGGGGGTACTCCTACTTTTCAACATGGAGGTGACTACAATTGGTACCTCGAATTTCTTTTTACGGCCAGCCTCGCGACATCCGCAGCCAACCCATCAAGGCCTTATACGTACTACCTCAAAATCAAGCATTTTTCCTTTTGGAATCAAAGTCTAAAACTACCTGGATGTTTAGCTATTGATTTTTGAAGTTTACGTGCTCACTGTTTTATCAAAGAACATATACGGGAAGAAGCATAGTATTTCTAAGTACAGGGAAGCTACCTATGGCAAACACACTTAGACATATACATATTGATATAACAGATGCATGCACTCCTGACACAGATCAAGACTAACCCAAAATCACAGTTACATATATATGAAATAAGTGTTTTACTCACATTTTAAAAGACGATGAACACGCTACTTTTGTTTACATTTTTCCTCCAAGCATTGAATCCTTTATTTTAGATTGTTAGCAGACATTTGTTTGCTGTCATCACTTTGTTATTTTCTTTTGTATATGAAAAAGCAACTAGTCTAACTTCATATTTATAGAAGAAGTGAAGGAGACCATGAGGCAGAATGGTGGCTGTAGTATTTTCATGTACATGTCCTATTTCTTTTTTTTTCTTCTTCTCTTTTTTTTCTTCTTTGTTGGCTGATGTGATTTCATGGTTTGATTTGATTTTTATAAGTGATTTGATTTATTATGTGGCTTGATTTAATGTTTTAGGGGCTTGACTTTGAAATTGCCATCATGATGAAGCTTCATATATGAATATATATATATATATATCCTACATGTACATATAGATATGCATATATATATATAGACTTACATATACGCTATTTTTACCATATATATATTTACATATTCTTATTTTGTATAACATATATGCTATACATATACTTACATATTTTGTCATATCTACATATATATATATATATTTAGATATACACATGTTTTCATATATATATATATATATTTATATTTCCATATGCATTATTTTTATAACATATACCCATATGTATATAGTCATATGCATTATGAAGTTTATGCATGTATATGTGTGTCTGTGTATATATATATTTACATATACACATATATAACTATATACATACTTATATATTATTTTTCGTCATAAGTTTGAAATGGTGAAGTTTACATACATATATATATATAATAATTACCCTTATTTAGAAATTTACATTTTAAAAATTTAATATAGTTTTTCAAATTTTATAGATTCAGATATTTTAAATATCAGAAAATTTGTCTATTCGACTTATAAAAATTTATATTCCAATAATTAAAATTAGTTAATTATCCCTATATTGAATGGCTAAAAATCCGGGTCGTTACACCCTATCACTCCTAGACTTCAAAAGTTATATGCAACATCTGTAACAGCGCATCATATAAGATGGCACAATGTGAGAATACAGGAAGAAGGTATGTTAACACACCCAGCTGATGGAGAAGCATGGAAGCATTTTGATAAGAAATATCATGCTTTTGCAGCGGAGAGCCGTAACGTTAGGCTTGGTTTATGTACGGATGGATTTTCACCATTTTCCCAGTTTGGTTCTAGATATTCATCTCTGCCTATAATCGTTACACCTTACAATCTACCTCCATGGATGTGTATGAAAACACCATGTATGTTTCTCACAATTGTCGTCCCTGGCCCAGATCAGAGAGAGCATTTGGCAGGACTTTTTGGTGAGTTTAAATTTACATATTTATAAATTACCGTTTTACAATTTGTTGACTACTTAAAAATGTACAACTTATATTTAATTTTCTCAATGTGCAGGGTTCCGTAGATCTGCAGGAAGCAGACATTTTCCTTGTGCAGCGCCATTGGAATTCTAAGATAGCGAAGTCGGGACACGATGTCGGTTCTTAGGAGAGTTGGGAAGAAACCGAACTGGATGAGTGCCAGTGTATGGGATGCTTGGGTTGCCTGGTGGAACAACGATGAGTTCAAGGTAATTAATCTATCATGTATATCTCATTACTTTGTTTTACAGCTACTAAATATATAGTTCAATTATTTAAATTTGTAGGCGGAGTTTGAGAGGAACTCTGCGAATAGAAATAAGAACCCAGTAACACATCTTGGTGGTTCCAAGTCATTCCAGCATCATCGTGAGGATTTGGTAAATTTATTAATTGCGATTATAAAAGGTTATTACACTTATATAGTTTAAGTTATAAGTTATTAATAAACAGTTATTACACTTATATAGTTTAAGTTATAAGTTATTAATAAACAGTAATATATATACATTATTTGTTGCACGACAGAGCACGTCTACGTCCGGTCTCATACATGGAAGTATTTGCACATACCCATGCCATAAAGCAAATGGACGAAGCTAGCAACCTTACATATGCATGGGAATATTTTGAATTTTAAGTTATTAATATTGATTAGTTTAAGTAATTAGCTTTGAAGAACTAAAATAATGTTGTGTTAATTTCAACTATAATTTTTTTAGCATTGTAGGAAAAGTTTCAAGAGGCCCGGGCACAGATGCTAGAAGGATCAGATTGCGATGAGTTGACCCACAAGGAGGAAGACGCTATTTTTGACTCCATCATGGATCCTACGTAGCAAAATCGGCGTTTTAGTTATGGAAACCAAGCGGTAATTTATAAAAATAAACTATCTTATAAAAGATACACAATTGTTATAAAAGTCGTTGAAATGTTCTATAACAGTTTTTTCTATTCACAAGCTAGGGCATCTCAACAAGCGTACCAAAAAGAGCAGGACAAAGTCGAGATAAAAGAGCCGAGAGCCATGCTCGAGCAGTTGCAGGAGCGAACCGTCTTCACGCTATAGAGATAGAGCAGTTGAATCAGCGCTTGGCGGAGTACGTGCAACAACATGGTTCATTTCCTTTGTCGTTTGGTGCTTTCGGAGAAGAGGACGACTCTTGATAGGTACGCTTTTCTTTGTTTGTGCTTGGATGTTATATATATTGACTTAGAGTTGGTGAGGATGATCTGTTTTGGTATGTTTGATACACTTTGATGAGAGATTGGATGTGTTGCATTGATTTAGTACATTTTATGGAGTTGTTTGATATTTGACGTTGATTGGCCAGTGTTTTGTTGGATGCTTGAGGATGTTGGATTGTATATATTGGAGTTTATGATCTTGACTTTGTATATATTGGAGTTTATGATTTTGTATATATTGGATATTATGGTTAATATTATTGTTGGTATAATATGTGATGTTGGTTGTTTATATATATATATATATCCGAATTATCTATGTGGAATGGAGTCGAGAAATATATTGATATATATGTAGATTTAGTAAAAGTGAAATAGGCGTAGAAATAAAAAATAAAACCCAGATTTCCAACGGCTACCGACGGCCATCGACGGCTACCAATGGATTATTGGTTTTGAGTGGATCCATGTATACCTCGTTGATCGTCGAAGACTGTTGCTATTTTCCGTTAGAAGCCGTCAAAAGATTGTCGTCGCCGCCGTCAAAAGTTGACAAAAACCATGTACACTATTCCAATGGTTATACCGTCGGCTTCCGACGGCCATCGACGACTATTAATCATCGGAATAGCCCTGTGTTCTTGTAATATTAGTCAAAATCGGGCTCGTCGCATAGCGGTAGTTCGTCATTTTCCGACCTTAAAAGTTAAATCAATGTGTTGGATGCAATATAAGTCAAAATTCTTTGAAATAAGAATTTTTCAGGCCCATGTGAGTATATTTTCAAACAAAAGATGAAAATCAAGATTTCATTTAGTAGAGTTTGAAATATGTCCAAATCAAGTTTTCAAAAACATTGCATTTTGGCAGCTCGGAAATCAAAGGAGAAAATTCTTCAAAATGAATATTTCTAAATCTCTAAAAATATAAAATAAATTCCATAAATGTGGTTAAATATTTTAAAGAGTTTTGAATAGAAAAATTGGACATATATGAGGTGGGATGTATATTTAGAGCAGAGAAGCTCTAAAAGTTCTATTCACAGCGGTTTTTGCGAGGGTTTTCTGTAACTTTGCAAATCTTGGTTTTAACTTAATTATTCTTCTACAACCTTTTTAGTAATCTTTTCAAGTGAATAATTAAGAATTTTGAAGATGATTTAGAAGTATTATAATTATTTTAAAAAAGTTTAAAATAAACGGTTAAAGGAAAATTGTTTTAAACAATATTTGGAATAGTGTTAAGTAAATAAAAATCATCTCTAAAACATCATATAAAGGATTTAGAGATTATTATGGGTGATAGAGCGATAGTCTCTAGACCCAGGCTTGGACAACCTATGTTTGGGTTTCGCTCTAGCTAGGCGGACTGGCCCGAGGGAGGGGATAGTTAATTTGATCTACTCGTACCACATTTTCTTAAGTTAAAAGAAAAGAGATTTGAAGTTTTTCAGATGTTAAACAAGATTTTAAAATATGATCTTGCTGGTATAAAGAATACCCCAGTTAAACTCTGTATTAAATTCCGAAGAGGGAACTCGTACTATCCGTGTGAATTTAAAAGGTGATTTCATCGTTATTCGACGAATAATACAGGTTGAATACAAAAATTGGTATTGAGTATAATTGGTCTAAACTATATTTCTACTCAATACTAATTGATTTGGGTTTACAGTAAATGATGTCTTAAATAATATCGTTTTTGACTCGTTTAAAAAGTTATGTATGAAAATAAGAGATCTTTGTTAAGATTTAAATAATGATTTGGAAATGTTTCCCTAAGTAACAGGTGAAATGATTTGGAATTATTCCAAGATTAAGAAGGTTTAATCAACCAGAGAATTTTATAAATGAGGCTTAATGATTCCATATACTCTTAGAAGATAAAGGAATAGTTTAAAAGAATATATCTTCGAAAGATATTTGATTTGATAAAAAGATAAATTGATTGAATATTGTTTGATAATCACCTATATATTTGACATCTTTTTATCGATGATTGGTTCGGAGAAACCAGGGTCAGATTTGGGTAATTCCTATCCGAAAACCACTTCGAACCAATATACGTGTTCGAAAGTGAAGACATGTTAAAGATATTGATTTAAAGACGGAGATCTTCATGATGTAGGGCAACTTGCCACTAACCTCTGGGTTAATCCCCATATCATATATATATATATATATATATGGAGTGGCATTAGTGCCTTCATTCTGAAAATATTTGATTTGCAAAGACTACTCGCTACCAATCCTATGGGTGATTCCCAAATAGGAAGTAGTAGGAGGAGTGCCTTCAGTTTGTCCTTCACCTGGACAACTTATATGGATGAGTTTCTAATATTGAATTTCTAAAACTACGTACATTGATCTCTACAAACGCACATCTGTTTGGTGGTGTAGGAGGCAACCCCTTCTATGCTTAATACCCTTCTCTGAGACGTACGAGCTCAGATGTTGTACTTTTGTGGAAATCAATAGCGTGTTGTTAGAAATTGCAATATGGCATTCTAAGTGGAATTTTTTGTGTGAAAAGTAATATGCAGCTTTATGAATAGCAAGTGTGGCTTTGTGGATAGAAGAGCAAAGCTTCACAAGCCTCATATCCCAGGAATGATACAGGATACTATGTTGTCTACATGACATGTATTTCAGGTTATCAATTTATTAATGATGAAGGAGTCCAGTGGTGTCTGGACCCTCAATGGTTTAAATAGGTAGGTATTGGAAACTTAAAATGATGATATTCATGTTTAACTAGTAAATTAATATGCTTGGTTGAATATTGGATGAATATTTGGTTGATAACTTGGTTGCTAATGATGGAAAAATAATAGTCATCAAAATAGAAATGGTTAATTAATTAACCATAGTAAATTCATGAAAAATAAATCCATATTAATATGAGTATGAAATTTATTAAGCCTTTTGATGGTTTTGAATATAAAAAGGTCGAAAAATGAATATTATAATATGGAATAAAGTGGAAAATGACTTTTAATGTAGTAAAAATAGTTTGAAATGATTTAAAATGGTTTATTGTGGTATTTTAAACATTTTAACAGGTTTCAACAAAGTTTAATGAAGTTTGAAAAGTTTAGGCAAAATCGAGCTCGTCGTGAGTGGCAATTCATCATTTTCCGACCTTAAAAGTTAAATCGATGTGTAGGATGCAATATAAGTCGGAGTTCTTTGAAATAAAAATTTTCTAGACCGAATATACGTGTTCGAAAATGAAGACATGTTAAACACAGTGATTTGTAGACGGAGATCTTCATGATGTAGGGCTACTTGCCACTAACCTTTAGGTTAATCCCTACATCATATGTATGGTGGCAATAGTGCCTTCATTCTAAAAAACTTCGATTTGCAAGGACTACTCGCTACTAACCCTAAGGGTGATTCCCAAACAGGAAGGAGTAGGAGGAGTGCCTTCGATTTTTCCTTCACTTGGACAACTTGTATGGATGAGTGTCTAAAATTGCATTTCTAAAACCCCGTACATTGGTCTCTACAAATGTTCATCTATTTGGTGGTGTTGGAGGTAACCCCTCCTATACATAACACCCTTCTCTGAGACGTACGAGCTCAGAGGTTGTACTTTTGTGGAAATCAACAGCGTGTTGTTAGAAATGAAAATGTGGCATTCTAAGTGGAATTTTCTTTGTGAAAAGTAGCTTTGTGAAAAGCAAAGCATGGATTTGTTGAAAGAAGTGCGTAGCTTCACGAGCCTCACATCCTAGTAATGATACGAGATACTATATGGTCTACAGGACATATATTTTATACTATCGGTTTTATTGATGATGGAGAAGTCCAGGAGTGTTTGGATCCTCAATGATTTAAATAGGCAGGTATTGGAGGCTCGACTGAGAAAGAGCAAAGCCGTCGAAATATGATGTTCCATAATAGTGTAACATACAAAGGCTTGCTTGAGAAAAGTGAGTAGTCACTGGGAACTAGGATTGTTATCTGTGGATTTCACATTGGAGGAAACGACCACTAGTTCCCTATCATGTTGGAAATCCAATTCCAATATGAGCTTTACGGTTTTGGTTGTATTCGCAAAATAGCTGTAATGTGTTGCAAACATTGCAGCTACCCTTTGGTGTCATATACACCGTTATTCGGGTATTGATACCTACTTTCTTTATATATTTATTTGGAAAGTTTTTTCAAACCATTCTCATTAGTGATAATATCAAATTTGTTTTAGTATAAAGTATTTTGGTTATCGTAGGGTAAAAACCATCCGTGTTTATGCGCGGCATGGTCTTACGAGATACCCTTCTCTTCAAAGGTTTTGATTTGCATTAATCTGATCTATGACACTGTCATACATTATAATTCGAGTTTTCTCACACTGGTTTATCAAGCATGATCTGGGTATTTTTAATACTCGGGTCAGATTTGAGTAGTTTCATGTTTAGCTAACGATACTTTGAGTTTCCCGAGGAGAGCTAGAGATCTTCATCAACATGTGGATGTGTTCTATTATTTCCGCTGCATTTGGTCTGTTTATTTCCAAAAGAACCGGGGTTGAGTTTAGCGGGAATTGTCGAATGTTATTTCGAAGAGACCTGCGACGACCCGCTATTTTCGAACAACTTAAGCTGACAATAAACCATCCTTGTCCAACTTAAATTGTGACGCCCCACCTCTATACTCACGCTAGCCAAGGACACTACGGGGTAATGCCATCGACTAGCACGAAGAATAAGGCTGTTGAGGAGCGACCATTTGTGTAATTGCTTTGTGCGAGTACCGCTATGTAAGATAATATAACTTACATTTCATTTCAAGAGGAAATCCGACATATCAAATACAAACTCAAAGCTACCACACAATGGCTGTGTGGACTTCAGAAACAAATATAGAAATAAACATAAAACAAATCAGTCACAGATATTCATATCACAAAGGCGGAAATAGATATGAACATAACACATAAAAGTGTACATCAAAATAGTGGTCAAACTAGATCCACTACATCACAAGAGAATAGATACAAGTGCTAGACAAAAGAATAAGTATACATCAAGGAGTCTCTATCTCAAATGTATACTAACAAAAACTACTATGCTAAAGTAGTTAGCCAAAAGTCAGGTGAAGGAACCTGATAATAAGTCAAGCAGGAGCACCTGAAATACCTCGGTCTGACCCGAGTTTTATTTAAGAAGAAAATAATAAACGGATCAGTCTAGCTATAAATATCAGATAAAATGAGACAGGATAAGGGATATGATAAAAACGTATGATAACAATAATGTCATACTGCGACAAGTATACATTAAACAACAACAAAAATCATACAATATCTCAAATCATCTCAAAACACCAAAAAGAATCACATTCTTTAAATTATTCACCAAAACACAAATATTGACAAAACATATCAATGCCAATCCACGAAAATTGGTGAAACACAAATTCTAGAAATCATCAACTAGAAATCCAAAAATCACAAAGGGGGAAGGCCTATCACAAACGGGAGCATGAAAACTCACCAACACGTGTATCACAAATGGGTCGCTATCCCATGGTCGCTAACCATAGAGCCGGTGCCACGACGTAGTACAGCGAACGCCCGAGGAACCATAAACTCAAATAATCCAGAACATCGACGTAGTACAACGTTACGCCCGATGAACCAAACTCAAATAATCAGGCGCAACGACATAGTACAGCGAACGCCCGATGAACCTGAACACAAATAATCCGGAACATCGACGTAGTACAGCGAACGCCCGATGAACCAAACTCAAATAATACGGAACAATGACGTAGTACAGCGAACGCCCGATGAACCAAACTCCAATAAACCCATAGGTCGCTAGCCTATAAAAATGAGACGAAGCTCCATAAATCGGGGTACAGTCCCCCACATGGACAAAGAGACATCGCAAATCGCTAGTCTAAACCATAAAATGATCATCATCGATCATCAAGAAGTGTCGATTACAATAAGCTAGTAAATAAATGAGTTTAGCTTCATGTCCCATAACCACCGGCTTAACTTAAATATTTACGAACAAATTGTAGATTTCCACTCGAAAATTGTCACAAGATTTCAATCGAACAAGTCTAAGAATTAACCGACAAAGTAAACGCATGCGTTTCATACCACTTGTTTTGCTAAGCCGTTTAATTAGATTTCTCATACGAATAAGGTAAAGGTTTGTATATACTAATAGATTGGAAAACGGTTTTATAAACGAGATTTATATTAAAAATAGAGTTGGAATCGTCTTTGTGAATGAGTTTGAATATTTACTACTAGTATAGAAACCTTTGTATTTTTAAAGTGACAAATCACAGAAATGATTGTAGAAACAATCAATCACCAAAATCCACATACGAAGATGTGAATCAAATCCATATAAATCGATACCAAATCCATCAAAATGGATATTCCTAAAAATCCTGAAGAAGAAGTCATCAAAGTCGATAATAAATGATAACAATAAATCGGCTCAACATGAATCGATTAAAATTGGAAACCCACAAAAAATAAGCAAGTAGGACTGATACAAGCAGGTCAGTCGACTGAACCAGGTGGTCAGTCGGCTGACTCAAACCTGGAAACTTTCGGTTTCCAGGTCAGTCGACTGACCCAGGTGGTCAATCGACTGATACGGGGACAGAAATCTTCTGTCCCCAGGTTCAGTCGACTGAACACAGAGGTCAGTCGACTGATACAGGGACAGAATGTTTTCTGCCCCTGGTTCAGTCAACTGACCTACTGGTTCAGTCGACTGAACCTGCTACCAGAGCAGAATCAGCCTAACCCCCAAGTGGGGCAAAATCCTTCTGGATACGATCGATCGAGCAACGACGACTCGGGATTTATGCCAAGCGACAACCCAGCCTAATAGGCTCTTCGATACACCCCGGTAAACATGTTCAAACACCCATAAAAGGATTTTTCACAAAATTGGACTTAAAAAACCAAAAATTGGAAAATTCACCAAATCAATCCAAATCAAAAACAAATGAACATGAATAGATGTTAGGAATTCATACCTAACAACAACGAAATCTATAAACGTAGATGTGAGTTCAAAAACTCACCTTTTTCTCAAAAACACAAGTGAGAAGCTATAAAGCAAGGCAAGAACAACCACTCTTCAATTTTAACCCAAGAAGCTTCAATCTAAGCTCATAAGAAAGACATTTCCTAAGTTAGGGTTTAGGAAATTTCTAAAATGGAAGAGGAATTGAGATGGAGAAGATGAAGAGGATGCTTACCTAAGCTTCTCTTTGATTTTGGAGCTAGAACTTGAATTCGCAAAGGAAACTAGGGCTTAGGATTTTAGTTTCCAATCTCTTCCCCCATTTTGCTAAAGCTTGAAGTGTTAGGAAAATAATAGAATGAATGAAGAGGAGAGGGGGTGGAGTTAGGATATAAGATGAGTTGGGTTAGTGGGCTGAAACCCAAACCCAAGCCCAAGCCCAAAGCCCTAAGTGAAAATGTCAAAATTCTACTCACTCCAAACATACCGATGTTTATACTCAAAAAAGTTGTAAACGCCATTTTGGACTCAATAGAAGTAGTCTCGAGTCCTAGTTTGCCTGTTTGCAAAAAGTAGCTTTTCGGCTTTAATCCGACTAACGATGCTATATTTAAATAAAATATTTAAATATACAATCGTAAAATATGCGGGTTGTTACATAAATTGTTCAAATTAGACAGATTATCAATTTGGGGTTTTAAAATAGAATCAACACAGAATCACACGTAGAAAAAATACAGAATCTCGCAGTGGAAATAAATAATATACATAGTAGTTCATGAAGCTACTAAACAAAATACATCAGAGTTTTATACATTAATCATACAATACTAGAGATCCATAAAAGTCTACTGATACGAGCCAAAATGAACGTAGATAACTAATACTGGATAGAGTGGAGTCTTCGACAAGTCTTCGGCTCCCAAGATAAGCACTGCTCACACACTGCAATACCGAGGCTGTCCCGAGCATAAAGTAAAACAATATACTCGAGTCAGGACTAGAAGTTCTCATGTAAGTAGTCCTACTCAAGTGAAAATGTACAAGTAACTCAAGAGATGTTACGGGATTTTCCATCTCTTAAGGATCTGTCAAACTATTTATATATACAATAGAATACACTATATATGTAGTGTCTATCAGTAATATAAACTATCAAAATAGCGTTAAGGCTTTACATTGATCCCCCTTAACACGTTTTTAAGCATTGTCGTACAGTTTACATATAAAATACTAGTAAACCGTCGGTGGATAGGGATGCGTCATGATACGACAACACTAAACCAAAATTGTGGTGGTCTCGTATAGGGATAAAAGTATGACAAGGCACGTGAGGGAATGCCGAAGGTAGGATACTACCAGTTTACCCTTCCCGACTGGTGGTAACGCATCATAGCCATGACAGCCCACCGAATCCAACACTCCCATAATCGAAGGGTGATAACCAACAACAACCAAAATAAGGATATTTATACGAAGAAGTGTGTTCGCTCGGGGTAGCTAGCCCGCTTGGCCGGTACGACTCCTATTTTAGTCATTTCAAATTGGCACAATGCCAGCCTAATCCATCATCGTTCTCTTTCTTCAAATTTAGCAAACGTACGCCAAATCCAACCACTACGTTCTGGATCATCACTCCACGTATACAGTTATTAAAGTGGTTCCAGTATCGACAGAGTGTATGCCCATATCCGGCCCCGGTCTCTTTAATAACCAACGTCATTTTCACACCGATTGGATATTTTTGTTAAACCAAAATATCTCTTCTTTTCAAATAACATATCCTCATTTGAATTCAACAAATTTGGATTTAAAGTCAAAAGATTCAACTTTTAAACAAATATTTCATTTTTACAAAATTAGCCAAATTGCATTACTATTCATATTTACAAAGTTAATTATGTTTTTAAATACAAAAGTTTTATTATTAAATATTTAATTAAACTTTTGAAATAATTTACTTAAACACTTTTAATTAAACTTTAATTCAAAACAATTCAGTTTAATCTTTATATATTAATTCAATAATTAAAATTATCCTTTTAATTAAATCAAATATTTAATTAAAATTTAATTACATATACAATATTAACAAATTTCATTATATTTCAAAAATCAACTTAACGAGTTTAAATATCATTAATCTTCAATATAACCATTTTAATTCAATTTCATAATTTTAAAACAGTTCATTTGATATTTCATTTTAAAATCTAAATTTACTTAATAGATTTCAAAATTTAATATTAACTTCAACATAAAATTTAAATTATAAATTCACATTAAATTTCCAAATTATTTCTTAATTTCAAATTTAAATATTAAATATCCAAAATAAATTTCAATTGACCAATTCGGTGTTTATTATTTAATTTTCTATCCTAGGCCAAGTAATTTAATTTGGGTATTTATCATTTCAACCAATATCCTGGTTCAAATTTCAGTGTCCAGATTAATGCATATAGCAACAATATAAAGGTGACAAGGTATCAATAAACCAATCAACATCCAACATTCAAAATTTCCATAGTTAACGGGTTTCACATGAAATTTGGGATCCCAATCAATCGTTTAAATTATTTCAACAAAATCATATATCACAACATCGAATATTCATGATTTCCAATCCCAATATCAATCATATTCATCAACCAATTATTTATAAAATCGCAGGATACTTGCAATATGAAAATCTAATCGTGAGCTTAAAATCACCCACCTTCGCGAATTTGGAAAACAAGCACGGAGATACGGATTCAGATACGCATGCACGTACTAGAACGGAAATGCAACTGCGGCCTTTGGTGAACGTTGTCGCGTACGGATACTTCGACGAGGAGGACTATGTACGGAGCAAGGCTTCGGTGTACGGTTCGGTCGGAATGCGGGTTAGGTGAGGTGGCAAGTGGCTTTGGACAGAGGTGGTGTGCGATTCTCGGTGCAGCGGTTGACTGGGCGGAGGTAATGGGGTTGCGGGTTCGTGAACGGGTGGTGGATGAGGTAGGGTTGGGCTAGGTGGGTTCGGGCACTAGACTGGTAGCAACGGAGAAGGGAGGTGGGCGGCGCAGGACTGGGGACAGGTTCAGTGGTGCTGGGTCGGGAGGGGTGCAGGGCGAGGGTAGTAGGGACGGAGTTCGGTCAGGCAGGCGGTTGGAGGAAGGCGGTGGCCTGGGTAGGGAAGCGGAGAGGATGAGGGACTGGGCTAGGGTGTGGTGGCGAGCTGGAGGAGGTTGCTGCGGGGTTTGTGGGTCTCGGTGAAGGTGGAGGTTGGTGGCTCGGGAGGGTACAGGCCAGGTCGAGTTTCTGGGTGGTAGCGTTGGAGGGGAGGCTGCGGTGGTTGAGGCCGGTTATTTGGAGGGGTTCGGGTAATGGCATGGTGGAGAGGGAGGACTTCGGGTCGGGGTGGCTGGGTGGAGCTTGGTTCGCGGGATGGTGGATGGACAGGGGCAGCTGAGGTGGGTGGCCTGCGCGAAGTGGCGGGTGTGGGTCGGTGAAATAGTGGTGGATGAGGGAAGGCTTCGGGTAGGAAGGCGGGAGTGAAGTGGTCGGATGGGGTTGGTCAGGTGGGGAAAAGAATAAAGAAGAAGGGAGGGAGATAAAGCATGAGGTTACATTGGATTATATTAAGCTTATATATATATATATATATTCTTTGCTTTTATATTATATTTTTTCAGCAATTATAGAAGAGAATGAGGGGAGCAGGAAGTAGGCAGTATATATATAGAAGGAGCTGATGCACGGAGGCATTAAATGCTGCATTTAATAAGTGAGGAGGCGCACACAAGGTATATCGGCTGAAAAGAATGTAGGTGGACTGAAAGAATGTATGCAATTATGACTCCAGGGCACGGTCACGGACCACTATCTTGACCATTTAGCGTTTTACCATGGAAGCCGAAATACGAAAACAAATATACCACAGAGATCAGCGCGACGAGACGAATCCAATGATGTACTCAAATATGTGTTATGACATTCGTAGCAAAATTTCATCTGTCGCCGCTGTTACCGCTTCGAAATTGGACGACAACGACAATCTTTGATAAACGGAGCTACAAAGATCGGAATTGGATGGAATGAACTTTGATGTTTTAATTAGAAAGTTTTCTAGATCATTTCTATGTAAAAATATTCATACTTTAACATTTGATAATTCGCACTAAAAAAAATGTGCTGACTAAGTTTCGAACAAATTTTATCGTAAAACAAATTTCGTTGGCCTCATTTCAGTGGACGTATTTCAAATATCTAGTTTTCGTTGTCAAATTTTTATTTTTAAAAATAAATTTATCTCAAAACCTTCGTTAAATACTTATTTAAATCATTGAAAAATCTAGGTCGTTACAAGACCGAGATCGTAGAAGAATGAATTATCCGAAAACCACTTCGATCCAACTCAAGCGTCGTATTGAAGACATCTTGAAGATGATGGGATCGAAGATGGAGCTTTTGAAGTGCAAGGGTTACTTGCTACTAATCCTAAGGGTGATTGCAAAATGGATGTAGTAGAAGTAGTGCCTTCGGCTTGTTCATATCCTAAACAACTTGTATGGACGAATGCTGGCACTCATTACTGCCTAGATGGCAGTGTAGCATTCCAAGTGGGTTTGTTGTATAAAAGGTAAAACTTTGCCTCTAAGCTCATCAACTGGGAATGACCAAAACAGGGGATATGCAGCAAGGTTAAGTGGGTCGCTCCCATTAGGATGTATCATCACCTTTCTAGATATGCATTCATTTTATGGATTAGTTGTGAATGAGTGCTCTTGGTAAAGGTAGCAAAGAAACCAGGGTGATGATATATTTGGTACTATCCAGGAAGGGCGGGCCGATCCTGTGAGCAAGGGTTCAAGGTGTTCTTTTTCACCTCGGTACATTTTTCTAGAGATGCACTGTGACGGGCGATACCCCAGTAGTCTTGTCATTGTTGGAATCCATTCTCCAATACGTCCCTTTACAGACTTAGTTGTATATCTATTTTGCTGGAACTTAATTAATGTACCAATTTTGGCTATGATTAATATGTATTTCTATCCTAGACACTATTATAATATCATTGGATTTTCTATAGAAAGTGTTTTGGTTATCGAAAGGTAAAAACCAATACGTGTTTATATGCGGCGTGGTCTTATGCGATACCTTTGATTGAAAAAGGTTTCACAAGTTATAATAATAAATTTCATTGTGATTTGAGTTCTCAAGCTGGTTTTACTAGATTGATACAGGCGTTGTTTTTCTTATAATGCTCGGGTCAGACCCGAGCATGTTTCTAGATTAGCTTTGGATGCTTTAGAGCTCAAGAGACGAGCTGAGGGCCCAAGACGTATCTCTCGTATATTTCTTTTTATTTCCGCTGTGTTCATTTGTCATATTTATCTGTAATTGTAAGGACAAACTATTTTAACTGTCCTGGCTGATGATGGATTTGTGTTGTACTCTGATTTTGTATGTATATTAAAGTTCAGATTTTTGTTGTTGTAAAGATCACTTTATATTATAGATTATTCGATGCGTCGTAAGATTCTATTCTTCTTTTCTCTTTTCTTTTCCCCAACTACCTGTCTTTCCGGCACTTTGATGTTCGACACATAGATACCATGGACGTATTAGTGTCGATCATTTGAAGGTTGAAATGGTGGGTCGTTATAATATTTTCATTATTCTTTCCACAAATTCATCCTAAATCACTTTTTCAAAGGCACCGGGATTTAAGTCCTAACAATTTTTTTTATAAACCGTAGTCTATAAAATAACACCATCAATCAATCAAATTCGGTAAAGAAATAAACTAACACTATCAATCAATCAAATCCCATAAGGGAAAAATCTAATACTTAACATTATTTAAAATGTTAAATGACTAACAAGCAAATCTTAGCTTAGGTTCAAAACTTTCTTGATTGTCCAAAGATATAGATAATTCTCTAAGTGTACCATTTTCCTTATCGGCCTTTGGTTATTGCTTAGAAGATCATCTAAGCTCTTAGACAAAATTTGAAAGTCATTCTCTAAAAATATTATTTTTCTTAACTGCGCCAATATTTCTAAATCACTTATATTTGCATTTACTATTTTATACAATACTAAAATTATTTATGAATTATTTTATAAATTTTCACCAAAGTTTATAAATATTTTATAAAGATATTTCTATATAAAACATCAATTAAAAGCTTATTCCACTTTCTCTAATTGTACAATGCTCTTCTATATCCAAAGAGTACACACAAAACACCAATTTAATTTTACTTTTAAAAATTCAGATGGAGACCCAATCACAATATGGGTTTTTAAAACCGAGTCAACCCTATGACCTCTTTACCTTAGAGTGTTCTAAGGAAAGATGTTTTGCAGGTTGGCCCAATAACATCAAATAATTTACACTACTCAGATGTTTTTTTATAACAAAAATCATGGCTTTAATAAAACAATTTTTATTAAAACCTTCCCTATCCAATTTAACCTATTTTAAAATTTGTGTAAAATCATCCCTTTTCCTATGGAAGGGTAAAATTTATTTATCAAATCATCTTTTTTTATCAGAAATACCTTTTATTTTGAAATCGATTCCCTTTAAGGGAACTTAAAATTTAATTACCCGGTTTTTAATTTCAAAAGCTTATTTTTGAATGCATATTACATATATTTCTTTTATGAAATAACCTTAACAATTTATTTATTAAAACTCACTTTGGGTTCATTCGGATTTGAACCCATTTCGATCGCACAATGATAAAGAGAATAATTTACTAAGTGCCACATAATGTTTGCCTAAGCAAACATCCGATTGTCACTTAGAGGATTATTCAGATTGCCACAAAACTAATCGAGACAATTTCCTCCTAATTATCCCAAAGAAAATGCATTCCTTTTAAAATTCTTCTTCCAAAATATTTATATTTAGAAATATTTTCAAGTAACACTACTTTTACTTTTCCTCAAAACCCTTTTGAAATTATTTCAAATAATTCCAGGATTTAAATTCAAAAATCCTTTTTAGAACACATTCATAAATCAAATTCACATAAAATTGCCTTTATATAAAATCATTTCATATTATGATAATTCTCCCTTACTATAATAAAATTTTCTCAAATATTTATTCTCGAGTGTCCTAACTTACATTTAGATTATATTAAATAGATTTTCTTATTTTTATTTTTTTAATCAAAAGTTTACTTTTAACTTATCACTATAACTAACACCTTATAGTCAAATTGTGAAACTTAATTCACAAAGTTTCGTTTATAATCAAAACAACAAATGCTCAGCAATCAACAAATGGCAATTAATGCTCGTAAATTGATCGAGCATGACTGATCAAACAACAATGATAATAAATAAATATTATCAGATTCAAACAAACAAACACTCTATAGCTATATAAATTTTTGAAAATTATTCCTTTATATACATAAAATCAATATCATATCCACTTGTCTTGTTCAAGTGTTTAGAAATCCCTTCGACGACGTGGTGTCCCATATTCTCGACCTGAATTCATGATCAATTAACACAATACATTTTTTATAGCATTAACAAATATGCTCTCGTATATATGTAATACTCTCAAACTCATTCTAGGGTGTCACTTACCATATCTCTAATGAGTTACTCACTCTAGGGTATTACTAACCCTATCTCTAGTGAGCCATTCCCTACCAAAGCCAAGGTTCTCGCTTAACCTCTAGCTCTGATACCAAATTGTAATGACTCGCCATTTTTACCATCGAAAGTCGACACCGATACATCCAGAGTATTCAAATTCCAAACATCAAATCATCGGAAAGGCAGATTGTTAGGGTAAATAAAATGAAAAGAACAGAGAATAGGGAAATCAGAATCTCACAACGAAATCGACAACATATAATATAACGAAGATGGTATAAACTATCACTCCAAAATACAGAGTATATCAGAGTTAAAAATAAACCTTATAAGCTAGACAATTATAAAAGTGAATATTAGGCTCAGGTCCCTAGTAAGTTTCAAAATACACAAAAACCCCAGTAAAAAAAAGTGTGTAAATTAGGTCCCTAGAATTAAGTTACTAAGTAATTGCATATAGTTATGCAATTTTTTTGGTGAATAATTGCGGAATTTTCCGCAACTTTTTGAAAAAATTGCGTAAATTTCCGCAATTTTTTGGGTGAATAATTGCGGAATTTTCCACAATTTTTTGAAAAAATTGCGTAAATTTCCGCAATTTTTTGGATGAATAATTGCGGAAATTTCCGCAATTTTTTGATATAATTGCATAAATGTCTGCAATTATTCACTGAATAATTGCATAAGTGTATGTCATTATTCAGTAACTTAATTCTAGGGACCTAATTTACAAACTTTATTTTACTGGGGTTTTTGTGTATTTTGAAACTTATTAGGGACTTGTGCCAAACTGTCCCATTATAAAATCCCGACCTTACAATTGTTTGTTGATCAAGATTCTTCTTCTAGATCCTATCGTTCCTATGCCCAAGTTGTTAAGGGATCGAAGTTTTTTCCGTCTCAATTTCTTAAACAGAGTGCCAAATTCGAGAATTGGGTAGATTCAAGAAAGGGGAAAAGAATTTGTTTTTGATGTAGAGATTATAACCATTTGGCTAAAGACTGTCGAGAGCCTGTAAGATGCTTCAGATGTGGTTTTTTTGGTCACAGAAAGATTGACTGTTCGATGAAATTAAAACCAAGTTCTAGTGATCGCAGTAATCTTTCTATCACTGACCATGGATTTCAATTTGTAAATGTATGAAGCTCAAAATAATCTTGTTAGACCATTTATGTATCCAGAGGAATGAAGGTATTGATTTCTTGGAGGATCTGTTCAAGCATTTCGATGAAATAAATTAAGTTAATATCGGTAGCAATTACATAAACAAGTTTGGTGATCCTGAAGACTATTTGGAGTCTCTATTTCTACCTTGAACAGTGATGAATTGGTTGCAGATATGATGCTTGTATCTAATGAATGTAATGGGGTTACAGATGTTAGCGTCAGTGAAGCTTATGATATTCCTGTTGCTGTTTTTAGAGAGAAGTTGGTTGACTTTGATCCTTTGCTTCTACACCCTGTTGTCTTACAATGTAGTTTTCATTCATTGGAATCCTGGGGTGCATTGCTTCATAAAGGATGTGCAGTTTGTAATGTTGATTCTGATAATCACTCGAGTAAGTTGAGTAATAATTTTGTTCATATTCATAACAAGAAATTCATAGCTAAATCTTATAACAGGGTGAGCTTTGAATTAGACATTAAAAACAGTTTTTATTGTCTAATATCACTGGATGATTTAGGAGAAAAAATTGTTTTATCTCAAGATTTGGTTTCTGATAGAGGATTTTCAGACGATTGTTTGGAGGATAATAGATCGGCGATAGGTAGCTTTAGTAAGGCTTTTCCTTTGCAAGTCGCAGATAAGAATTTTCAGAGTAATGATATTATTGATGATGCTGCCTTCTCATTTGTGTCTTTGGCTTATTATAATTGTTCAAGAAATCATGTTTATGAAGATGATGCTTCTTCTGACAATTTTAAAGAGGTTTTTGAGGTCAGTGAAGTTGGTAAGGAGTTTGAAAGATTTAGATCATCTAGTAGCTTAGATGTGGATATTGGCTCTGGTGATATATATGTTTATAACAAATATTCTTGCTGTTTGGTTACTAATGTTTACTCGTACTTGGATACTAGAACACATGAGCAAGTGGTTGATTGTTGCAATGGTAAACTTGATGGCTTCTGAAGTCAGAAATAGGATTAAGGGGGGATTGGATGTTGTTGGAGATGATTTGGTTACTGTTGGTTTAAAGAAGAGAGTTTTAGTGGGTTTGGTGGGTGCAAGGCCTTGTGTAGTTTCAGTTAAATGTCTCTTGGATGCCGGTGCAAGTATATATATATTTCCATGTCTGATACAGATATAGTAGACATGGATGTTTATTCAGATGAATGCATAACGAGTGATGGTAGCTATTTTGTAACAACCCGCATATTTCACGATGGTGTATTTAAATGTTTAATTTAAATATAGCGTCGTTAGTCGGATTTAGGTCCGAAAAGCTACATTTTGCAAACGGTCGAATTAGGACTCGGGACCACTTCCATTGAGTCCGAAATGGCGTTTGCGACTATTTTGAGTATAAGCTTCGATATGTTTGGAGTAAGTTGAATTTTGCTATTTTCTAAGTGGGCTTTTGGGTTTGGGTTTCACCCAACTCTTACTATACCCTAACTCAGCCCCTCTCTCTTCATCCATTCATTCTCATTTCATTTCTTTTCTCAAGCTCAACTGAAAACGGGGAGAGGAATGGGAATTAAAATTCAAAACCTTAGTTTCTTTTGCAAACTCCATTTCTTGCTCCAAAAATCAAGGTGAAGCTTAGGTAAGCCTTCTTTCCACCTTCTCCATCTCAATCTCTCTTCGATTTCTGAAATTTTCTAAACCCTAACTTTGGAAATGTTTTCTTTTTGAGCTTAGATTGAAGCTCCTTGGATTGAAATTGAAGAGTGATTGTTCTAGCCTTGCTCGGTAGTTTCTCTCGTGTGTTTTTGGGTTAAAAAGGTGAGATTTTTGAACTCACATCTAAGCCTATAGCTTTTGTTGTTGTTGGGTATGAATTCCTAACATCAATTCATGTTCATTTGTGTTCGATTTGGATCGATTTGGTGAATTGTCCAATTTTTTGTTTTTTTTGGAATTCAATTTTGTGAAAATCCAATCTTTGATGTTTTGAACACGTTAGTGGAGTGTTTCGGAGAGCCATACAAGGCTGGGTTGTCATTAGGCGTAAATCCTTAGTCGTAGTTGCTCGTTCGTTCGCTTCCATCCGTGTTATCGAATTTGCCCCAAGGGGGCTAGACTGATTCTGCCCAGGAAGTAGGTTCAGTCGATTGAACCAGTAGGTCAGTCGACTGAACCAGGGGGGCAGAAAACATTCTGTCCCCGTATCAGTCGACTGACCTCTGTATTCAGTCGATTGACCTGGGGGGACAGAAATTCTTGTCCCTGTGTCAGTCGATTGACACTTTGGGTCAGTCGACTGACATGGAAATAAAAAGTTTCGAGGCACTGGTCTAGTCGACTGACCCCCTGGTTCAGTCGACTGACCTGCTTGTCTCAGCCCAATTTGTTATTTTGCTTTGGTTTCCCAATTTCGATCGATTCATGTCGATCCAATCAGTTGTTATTGCATTTTTGACTTTGATGATTCCTTTTTGATTCGTACACGGGTTTTATAAAATGATCTTTTTAAATTGTATTAAAAGCTCATTTCTCCAACTTATAATTTCTATTCAAAACACACACACAATTTTGCACTCCGAGCGAACAGGGAGGAGAATTAAATGATTAGATAAAATGCGTGCTATGAACACGTGTGTTCATCTTTTCAGTTAATTCCTAATCTATTCGTTTAACCGTTTTGACCTCTGGGTCTGGTTTACCAATGAGATGAGGTGAACTTTGTACTGATTTGAGTGTGAAATTGACTAACGGTTAGTAAACCGTTTAGTGCGAACGTGGGGTATGGGACTCACGTTAACATTTTCCGGGTTTCTTTCTGAGAGTTGTGACACATTCCGCCGGACAATGGTGTCCAGTACCGCCACTACGGTTTGTTGCCTTTTGGCGTTGCCTTCGGGGTTTGTTGCCTTCGGGCGTTGCCTTTTGGCGTTGCCTTTGGGGTTTATCGCCTTCGGGCTTGAGCCTTCGGGGTTTGTTGCCTTCGGGCGTATGGATCCTTGTTATAGTACTAGGCTCGAGCATCTTTTGTTTCTTTGATAATCATATTTCCCTAGTGTATCGCCTTCGGGGTAGGTCCTTTGGACCACACGATATATAGCGATTACCTTGTGGAAACTTGTGTTACCTTTGTTGGTATTTATTATTAGCCTTTTGGCTTGTTTGGGATATGATATCCTTTGTTATTTGAGTTGCCTATGATATGAGGCTTGTTATGATTCATCTTATGTTAGATGATTTGGTTATCTCATTTGGAGATTATTGTGGTACTTTATGATCTTGTATGTTCATTATCATTTAGTTTATCTAACTGATTTGTTTAGCTAGACTGACCCGTGTATTTTATACTCGGGTCAGACCGAGATGTTTCAGGTTAGGTACATTGGACTTAGCCTATTTTGCTTCCGCATGGACTATTCCGCTAGCTCCTTTTTGTCATAGTTTTTTATGTAGTCCTTTTCGTCTGTAACTCTGATATGTACTCTATTGACTCGTCTGTATATTGTGGTTTGCTTTACCACTTGACATGTATCATTTTGTATACTCTGTAATGTATCTGTATATGTGTAAATGTATGTGATGATCTACTGTTCTGTGACGTGTATTACATTTGAGCTGTTATGTTTTATTCTGATAGACCCTTCAGCCACATATGGCTTTGTATTAAGTATTTATTGGACATGTCGATCCATTTAAGTAAGAAGTGGCAATTGTCGGCGTATTCAATAGATAATTAAGACATGGCTATAGATGGTCGCTCCTAACCAGCTCTATTCTCCGCATTAGCAGACGGTGTTACCTTGTAATACTCTTTGCTAATGTGGGTCTCGGAGTGGGGCATCACATATTTGATTGGAATGGGTCATGTTGCGGTTGAGTCGACAACTATTATGATGTTTGATGAAATCAAAGTTTGGAATATTTAAACAGTTAAACTTGTAAATGTCAGTGAGATGGATACTGTCATTTTGGAAGGTAGGGTTTGAAATGAGGAGAAGTCAGGTTGTGAGGATAGTGATTTGGCTTGATGTGATGTTGCTAAGGGGTCCATGGGTTCAGATTTGAATGATGTTGTGATATCAGAGTGTTTGAATGGTGATAATGCACGCATTAACGCTGAGAGGTTGTTGGGTACTGTACTGCATGATGTAGAAGTTGGTAACATGTTGAATGCAATATTTTTGGACAGTAATAAGGCCAGTTTTGACTTTGATGAGATATTCATGGGTTCAGTTATGCAAGTAAAGGATATTAAAGTGGTCTCTTTAGATACATCAAGATTATATACTGTTCATGATAGCGGATGTAATATTAATATGTCTGTTTTTTATAATACTGGGGGTTTTAGATTTATTTTGTATTGTTTCCTTGCTTCTCTTAGAAGATCTTCACCATCTACTATCCATGCTTGCGTTTCTACTCATACACCCAATGCTGGTAAAAGAACTAATAGGAGTATGACTTTAGTAAACATTAGAAGAAGTCCTCGATTGAAACTTAAAGCTTCTTTGTCTTATGCATGAGTGCTGATGGCTATTTGGGGATGTTTTTATGGTGATAGTTGTTTAGGTAACTGTTTGTGTCTTATGTAGTTACGGTATGTTTTTCGGAGGTTTTTTCAGGTATGGTCATTGAGGTTGAGGTTGTTGGAGTTGTTATAGAAGACCGCTCACTTCTTGGAGTATTTTCAAGTTTTAGAAATGGTCATTGAGGTTGAGGCCGAGTCTTTGGTTTCATAGGCTTTTGGGAGGGTTTTATTTTTTCTTTTTGTATGAGGGATTTTAAGCTACCTGCCAGGCTTGTTGGCAGCTCCTTTATTTTTTGTGTTATATATATGTATATGTGTGCTCTCCTCTACTTTAGAGGATCACACATTTCTCTCAAAAAAGCAGCATAAGGAAATAAATAACAATTATTGGGGGGAAACCCCTTAGGGTCTCTCTACAAATGTTCCCTGCAAAGTAATGGTTATGAACAATATATATAATCATATGGGTTCACAGCAATTATATTAATATGTCATCCATTTTCCAAAATAGGATTTCAACCAAACAATCAATCAAACAACAACAAAAATATATAAATTATCAACCAAGTGTTCAACAATAAATTTATAGCATCATAGATATTATATAGCTAATTTAAAGGTGAGTAAACTCACCAAAATTCCAGTTATCGCCGAAGCGTTCCGGCTTGGAATAAAATCAAGTGGGCATTCAACTTTATCATAAAATTCTATGTTAACGGTAAAAAGTGAACGCTAACACCCGGTGTGTGTAATAGAATCGTGAAAGCACCACCCGTTGGTACGGGAACAGAATATAAGCTAAAAATGGCAGAAAAGCAGTAAATGAACAACAGGTTTATAGTGGTTCGGCCCGTAATTGAGCCTACGTCCACTTTATAATCTTTTATTGCTTATTCGGTTACAAATCGATACATATCACTTGTCAAATACAATATAACTTGATCACGCAACAATCTAGACCACTAGCTCAATCTTCGGTGATGAATTTTGCTAAATCCATATCGGATGAATGAAGTCCTTCACGAAGCTTGTTGTAGTGCCTTGAGTGTTGGAAGATCTTTATTTGTTGAGTGAATTTTCAGTGCAGCAGAGCATGGAAGCTTGAAGAAATGAATTGCCAAAAAGTCCTCTACATGTTGGAAGTGATGGGGTATTTATAGGAGCTGATTTGGATTCAGAAAATTCGCCTAAGTCTTAGGTCGCGTACGACCTTAGTTAAGTCGTAGGTCGCGAGCGACCTAAGCTAGGTCGCAGTCTCCTTGCGGCTTAAGAGATTAGCTGGTGAAGCAGTGCTTGGCTTTATTTGATTAAGTGGTAGGTCGCAGGCGAGTTAAGGGATAGCTGTGGGAGCTCTAGGTCGTTGAAGCCCTAATTCGTTAGCCTCTTAGGTCGCAAACTTCTCCCAAGTCCTTAGGTCGCAAACCTTTCCTGTAGCTAGGTCGCAGACCTTTCTTAAGTCTTTAGGTTGCAAGGTCTTATGATAGTTAGGTCGCAGACTCCCCTAGATCGCAGAGCCTCCTTTAACAGTTAGGTCGCGACATTCTTTAGGTCGCCATGTTCTTAGGTCGTAGGTCGTCAACCTTTTAACTCGCAAACTGTTAAGTCGGAGCTCTTCTTAAGTCGTTGTCTTTAGGTTGGGTCGCTAGGCAAGTTAAGTCGCTGAGTCCTAGGTCGTAGACATTTTAGGTCGCAGACTTCTTAACTCGCAGACATTTTAACTCGTACATTATTAGGTCGTGGACGACTTAAGCTCAATCTTGTCTCTTAAGTCGTAAGTTGTCTAACTCCTTAAGTCGTAGATCCCTTGAGTCGTAAGACCTCATGAGTCGTAAGAAGCTTATCCTGTTGAGTCATGAAGCTCTTAAGTCGTAGATCCTCTGAGTCGTAAACTTGTTAAGTCGTAAGCTGCTATAGGTTGTAGTCCGCTAACTCGTGAAGCTTTTAGGTCGTAAGTTCTCTTCAGTCGCTAGGTCGTAAGTCGTCAAGACCACTTAGGTCGTAGGTTTTTTAACTCGTTAGCTTCTTGAATCACGGCAATCTGAGTCATCCATTTCTTAACTCGTAGGTCGTTGCTAAAGAGGAGTTAACATTTGCCCCTCGAAGTACACGCCTAGGTCGTGGGTCGTGTGCTTCGATCTTCTCTCGCGCTCGTAGGTGTTATGTCGTGAACGACTTAGCAAGGAATTAGGTCGTGAGATGTCGATTCGCATTTCATTGCCCTGGGGTACAAATATCTTAGGTCGTTCCTCCTTCATTTCATCTGTCTTAACTTTCATTCTGCCATTAACAAGATTTCAAGCTCTCAAAGGCGAATTCAACTACTCGTTCATCGATCATCTTCAATTTCATATTGCGTAAGTGATCCCATTCTCTATTCAATCCTCAACTATCACCGAACTATCAATTTCGATTACCTTATGCCTTGCTTCACGATTTTCGTTTCAATTGATCGCCGAGGAAATCGAAGTGGTTTGATTTGGCTTTCGGTGATTTGTGAGAAGAAGGGGAAGAGTTTCAGTGCGTTAGGTTGGCTGATTTATGAGGAATGGGGTTCTTAGTGGAGGAAGGGATTTGAAGAGAGGAACTGATGCCCTGGTTTGAGTAGGAGATAGCCCGAGATCCCCTGAGAACGACCTAACACTTTCTCAGCTTAGATCGCGCACGACTTACCTTTTTTGGTTGCTCACTGCAGCATTGGGTTTTAGGTCGTTGCCGAGCTAGAAAAATGTTATTTTGACTTTTCTTTTGTGCGACTTACGACCTAAAAAGTTAATGACCTATCTTGTTGCAATTTCTCATGGACCGTTGGCGAGTTAGCACTTAATCCTCAACTTGCGAGCACATGTGAATGACTAGGTCGCGAACGAGATAGTCCTTAACTCGTAACTCACAAATTTATTTGAACGACTTAAGAACTTAGGACTCCATTGCTTCGAATTCTTGGACTTGAATGATCTGACTTAAGAGAACATGCCTTGGACATTTGCAAAGCCTTGGTTTCAAACTGTCTTATCTTTTAAACCGTGAACGAGCTAGAACTTGGGAAATTCTAGCCCATGCTAAGTCGTGAACGAGTTACAACTTAGGAAATTCTGACCCATGCTAAGCCGTGAACAGGTTATAACTTAGGAAATTCTGACCCATGCTAAGTCGTGAACGAGTTAGAACTTGAACAAATCTTCCACTGCCTCGAATGTTGAGACTTGAGTTGTTTGAACCTTGTTGCATTCTTTTGTAGATTGTCAATAATTCTAATTACCTGTTAAAACATTTACAGAAAACTGGGACGAATATACTGCCACTGACTGCCCGCATCAGATGACAGATTAGTCGATAAAGAGAAAATTAAATTAGAACTGAACGAAATGTTGTACAATAACCAATTCAAGTGAAGTATTAGGGCAAAATTGCAATAATCAACCAAAACTAGTTTATTTGCATTAACACTGTACTTTAAATATTAACAAGTCCTGAAACCTTATAATCGATCTATCGTCGACTAGTTTAATTCCAGTGGCTTTTACTTGTTATTTTATTGGCTTTGCACAACACTTCACACTTTCTAGGAAACGTGCACCTTAATATTTGATCGTCAGTTGATTGTGTAGAATGGCGTCTCAACAAGAGGACTCGGAACTAGCTGGAGAAGCCTTCCCAATTGCTACTCCACTGGATGACCCTCCAGAAAGGACTTCCACCACTCTGAGTCATAAAGTCTTTTGTCAGTTATGCATCCAGTTTGGCATTGCCGAAACCGATGCTTTGTTCCCTGGAGTAAATGACACTGCTGATAGACCGCCTCGTGGCTTTGTCGCAGTGAACCGCCAAATGTGCTTGAGTGGAGCGATTCCTCCGTTTAATGACTGTCTTCGAGAACTTCTCCTTCGATTATCTATCCCCTCTTTACAACTACACCCTAATGGCTATGCCATCCTGTTGGGACTGTGTGTGCTCTTTAGGAGAACGCTGGACCGTTTTCCCAGTTTTGGAGAAATTTGCTTCCTGTGTTCATTTGCAAAAAACAAAGACCATCCCTCTATCACAGTTGTAAGGAGTGCCAGGAATCGTAAACTGATTATTGGTCTTCCCGAAGCGTTCCTGGGTTTCTGAGCCAGTTTTTCTTTGTTCGATGTCCCCCGGGATTTTACGCCATTTGGAGAGTGGGAAGTACGATTATCTATCTTTTCCCTGTGTTTTCTAAATTCTTTGAAGTCCAAATTGTCAAGTGTTAACTTCTTTTTCTACTGTTTCAGCGCTTCCTCCCCCCTCTAGGGAACCTCGTCACAAGACTACCTTCGAGAGGCTTATGGCCATGCCGGTTGAGGAGAGGAGTGTTCAATTTCTATTGAGAGATGAGTTCCTCCACGAATTTGGACTCTTACATCCTTCCCGTTCCACTCAGCCACATGAAGTCCCTGATTCTCCTGCTGAGGAGTCAGATGCCCCTGTTCCTGCTAAAGAACCTTTACCGCAAGAACTTACCGCTGAGACTTCATTGGTAAAGTGTTCTACTCCTACCGACATTGCCAGATCGTCCAGTAAGTTAGCACTTGCCCCGGTTATTGAAGAGGAGGAAAATCTTCACACTCTTGAAAAGACGGCTGAGGTGGAAGTTGAAAAAGATAATTCTCCCATGCATCATGGCGATGATACTTTTGACAGTCTGAGCGACATCATGATAACCTCTCAGGAGCTCTTTAAAGATGATGTTTCTAAAGTGGTCCCTCCTGTTATCGAAGCAACTTCTTCTTTGCAACAAACCACAACGCCTTCCACACAACTTATTGCCATTTCTACACCCAAAAGTGGTTTGTAGTCTGACGCGCGTAGTTTGCACATCACACACACTTAGGATTTTAGCACTTATATGCACTTAGCTTCTTCAATTTGAGGATTTCTAAAACTGGTCTTTTTCTTCAATTTCAGGTTCTCTGATGGGGCGAAGCGGCTCTTACTTCAACAAATTCCAGCGTTACGGAAGCCGTGAGGCTTATGACTTTAGGAGTTATATCGGTGCCGTGAAGGAAACTGATGAGGAGAGGGCTGCCAGAAAGGCTCATGAGAGGCGAGCTCATGAAGAGCGTCGTCGGAGAGAAGATGAGGAATACTATGGGAGTAGGGACGAGCGACGTGACTCTTCCCGCAGAAGCGACGATCCTTACAAGAGGAAATCTTACGATGACAAGGGGAAGAGTCATACTTCCGATGATTCCAGCAAACGGATCAGACTTGGCGAGAAAGATACGTCTAATATCTCGGAAAAGACTACCGCTTCTATTCCTCCTAATACATCTTCCGATTCTCCTGCCCTTAAGGAGTCTGACATCCAGACAATCATTAATAGGCCACAGTACCAAGCTGGAGATGGTCCTCCCACACTCCAGAGCCGATTTCCGAATTGGTGTCTGAAAGGAGTGCGTTTTGATTTGGATTTGGTCCCCATTGACAAGCAGGCGATGCTGAAAAATGTCGATGCTGTAAAACTTGACATCGAAAGAATGTCTGGATGGCAGAAGCTGGTTGATGAACTTCAAAGGGTCAACCATATGAACCTTGAGGCGATGATGACCATGGAGAATGATAAATCAGAATGGGACAAATGGCGTAAGCAGCATGACGCGGAGATGAAAAGCATTAGCGATGGTTATGGGAAGCTCGAAGCTGAAGTTGAAAGACTTAAAAATGAGCTTGCCACTTCTTCCACTTCTTATTCTCAGAAAGAAGAAATGCTTCAAAAACAAGTTCGAGACGCCCATGCTGCTCAGAGAGATATTGAGGTGAAACTCGAAGCAGAACAGCAGGTTACGAGAAAATACCGCGATGACGCTGTTCAGCTTCGAGAGAAAGTCAGCTCTCAAGACTTAGAAATTATAAGACTGCAATCTCAGCTACTGAAGGCTGAAAGAGAACGTGATGAAGTCCTCTCTGGTAAAGCTGCAGCCGAAGAATCCCATAAGGCAACCATAGCCACCATTGACGCGACTCTATTCGACTTTTATATGCATTGTGTCCTGTCGACTTTTATATGCATTGTGTCCTGGGGCATGGGAGCCTTTCATTTTTGGGACCAGAATATGAAGTCACCTTGGCGGAAGTATGGGAGGCAATCATTGACTTGTTTGGCGGTGCCGGTTACGCTGAAGCAGATCTTCAAGCTACCTACTTAGGTGAGAGCGACCGCGCTGCCCTTGCCAAAGGAAAAGAGCAGCTTATCCGAATGCGGGCCGAGGCGACGGGAGAGAAGCTTCCTGAGAAAGAAATACCTCCTATTGCTCCTGCTTATACTTCGGCTTTAGCTTACGCGGATATTACTGGCTCTAGTTCTCATTCTACGCCTCCCGCTAAGGTTGACAAAGAAACTGTAACCACCCCTACAGAGGAAGAGGCAATGAAGGACTTCCAAGCTCGGGAATTTGAGATTGATCTCGCTAAACCGGCTTCTCCAAGTAACTTTGACGATTCACGGTCTTCTTTTTTCTCGGAGAATACTGATTTTGATTTCTTTTATTATGCAGCAGTCGTGCCGGAAACTGCACCAATTCTTCCTTCTTCAGCTGCCGTTCCTCCTCCTTCTCAAGTTATACCTCTTCCAGCTTCTCAACCAGGTTCACAGGAAGAACCAATAGCAGCCCTTCAAGGTTTGGACGAACCACCTGCTTCCGAAGAACAGAAGGCAGAAGGTCTGGAAGATAGCGAGAAGACCCCGGAGCGGTCTTTTGACTACGACACAAAGCTTTCTACATTTCTTGCTCCGGGGAGTGAGTCTTCTTCCAAGAAGAAGGGAAAGCGTGCGGTTTCGAAGAAAGGAAAGAAGATTTCTTCTGCTGCTGGAGATGAAGCAGAGATTGATCCGGCTGAGTCTCTTCCTCCTTCTTCTCCGATACGGCCTTCGAAACTAATTACCAGGCCGGGTAAAAGCTCCAAGGGTGGGAAAAAGGAGAAATGAGTCTGATTTTGTCTTTTCTGCTTTTTGTATTGACCGGGGATTGTGCGGATACCGGTCTCCGCCTTTTTTGTAATCTGCACAATGTAAAAAGTTTCCATAGTATTGAATAAAATGACTATTTTACTTGTACAAATTCTTGTGTATGTAGGAATATATCTGTTTTTCATTTGAAGTGTAGAGTAAACGATTCTTTTTACTTGTACAAACTTTTGTCTGTGTTTCAAGAACGCATTTATTCCACATCTTCTTTATGTGATATTGCAATGAACTTGTGGTGTGTCGCTTGTATATTACTTTTATTAATGTAACTGAATTGTATAATGTTGCCCCCATACTACAAGTGCATTGCAATATTTCTCGCTTTTACAAGACTGATACTCTTATATTAGAGAATAACTACTCCATTTTTGAGGCAGGAATCATTCTGTTTTTAATAGAGTATATCTCGTTTTTTGGAGAAATTTTTACTTTCTCTTTCTGTCAGAAGAACACTTCGGCTTTTGGGAATGATCACTTTTATTTGTTTAAAAATGAATTTTCCTGCACAGTGAAATGAGCCTCTGAAGAAGGTTTTGATTTTTGTGCCCCAGTAAAGGGTTCATTTTTGGTACTTCAAGCAAGGTGAAGTACGCCTCTACAGAGGTCTTTTGGTCTCTGAAGAGAAGCAATTTTGGTCTCCGAAGAGAAGCATTTTTGGTCTCCGAAGAGAAGCAATTTTGGTCTCCGAAGAGAAGCATTTTTGGTCTCCGAAGAGAAGCAATTTTGGCATTTCAGCTCTGGTGAAGTGGGTCTCCGAAGAGAAGCATTTTGCACTTCTACACGGGTGAAATGTGCCTCCGAAAAGGGCTTTTTATTATTTCATCACTGGTGAAGTGGGTCTCCGAAGAGAAGCATTTTGCACTTCTACACGGGTGAAATGTGCCTCCGAAAAGGGCTTTTGCCTCCGAAGATGGCTTGTGCCTCCGAAGAGGGCTTGTGCCTCCGAAGAGGGCTTGTGATTGCCTGGAAGTTACTTTCTCATGGTCGGAGGGGTCCACGGGACAGGCGTAAGTTGCTTGATTGGATGTTTGTTTGTACAAACGATCGCAATCAATTAACAAGGTGCCCCTTCGGTGGTCCTACCAATCTTTTTGATTGAGGAAAGCACTCCTATTTATTGGCGTGCCTTGTTAGAGGGCTTTGGTTGGTGTGCCAGGAAGGTTGCGTCTTAGGGGCAAGTAGATCCATGGGATGGACACAAGCTGCCTGATCGGATGCATCACAATCAGTTAGCGAGGGTCTTATTCCTTCTGCTTGGGAAGGTATCCCTTTAGTGGATCTACCGGCTTTCCTGTTGAGAGGCATTCCTCCCTTTGGCTGCTTCCATGTTTGCCCGCTCATGTTGTATCATCATCTGCCAATCTGCGATCCTTTATCATCGTTTCCAAGCGCGTCTTCCTTTCTTTTGCAAGTAAACTGCTTTATCCGAAGAAGTAGACTTCACTGTTGAATGACTCCACAGAGTAAACGCAAGTTATTTGGTTGGATGCCTTTTTATATCAACAATCACAACTAGTTAACAAGGGCTTGACATAGTAGAGCCGTCAACTTTTTATGTGAAGTTCCTCTTGTATGGGATTTGAGTTTGGAATTTTTGTTGCTTGAAATTTGCTTTAATAAATGATTTGTAAGGCTCGCTTAGCTTTAATGACCTGCAATATTAGATCGACATTTTAGCAATACATTTAGAGTATTTACACATCGAAATATAACAGGCATTTTATAATAGAAAACATAGAATGCATAGTTTTTCATTATTGAGTTGCGCTAATTTCTCAGCGGTTTACAATGCAGAAGTTACACATCCATCATTATCTTTACAAATTCAAGCAATGCTGTTAAGTAAAAATGAATGCTAGTTATTGTTGTTTCAGAATCTCCAAGCTGGATTTCCATTTGTGCTTGATTCATAGCTTTTGGATTTTTATGCCAGAGAAAGTGAGGGATGCCCCAGCCGCAATTTTGTGGGTAATTAGTGGTCGTCCCAACTTCTGCTTGCTGGGTATGGTCCTCCTGTGACAGCATTAATGACAAGCTTTCCTGAATCTTGCACTGCAGTGTTGTCGGGAGAATCGGATTGACGGGTAGGACGTTGTTGATCCCGAGTGGATGAGGTTGGATCGACTCCGCTTCTTTTAACGTATTGTTGGAGTTTACCCTGCTCTAGCAATTCTTCAATCACATTCTTTAATTGGCGACATTGGTCAGTGTCATGGCCAGGTTGATTGTGAAATTGGCAGAATTTTCCATTACGCTTTGCACCTCTCGTCATCTCAGGTGGCTTAGGATACCTGACAACGTCCTTTGTTGCAAAAAAGATATTTCTTGGTGTATCAGTTAAAGGAGTAAAGTCCGAAGGATTAAAGCGGCGAGGTTTCTTTTCATTTCCCTGGCTCTTTCCTCCTTCACTCTCCCTTTTCTGACTTTCAGATTCTCTTTTCTTAGATGGGACATTGTTATTATCAGTTTGGGTAGCAACCACTTTCGATGTTGCAGAAAGGCTTTCAAGGCGAATGAACTCGTCGGCCTTTTTATAAAATTTATCAAGTGAGTTCGGTTCCTTCATCTTTAGCCATATTCCAAATTTACTCGATTTATCAATGGCTCGCATCAAATAAGTTAGGATCATGCGTGGCTCCGCATTTTCTACTTCGGCTAAAGCTATATTGAAACGGCTCAAGAAAGATTTGATTGATTCTCCGGGCGCTTGTTCAAGGTTAGATAGTGACATTATATCCTTAGCTTTTGAGGCATACAATCTGAACTGTTCTTTGAACTTCTGCGTTAAGTCGGAGAACTTATCTACACACCGAACCGGGAGCTTTGTAAACCAAAGTAAAGCCACACCTTCCAGGTATACTGGAAAGTACCGACACTTGATCTCGTCTGATGCTCTTGCACCGGTCATATGCCAATCGTACTTGTAGAGGAAATGATTAGGGTCACTGGTTCCCCTATAGGCTTGGATAGTAGGAGGTGCAAATTTCCTTGGAAACTCCGCTTTCAAGATCCTTTCAGTAAACGGAGTTCTGCTTGGTGCAAATCCCCAGTCGTTCTCATCCTCTTCCCTTTGCATGCTCTCTTTCATGATGCGGCCAACCATTTCAGACAGGTACTCTTTATTGTTCAAAGACAGCCCCGAGCAAGCATCAGTTCTTCCCTCGGAAGTTTGCCCGGGCATATGTTCATGACAAGTTGGTTGCGGCATAGAACCATCAGCCTGGAAAGGTGGCATTTCAGGAAGAGTAGTTTGATGGTTTTCTGGTTGACGATTTGCCCCGAGCAGAGCAGTTAACCTATCCATCATCAAAGCATTTTGGGTTTCAATCTGTTGGTATAATCCAGAAACTGCATCATCCAATTCGGCCCTGGTGACTCCAACGGTTGGAGTTGCTTGGTCTGTTGTTGGGGAAGCGGAAGTTCCTTCGTGAGCATTTCCGGATCTGATAGATCTACCTCTTCTTCCAGGAGCCATTATTTCGGATCTGGTTTTTAAGAGAGGTTCTTTTTATGAATCTTTGCGAAGCAATGGTGGATGATCGCCTGAGTTCAATTCTCAGTGAAAGCACCAAAATGTTAACGGTAAAAAGTGAACGCTAACACCCGGTGTGTGTAATAGAATCGTGAAAGCACCACCCGTTGGTACGGGAACAGAATATAAGCTAAAAATGGCAGAAAAGCAATAAATGAACAACAGGTTTATAGTGGTTCGGCCCGTAATTGAGCCTACGTCCACTTTATAATCTTTTATTGCTTATTCGGTTACAAATCGATACAAATCACTTGTCAAATACAATATAACTTGATCACGCAACAATCTAGACCACTAGCTCAATCTTCGGTGATGAATTTTGCTAAATCCGTATCGGATGAATGAAGTCCTTCACGAAGCTTGTTGTAGTGCCTTGAGTGTTGGAAGATCTTTATTTGTTGAGTGAATTTTCAGTGCAGCAGAGCATGGAAGCTTGAAGAAATGAATTGCCAAAAAGTCCTCTACATGTTGGAAGTGATGGGGTATTTATAGGAGCTGATTTGGATTCAGAAAATTCACCTAAGTCTTAGGTCGCGTACGACCTTAGTTAAGTCGTAGGTCGCGAGCGACCTAAGCTAGGTCGCAGTCTCCTTGCGGCTTAAGAGATTAGCTGGTGAAGCAGTGCTTGGCTTTATTTGATTAAGTGGTAGGTCGCAGGCGAGTTAAGGGATAGCTGTGGGAGCTCTAGGTCGTTGAAGCCCTAATTAGTTAGCCTCTTAGGTCGCAAACTTCTCCCAAGTCCTTAGGTCGCAAACCTTTCCTGTAGCTAGGTCGCAGACCTTTCTTAAGTCTTTAGGTCGCAAGGTCTTCTGATAGTTAGGTCGCAGACTCCCCTAGGTCGCAGAGCCTCCTTTAACAGTTAGGTCGCGACATTCTTTAGGTCGCCATGTTCTTAGGTCGTAGGTCGTCAACCTTTTAACTCGCAAACTGTTAAGTCGGAGCTCTTCTTAAGTCGTTGTATTTAGGTTGGGTCGCTAGGCAAGTTAAGTCGCTGAGTCTTAGGTCGTAGACATTTTAGGTCGCAGACTTCTTAACTCGCAGACATTTTAACTCGTACATTATTAGGTCATGGACGACTTAAGCTCAATCCTGTCTCTTATGTCGTAAGTTGTCTAACTCCTTAAGTCGTAGATCCCTTGAGTCGTAAGACCTCATGAGTCGTAAGAAGCTTATCCTGTTGAGTCATGAAGCTCTTAAGTCGTAGATCCTCTGAGTCGTAAACTTGTTAAGTCGTAAGCCGCTATAGGTTGTAGTCCGCTAACTCGTGAAGCTTTTAGGTCGTAAGTTCTCTTCAGTCGCTAGGTCGTAAGTCGTCAAGACCACTTAGGTCGTAGGTTTTTTAACTCGTTAGCTTCTTGAATCACGGCAATCTGAGTCATCCATTTCTTAACTCGTAGGTCGTTGCTAAAGAGGAGTTAACATTCTATAAGCTCCAAACTCCACTAATCCAATTTTGAAATGTGAAATAGTTATGAGTATAATAAGATTTAGGAATTAAATAATACAATTAACATTAATTACATCTTTAACACCAATTAACTTAACATAATCTCGCTCGAAAACAACCCAGGCTGCATCACTTCAATGCTACATCACGATTTAAATTTTCTTGCCATTGCCGCCACACGCCTCCAGCCATGCCACATTATCGATGGAAGGCCTGCCAAGATGCATCAAAAGTCACGGGCCTCGCCCGCTAGTTTTCCATTTTCGATGAGCATGAGACCAAAAACTCAAACGCCATCAAACTCAAAATCCGGCCACCAATGTCCAATCCTAGCATCCATCACGCTCCACTCGTCGAGGCGCATAACTTCCATGTTGAGACGCTAGCATGAAATCGCCTCTAGTGGCTTTGATTATCCAAGGCCGTTGGATGAAGGTTAATAAAATATGGTGGCTAGGGTATATTATTTAGGACTTTGGGAAATGAAAAGGGGTATGGGTCCTTTTATAGGAAATCTAACTGGCACTATTTATGCCCTAAAATTTATAAACTCCTATTGAGGCGTTCTCATTGATGTTCCCAGCTAAATACTCCTATTCCAAACTCAATGGAACTATTATCGGGACCTAATTCCATCATATACATAAGTTAGCTTTTTTTAAAAAATCTAATTATATTATATATTCATTCTTGAAATTAATGGTTTCGCGTTTCTAGCTCGCACGATCACACAGTACGTCTGATCGTCCCTAAACTCGTCGACATACAACAATTTATTATTCTGGATCCAATGGCTCTAGTTTCGTCAACATCCAAGGCAGTGCCCGAAATGACAATTTCATACGTTTAAATATAGTTTTATATTTTCCAATCACACTATCGATATTTATTTGAACTATTTATTATTGTAATTAAATTTACAAATTGAATTCACCAATGTTGTTTATTAATTTAAAAGGAGTTAAAGAAAGCGATTTAATCCATCTAATTAATGTTTAATTTAATCCGTATATTTGCAGATAAGTTATTTAATTCCAAAATCCAATTATTTTATATTTAAGATTAATTAAATTTTTAAAATTCATTAACCAAAATTCTAGATTGTTGCATTTTGCCACTTCATTAACTAATTTAGTTAAATTAACATTTTATTCATCAATAATTATTACTAATTTTTATGGGTTATTACAAGGCATCACTACCACTAGTGCTAGCATAGAGTGGGCTCCTATTAGAGGTTGATTTCCCAAAATTATTGCCTGCAAGTATGTCCTAAACCAGCCGAGATTCGAATCTTTGAAAGATCAACATTGTCTCTAGAGACCATGGCTCTTATTGCCTTATTCACGGTTGCTATATGTAGACCAAAACTATTAGCAACTTTCCAAAAAGATAGTATAGAGTCCAGAAACAAAAGTGTGAATGCCTAAATGATATATGCACTCTCAACTAATCATAATTTATGGTGATCGGGTAACCTACGCTCTGATACCAAATGTCACGACCTGTCATTTGTGACACCCGTAATATGCGCATAAAAGTAACTGTATTCCATAAGTATCACATAAGACTTAGAATTTAAAATAACAACACAAAGCGTACTTATCATATCGATACGATGCTAAATCCCACAACTAAAGGAATAAACTACAATATCAACGTAAACATGCAATAAAATAAAACAATATCATATTAAGAGATATAATATTTAATCTTCATAATACAATATGCAAAAGGAACATCAAATCTCATATAAAATATGTCCTAAAATGAATATGCCTACATGTAAATATCCCAATATATTGGATAAGTATAGTTATAGCTATAAAACAGCTATAGTTTTATAGTCCATCTCCGACTAGTAGAAATTCCCTATCTTCAAGTCAACCTACTCAAAGAATAGATAAAAAATTAGAAAACAAAGAGTGAGTCATATATAAAGTCTGGTGAAATGGAAATATACTTAATCTGCATGATTAACAATATGCTACTATATCATGAACAATACAAAACGGTAACATACGATGTAATGAAACCATACCGCAACCTACATCTTCACATACAACAACAAGCTAGCACATTTTCAATAGTGCTACATAATAAGATATGTTTGTTATATTCTACTCATCATGGCGCTAATCATGACTCAATTAGAGTACATTAGGTTATGAGCCTCCGGTCTTCTGGTAAGGCCAAGACCCACCATGTAAACCAATACTATAACTCTTAAATGCATCTTCAACCACCTAAAATGGTTTTGAATTAGAATCGACATACACATGCCTAACGACTACCATTTTTTTAACAAGAGGACATAGAACAAGTAACTCAAAGTAGATCACCTTTTGCTATAAAGTAGCTTGAGCCCTTTCACTATTGCTACCGAGATAAAATGTCTTTTATCCCCAAAACGATGTCACCAAACATGCCCTACCAAAACAAACACAGCTCGTTCTACAAAAGCTCTAGAAATATCAAAGCCGTAGCTAAGGGATACGAACTTACAACATGTGTGTAATATCATATGAAATCATATACAACAATACCCTAGTTGTAATATCTCAAAACCATCGGATGACTCAATAAAACCGCCATACAAATTAAACTATATCTCATACCATCACCATAGTATCTATCTCGTCCGATACCAACGGTAGGTTACAGAGACAAGGTGTATCATCCCTAAACTCATCACGTTTTTCAATAATCACGTCGAACAGTAAGAGCATCATGCGGGTCCCCAAAACAAACTTGAACTCATCAAATATTAATCTTCAAAACAAATCAACTGTTCTACACAATAGTTTAGACACTTGATGTAACGACCCATAATTTTACCACTTTGAAAATGAAATATTTAATTTATTTTAAAAATTCTGATATAGAATTTTCAAACTTAAATAATCATGTTTTATATAATAAAAAAATGATAAATTTATTTTTAGAATTTGATACAAAATCAAAAAGTTCGGATTTTCATCGAAAATTGACAAAAGCCAATTTTCAATAAAATTTAAATATACATTCAATGACTATTTAAAAAATAAATAACTCTTTTTAAATTTTTATATAATGATGATAATTGGTTGATAGAAGTTTTATAACTATATATATACTTGTTTTATAAAGATTGACAAATTTCGTCGCACTTTGACAAATCGACATCGTATTTTTACAGTTGGATTTTAATATTATTTAATATGGTTTTATTACTCAAATGAACTCATTTTAATTAATTAAAGCTGATAAGAAACATATTTTCAAATTATGTTTAAATAAATAAATAGTTCGATAAAAAAATCGAAAATGTGACCGACGATCGTTTTTCGGATTTTTCAACTTTTCGTCAAACGAAAGTTGTTGCACTCATTTGTACCTATATACACATTTAAAAAAATATAACTATATTTAACACTAATAAGATTAATTAAAATAAGTATATAATTAATTAAAGAAAGTAAGTAAGTAAGATATTTACACAAAAGTCAAAAAGCAAATGTCAAATCAAATCACATCAAAATCAAAACAAATCTTCACTTTAATCCACTTTTCCATCCAAATACATCCCTTAAGTATTAAGTAAAGATGACATAAAGTAATGAATTAATGTGACGATGGTAAGTGTTGAAAAAACATGTTTACTTAAGGGTTAAGGAAGGGTATTTTTGTGAAATTGCATCCCTTAAAGGCTAAGGCTTCTAAGGCTATAAATAAGAACCCTTATGCTTTCATTTCTTCTTCTTCTTCTTTCTTAGAGTTTTAATAGCTTCTTCTTCTGTCTTATCTCCTTTGTAACTTTTTTAAAAACATATCAAACCAACTCCAAACTCCAACAAACTTTGCCAAAGACCTTAGAATATTATTAAAACATGGTTTAGAACCCAAAAAGTTAAAGAATAATCGAGGAAGCGGTGGAGTAGGAGGAGGCCAAACCTAGGAGAAGGTGGAGGATGGCTATAGCCGAGATCAAGCAAAGAGGATGGTGGCCATGAGTAAAGGAGGGGAAGGAGGTCATGGGCATGTGGTTTAAGAGGAAGAAATGATGGTTTTAGTGATGTTTGGTTGAAGTTGAAAATGATAATGAAGTGTTGTTATAATGAATGTTGGTAGGAAGTAAAATGATATGGTTAGTTGTGAGAATTCGATTTAAATGCATACTTATTATAATTTAAAATTAATTATAAAATGGTTAGCATGAATATTAAAAGTAGTTATGATGTTTGGTTGGTTAACTAATAATATTTGATGGTTACTTAAGAACTAAGAAGAGTGTGTGTGTGTGTGTGACAAATAAAGTGAGCTCCTTTATTTTAAATTTTATTCTTGCTTGTTGCTATGATAACATTGATTATACCCAACGATAATATGTTGATTTAACGCCATTAAGTTGTGATATGTATGCTAGAAATAGATTTGGTTGTATGGATGAATTTGTGATTAATAATATCGACACCTTAATTAAAGTTGGTTATGACTACATTATTAGTCATAATTAATTATAGTTGATTTGAGACCATACTTGTTCAAAAATCATATGTGGTATACTGGGCATAGTTAAGTCTCTTTTCATATTTACTATAAAAAATAATTCGTTTTAGGAAAGATAGAAATTTGGTTTGAAAATGAGAGGTTAAAGATATAGTGTTGAAATTGTTTTTGAAATGGAAGTTAGTGTTTTAACATTTCAAAGTTAGTAAATTCTAAAGTTTTAGAATGTGGAAAAAGATAAATAGCTTATGATTTAAGAAGTTTAAAAGATAGAAAGTTTGAATATTAAAATAATAAAATATGGAATATTTTGAAAATGGAGTAAAAATGGGTTTTAAATGAATAAATTAGTAAAGTATTGATTTAAAAATGGTTTATGAATGTTTTATAAATAATAAAACTCAATTTGGAGAAGTTTTGGAAAATAGTGAAAAAACAAGTCAAAATAAGACGTGTTGCGTATTTCGCGCCGGAAATGCTAAATGAATATACCGGATAGAAAAAGAGTCAGAATTCTTCGAAAAAAGAATTTTCCAGATCCTTATTACCATAGTTTTCAAATGGAATTTTATAATAAACCGAGTATGAGGAAAAGACTAGTACATTTGTCCCGCCTGTGAGATCTTGAAAGGTAAAACAAGGTGTGTAACTAATGTAACGACCTGGCATTTCGAACCGTTTGCATCCGCACATGACATACTTGAATTGCTCAAAACAACAGATTGTAAATTTTATATTTGGCAAAACTCAGCATATACAGTAAATAAATCAATTATAGAATCACATACAAAGAGTATTACAACAATAAGCAGCGAAATAGATAAATAGTAGTTCATGAAGCTACTATATAAACAACAGAGTTAGAATAAAATACAACAGAATATCTCAAATACAATGTAGTCTTGAATACAAAGAATGACAAGTCTGAACAAAACAACTGGATAGCTGAAAGTTGAATAGATAGATCTTCAAACAAAGCTCAAATCTCCAAAGGTGAGTCTCAAATGTTGTGTCACTCAGTCTGACCCGAGCACAAAGCAAAACAAAAAACACTCGAGTCAGGATTAACATTCTTATATAGTAAATTCAACTCAAGTGAAATGTCAACTGAAATACAAGTAACTTAAAGGATGTTTGGGATTTCCATCCTCTAAGGATCCGTGGAACTATCTACTATATAGTAATATATGCTATTATAATATGTCTATAGTAAAGTAAACCATTAAAATAGCGTTAAGGCGTTACCCATATCCCCCTTAACACATTTTATATATTCTCATAGTCTATACAGTACCGTAACTCTCCCCGTAAACTGGAGGGCTATCAGAGGGCACTCCATAGGTATGGTACAAACCAAACTCATATAAGGCGCGATAGGGCATGCGACAAGGCACTCGAGGCAATGCTAGGGTAGATATACCAAATGCGTATCCGGACTAGTGGTAACGCATAGCAGCTACTACCGCCCACCTCGTGACACACTCCCAAATCAAAGGTGCACACAATCAAATCACAAAAGCAATAGAATGGTATCAAAGAAATGTGTCTGATAGGAGGAATGACCTCACTTGGCCCGGCGTGGTTCCCACATCAAGCTGACTCACAGAAGTCAGGGCTACGTAAATACCATATAGAACCGTCACCAAACCATCCTACTTCATTCTGGAATCTCCACTACGTACACAGTTGTTAAAGTGGTTTTCAGTATTGGCAGAGAGTATGACAATATCCGATCCCGGTCTTTTTACAACCAAACACTTATTTCACACCGTGGTCATTTCATTTCAAATAGTTCATACTTCATAATCAAAATATCGTATTCATTTCAAAACCATATCAATTCGATATCATTTTTCACTTTAAAAAATATTCATTTCCATAATCACAACACTTTAAAAATTATAACACTTTTGGAAATTATAACACTAGAAATCATAACACTTTTAAGATCATAGCACTTTCGAAATCATAGCACTTTCAAAATCATAGCACTTTCAACTTAAATAGTTTAGATATTGAAAGTAGTATATATATTATAATAGTTATAAATTAAAATAGTTTATATACACTACAAGAAAATGTGTTTTCAACTGCAATAGTAGACAGCGTTTTTACAATAACTGCTGATAAAAGAATTTTGCAAAATAAAAATTAGAACCCTGAACGCTGTTTAAACTAGCCCAATTCATTTTGAGAATTTTTTTCATTACGCGGTTACTTGGCCGCCTTCCTTTCTTCCTTTTCAATTTCACTCCGCGTAGAAGTAAAATCCTAAATCCTCCTGCGAAATTTAAACCTAATTAAACATGAATTCTCCCATGAAAAATTGTTTCTCCCCTGACCTCTCCTGCAATATCCGATAAACTCGAGCCCTAATTCCCTTTGAATCCATCATTGGCAATCACTTGAGCCCTAAAGCACCGTGAATCCTTCATTGGCAAACACGAGAACATGAATCTGATTCTAAGTCCACTCAATAAATAAGAGGCCTCACTCAAGAATTCTTGGTTGATTCGCTTTAGAATTCCAATTTGAGATAATTTATTTAATCTTTAGATGCAACATGTGAAATTGCTTTTTTATATTATCATGCATAATACTGCGGTTATGTTTGCAAGTTCTAGAGAAATAAGACAGGCCTTTGTATGGTAGGGTTAGTCAATAACAGTTTGTTTACAAATGGTTAGTCAAGATTTCATCGTTGCTCACCATAGAAAGTTTTAATTTTTATCATTGTTTTAATTACAAAAAGTACAAATAATTTGATTATAAAGCATTACGAAATCGACATGATTGGCGATAAAATAGTTTTTACCTACTAAATATCATCGTTTTTTATTCATGAATTAAAATCCAATGACGATCCAAATGTTGAAATACTTTACTTGTGTCTCAACTCTTAATGGTCGCTCCTTAATACAATGCATTCACTTATTATCTAGTTTTAACTTTGTTTAGTGATGTATGTTTTTTCTTCAATCTTGCACATACTTCCTTCTATTTGTGTTTAATTATCATTTTCTCTCTTTTTTAATTTTATAGTTTGCAAGCTACCAATCAGCACTAGATCGAGTTATCAGCAATTGCTCAATGAATTTTACTTTTAGTGATTGAGGATGAGCTTCTTAACATAAAAAATGAAGTCTAATGCAATGTCGGCTTTATATTGGAATTGATTGTCAAACATTTTTAGTCTTATGGTTATGATGCTGCAGTTTGTTTATCAAAAGGGATAGCTTGGGGGAAGTCCCTAGAGGTACTTTTATTCACATTACATAACCTATGATGTGTAAAATTCTCTTTTATTATTTTTTGATCAAAACTATTAGGTCTGTAGTTTCAGTGTTGGGCCTTCTTGATTTAATCTACTGCGATTATTTTCATACATTCTAGAGTAGGTTTGAACAAACTAGAAGATGCCCAAACTGACCAACACATGAGGAACCATTACAATTTACACACACACGTATGTCTGTCAGTGTTCGTACACACACACATACATACACATGTGTGTGTATTCTTTTTTTTATTTTTCTTTACAACTTATGCCTGCTTAATGAGTTTAAAGAGAAAGAATTGGTATGGAATCATAAAGCAGCGTCTTAAAGTATAATTTCCTCATTCTAGTTGCATCTAAATTTAATTACTTTATTGATGTTTATTTAAAATTCTTAAGATGTTATATATTTAATAATATATCAAACCTTAGTCATGTATGATTAAAAAAAACCTACCAAAATTAGTTTTCACAAATGTAAATACTTGATGACCATTTAATGATTTTGAAAGTGATGATACTGAAAGTGAATAACTGATACTATAATTAGTTTTCAATAAATGTAAATACTTGATGACCATATGATCTGAAGTGCTGTAGGCTTTTCTACAATTCTAACAATATAGTTACTATGACAATGCATACATTTGTTTACCGGATCACATTGTTCTGCTTACTGTATCACAGTATCAATATCTCAGCTCCAATGGAATGTATAATCTATGTGTTGATGTCTATGTACTAAATGCATGTTCAATTGCATCAACTTCTATATTTGAGTATCTACTCACTATTGGGTGTATTGTCTTGTTCTAAATGAAATTCTAAATGACTCGGCTTTGAAAGAATGACTGAAATCGAGTACATACATTAATATTGCAAAATTAGCTAGTCACGGTTTATTTTGCTCTAAATCAATTCCTTTTGTTTCTAACTCTATACATCACAATATTTAGAAGGCTATAGATAAAAGATAGAACATGTGGCTACACCTTAAACTCTATTAAAAATTCCTCTTCTTCACCAAGAAATCAAGCGCCAACAGACTTTATGATAGCTCTTGAATCTATCATATTTAGATAACTCTAAGTACTAAAAACTCTTGAGTCGGCTTTGGTTTAGCGGTATATTCTATCGAGTACAGCAAGGTACGATGATTGTTTGTATTTTGTTATTAACATACAATAATGAAAATAAGTGTACAACACATGAATATAATTTGCAATCGATGAGCTTGCATAAATAGCGTAAAATAGCATGCTTAATACCAGGTGATTCTATAAACTATGGATACACTTTATTATTTTGTTGTTATTGCATAGAAATGATCTTGCTGAACATTTTCGAATTAGAGGAAAGGTACCTTTTGTACACTTGACCATTGATAGTACTCGATTTTTTATTAACTTAGTTGACAGTACAAAGATGAAGATAGTGGTTGGTGGTATAACACAATATAGTTGAACCAAATGCATCTGGTAGCGGAACAACAATTGAAACTTGAAAGTGGACGAACTTCAGCTACAAACATGGTCGGAACGGCAAAAGAGGATGGACTGAAGTAACATGTGAACTGGTGCAGCTGTTGAATTGGAGCTGAGTGCAAGTTAAAACTTAAAAACTGAGACGTGCAAGAACAAAGCTATCAAAATAGTCACTGGCTTTAAAGCGCATCCGAAATCTAGGCAACAAAGGCAACCAAAATGTAGACTGAAGCACCAAGATGCAGTTAACTCTACTGAAGCTAAGCAGAAACACATCCAACCTAACATGGTAAAAATAAGATACGGGGACATGCACAGGCTGCAAGAACAACTGTATACTGCGAGTAAACAGAAGTGCATTAAGGAGTTTGGGGGAGCACACTGGAATATGGGGACATGCACGTTTACATAGCTACATACCGAGAGAAGAACAACTACATGAGACTTAAGGTTGCAACATTGAAACAGAAGATGCAAGCAAATTAAGTTAGGTATGAGAAGTGCAATACAGGAGTGGCATGAGAGTAGATTGAGCTGCAACACGAGAACAACAAGAGGAAGTGCTAAGGCTGTGGTAATGGTGAGATATTTGTTCACCTTTTGTTGATTTCATTCAGATTTATGCAAAAGCAGAGCTCTTGAATCACGAATGTAGGGTTCAAGGTAACTTTTCCTATGTGCTTGTATTTTAGGTCTAGTAAGTATCTGAACTTCATTTATCTTTGTAGTGGTTTCAGTCTCTTTAACGAGAAAACTTGTATGAAATATAATGCATAGTTCTGGCAGCATAAGGTCAATAAGTAAGTGGAATAAACAACAAGAAAGCTGGAAAAATATAAAATCGACTGAACTAATACTAAAAACTGAAAGTGAAGACGATGTGTAGCAAAAGTGAGGCTTGTTGCAGCTAGAGATAAGCGTGATGCTAAAATACTCATGATGCATAGCCAAGATGTAGCTAGAGATAAGAACTTACAGGTTTGTCGAAGCATTTTATAATTTATACTTATAGTTCCAGACTATATTATTTCACCTGATCAATAATATAATGTTTGTATCATAATATACAAGTTAACAATGTCCTTAATTTGCAATTATGCATTTCTGTCACCCATTAGGATCTATGATTGTCCTTTCTTAGAAAAATAATGGGTTATAACAAAATATATCATGCCCTCTATCTATTTTGTATAACTACCGACTACATTTTAAAAACTAGTTAGAATAGAATCGAAAATAGTACAGTGCATTCTTACATCTTGCTTCAATTACTACAATCATATGCTTATCTCTTCAATTTAATGTTTGAAACATATTGTCATCGACATGAAATGATTACTGGTTTGTGAACCCTTGTCACATTATATATGAGAATACATAGTGGATGTTGTTGATCTAATCTTCTTGACCTTCTAAATTCAACCATTTAATTATAATTCTAATTTTAACTCTTTATAAGCCATTCAACCATTTAAATATTTTATTTAACTATTTAATAACTACATTATAATCCATTCAACTATTTATAAATATTTAAATATTTTATTAATTAAAATTCTAATTTTAACTATTTATAATTCATTCAACTACTTAAATATTTTATTAAACTATTTTATTAGTTAAATTTTAAATCATGTTTTATAATTTATATAACTATTAAATTTTTTTATTTAACTACTTTATTTAGTAAAACTTAAATTTAACTATTTCAATCAACTAAAAAATTTATAATTCAAAAGTTAACTATGCGCTTATAATAATAATTATATGTATATATGCGCTTATGTATACAACCATCAACATGTGAAAATCTATCAATATACTGATTCGTGATGTTTCTAACTAGCAACATATGAAACAATGAATATATAAACATTATTATATAATAATAGACCAATAAAGTACCTTTTACCAAAACCCAAAGTTCGCACGTTGAAACGAAGAAACAGACTCCATGAATCCAATCCCAATCCCGAAGTTCGCATCTCTTACGGTATATGTTTATATTGCTAATATCTATCTATAAGATTTTTTTGATAATGTATCAACATTTTTTTAATATGATTAAAGTGCAAATTTCACGGTGAATACCAAGTGCAAGATGTTTGACGTGGAGGGCACGGGAAAAATAGTAGCTGAAGGCACCGTATGTTATTAGCTTATCTTTAGTTGCTGGTTTGTAACTTGTTGTTTCTGCTGGTATGCATCTTTAATTTTCTCTTCCATTTTTTTTTGCTCGTTTTGTTGTGAATTAATTTATTGCAATAATAATTCATCTACATTATATGATAGGTAATATTCTTGGTGTTCCATTTTGAGATATATGGAGGTGTTGGGATTGCATGCTTTCCAATGGATTTAGATTTTCATTCGTACGATGCCTAAGGTAATCATCACTCATTCACAATATATAATTTTTTTTCTTGGGTATTGTCTATGAATAAATCATTACTTAACATAAGCAAGGTGTGGTAACTTTGATTGTTTACTCTGAATTTTGTAGGAAGCAACTTAACTTGGAAAGAAATCTAGAGAACTTAAGAAAGTCATTGAAGCACTTCACCAGGATGAATAAAATGGTGTTAAAGGGAGAAAATGACGTAAAAATGTAGAGGCTGTTTAAAAGGTATAGAATTATGCTTAAGCAAATGCTATTTTTTATACACCCTCTACCAACATCTTAATTCTTAAATTATTTTGCATGTTTTTGTGATGACCGTAAAATTTATACATACTGGATGTGCTCATAAGCCGATAAATTTCACTTGAAACCCCAGGTATGTACTTTACTTAAGTTATACTTCTTACCAAAATTTTGCTCCTGAAACTAGATAGCTTACCCTTCTTACTAAATGTTCTATATGAGTGATGTTGGCACCTGTGTTCTGATTGTTTTTATCATGACATGTTAATGCCATAAACATAGTAAATATGGAGTCCCAAATAGAGATTAGGAATTTTCATGCATATAATTTAGGAACACATCAATTATTAGCACTATAGAAAGTGGTCAGTGTATGCAACTCGTATAGAAAGGATAGTACTGCACTTCTTCTGACATTTTTATCTTACCACAAACAAACTTCAAATTGATTTATAAAATATGAACATCTCCATAACTCATCTATTATGAAGACTAGAAATGTTAAAATTTTAAATACGCGATAAATATTCTGAGCTAAATAAAGTAAAATTTCTTTTTTTCCAACAGAAATTCGGAGATCAATGGATTCAAAAGTGCTTGTACAAGATTGCTCGGGCTGGAAAAATCAAATGTTTTACTGGAGTAGTTGATCCATATGAGCACCA